>JBBGZY010001051.1:0-600000 GCA_037952925.1 Lithobates clamitans | reverse complement strand
TTTTGCCAAAATATCCTTGGAAGCTTACAGAGATTTTCATGTGTTTACTATACAACTATTTACGAATGCACCAAAATGGTGTTCAGGTTTTCAGGTAGCCCTTAGGCTCACCATACACATCATAATTTCACTATAAAATCTCCTTTAGATTGCATTCATCATAAAACATAGATGTTGTAAATCAGGCAGGTCCTTACACTACAGAGATTGTAATGTGTGCAATTAGCTTAAAGCGGGGTTCCACCCAAATTTTGAACAATATCTGTATGTATTCTCTTCCTTGCCTAGATGCTGACATGCCATTTAAAAAAATTTAAATCGCCTTAATTACCTTTTATTTTTCTATTCTTCTTTGCACTTCCTGGTTCTCCTCCCATGGGAGTAGGCGTGTTTCTATCCTCTCCCAGACTCCTGGGAGCTAGTCTCAGGCTTCCCAGGATGCCACTGAGCATGTGCGGGAACGAGCGGTGAATGCTGGGAGCACAGCATTCACCACATCCAGGAAATAAATGCTTGTGGGCTTCAAATGCCCACAATGAAGATGGAAACCGCCTGCAGTGAATAATATAAGTTATTCTTTCCGACGAAATCTGACACAGGCGGACATATTACACACAATATGTGAGTATGTAATGCTGAGAAGAAAAGTTTGTGAATGAACTCAAAAAAAAAAAAACAATAGATAGGTGGACCCCCGCTTTAAAGCTGAACTCCAACTTTATTTTCACTAGAACTGAATGGAATGATCAATCCCCAGCATAGATCAAACCTTTCTCTGTACCATGTTGCTCTGTTGTCTGCTGATCCTCTGATATTTTGGGTTTAGTTGTGGCTTTGTATCATGTGATACTCTGTATATCCTGCTGATAGACTCTGTCCCTTCGACAGCCACTTCCTGCAGCAGCATGAGTCTGTAGTCTTTCAGACTCTGCAAATGATGTAACTTTCTTCACAGCTGTGATAGTGTGTGGGATGGAATACATCCTAATTGGCATTCAATCCCGCCCAGTCACACCTACCGAAAGCCCAAACCTCCCAAGTCCTACCTCTCTGATAACATTATTCAAGAAGGAAACCCCTTATACATAGCCTGTTCTGAAAGCTAGCTGTGTGAATAGATCACAATTAGAATTGAATCCTGCCCAGTTTAATATGCCGACCAGCGTGAATTGGGAGATTCCACACCTCAGATCCCACCCTCCCAGAGCCCTGCTCTCTGAAGTGATTCATTTACATATGAATTAAACACCATCTTATTAACCTCCCATAGCCCTACCTCGGTAGTCTTGCAGTAAGCCATTATTCTTTAGATATCGGCAAGACAGGAATGACACAGGAGGAAGTACGACACATTTACATCTATCACCACCCACATGAAGGCCCAGAAACACCCACAGTAACCCTCTGACCCATTCACATTAACTCCCAGAACTGGTACAAGCAACTCCCATAGCCCACCCTGAAACTACAGAGGCTCAAAAAATCATGGGACAATGGGACATGTAGTATCAGGACTGGCAAAGGAAGGAAACAGGAAGTCTGATAAATTAGCAATTCAGCCAGGAGAAGAAGTGACATCACAGACACTTGCTATATACAGCTAAAGTAGGTAGGTTGCACACAAACGGATAGTGGGGTTGCAATTCATTTACATGCACAATGCATTTGTTGTTTTGGGGGGGGGGGGGCTGGAGTTCTTCTTTAACTACCCAAGGAACCTGAAAACTTCTACTTACAACATATTCTCTCCCACTGTATTCGGTATTAAAACATGGGCTAATTAAATCTGCTTATACGAAGTGCATGTAATGGACTCACTTGAACAAACAAAATCTGCTTGAAGACTGAACATGCAAGATGGCAAACAGTCAAAGGATGATTTGGACTTTGCACATTGCTGATTCCATTGTGTCCTGCATTACCTGTCCAGACCATGCAGATATGGGCATACAAGTGTATGACCAAAGCCCGGTACACATGGGCTGAAAATCAGCCGGTTTGGCAGGAACTGGCCGACTTTCGGTCCTTGTGTACAGCTGTCTCTTCAACAGAAGCCGGGCTAATGACTGGTTTCTGTCGACTAGGAATGATGGAAAATCAGTCATTGGCTGCCAATGTTGATCAGTGTACTCTGGGGAAGGAGTAGTCTCTCCTGTCTCAGCGGGAGGAATCCCTGCATCAACATTGTTTGTGTTGATGTAGAGATAGGTCTTTTTTCTATTAGTTCAACCCACTGTTAAGCAAAAAAAATTTAAAAAAATTGCGCGTGTGTACTCAGCTTAAGTGGCCGTGTTGATGTGCTTCCAGCATCAATGGCATCTGTTTCACATACTTTTAAGAAGCTTCTGAGATAATTCAGAATGTATTGACAGGTGCATTGACCTGCGGCTGACCTCCTTGAGACCTGCTTCAAGTGGGTTTACATTCCCATAGACATCTATGGGAATGCAAAATCCATCTGATGTGAATAAATGCCCATTACACATGCCCCAATTATCGACTGGCTTTCATATGTTTAAACTCCAACTGATCTGACCTACATGTATGGCCAGTCTAATGCTGAAGAGTGTTTGCCTGTCATCAGAGCACTGTTGGCACCGTCTGCTCAATTCAGCTGATTAGTAAAAGCAGTGCATGCATGACAAAATACTCACTCCCTTTTCTACATAGAAAATGTGACAATCGATGTTTTCTCCCACAGAGATTTTTCATCAAGGTTGAAAGATCTCTCTATGCAATAATGAGCGCTCCCAAGTAATTAACACCTACAAAGCCTGATGCTTGATCTATTTCACTTCTTGCACAATACATTAAACAATATCAATTTGTAAGATGGTAGAAGATCGAGAAGATCTGAAGTCTGATCAGTATGAATATGTGTGACAAGCTTTACTAACTGATGCAAACTTCAAACTGAGAAAACATGTTTTTGAGGAAAAAAAATATTTAGTAGAAGATCTAACTTACTGTATTTTGACAGACCACGGTCAAATGGAAAGTGCATGGTGATGGTGATTTCATCATATTGCAGTCCTCTAAAGTAAATGAGGCTTAACCTCAATTTTATGAAACAAATGATTTATGTGCATTTTACTTGGTTGGAAGTACAGACTGTACATGCATAACTACCTTATGCTTTCCATGTGAAATGTTAGCCTCATTAAAAATAATTTACAGATAAAACAAGCCCAGTTAAATAAGAGTATTCCATGCTCCTCAAAATTCTATAGTTTTGTCTACATATATTATAAATAAGTTATGTACATAATGATGAGCACATGAAAAGATTATTATGCATTTCTGAAGAAAAACAGATCAGACAAATACATTTTAAGAAAAAACGTTATATTGAAACTGATGGCAGCAACACGTATTAACAAAGTTCTGACAGAGTAACAAAAATTTGGCAAAGTGGTACTAACAAACAAGGAAAAGACAGAAAACCGTTACTAATTGTTTTAATTGGCAAGAGGTCACTAACATGATTGGGTATAAAAACGGGCATCTTAGAGAGTCAGAGTGTCTCAGAAGTAAAGATGGGCAGAGGTTCCCCTATCTGTGAAAAGCTGTGTCTAAAAAATGTAAATTGATAATTTCAGAATAATGTTTCCTCGATGTAAAATTGCAAAGACTTTAAATATACCATCATCCACAATATCATCAGAAGATTCTGAGAATCTGGAGAAATCTTTGTGTGCAAGGGACACGGCCAAAAAGCAATACTAGATGCCAGTAATCTTCTGGCCCTCAGAGGTCACTGCATTAAAAACAAGCATGATTCTGTGATGGATATCACTGCATGGGCTCAGGAATACTTCCAAAAATCACTGTATGAGAACAATTTGCTGTGCCTTCCAAAAATACATGGTAGAGCTCTAGCATGCAAAGAAGAAGCCATATCTGAACATAATCCAGAAACCTGGCCATCTTCTCTGGGCCAAAGCTCATTTAAAATGGTCTGTTGCAAGGTGGAAAACTGTTCTGTAGTCAGATGAATCAAAATCTGACATTCTTTTTGGCAACCACTCGGCATCCTTATGCCGCGTACACACGGTCAGACTTTTCATCTACAAAAGTTCGACGGACGCCGACGAACAAAATACGGCTGACAATCCGATCGTGTGTGGGCTTCCCGGACTTTCAGCGGACATTTCCAGCCGCAAATCTGACGGACTTTAGATTTGAAACATGCTTCAAATCTTTACGTCGTAACTACGCCAGACCCAGAAATCCGCTCTTCTGTATGCTAGTCCGACGGACAAAAACCCACACTAGGGCAGCTATTGGCTACTGGCTATCAACTTCCTTATTTTAGTCCGGTGTACGTCATCACGTACGAATCCGTCGGACTTTTGTGTGATCGTATGTAGGCAAGTCCGTTCGTTAGAAAGTCTGCCGCAAGTCCGCCAAAAGTCCACCGAAAGTCTGTCGGACAAGCTGTCGGACTTTTGTAGCCGAAAAGTCCGACCGTGTGTACGCGGCATTACACTTTGCAACTTCTCCCTGGGGCGGGGTCTGTCCATGTCCAGGAGAGGAGTAAAAGGAGGACGTGGGTAAACGCCCAGGCGGTGGCGTCGTTATGGGGGTGTGGGGCGGAATGCACCCAGGTGACACCATCCAGGAAGCAGTTGTAGTGGCGGGTGCTGTCGACCCCCACCATCAGTGAAGCGGTGCCTAGCACCACCAGATAGCGCCATGCTGCCCAGCACCACCAGAGAGCGTCACGCTTCTCAGCACCACCAGAGAGAACACCATGTTGCCCAGCACCACCAGAGAGCGCCACGCTGCCCGGCACCACCAGAGAGAGCGCCACGCTGCCCAGTACCACCAGAGAGAGTGCCACTCTGCCCAGCACCTCCAGAGAGAGAGCGCCACTCTGCCCAGCACCACCAGAGAGAGCATCACGCTGCCCAGCACCACCAGAGAGAGCGTCACGCTGCCTAGCACCACCAGAGAGAGCGTCAGGCTGCCCAGCACCACCAGAGAGAGCGTCACGCTGCCCAGCACCACCAGAGAGAGCGTCACGTTGCCCAGCACCAGCAGAGAGAGCGTCACGCTGCCCAGCACCACCAGAGAGAGTCATGCTGCCCAGCACCACTAAAGAGCACCAGGCGGCCCAGCACCACCAGAGAGCGCTACACAACACAGGGTGAGTGAACATCCAGCCAGAGAGATCACTGCTGCTGTTTCGCTGGGTCTGGTAAGAGGGCCTGTCGGCCATTATTCATTAATGATCCTAGGGACTGAGGGGGGGTGACACAATGTTTTACCCCACCAGGTGACATCCAATTTTCCCATAGAGGACAGCGGGGCTCTGACAGGTCTGTCTCAGCAGAATGAGTGGAGACTGACCTGTCATCCGCCTGTTCAGCGGGGATAAACGGAGCGACTCCTGCTGAGCTAGCGGAGTTCGTCAAAACGGATTGACACTGTGTGAAAGGGGCCTTACAGTGTCATCTCATGAGATAATTTACGAGAGCGTGTTTAGGGGCAGGGCAGGGTAGGGGCAAGTGGTGGTGAGAAACTCTTAAAGGCCTGGCTAGTGGCTCAGGACTTGAAGTTTTGAGGCCTGCATTGTACATTCACACCAGTCCCTGCCCTCAAGGAGCTTACAAGTAGGCACTTGGTACCCACTTTTAAATGTACAGAGAGGAAGAGGTGGAGCTCTAAGAGGAAAAGGTGGAGCCTAAAGAGGAAGGGGTGTGGTTTACAGATGAACGGGTGGGTCTTAAACATGAAAGGGGTGTGGCCTTCACAGGGAGGGGTGGGTCATATTTAGATTAGGAGGTGCACGAGTTTAGTCAGGTCTAGGGCAGCACAAAACCTAAATACACCACTGGCGCTATGTCCTCCGGACTAGAGGAGAAGGATCTTCCAGCTTATCAGCACTCAGTTCAAAAGCCTACATCTCAGATGTTATGGGGTTGCATAAGTGCGCATGGAATGAGCAGCTTGCACATCTGGAAAGACACCATCAATGTTCAAAAATATATCCAAGTTTTAGTACTCAGACAAGACTGGGACAACAATTGTCTCCCAAAACTCTAGTAACTGGTCTCCTCATTTTCCCTACATTTACAGAGTGTTATTAAAAGAAGAGAGGATGCTATACAGCGTTAAACATGGCCCTGTTTTGGGATTGTACTTTGCCAGCTTTTTGTTGCCCTGTCCTAACTTTGAGACGTATTGCTGCCATTAATTTCAAAATTATCTTTTTTTTTAAAAGGGTATATTTTCTCTTTATAAGATTTACAAATCTTTACATTCCATTTTTATGTAGATTTTACACAGCATCCTAATTTTTTGGTTCGGGGTTGTAAAAGGACAGCCAACAAACTTAAACTGAAAGTTAGGTTATATAAAACATATTCAATAAAAACAAAAATTATAAGACAAATTTGTTTCAATAGCTCTTTAGAAATGACAACAGTCTAGACCAGTCTTTCCCAATCTTTTCACCCTGGAGGGACCCTTGAATTAATTTTAGGGTCTCAAGGCACCTTTGCTAAAAATTATTTTGATCTACAACAGACACATTAGCATGATCAGTAAACTGTGTCAATTTTAAATAAAAGAGTAAGAAACATGCCATAGCTGGATAATTTGAAACCCACTTTACAACACCCCCTGCCCCATAATGCAATATAAATATTAATATAAAACTAATAATAATACCCCCAAAAAGATAAATCATAGACCTTCAGGCTTCATTCACACCATGGCGTTCCGTTTTGTGGCAGAATCGGCGCGATTCTGCCCACGATTCAGAAACGGCGCAAATCCCGGGGACGCCCTTGCGATCCCCGTCACTTTGGCACCAAATCGTGACGCGATTCTGCTGCGATTATCACCCGACAAATCGCAGTAAAATTGCACAAACAGAATCGCGGGACACCCAAAAGAAGTTCTTGTACTTCTTTTGGGCGTCCCGAGATTCTGTTTGCGCGATTTTACAGGGATTCGTCGGTTGACAATCGCGGCAGAATCTCAACGCGATTTGATGCCAAAGTGACAGGGATCGCAAGGGTGTCCCGCGATTTGCAGCATTTCTGAATCGTGGGTAAAATCGTGCCGATTCTGCCCACAAAATGGAATGACATGGTGTGAATGGAGCCTTAAATGTATTTTGTCCCCTTACACAAATGGTCAGTGGATGAGTGGTAGTGAGCAGAAAAGTCCCCTCACATACTGGTCAATGTAGAAGCATTTCCTTAAATTGGATGTCATTGGAAAATTGCTCCCTCACTTTGGTGGTCACTGTAAAAAAGAGATGAATCTGCCATTACCCAAGGAACCCCTAGGAACCTCTGAAGGAACCATAGGGTTCCACAGAACCTTGGTTGAGAAAGTCTGCTCTAGACAAATTTGGTGTCATGGAGACTGTAGGATACACTGGCCTTCCTTTTTAGTAGTGTCATTGAAATAAACCATCTCTAAAATCATGTAAACCTAATTATGATCTTCTTTCATTGGTCCTTTTTGGTCTGTTAAATATACCATTGAAAGCAATTTGTTATGTGTTTGAGAAGTACAAAAAAATACCTGTTGACCCTTCCAGAAATCTTGTCAGCTGATAACTTCATATGCTCACTGCCCATTATGCACTTTTATCAGTTATGGGGAAGAGAAGAGGGGACATCATTGCAGTCTTGTCCCAGGGTGACAACGCTGCTTGTCCGAATATATGATATAGTGATTGCATGTTGTCACCCTAGGACAGAAAGCGTGTTACTGGCTGGATCATCAAGTAAAAATAAAGGGTAAAAAAGCCCAAAAAATAAAAATAGAACTACAACCATTATTCTTTTGTTTGGATACACTTTTATCTAAAATGGCTAAAAAATAATATGTAGGACTATTTTTACAAACAAATTTGTGAACATTAAAGCTGAATTCCAGGTATTCAGCCACTTTGAAAAATGTGTAGGCATACTATGAGTTAAAGTTCACAAGGTGCATGTCACCTCCTGTATTTATCTTTATTATTTATATCTGAAGAAACACTTGGGACCCTGAGAGGAGAGAAGCACACACACTAGCTATGCCCATAGCTCTGTTGCCATTTCACAGAAACCATTGCATTTTGCATGAGTTCACATAATACAAAGGCTTCTGTGATTGGGCAGGAGGAGGGGAGAAGGGGGAAGACATATATATATGATATATATATCATATCTAGCCATGTGTGGACCATCTAAGAGGGGATTCCTATGAAATTATAATACTGATGCCTGTTTGACTTCTCTTTAATTAGAGGGTCATTCCCAACCGGTAAGCGCATATTTGTGGCATGTGATGGAGGTGCTACTGCCATCATTAGACATTTTTGCTCTTAAGATTCCCAAAGTGTGGACATTTCTTCTGGACACGTATTACTTTTTTCACTTTGTACATTATTATTTTGTTCATGTTTTATTGGGATTTTTATATGGTATACAGTCACTCATGGTGTTGCTTTTCTTTTTCACTATTCACTCGCATATTTGTGCTACACAGTTTAGAATATTGTGATAATATGAATTTGCACAACATTTTGTTATAACCAGAATTACTTTTCTAATCTGCATACTTCTTAGAGGTCAGTGACTCCAAATCCATTGAAGACAGAGGATCAAAATGACAGTGAGGCAACTAGCATTTTCAGATGGGGGCCAGCAATGGCCGCCTCAACTTTTTTCCCCATGACAGGAGTACTTTAAGAAGCTGGGTTTTTTTTTCATACAGTTAGTAGTACAAATACGTAATATTTTACATTTACAGTGGTTTGTAAAAATCATGGAACTGAATTTTTGTTTGATTTTTGCATAGATTAGCTGTTCTCTATGACAAATTATTTTACAAAATCCTACTTTTGAACAAATGCATCTTTGGGGCTATTTGAAAAGTATATTGCAGTGTTCAAAGTATGTTTTTGTAACAACACATTTTAGAAGTATAAGCATTTTCAACTATATAAAATCTATCCCAATAAAAAATATATTGGGATTACAGCTGGCATTAAATCTTCTGCTCCTACTCAACTTACTGAGTGAAATGAAAATTAAGTGTGAGCTAAGTCTTTCTCCAAGTAACAGATGAATAGAGAGAATGATTAATGTAGAGATATTCTCTAGGATCATCAGTTAAATTCATTGTAATACTGAGCTCCTTGGTTGAGAATATTTTGTTTGTGTTCATGCCTGAAATAGCGTCTTCAGCAGGTTTTATATTGTCTGGTTGATTTTATTGGCAGCTTTCCATGTGTCTTTACAATAGAATGTGGCCACAGCATGATTTACGTGACTACTCAAAGTGCTCTTAAAGGATGGTTTGTTGCCATGAACTTTTTACAGCTCTGTTGAAAATCCAGCCCCCTTGAGCTCAGGTGAGTACAGAAAATGTCTTTAAGAAGACCTATACTTAGCAGTCTTGGTAGGATGGTTAAATAAAGTGTGATATAACATGTAAAATACTTGCCTTTTCAGTACAAAATGTGGCTCCAGACTCCCGGGCATTTTGGTCACAGAATCTTTACAAAAAGGAGAGATGTGAACTCCAGTCTTCACCACCTTAAGGCCAGGTTCATATATGTGCGGCCGTGGTTTCCAGTCGGGTCTGGTGCGTTCAGGTTTACCAATTCACGTCCGAATTTTTGCCTGAATTTGCACCTTAACCAGGACCCAAAAACGCACAGGACTCTTTTGAAATTTGCATTGCGGCCACCACGGACATGTGTGAATATTAAAAGCCGGTCACACTAGCCTGTGTCATGTGAACTGGATGCGGTGAATACCGCACCCAATTCGCACATATGTGAACCCAGCCTAAAGCCCTCAAAGCCAGAAGAACTGAAGAGTTGACACCTGATAGGTCTACTTTAAGGTGCCCCCTAGACACTAAATGACCATTGCCTGATCCTGCTGAGACCCCCAGGAAAGAGCAAAGAGGACTATGACCACAGAATCCAACATTTTGGGGCTGGGGGTGGCTATTGCTGTGTAAAAAATTTTAGTGACTAGGGTGTTGTTACTCCAGAAAAAGGATTTATGCTGGGGTGCCTAATCTGCCTTTTTACATGCTCATATGCACACGATTAATCAGATGACTGTAGCCATATGGTTATTTGCCAGCCAAACATTTTTTGTTTTCCTCCAGGTGGAGTGGGGTTTGTATTGTGATTCTGTTTTAAAGGACACATATAGTGAATTTCCAGTGAACACATTTTGACCAGTTGTGGAAATTGGGTGTGCTACTCGTGCCCCAAAAAATGGGTGTGTGTAGTTTGTCTTTTTGCCTCACTAAAGCCCCCCTTCTTGCCTTTACTGGCAATTCCCAGCTGTCACAATTAGAGAATTGCTATGTAAATACAGCAGCTATATTAGCTGCTGTAAAAACAGACCTTCTGATACAGTGCTTGTAAACGCTGTTTGTTCATATACCAAGTAATAATGCTACTTTGCATTTACTTTGTTTCATTTATCTGCAGGTCAAAGGGAATGAGCTTAGGTCTGCATATGATATCAGTTAAAGTGTTGCTAAACCTACAACAGTAAACTCAGTCTGTATATGCAGCAGTGTTAATTTTGTCAACGAAAACGTTTTCGTCAAAGATTTGGTCAGCAGCATTTTTATAGTGACGAAAACTAAACGAAAAAGTACAGGAACTAAACGAAAAGTAAGGAACGAAAACGGGACGAAAATGGCAAGGAGGGACATTTACCCTCATGAACTAACTTCCAGTTTTCACTGAGCTGTATCTGCGAGTTTGTTCAAACCTTAATACCATAAAATACAACATGATATCAGATTTTTTTACTCCAGGAGTATATAAATGAGTTTGGAAATTCTGAATAAATATTTAAATAATGCATTAAAATTTAACTAAACACATTAGATTTTAGTTGACTAAAATGATTTGATTCAACTAAAATGTACTGGAGATTTTAGTTGACTAAAATGGGACTAAAACTAAAATGCCTATTAGTCCTAAGACTAAAACTAAATTGACATTTGCTGCCAAAATTAACACTGATATGCAGTAAACCATGCTAGTTATACTCACTGTGGAACCTAAGGGGTTAATCCTTTGCATTGTGTAAAAAGACTGATCCTGTCCTTCTTCCACAGTCCCCAATTAATCTCTTGATAGTACAGAGCCTTGGGGGAACTCTGCACATGCTCAGTTTGATGTGTATTGCTAGAAAGTTTTTTTTTCTCTTTTGGGAGGGTGCATGTGATCAGCACAGGATCAATTAGCACTGTCCAGACAGAGGGTCGGGAGTCATGCAGCCTCATAGGGCAGTCAGAGCAGAAAGAAAACTCCTCCTACAAGCTTTAACCAGTGCTCGGCTGGACACTGATAGAAGTTACAAGACTGCTATATACTGCTGATGAGAAAAGGTACTTAGCCGTTAAGATTTACCGTTAGCTATTATTTTCCTTACGGTTATTTTTTTAGTTCTATTTTTCTAACCTTGTGGCCACACATGTTGACTTTGAAACTACTAATGTATGCGGAATACAGGGTTCAACATTTGCACACTGAAATAAATGTATTTTTTTGTAGGCTTTGGTAGCAAACTTCTTGCCAAGTGCCTCCAGCCCGAGTACTGCATGTGCACATATGTGTGGCATTCATGATGCCTGATCCGCTCTCGCTGAGAACATTATGATGATTTGATAAATATTGGTATAGGCGTTTGCCGCTGCTTGATATACTGAAATGCATCCAAATTATGTGAAAGTGCCATAGTGATCATATGTGGCTTTTGCATCACTGTTGCTCATAGGGATATCAATACTGAATTTTCTATAAAAATGCATATTTTTGGTATCCAGCCAAAGACTGCACATCATATGTACAAACATATCTTTTTGGTTAAAGTAAAACTAAAGGGCAGGATTCTAGCTGCTGTACTGTCTGATGTGTTGTATCTCGATGCATTTTTCTTGGAAATAAAATGATTGAAAGTAAACTAAGAGACAAAAACTTCTTTTTACATTTTGGAGAGAGATGCGATCAATTAGAACACCTTTCCAGTTTCCATTGCTGTCTGTGATTCCATTAGGGAGATTCACCCTCACTATTTGTCCTATTTACTGTTATCCCCGAGATTGAAAGGAAAAAGCAAATTTATAACAAATAAATATATTTATATATTTGTTATATAAATAACAAATTTTGGGTTGTTACCAGAACAGGAATACAGGGAAAATCTCGCAAGGGGCACACTACTTCTGGTATACCCAGTGACAACCTGGAATTTCCTCTCTTTGGAGGGATCTCCCTACACTTCCAGTTTTGGCTATCAGACAGAAGTAGTTAAATCTACCCAATGGGACACAGATAGCAAAAATAGAACTGACAGGGATTATAACCCTCCATTACTCAATTGGAAAAGAAAAAAGAAAGAAGAAGTTTTGCCTGTAGTTATACTTTATGTACATGGATTTTATACAACCATGAAAAGTGTGATGAATGGACTTGCATCTACAGTGGATATAAAAAGTCTACACACCCCTGTTAAAATGTCAGGTTTCTGTGATGTAAAAAAAAAAAATGAGACAAAGATAAATAATAATATATATATATATATATATATATATATATATATATATATATATATATATATATATATATATATATATATATATATATATATATTTTTTTATTTATTTATTTATTTTTTTTTTGGGGGGGGGGGGGGATAAAAAAACTCAAAAAACTCAACTCACTTATAACTGGGGATGTAGCTGTGTTCAGAATTAAGCCATCACATTCAAACTCATGTTAAATAGGAGTCAGTACACACCTGCCATCATTTAAAGGGCCTCTGATTAACCCCAAATAAAGTTCAGCTGTTCTAGTAGGTCTTTCCTGACACTTAGTTGCATCCTACAGCAAAAGCCATGGTCCACAGAGAGCTTCCAAAGCATTAGAGGGATCACATTGTTAAAAGGTTTCAGTCAGGAGAAGTGTACAAAAGAATTTCCAAGGCATTAGATATACCATGGAACACAGGGAAGACAGTTATCATCACGTGGAGAAAATATGGTACAATAGTGACATTCCCTAGAATTGGATGTCCCTCCAAAATTGATGAAAAGACGAGAAGAAAACTGGTCAGGGAGTCTGCCAAAAGGCCTACAGCAACATTAAAGGAGCTGCAGGAATATTCGGGAAGTACTGGTTGTGTGATATATGTGACAACAATCTCCAGTATTCTTCATTTGTCTGGGCTATGGAGTAGAGTGGCAAGATGGAAGCCTTTTCTTATGAAGAAAAACATCCAAGCCCGACAAAATTTTGCAAAAAGGCATCTGAAGTCTCCCAAAAGCATGTGGGAAAATGTGTTATGGCCTGGTGAAACCAAGGTTGAACTTTCGGGCCATAATTCCAAAAAATATGTTAGGCGCAAAAACAACACTGCACATCACAAAAAAAAAAACGTACCTACAGTGAAGCATGGTGGTGGCAGCATCCTGCTTTGGGGCTATTTTTCTTTTCCTGGAACAGGGGCCTTAGTCAAGGTAGAGGGAATTATGAACAGTTCCAAATATGAGTCAATATTGGCACAAAACCTGCAGGCTTCTGCTAGAAAGCTGAACATAAAAAAGAAACTTTATCTTTCAGCATGACAACGACCCAAAGCATACATCCAAATCAACAAAGGAATGGCTTTACCAGAAGAAGATTAAAGTTTTGGAATGGCCCAGCCAGAGCCTAGACCTGAATCCCATTGAAAATCAGTGGGCAGATCTGAAGAGGGCTGTGCACAGGAGATGCCCTCCCAATCTGACAGATTTAGAGTGTTTTTTTGCAAAGAAGAGTGGACAAATATTGCCAAGTCAAGATGTGTCAGACTCATACCCAAAAAGACTGAGTGCTGTAATAAAATCAAAAGGTGCTTCAAAGTATTAGTTTAAGGGTGTGCACGCTTATGCAACCATATTATTTTATTTCTTTATTTTTACTTCCCTCTACCTAAAAGATTTCAGCTTGTTTTTCAATTGAGTTGGACAGTTTATAGGTCACTTTAAAAAGGTGGAAAAAGTTCTGAAACAATTTCTTTTTGTCTATTTTTTTTACATCACAGAAACCTGATATTTTACCAGGTGTGTGTAGACTTTGTATCCACTATATATCCGTGATATTAGAACTTCTATATGAATATTTTTACTCATCTTTATGGGACTTCCAATTGAATATTGCTAGCAGTATTGTAGCCATTTGGGGGATCAGAGCAACATGGTTACATTTAATACAGTGCCTGTGGTATATGTATATGCCTACCACTAAGATGATTTTTTTTTTCAAATGCAATACATGATTATAATAAGTATTTTTGTTTGTATGGGTGAACTTTTGGCCAATGCTTATGATTGATAAAACACATTCCAAACTGTTCTCTGTATTAGTAACTTATTGAGGTTGAATTTCAGAAATTTTTCATAGACTGAATTGCCTTGAGACTCCAATTTATAGTCAGTTTATTGTGAGTTTCCATGTAGTCATGGCCATTTAATAGGTGCCAAAGGGCTTCAAGTTGGGCACCAGGATTCTAGAGGTAGTCTCTTTAAAGTGGCCAATTAATGTATTAAATGATTCAGAAATTTTATGACACTCTAAATTGCAACTGAACAATTTTTTTTCCTATGGATCCTGACCAGATTATAGTGGTATGTAATGTTTGTCATACACATACATTATGTAATGCATACTCCTTAGGAAAGCCATAGGCTGTAAATGCAGTAATAGGTTTTCTTTTGTTGCAGAAGAACATTCCCTACTATTAAATTAGACAACTGACTTTTATAGTCTTTGAGTTCATCTTCTAAGAATACAGTAGTGCTGTATCATAAATGTTTGTACTGGTCAAAGCATTTTTGCCTGTATGAACAATATATGAATGCAGTTTGAGCTGTTCAGGATCTAAGCCGGTATAGCACAATACAAAGCCAGGAGCTACAAGGTTCATTCAACAGTATCTATCCTACGCACTTGTTAGTTTGTGTTCCTCTGTCAAGTTTCACCCAAAGCCTCTGTTTTTGTTTACTTTCTTTGCACCATTATAATTAAATTAAGTTGACTAATGAGAGACATATGGAGAGGAAGGTTTAATGACATGAATAGTTTTTTGATGAATCCTCAGGGAGCAATTTGCTGAATCAGCTACATTACATCAGGTACTTTAAAAAAAAAAAAAAGTGTGCTTTCACCAGAAAGCTGTATCTGGTTCTCTTCTTCTAGTAATCACTGTGGTGGCATGTGACTCATTCACACTCACCCTGATCCCCCTTCCACTTCTAGCAGTCCTATGCTGCTTGTTCCCCAGCCACTGTTTACATTTGTGTCATGAGAGAAAAAAAAAGTCAGAAAGGATGAAGACTTGGAGGCTTACCTTTGTAAACTGGCGTTGTTGGCCGTTTTGCAGAAAAAAGCAGCTGGCTTTAGTTAAATATCTTGTTGCCTGGAACGGTTTGGCCCCTAAGCTTTGCTGTAGTATATATCATCCAATGCTATGGTTGCCTTCCTAGTGTTGACACAAACTTTTCACACATGGTTTTCCAAAGTGCTTACAGATATTGGCTGTCAATGCATTACACATCTGAATAAGCAGACTTAAAGCAGTGGAAAATCCACAAAAAACAAAGCTGTAAAATTTCATTTTTAAATGAGAAATACCATAGGTTACTAATTGCTTATGACTGACTTAACACATTTAGGGTTGCAAATATACAGGCTTATCTTTGTGGACAGGATTTATCCATTATTTAATTCTTGTATATATATATATATATATATATATATATATATATATATATATATATATATATATATATATATATTTATTTATTTATTTTCAGCGGGCACGTGGGGGAACGCAGTTCCGGCACCCCCAGCACTGAATGTATTCTATGGCAAAGTGTGCTGGAGAGTCAATTGATGCTGACTGCTGGGGGATCTATTGTCACGGGGGATCTATGTTTTTGTGGGGTCTATTGTTGCTGGGGTGGTATTTTGTTGCTGGGGGTCCATTGTTGCTGGGGGGAGGTCTGTTGTTGTGTGTGGGGGGATCTATTGTTGCTGTGGTGGGGTCTGTTGCTGCTTGGGTGGGGTCTATCAAATTCCATATAATGTAGTAGCACAAAATGATACTTGGTTCTGTATTCTCTAAAAAGGGGTGGTACTGGGAGATGGGTAGGGGGTGGAGCCAAGAGACAGTGCTCGGAGGTGGGTAGGGGGGCAGAGAAGAAGGGTGACTCATAAGGGGTGAGTTCCTGCACCTATTCTCTGAGAAATAAAAGCCCTGTATGTATATATATATGCGTGTGTGTGTGTGTATGTATATATAGTTACATAGTAGGTGAGGTTGAAAAAAGACACAAGTCCATCAAGTCCAACCTATGTGTGTGATTATGTGTCAGTATTACATTACATATCCCTGTATGTTGCGGTATATGAACGGTATATGCGGTATATGAACATGAGGTTTTTTTTAGAACGGCGTGGGATAGAGGGTTAATTGATTGTTTTTTTTCTTTTTTTGGTGTTCCTACGGGGGCTGCTACAGTGAATCCACGGGGAATATGTGGCAAAAAGCTTTTTATTCTTCTGTATAATCAGAGGGATTAAGTCAGTCCCCACCTCTGGTCTCCCCGGGGTACATAACCATAGCATGGCCGTAATTGATTATGCTTCGATATCCCAGCCTTTCTGGTGCTAGTGCAGATGATCCGTACTGTTGACTTGCAATCTGGTCTGATCGTCTCCTCCTCTGGGGTCGTGTTTCTATTTTCCCCACATAGGTTTTTGCCTCCCCGTGCTCTCCCCTCTTAGGTGCTATCTGGGAAGGGACCACAGGGCTGGGAAGGCTCAATAGCCACTTTAGTAAATGATTGTGGTTTTTTTTTTCCCCTTCTCTTCTTTTTTCTCTATTCCTCCCTTGCTGGTGCATAGGGTGTAAATCTTGGGACCTACTATAAGTAATGTACGTTGTCTATCTTTAAATGTTAATGGGTTTTATATTCCGGAGAAGCGCCCAACGGTCTTACGTGAACTCTGGCGTATGCGGGCACAAGTTGTATTTGTACAAGAAACCCATTTTCAATCACAGAAGATACCAAAATTTCAGAACGATCGCTATCCACATGTATTCCACAGCACACCCCTGATTCTAAGACGAGGGGGGTGAGTATTCTGCTTTCTGGGACGGTCCCATGGTCTCTTGTTGACCAGAGGATTGACCAGGTATTACGCCATCAGTTTCTTAAAGGAGATCTGGCCAGTCGCAGAGTTACGTTAGCCTCTATCTATTTACCTATCCAAGCACAGTTGAGTTGTTTAGATGAAATTCTTAATGCCCTACAAGGCTTTATGGAAGGGGGACCGATTCTAGGTGGAGATCTTAACATAGCTTTTGATCCACTGTTAGTTGCTTCCAGGTCTTCCACACATTTGTCCTATTCTCATCTTAGACGAGTAAAAAAAGCCCTTCAATCTGTACTTCTGGTAGATGTCTGGCAGGTCCAGCATCCAAGTAAGCGGGACTACACTTTTTATTCAGTACCACATGACAGCTACTCTCGAATTGATTATGTAATGGTATCCCAGTCTTTCTTACCAGAGACAGTGAGCTCCTCAATTGGCATACAGACTGTGTCTGACCTTGCCCCTTCTTTTATAGACCTTCATTATGGCCCGTCCGGAACTAGATCATGGACGTGGAAACTTAATGAATCCTTGGTACAGGAAGGTCCATTACAAAATGACCTCTCTTTGGCTATGGCCAAAATCTTTACGGATAATGATACAGAGGACATTTCTCCATTGACATAATGGGAAACGCATAAATGTGTCATGCAAGGTTTGCTGATTCAAAAGGCGACGGAACTGTGGAAGAGTTGGCAAGATGTCTTTCAAACCCAATCAAACTTGGTTGAAAACTTAGAATCCAAGCATAAAAAATCCCTCTCTCATTCTGTAGCAGCAGATCTTAAGAGTTCAATGAGAAAAACTGGCTTCTCTGCTCAGTTACGACACTAATATACGGACACGAAGGGTCAGAAACATACTATGAACATGGGAATAAATCGAGTAAACTGCTGGCCCACTTGCTTAGGGAATTTTCCCGTAGAAATTATGTCCCACATATTGATTCTGACAGAGGGAAATGCTGCTTTATATCCTGAGATGTGGCAGAGGTTTTCCGGGAGTATTACTCGTCCCTTTATAACCTATCGACAAATGTATCTACTGATCAGCTGGTACAAACGCAACAGTTAATTTGAGAATATCTCTCTTCTTCGGGTTTACCATCGATATCTGACGATGTGTCCAACTTAATGAATGCTCTTATTTCAACCGAGGAATATTTGAGGATGATCAAGCTGCTTAAGCCTCACAAAGCTCCAGGTCCAGATGGATATGCATTTGCCCCAATTCTAGCTCCCAGATTTACAAAAGGATTTAATTATCTTCTGGAAGATCGGCCCATACTGACCGACACTCTGTGGGCACATATTACAATGATCCCTAAGGAGGGTAAGAACCATGCCCAGTGTATGAATTATCAACCTATTTTCCTAATAGACGTGGACCTAAAGATCTTCACATGGATATTAGCATCTAGATTACAACCTCACCTTCAGAATGTCATCCACCCTGATCAAGCCGGGTTTATGCCTAGTAAGGAGGCGAAGGATAATACTACTAAAGCCCTGGATATTATTTATCTGGCTTATCTTCGTAAAATATCCTTATGTTTGCTATCCTCTGATGCAGAGAAGGCTTTTGATAGGGTGGACTGGACATTTCTGAGGGAGACGCTAACTCATATTGGAGTGGGAAAAGCTTTTAGCAAATGGATAGAGGCTATATACTTGGTTCCATCTGCAGCTGTTAGAATCAATGAGGAGACTTCTCCATAATTTTAATTTGACCAACGGTGTCCCTTATTCCCATTGATCTTTATATTAACTCTAGAACCATTTTTGCAATGTGTACGCAGAAGCGCTGATATCCAGGGCTTTCCAATTGGCAAGTCTGATCATAAAACTGCGGCCTTTGCAGACGACATACTGTTTTTTATTACATCCTCGGACACTACGTTGCCAAATTAAATAAGCGAGCTTAAATCGGTACAATACACTTTCAAACTTTAAAATCAATATTCAAAAATCTGAATTACTTAATTTTACATTGGCCCCTGAGCGTGTGCAAGCCCTCTAACCATCATTCTCTTTTTTCATGGGCATCCTCCCACCTGACATACTTAGGGGTCAAATTGACTTCTTCAGTGGATAAAATATTTTTAGCTAATTTTCCACCAATACTATGGGATCTTTCCACTGATTTGGAGAGATGGAACAAGGGCTCTTATACATGCATGGGTAGGAACGCTATTCTTAAAATGAATAATCTTGCCAAGGTTATTGTATCTCTTTCAGACACTATCAATAGTTGTCCCGGGGTCTTTTTGTAAATCAGTATGTAGTGTCTTTATCAGATTTTTCTGTGCAAAAAACCACCCACCCCCTGTCCCACCTATATCTGGCCATGGCCAAAACCCATGGAGGCATGACCTTCCCGAACCTGATTTGATATTACCAGGCAGTACACCTCGCTAGGGTACTAGCATGGTGTAGAGACAGCAGACATAAAGCCTAGGTAACGATTGAACAATCTTGTACAGAGATTCTACTGCAATGTGTGCCATGGTTACGGCCAAGATCATTTGGAACCTTACGGCACTACCCCCTTTTAGGGGCAACTCAGTAGTCACTCATTAGAGAAGTCATCTTTTTTCCAAGACAGAAGGCGAGATTACTCGGCTTTATCCAGTACTGGGGAACAATGCATTTCCCCCAGGCCACACTGAAAGCCGTTTTAAACAAACTCTCGGGCAAGGTAAATTTCATTTATTTGATTACCAGGGCTGAAACACAGTTGTTGTTTAATCCACCATTGGACCCGTGGAGGATGCAGCAACATACCCATTTTCTTAGCTCTTTCCTTTTGGGGGGGGTGGTCATACCATTCTAATACATTGTTGGAAAATGTATGCCTGGTAGAAGCACCCTCTGCCCATTGGGTATCTGAGGCATATAAAGTGCTAACACATCCTCCTGAGGGTTTTGTCCCGGGACTCCTCCAGAAACGGGAAAGAGATTTGGACATCATATTCTCCGAAGAGCAGTGGGGTCATATTCTATACTTTGCCCACTATTCTTCAGTGGCTAGTAAATATTAAGAGCTGAGTTATAAGATCTTCACAAGTTGGTATAAAGTTCCATCCCTGCTGCAGAAAATCTATCCTGAAAGGATGAATACCTGTTGGTGTTGTGGAGAGGCAGAGGGTACCATGTTGCACTTTTGGTCCTGCCGAAAATTGGAGGAGTTGTGGTCTAAAGTGCGAGACATCATAAGGCAGCTCACTGACCATGATCTGGGATCTGACCCAGCCAGATATCTTCTTCATCTTTCACATTTTTCAAAGCGTAAATATAAAAATTCAATGGTCATCCATCTTCCATCCATTTTTGTGTGGCTCACAAAAATAGCTGACATACATGCCATGGAGAAAGGTATCACAACTATGCAAGGTAAAGAGGAAAAATTTAATAAATTAACACAGTGGTCCCTTTTTGTCTGTTCTAGGGAATATGGCCTTGCGCTAGTGGAGGGGGAATAGAGGCTCTCTAAACTATCCTATATTTTCTTTTTTTTTGTTTTTCTTTTTTGTTGTTGTTTTTAAGACTATTGTACAGTCAGGACTGCAGAGGTCAAAGAGTCTGCTACCACTAGAACCATAATATAAGGAATATGACTTTCAAGATTTTGTGTGCCTACCAAAAAACAAAACTTAACTTGTTAAGCTATATTTTGTGGTATGCACGCAATTGCATCATGTTTGTTTGTTCGCATGGAAAGTTATTTAAAATAAAATAAAATACAGAATAAAAAAAATAATAAAATAATTCTTGTGTTTATCTGGAGGTCTGCTACATATGCATGGTACAGTGACGCATCCTTCTGAACTTGCCCCAACTGGTCAGAGAAGAGGGCACAATGCTCAGAAGTAATTGGGGACAGACATATATTAACATTTCCCCTACAGGGGATTTCTCTGTTCTGCATTGTAATTTAAACAAATAGAACAACTGTTTAATGGAGAAGCACTACTATGCTAACATGATTGTATTCTGCAGCTTTTTGTTGGGATTGAACACCAGAAACTGACCTCTTCCATGAATGTCCTTGGACTTTAAACAGTGGGGGCCTCAGAATACCCCAAAATATTATATTCTACAACTTACAATACACATTTTATGTCTTTCTTCATAGAATTCAGAAATAATGGAATCTCATTGTAGCACTACCCCCTAGAAGTTGCAGGTGACAGGATTTCCCACTGCTGCACATTCAGGCATACAACATTTCCAACATTCATCTAAGTACAGAGTAAACAGTCCTTGAGCTTTGTTTTGTGTTTTTATTAGGGGGTAATAACTTGGATGGGGATATGAATTATGGGATGCCCAACTTGATAGTGACAAAACCAGGGACAACTTGCTCCCTATATACAGCTCCACTTGATTCCTCTGTACAACTAACAGTCTCTGTTAGATCAGCAACAGCCCCTTATAGGCTAGGAACTCTGTCCCTTTAGAAAGTAGCACCATGTGTTGTGAACTGCATCCTGGAGTACCTCTAACTCCCCTGAAGACACTTGCCCTGGCTCTACCACTGCAGGAAATGCTAGCCCACCTGCTGCTTCTCTTCATCAGTCCACCCGACTGACTCCGGAGATCTCCCAGGGCAAGGTTAGGGAAGATTTAAGCACACCGCTATCTTCCAGAGAGACCCGCTACATGTGGCAGTCTCTCCCCTTGTAAGCCCCTGCAACATGCTGTAGTACTCACACTGTCCTACTTGCTCCAGCTGCCTCTCAGGAAGGATTACAGCTCCTGTTGTCAAGATCCTCCCAGGCCAGCAACCGAGCCCTGGCCCGAGGCAGAGCACCCCCCTCCCAGATTTGGGGGTTTACCGACAGCCTCCTAAGCACTGTATCTCCATCTTACGCCCAATTCTTCTCCCAGCATAACTCACTTCTATTTAAGAGCTCACTTAGTCCCCTGCCTTAGTCTGTATAAGCAAAGAACCCAATGAGGTGAAATATTTGTTTCCTTGACCAGAGCTAGCTGTAGCTGCCCTTGATACAGCCATAAGTGCAATGAGGGGAAAATCCACAGCACAGCAATAGCCAGCTACATGTACAAAATGGAGTCTTCAGAAACATGGTCAGGTAAAAGTGCCACAGCTCTGGTCACCAAACTCAGCAAGGAACCCCCAGATAAACTAGCTTGACCCTCATGCAGAATCCCATATATAACTTATGCAGACTGGTTATTACTGCCAACTGCAGGACCGTTCTCTTAAGAACCCTGAGCGAAATTGGGCAGGTGTGTGATGGGATGTATTATAATGTCAATGGGGCTGGCCTTCACTTCAGTTTTGCAATGTACCTAGTGTCCATTCTCCTGCAGATGGCAGTATAACAATAGGATACTTATTAATATCAAAGCTGTGTATCTCAAAGGATAATGGAGAAGCATTGCATTGCCTAATTTAAACACATTAGATCTGTTTTTATTTTTCTATTATCGGATCACAAGCGCAACAGTATGACCTAGAGACATACATATATATATATATATATATATATATATATATATATATATATATATATATATATAGACAGGTATATTGACACACATATATATATATATATATATATATATATATATATATATATATATATATATATATATATATATATATATATATATACACACATATACATATATATATACACACACACACACACACACACACACACACACACACACACACACAATGGGGACGGAAAGTATTCAGAGCCCCTTAAATTTTTCACTCTTTGTTATATTAAAGCCATTTGCTAAAATCATTTAAGTTCATTTTTTCCTCCACACCTGTCAATATAAGACCTTACAGCTCACAGTGCATGTCAGAGCAAATGAGAATCATGAGGTCAAAGAAACTGCCTGAAGAGCTCAGAGACAGAATTGTGGCAAGGCACAGATCTGGCCAAGATTACAAAAAAATTCTGCTGCACAAGGTTCCTAAGAGCACAGTGGCCTCCATAATCCTTAAATGGAAGACGTTTGGGACGACCAGAACCCTTCTTAGAGCTGGCCATCTGGCCAAACTGAGCTATCGGGGGAGAAGAGCCTTGGTGAGAGAGGTAAAGAAGAACCCAAAGATCACTGTGGCTGAGCTCCAGAGATGCAGTCAGGAGATGGGAGAAAGTTGTAGAAAGTCAACCATCATTGCAGCCCTCCACCAGTCGGGGCTTTATGGCAGAGTGGCCCGACGGAAGCCTCTCCTCAGTGCAAGACACATTAAAGCCCGCATGGAGTTTGCTAAAAAAAAACACCTGAAGGACTCCAAGATGGTGAAAAATAAGATTCTTTGGTCTGATGAGACCAAGATAGAACTTTTTGGCCTTAATTCTAATCGGTATGTGTGGAGAAAACCAGCTGCAGGGACAGGACGACTGGTTGCAATCAAGGGAAAGATGAATGCGGCCAAGTACAGGGATATCCTGGACGAAAACCTTCTCCAGAGTGCTCAGGACCTCAGACTGGGCTGAAGGTTTACTTTCCAACAAGACAATGACCCTAAGCACACAGCTAAAATAACGAAGGAGTGGCTTCACAACAACTCCGTGACTGTTCTTGAATGGCCCAGCCAGAGCCCTGACTTAAACCCAATTAAGCATCTCTGGAGAGACCTAAAAATGGTTGTCCACCAACGTTTACCATCCAGCCTGACAGAACTGGAGAGGATCTGCAAGGAGGAATGGCAGAGGATCCCCAAATCCAGGTGTGAAAAACTTGTTGCATCTTTCCCAAAAAGACTCATGGCTGTATTAGATCAAAAGGGTGCTTCTACTAAATACTGAGCAAAGGGTCTGAATACTTAGAACCATGTAATATTTCAGTTTTTCTATTATAATAAATCTCAAAATGTCAACAATACTATGTTTTTCTGTCAATATGGGGTGCTGTGTGTACATTAATGAGGAAAAAAATGAACTTAAATGATTTTAGCAAATGGCTGCAATATAACAAAGAGTGAAAAATTTAACGGGGTCTGAATACTTTCCGTTCCCACTGTACCACTGTATATATACACACACACATATATACACACTTACATTTTAAGCTTTCTTTTTTTTTTTTTACTATTTTTGGTAGAAACAAAAATTTCTTGGCTTGAATCTAATGCTAACCATACAGAGGACAAATTTCAGCCGATTCCTGCTGAATGCTGTCAGCACCACTCAGCTGTATGTACTCCTTCCCACACTCTGAAGCCCTGTGTAACCCAAAGACAGCTTGCTCTGAATCAGTGACAGTGCCAAGCAGTGACAAGTCACAACTCTAACCAACCATTCAGGAAGCCAGGCAGAAAATTATTATTATTCAGGATTTATATAGCGCCAACAGTTTACGCAGCGCTTTTACAGTTAATGTTTGGGTATTATGACAGCCGTGGGAGCAGCGGCTGTCAGAATACAATAGCTGTTAGAGAAGATTTCTCTATCCACGCTAATTAGCATGGATGAGGGAAACAGTTTTCTCTTGTTCAGCCTGCAAGGTCATTGTGGACTCCTAGATAGGACTAACTAAATCCAGGAATAAATTTCCAAAATGCAGCAACAGGCTCCTGCTTTTAAAGTGAAATTTTACAAACTTTATAATATGGCAATGAAAAGGGTATAGATGAGCATACTTTTTGAAGAGAATGCAATTCCATGGCACTTACAAAATTAATATAGATGATTTTGCTTAGAAATAACCTATAAAACAAAAAAAGGTATAGCACAAATAAAACCATATTCCATAATTAAGACATGATTTAGGTAGAGAATAAATTTATATGAAATTAGCGGAATTCTGATAGGTAATTTTTTTTGTTTTGTTATAAATTTAGCCTCATTTTCATTGAGAGAAGTGTCAGAGCCAGCAATGAAATAAAACACGTAAAAGGTATTGTGAAAAAGAAAAAAGTCATTACAAATCATGCTTTCAAATCATGATTTCATACTGTTTGCAGTATGAAATTGTTTGGTTGAGAGGAGTAGGGTAAGGGAAAGCTGGTAAAGAGACAATGTTAAGAAAGATAAAGAAGATATAAAACAAGCAAATGAGATCAAGGAAGAGATGAAGGAAAAAAAAAGGAGACAGAAATGAAGGTAAAATAAGTGAAAAGGGAAGGGGTGAATTAGGTGAGAAGGGTCCAATTTTATTTTTTCTTACCGATATTACACATCAGGGAACAGTTGAGATTTTCTTTTTTTTTAAACTTCAGTATAAAGTGGGAAAGAGTTAAAATTTGTATTACTATCTTGTGACAGAAGAGATGTTCTCTCTATTCCTGTCTTTGTGACATAATAGGGGTTGCAGTCATTACTGGGACAGAAAACCATAGCCTGAAATAAAATCATAGTCGGAGGTTTTAACCTTTTCCCAACATGGCCAATCAATGTTTCCCATGAGCTTGATCATATAGAGAAATATCCATTATTCTGCTGTTACCAACATAATGGCCATTACCTAAACAAGCAGATCAAGTGCTGACTATCTTTTAATTTGTGGCCACACATTGAAGCTTCTCAAATTAAAAGTTTTCCAATGTCAGCACTACTTATACACAGGAGCTGATAAGTCTAAAGCTGAGATTATAATATTCCATGTTAAAGTGGCTGTAAGCCCCTTTTTAGAACTTGTACCTATAGTTAAGCCTAGAATAAGGCTTACCTATAGGTACTGTAAATATCTGCTAAACGTGCGCCGTTTAGGAGATATTTATCTTGTAGTACGCCGATTATGTCATCGTCGCATAAGCTGTGAAGAAATGGCCCTCCGTGCCGTTTCTTCCCGAGCAAGTGCTGTGACTGGCGGCTCCGGCGCACAAGTGATGTCACTCGGCTCCAGCCAGTCACAGAGCCATGGAAGGAAAAAGGGCAAAGATGCATGTGGCCGCCAGCAGGGGACAGCGTGGGCTTCGTTTGCAGGTAAGTGCCAAATGACGGGCTAGTATGCGTTGCATACTAGCCCATTATGCTTTTACTTTGCAGGGTTTGCAGGGAACAAAGGAAGAAGTAAAACCCATCAGGATTTACTTCCTCTTTAATGCAGCATACATGATAACACACATGTGTAGGTGTGAATGGCCCCATAGAGTGTTCAACTGCCTTTCACACTAATATGCAGCGAATAGATGTGAAGCAGGCACATAGGAAAGAATGGGGCATCTACTTGGCATGCATTTTCATGCAGCAAAATGCAAGAGTTTTGCTGCATCAAAAAGGAAGTGTGAATAGGCCCACATGGTAGTAAAAATAAATAGTGATCTGCAAATGATCTAATTATCAGCAAACTGAAAGCATGTCATCATACGGCGTTTAGAACAAAAGTCACAACTAGATAGAAAAAGGATAATAAAGAAAACTACTGAATAGGTGGAGCACAAAGAAACTGAGCTCCAAGGCCTCACTTTCATGGAAAATAAAGATCTCTTGGAAGTTTTGGTGTTACATGAAGAGTAGATGGGATAGCATTAAACATAAAACAAATCTGGCACAGAAAAAAAGGTTATAGTCTCAAGAGCACGTTTGACTTGTCTAAGAAGATAATGATTTAATGGTTGAAAACTAATGACTCTGCCAGAGGGCTTGGCTGGGGCCCCTCATGTCAGACATTGTCATTTATCTCCTCACACTACGCACACACCGGTCTGGAAACAGGGGTGAATTAGGGGAGGATAGCTTGTAGCATTAAAAAAAGAAAGAAGGATGTAGTCCCATGTCCCATACTTTATAGAAAACTAACATTTACTGTAGGTAACTCAACTCGTAGCTGAAAGTTGAAGAGACTTTGCAGCGTATAACAGATTTAAATACCTGGCCTGTGGACATAATAATTAGGAATTATACAGAGACAATCTCAAGCTCTATTACAAAATTGCCTGAGGGGCGGGGGGCGACATAGGACGGGGAAGGAGGGGGCTGTTGATATTGCTGACTCAGAAGTCTCTTTGTTTAGAACCAGCTCTCTTAACCTTCCTTCAACCTTCACCTCACCACAGCCATTTGCTACTTATCAAGTCGAATTTTCTTGCAGTTAAATCACAGTGTACAATACAAGCAGTTTAAGCAGCACATTTAAAGTATTACATTACAATTAATCGTCACTTATACTAACAAATATGTCTTGTTTAACTTCCCACAAATATACAAAACAGAAAGAGGAATCCATTACCTCATATTGCTCACAGCTAAATTATAGTTATGCACACCTAATGCAGTGTGGTTTACCACTTCATGATCATTATGAAAACAGCAGGGAGTGTGTTGTAGACAGCAAAATGTCAGGTGCCTACTACCATTTTGTAATCAACAGAAAAAAAGGACACGTGGCGTTTGATTGGCTGTCATGCATTCACTTTCCGCCGCTTACTTTCTGGAACAAGCTACCAAGGGAATACAGTTCAAGCATATTGAGGGGGTCATACAAAAATTTAGAAACAAATTTGTTATTGCCCATAGAGTTCTGAAACCAAATTAGGTTCAAGCAACAGCAAAAGTTTTTCTCAGGACAACCAAATTCTATTGCCCTGATTTATTAAAATTAGAACACAGACATTAGAGCACAGCATGATTTAAGCTTTCATTTCCTAGCAACAACTCTAGTTTTGATGACATATTGATATTGATATTTATTATGGGCATACAGTAACTCACAAAAGTGAGTACGCCCCTCACATTTTTGTAAATATTTTATTATATCTTTTCATGTGACAACCCTGAAGAAATGACACTTTGCTACAATGTAAAGTAGTGAGTGTACAGCTTGTATAAACGGTGTAAATTTGCTGTCCCCTCAAAATAACTCAACACAGCCATTAATGTCTAAATTGCTGGCAACAAAAGTGAGTACACCCCTAAGTGAAAATGTCCAAAATGGGCCCAATTAGCCATTTTCCCTCCCCGGTGTCATGTGACTCATTGGTGTTCCAAGGTCTCAGGTGTGAATGGGCAGCAGGTGTGTTAAATTTGGTATTATCGCTCTCTCTCTCATACTGGTCACTGGAAGTTCAACATTACACCTCATGGCAAATAACTCTCTAAAGGATCTGAAAAAAAGAATTGTTGTTCTACCAAAAGATGACCTAGGCCATAAGAAGATTACCAAGACCCGGAAACTGAGCTGCAGCGCGGTGGCCAAGACCATGCAGCGATTTAACAGGACAGGTTCCACTCAGAACAGGCCTCGCCATGGTCGACCAAAGAAGTTAAGTGCACGTGCTCAGTGTCATATCCAGAGGTTGTCTTTGGGAAATAGACATATGAGTGCTGCCAGCATTGCTGCAGAGGTTGAAAGGGTGGGGGAGTCAGCCTGTCAGTGCTCAGACCATATTCCGCACACTGCATCAAATTGGTCTGCATGGCTGTCATCCCAGAAGGAAGCCTTTTCTAAAGATGATGTACAAGAAAGCCTGCAGTTTGCTGAAGATAAGCAGACTAAGGACAAAGATTACTGGAACCATGTTCTGTGGTCTGATGAGACCAAGATAAACTTATTTGGTTCAGATGGAGTCAAGAGTGTGTGGCGGCAACCAGGTGAGGAGTACAAAGACAAGTATGTCTTGCCTACAGTCAAGCATGGTGGTGGGAATGTCATGGTCTGGGGCTGCATGAGTGCTGCCGACACTGGGGAGCTACAGTTCATTGAGGGAACCATGAATGCGCACATGTACTGTGACATACTGAAGCAGAGCATGATCCCCTCTTCTCAGAGACTGGGCTGCAGGGCAGCATTTCAACATGATAACGACCCCAAACACACCTCCAAGACGACCACTGCCTTGCTAAAGAAGCTGAGGGTAAAGATGATGGACTGGCCAAGCATGTCTCCACACCTAAACCCTATATTGAGCATCAGTGGGGCATCTTAAATGGAAGTTGGAGGAGCGCAAAGTCTCCAACATCCACCAGCTCCGTTATGTGGTCATGGAGGAGTGGAAGAGGACTCCAGCGGCAACCTGTGAACTATATGCCCAAGAGGGTTAAGGCAGTCCTGGAAAATAATAGTGGCCACAGAAAATATTGACACTTTGGGCCCAATTTGGACATTTTCACTTAGGGGTGTACTCACTTTTGTTGCCAGCGATTTAGACATTAATGGCTGTGTTTTGAGTTATTTTGAGGGCATAGCAAATTTACACTGTTATACAAGCTGTACATTCACTAATTTACACTGTAGCAAAGTGTAATTTCTTCAGTGTTGTCATATGAAAAGATATAATAAAATATTTACAAAAATGTGAGGGGTGTACTCACTTTTGTGAGATACTGTACATCTAACTGTCATTTTAATCATTATAAAATGAAATGAAAGCCATCATCAAACATTCCACCTCTTAAGGTAAGACAAACACTAAATTGTTGTTCGGTGTTACTCCTTAAATTAAATCTAAAAACAGTAATTGATACTGAAGGCAAAACTAAACTTCCACAATTAATTACCATAATATCATGCTTCTGCAATGTAAGAAAAATTTAGCTTTCATATTTTAATAATGTATTGCTTTGATACTGTTGAATGTGCACTCACCCAAAAACCAAGCAGGACTAAACTACACAGGCAATTTTTATCTCTTGCTACTAACAGATTTAACCCCCTGTTGACAGTCACTTCATTGACCTAGAGCAGTGGTCTCCAAACTATGGTCTGCAGGCCAGATGTGGCCCTTTGTTTGCCTTTATCCGGCTCTTAGGGTACTATTCTTCCTATTGATGTCAACAAAGGGGTATTATTGCTCCCGTTGACATCAACGATTGGGCACTATTCCTCCTACTAATACCAATGATGATGCACTATTCCTTCCACTAAAACCAATGATGGGGTATTTTCTACTCCCACTGGCCACAGCCCGGCCTCCGTAAAGTCTGAAGGGCAGTAAACTAGCCCCTTGTTTAGAAAGTTTGGAGACCAATGGCCTAGCGTAGTAATTTACGGTTAAACAAATGGTTTTCTATGGTGTAATCCACAGAAGTAGCATCTTGTAGTGATCAATCCCACGTGAGCATTGTGTGAACATACGAAACGGATTGCTACTACATGCTACTTGTGTAGGTTATTCCTTAGGGAGCCTTAATAATAAAATATTTCCTGCAACTACCCAACACCACTAATAACCTGTTTGTAGAGCTAGTTAACGCCTAAAAGTATATTGCATTTACTGTACCTCAAGATTCATTTATATAATACAAAGGTGTAGTGCTATGCTAAAAAAAAAAAAAACACATTTGAAATAGCACTCAACACAAAAGTGTCACAAACCTATGTGCTCCAATAATATGCAATTATAAGCTCTTAAAAGTTCATTAGAGTGTCCACAGAAATGTAAATTTTCATAAATTTTCATGCAAAGTGCTCTTCATTCAGAGTCACATGTGTCACCAACACACTCATATGCAAAATATGCACTCAGTGTCAAGACTTGTACGTCAAACTTTAGCCATTACATAGAGATTATAACCAGGCCCTCTGTCACACTGTCCTTGTGGAATGCTAGCCAAAATCTTCCTTTTAGGGAGACATCACCCTGCCTTCACCGCATACAGTAATTCCTCAAAGAAAAAAATAAGAGGACCATCTAATGTTCGCTGTATAAAATAATTTTGACCTCAAAATATTATTCACATAAATAGAACTTGTAATACCACATGTAATGGCACCTATGCATTCACTCCACCTCCTGGTCCCACTGCAATCACTGCAGCCATTCAGTTCACCTGTTGACTTTGCCAAAACTCCTCCCAGTAGCATGCTGATGTCACGGACCAACCCCCTTGACGCGTTGCATCCAAGAGGGACTTTCTCAGAAGCCCTTCTGTTTTATTATATACATTAGCCATAAGGAGCCTTGTTCTCTCTGGTTTAGCAATCAATTGCTACTGCTAGTTATTAATAATTCATTTTTTTAGCAGTATGACTGAGCTACTAAAATTCCCTGTGTAGCTCTAGCCCAGGGGTATCCAACCTGTGGCACAAGACTACTATGAATGCGTCACAACACAAAATCGTAAACTTGCTTAAAAATTTTTTTTGAGCATTTTTGGTAAAAATGCATTTACACTTCATAAACACATGCGGCCAAAGAAAAATCTGACAGCGTCTTTATTGGACATTTATAGGTTTCATCTTCCCAAAGAAAAATATCCCACTCTTCACTATCACGCTTTATTCATGTCATCGGTTTTCAAGGAGAGCACATGAAGAGCAAAATTGGAACCAAAATATCTGATGAACACCTTGAGTATTATTACTACATCCATCAAAATATTGATTGCATTCGTTTATCAAAAACAGTGTCAAATATTGCACTAGTTTTATGTTGCCCGCTTATACTTTTATAATAAAAAATATTAAACAAAAAATTAAGTTTTATTACTCAGTTAGGTACATTATCTATATCAGTGACCGTTAACTTGTGATCTGACTTTTATCTCAATCCTGTTAAGAAGACAATGGAAGAAGTTTCAAAGGAGGCACAAGTCATGGAACACCTCCAGGTGTAGAGACCACTTTCCTATGTCCAGATGTTCCCAGCTGAGGAAGCCTGCCAGAAGATGAGATTTTCCAATCACCAAGTTCCCTGCACAGTCAGGGAGTCCAGGACTTCTCTTCAGCTCAACAGTCTGGCATCCAATGTAAGAATCTTCCAAAAGAGGGGAAGGTTGGAGTTCCTGAGTCCAGACCTGGACTAATTAGCCACCAAACCAGGGACAACTCAGTGTCAATCAAATTGGTCTGTCTTGACTGGACTTACTTGTTCCACAATGACAGAATATTGTTTTGGAGAGGTTTGTAATGAAACTGGGCAGCTAGGACTGCCTCAAAATAAACCTACTATCACTCTCATGCATAAGTGCCGAGGAGTGGGGAGCTTAAATCTGAGATTGGAGAGTTTGAGGTTTCTCCCGTGGAAGAAATGCTCTGCGTTACACTGTTGTCCAGGACTAAACCCAGATGCTTTGAATTATGAGTCTATTTCAGCAACAAATACCAAAGCGTTAAGACCTGTCTAATCTAATGTAATTCTGGACAGTCAAAGCTATGTTTTCTGACAGACCTGTGTTGACTTTTACCTCAACAGGAGGTCATCTAAATATCCCAAAGTGTGGGTGCCATGAGAGTGCACAGAGTGTGTACGAGGGCCAGCACCTCGGTGAACACCCAGGATACAAACAGCCAAAGGGCAAAGCTACAATACTGATAAAGTGGGGATCCAACAGCAAAGAGTAGAACATATGTTGATGCACTAGAAAGATGAGGGAATGTAAAAACATGTCCTTGATGTCCACTGAAGCTATCCCTGGTAAAGAGATGGGCGACAGATGCCTTAAGATCCTAGATGGACCAGGTGTCCTTTTTAGGTGAGAGAATAGTGAACAGGGTGGAGTAAAATCCCTGAAAAAGTTCTACCCCAGGAACCGGAGCTATGAACCCTTGTTCTATATGACCTGAAAGTGCTCAATGGGCATCTGCCAATCTGTGCTGTAACACAGAGTTTGGAGGTGCAAAACAGGGAGCGAAACTCTAGCATATATTCCTTGGAGACCACCTCCTAAACTCAGGCACCCGATATGCAAGCTGTTCAAGTACCCACGAAGTCTGCAAGTGTCCACCCTGGGAATGCACCTTCATGCTGGGGAAGGCTTGCCCTAGAATTTGGTGATTTGGTGGACCTTGAGCCCCAGACCTTGCGGTTAGACTGGGTGCCAGGCTTGGGGGTCTGGGCATGGATGGTGCAGTAGTGAAGAAGCAAAAAGGACCACCTGTGAAGTGAAAGAGAAGACTTTGCAATCTGTAACTTAGGATGATTCCACTAGGTTAACAGAATAAAAAAAAAAAAAAATAGTAAAAATCATGTACATGAGAGATTTAGATAAAACACACTTTATAAAAAAAAGATGTATGTATATGTGTAATAAATTATAGGAGTAGAAAACACACAACTATTAGGCAAAAACAGGGAATCCAAATTACAAATCATGGGACATCTTGCAATATTCAAAACTTAGCACTAGAAAATATGATGTAAAGTAATTCTTCAATCCAATAGGTAAAGCATTGTAAAAAGGAGACGTTTGTAGACTGATTTGCATAGTACCGTACTGATAAAATTGGAGGAATCCTGAGACATAATTAGTCTGCTGAAAAAAAACAAAACTGAAATTTTATATGATGCCTAACCCGCCACTGTTTTTATCCCAAATCCTTCCAATCAAGTACACACTTGGTACAACAGTACCAAGGATTGCATATTTTGTAACTTTACATGTAAATTGCATGTCATATATTGTGTTTATAATCTCAATAATGGAAGACTTGGGACAGTGGGTGCACTGAAAAACTCTTTGCAATATTAGGGACCTCTAAAAGACCCAAGACTGGAAATTGCATTGGTAGAAGCAATGGACTGATCCGCAAATCAGAGTCTCAGCGGCTGATGGCTTAGAGGTAGATCATATATAGAATCTGCCGGACAAAAAAACTGTAGTATGTTTATTGCCTTTGTAGTCAGAGTTAGCAAACCAGGTGATTTGGGCAATGAAGTTTTACATAGTCCACTCACCGTGCTCTACCAAGGTGTTCATAGGTTTTGTGAGGGGGATTGGTCCTGCGGCTCAAATTCCTGTTAGCTGTATACATAGAATGTATGATGAAAGCTGGAACTCCACTGCAGGACTGTAAAGTAAAAATCTCTTTAAATGCTTGCATGACTATAAAAAAGCATCAACCGAGAGGTCAGAAAAACTGGCTACATCCAACGACAAAGGTGGCGTGGACTCTAGGAGCAGAGGGCAACAGGATTTCAGGCTGCAAATGTCAACCACATCAACAGGTTACAAGCAGCATCAGAACCATTAGTAGAGCGTGAGCTGGGGTCACTTGATACAGCAGAACCCCCTTCTGTGTCTAGAATCAAATATGTTGTGCAGCATGGCAATAAGGCAACGCAATTCTCAGGGTACGAGGCAAGGCCTCAGGTACCCATGAAACCCAGATAACTGTACCAGATAAGAATTGGATGACTGTAGGTGATCAAAATCACTGTAGCTCTTTACAAAGCAGGAGAAGCAACGGGGAGATGCTTCCTCAATGCTGTATGGTTGGAAGGAGAACGGGTGCACATGTGCAACCCTCCACCCAGCAGATGAAGTCAGTGTTCGGTCCTTCAGTGTTATCCCTTCCACAGTGGAAATTGTGGAAGGGATAACACAGTGGAAACTGGTGGAAAAAGAAACATTGAAAATGAACAAATGGATAAAAGTGACTTTTTCTAAACTGGTCGCCCAAACATAACCAGCTGAAATCATGCGGCAATCCTGATAGAAGTTAAAAGGGCATAGATTTAGAATTTCTGATTGTGCTTCTTTTGTGAATAAAAATCACTGAAGGATTAAGAATCTGGCCTGGGTTTAAAACAATGAATTTGTAGACAACACAAAAAAGATTTATGGTATATAAAGTATCTACACTCTTTCTAATATATATATATATATATATATATATATATATATATATATATATATATATATATATATAGTTCTGCACAGAAGAAAAAAAAAAAAAAAAAGAAAATAGCCCTCATAAAATAAAAGTTTTAATTGATGAAACATGGTAGTTAAAAATGCAACTAAAAAAGTATCACAAATTCAAAAAGACACTGATGAAGAATGTAGAATGCAGATACTTACAGTTTTGTATACAGTATCTGCCCTCAGGTTGAAGTTTTAGCAGAAAACGACGCTTTCCACCTGTGATTCTCTTCATTTGGACTAGGTGTCCAGTAGAGGGAGTAGAACACTTACTAAAAGAGATACAGTATGTGCTATGTGGAATACTGCTTGCAGTGCACCACCTTCCCTTGGCAACAACATTAATCACACAGACTGTCAGGGCGAGGACAAAACTGGCAAAGACATAAGCATCTTTCGGGCTATCCGTTTTCTTAGCAAATTGTACTGACTGCTGAGCTGAAAAACTAGAAATGAAAAAATCATTTAGAAGACAAAACCACTTTTGTCTTGTGTACTTTCTGGGCAGCCTTCAGCAATGTAACCACAATGCATCAGGCAAGATGTACTAAAGAAATGAGACTGTACTATAAATATTATACCTTGGAACAATTGGGAGCCATTAATATTTTTACAGTCCCTTGTCATGAAGATAATCTGCAGCACACTCATAAACCAGACTGGATTCTTTTAAAATTAAAAATATATAAATCTTGTCATACATTTTGTTTCCATACAGAAGTCTCTTTCTGTAATAACAGATATCAGGTGGCAGTTACAACCAATGTCCAGGGACTCTGGCAAACTGATGCTGAAGCGTGTCTATGTAAATTTAAAAAGGGGAAAAAAAAAAAAGAAAAAAAAAGGAGCTCCATTTGCTCGTCCAAACAAGAGAAAACTGTCCCGTAAGGGAGAGCCTCGATGGCCAATGGTGCTGGCTTATGTGAACATACAAATCTGGTGTCTATTTGGGGATGTGACACAGATGTGGCAAGGTCACATCCTCAGGGATAGTCCTAATTGTATCCACAACTCGCTGTGGCTGAGGTCATCTGTTGCTTCACTGTTCTTCAGCTCAGTCCCCAGCTGCTTCTTAACAAAGGTGAGCCTGACGGTTGCTACGCTGTGAGCTCCACACTCAAGCTGCCATGTGGCAAGCTGCTTCAATAAAGGTGAAATCCGGACAGCTTAGCCAGCGTCCAGGCCCTGTATTTACAGGCACATTAAGTGTGTAGCTTGTATGTATTCTCAGCTTTGGTTATTACAGTATAAATATTACTTGCATATATCCTACTGATTGCTACTGCTAAAATAGAAAATGAAACTCAAAGCCAGCATATACATCTGGGATACCAGTAATATAAAAGATGAGAAGTCTTTGCTGAAAAAAATAAACTTGTAAAATAAAAATTTTAATTCACTTTTTTTTTTTGTACACTCCTAATTTTTAATGACAGCCAAACAAAAAATGGAGTTAGTAAAAGGTTTTTCTTTTAGTGATATGAACCATGGAAGTGCATTATTTAATTTAATTAAATAGAAATGTTGCTTCTTTGCTTCATTATAAAAACACAGAATTGAATATGACGTCGGTAATCAAAGAACAATTAATTAATATTAAAAGCCATGTGCAGCCAAAATGTGTTACTTCATGTCCTCGCCCTGGCATCTACCAAAAAACAAAACAAAAAAAAAAGTTTATTTTTTAGGTTGGCCCTGTAACTGATCTTTTAACCAATACTTTAAGTGGGAGTAAACTCCCATCTCTGACTTTCACCTATAGGTAAGCCTATAATGAGGCTTACTTATAGGTACTGTAAATTTCTCCTTAACATTCACCTCTTAGGAGATATTTACTGTATATGTAGCCGATGACGTCACCGCCGCATGTTCTCTGAAGGAATAGCCGCCTGAGTCCTGTGCCGTAACCGGCGGCTCCCCAGCACATGCGCAGGATTGACATCATCGCGGCTCCGGCCAGTCATACAGCCGGAATCCACAGAAGGAAGATCGGGTGAAGATGTAAGCGGCCTCCAGCGGTGACAGCGGTGACAGCGCATCGTTGAAGGGCTTCGTTTTCAAGTAAGTTTTACATGATGACATTACCTTTCAGGTCAGAAAAAAAATCACCCTGTGGTTTACTACTACTTTAAAAAGGTATGTACATCAATAACTTTTTATTTGTTACTAAACCCAGGACCCTGCATTCACTATACCTGGTCTTCCACAGTACACAGAACATGGAAATGCAATAATTTTAGTAAATAAAAATTGCCAAATACCTTTTCTCTTCAGCAGTATATAGCAAGCTTATGACTTCTATCAGTGTCTGGTTAAAGCTTATAGGAGGAGTTTTCATTTTACTCTGACTATCCTTTGAGACTGCATGACTACTGACCCTCTGTCTGGACAGTGCTGATTGGCTCTGTGTCAATCACATGCACCCTCCCAAGAAAAAAAAAATACTCTCTAGCAATACACACCAAACTGAGCATGTGCAGAGTGCCCTCAAGGCTCTGTACTAGCAAGAGATGGATTGGGGACTGTGGAAGAAGGAGGATCAGGGAAAACCGGATCAAACAGCCTTTTTACACAATGCACAGCATTAACCCCTTAGGTGCCACAGGGAGTATAACAATCATGCTTACTGCATATACAGACTGATTTTACTGTTGTGGGTTTAGTAACATTTAAAGTTTTGGATGGAGTAAGAAAGAGTTAAAACCCTTATGTTATTTTTTGCTGTCTGTGTCCTGCTGGGGAGGTTTCTTAGGTCTTCTTGCTAACAAGAAGTGAGAGGAAATATACCCAAAGTGAGGGGAATTTTCCATCTTAGCTCAGTGTCACCAGAACACTTGTCATCATTTTAAGATTTCTCCATACTCCTTGCTCTCATGGCAATTTTAAAAGTTAGTATTTCCCTTCATGTTTTTGTCTCGGTTAAGCTGGTCACCCAGAGGAAATATAGGGATAAACTCTTCAGAGAAGACACAATAAAAAGAGGGGTCTAACCCTTCCCCACTCTATCCATAACAAAAAAAGTTTTGCCTTGCTATACACTTAAAGTGGAACTTCATCCTAAAGGGGAAGTTCCGCGCTATGCACTCTTCCACAGTAAACATGTCGGCAATGGGGACCTGAAGACTGACAAAGCAGTGGTTCGGGTGAGAACAGTACTAGACCCCTGGAAGGGCAAGTGTCCTTTTATTAAAAGACAGCAGCTACAGTATTTGTTTTTTTTTTTGTTTTTTTTTAAAGGGGCGAAGAACCACTTTAAGAAAAAATAAAGGAAATAGAAAATCAAATCATTAAAAAAAATATGGCCATCCACCTAAACTGACAGGCCGGACAAGGAGTATACCCTTTCATGACTAAGCCTATTTTTGAAATTTGGTGTTTACAAGTTAAAATCCGTATTTTTTGCTAGAAAATTACTTAGAGCCCCCAAACATTATATATTTTTTTTTAGCAGAGAATCTAGAGAATAAAATGGCGATTGTTGCAATATTTTATGTCACACAGTATTTGTGCAGCGGTTTTTAAACGCAACTTTTTGGGAAAAGGGACACTTTCATGAATTTAAAAAAAACCCAAACAGTAAAGTTAGCCCAATTTTTTTTGTATAATGTGAAAGATGATGTTACGCCGAGTAAATAGATAAAAATAGACAAACATGTCACGCTTTATAATTGCACGCACTCGTGGAATGGCGACAAACTACGGTACCTAAAAATCTCAATAGGCGACGCTTTAAATTTTTTTTTAAGGTTACCAGGTTAGAGTTACAGAGGAGGTCTAGTGCTAGAATTATTGCTCTCGCTCTGACCATCGCGGCGATACCTTACATGTGTGATTTGAACACTGTTTACATATGCGGGTGCAACTTCCGTATGCATTTTCTTTGCTGCGCGAGCTTGCGGGGACGGGGGCGCTTTAAATTTTTTTTAATCTTATTTATTTTAATATTTATTAATTGTGTTTTAAAAAATGTTGTTCAGTTTTATTACTGTCACAAGGAATGTAAACATTCCCCCCGATCCCTCCTTTGCACTTCAAAGTATTCAGACTAGGGCTGAAACAACTAATCGATTAATCGACAACTAATCGATTATAAAAATAGTTGTCAACTATTTTCATAATCGATTAATCGGCCAGCCGATTATTTGGCCTGCATACAGAATGCATTATTTGTTTACATATCAGGAAATACAGAGCAGCACACATACAGCTCAGTACACCACCCATACATGTCAGGAAGTGCCTGAGAACTTGTGAATGTGTGAGGAGCAATGCCTCATGGAACATGTAGTCCTGGGCAGGAAGTGAGTGGGTCTAAAAGCAGAAGTTTTTTTTACCTTGCTATAGAGGCACACTATACTATAATTTGCAGCACTCTAAAGGCAGGAGGAGCCAGAGGCATCGGTGGGGGACCCCAGAAGAGAAGAATTGGGGCTGCTCTGTGCAAAACCATTACACAGAGCAGGTAAGTATACCATGTTTGTTTAAAAAAAAAAAATATGACTTTAAAGACTGTGCAGGGAGGATCTGCATCTGAACCCAGAGAAGGTGGAGGCTGATAGACTGGAGGTAAAGGCATTACTATTACATTTAAAGTAAACTTTTACATGGAGGCAAGCCACATTACGCAGGAGCAGGGCATATTTCAAGGAGGTAGGGCACATTACGTGGGAGCAGGGCACATTACATGTGCCCCAGTGTGAATGGGGTCTAAATAAAAAATGTGATCTGAGTCTGATGATATTTACCAGATTCAACCTCCAATAGTATATACAGTATATCTCTGCTGTCTGTTATTCTCAGAGTGGATTCGAGATTTTGCTCCCTAATCATATAGTTGATTATTTATATTTACCACTGCTTATAGATTTTGAAGAATAAATTGCCTTTTTTTAAACTTTACATATTAAATTATACACAACACTTTTTTTAAGGTTATTATCCGATTAATCGATTAATCGAAGCAATAATCGGCCAACTAATCGATTATGAAAATAATCGTTAGTTGCAGCCCTAATTCAGACCGCCCAAAACGGCGATTCTGAATACTGTGTATTTTTTTAAAACCGGCGCCATTGCCAGCCGAGTAAACGGAAAGTGACGTCATGACGTCGCTTCCGTGTTTACTATTAGGAGGCTGGAACGAAGCCAATCACGGCTTCGTTCCAGTCCGTACCCAGCCGCCGGAAGCAGGCGATTTCCGATGGAACGGGAGGCCCGGTAAGAGCGGTGGGAGGGGGGTACGTCCCCTCCCGCTCCTCCGGTATAACAGCCGAGCGGCTTTTAGCCGAATAGGTTGTTATAACTGGATAGCCGATCGCCGGCTCTAAAAAAACAGTACCGGGATAATGCCTGCAGCTGCGGGCATTATCCCGGTATAACCCCAGAAAGCCGAGTACGCACATCTGCGTATGCTCGGCGGGAAGGGGTTAATCAGAGAAGCACCCAAGAAACCCATGGTAACTCTGGAGGAGCTGCAGAGATCCACAGCTCAGGTGGGAGAATCTGTCCACAGGACAACTATTAGTCATGCACTCCACAAATCTGGCTTTTATGGAAGAGTGGCAAGAAGAAAGCCATTGTTGAAAGAAAGCTATAAGAAGTCCCATTTGCAGTTTGCGAGAAGCCATGTGGGGACACAGCAAATATGTATAAGAAGGTGCTCTGGCCAGATGAAACCAAAATAAACTTTTTGGCCTAAAAGCAAAACGATATGTGCGGCAGAAAACTAACACTGCACATCACCCTGATCACACCATCCCGACCGTGAAACATGGTGATGAGAGCATCATGTTGTGGGGATGCTTTTCTTCAGCAGGGACAGGGAAGCTGGTCAAAATTGATGGGAAGATGGATGGAGCCAAATACAGGTCAATCTTAGAAGAAAACCTGTTAGAGTCTGCAAAAGACTTGAGACTGGGGCGGAGGTTCACCTTCCAGGATGACAACAACCCTAAACATACAGCCAGAGCTACAATTAAAAATGGAATGGTTTAAATCAAAGCATATTCATGTGTTAGAATGGCCCAGTGAAAGTCCAGACCTAAATCCAATTGAGAATCTGTGGCAAGACTTGAAAATTGCGGTTCACAGATGCTCTTTGTCCAATCTGACAGAGCTCAAGCTATTTTCCAAAGAAGAATGGGCAAAAATTTCCCTCTCTAGATGTGCAAAGCTGGTAGAGACATCCCCAAAAAGACTTGCAGCTGTAATTGCAGCGAAAGGTGGTTCTACAAAGTATTGACTCAAAGCAGTACAAATGCACGCCACACTTTTCACAAATTTATTTGTAAAAAAATGTTGAAAACAATTTATCATTTCCCTTCCACTTCACAATTATGTGCCACTTTGTGTTTCTCAATCACATAAAATACATTTACATTTTTGGTTGTAAAATGTCAAATTGTGGAAAATTTCAAGGGGTATGAATACTTTTTCAAGGCACTGCTAAATTACTTGTTGCCCTCTATCTTTTGCCAGAGATAATACCTTTTGGCTTGACAAGCTAAATAAAGGCTGAAGGAAGCATACAAGTCTTTCCAATCAGCATGTTTGACAATTACCCAAAAGTAAAGCCCCGTACACACGGGCCAAATGTCAGGAGACATTGGTCTGTTCAATAAAAACCGTCCGACATTTGGCCACTGTGTATGCCAACTGGCTTGATAGAAGCCAGCTGTTCGGCCAGCTTCTGTCAGACGTGTATGCTGAAAAACCAGCAACCGACTGGCTCCTGATCAGCTCTCTCAGCCAATGGTGGAGAGCCTTGATTGGGGTTTTCTGGCTGGGAGGGCATCCCCCTGTCAGAACACAACAGCTCAGCTGAGGAGATAGCTGTACTAACGTTGGATCGTTAGTACAGCAGCTCCGACTGGAGCAGAAAGTTTTTACCCGGTGAGTTGAACGAAAAAAAAAAACTCATAGTGTGTACTAGGCTTAAAGGTAATGAATTATGCTCAAGACCCATAATTTTTTTTTTTTTTTTACATGCAATGAATGTGCACACATTATGCAAAAAGAAATCTAAAGTGCTGCCAAAACCTGACCGCCAAATTCAAAAAGCCTTGTGCAGTATTCCCAAAAAAGCATATGGGTATGAAATACTCAAAATAGGCAAACAGATAAATGCACCAGTAAAATATGTATATGTAAACTAGTTTACCTGCTAAAAGATTTGTATTGTCAGACAGCACAGCCAGGTGGTGACCTGACTTTTCTTTATCTAACTCAGTTTGGTCACCTCCCTGCCCTGGTCTGTGATTGGAGAATTGTAATGTAATTTTACTACATGCAGAAATACAGCATTGTGAACTTTCCTTGTATAAACTATATTTTTGTAACAAAGTTTTAATGCAGTAGCTGAAAAGAATATATAAACATAAAGAATACTTTTTTTTGCAAAAAAAGTTAAATAAATCTAATAAAAGTAAATTAAAACAGATATACTTTCTTTTCAATATTATATAAAAATGTCTGTTCTTAAAAACCTTGTAACATCAAAAGTATAATAAGCTAAACTAAACAAGTTATACACTGATGATAGTGACGACATAGCTACCTGTTTACAGTATATTTTATGATTTGTTTTTTGCATCTTCATTACTGTTCTCTGATTTCAGTTGGGTTAACAAATGTGACATTTAGATTAACCAAACCAAATTGTGGCTCAAAAACCACAGCTGGTTGAATGTGACACTGATCCCTCCCAGGTTAATCTAAGTCAAATATGTTGCTCTGAACATCAGTGAAACATCTGTGACTTTACTGTGTTGAACTTTTGCAGTTACTGCAAGGGGTGAAAACAGTCAAAAGTTAACTTGTCTGTGGTTTTTTTTTGCTTTTTCTTTTTTTTTACCTATTAGTGAGTCCTACACATAATGCATTTTATATATACTGCAGAAGACTTTTGACTATTAGGACGAGTTGATAAAACAATGAAAAAAAAAAAAAAGAGTTTTGTACTTGCCTAATTCATGTAGTCAAGCATCCAGGGCATCTGGGGGGCTTCCACTGACAGTAGAATTGGCATTCAGGCAAAGAGGTGCCATGAGCCAACAGTGCTATTTTATAATGCATGCTTGCATAAAAGTGTTACTCCACCTTCAGATAAGTTTTTTCGCAGAAAACATAGTATAAAAACAATGAAATATTTCACCCATAAAATTTTTCTCTGACTGTTTTATTTTTATTGCGGTCTAAAAAAAAAAATCTCATATTATATGGAGATTGTCTTTATTTTTAATAACACTGGTTTTGTTTTTTTTTATGCTCTACACATTATGGGGTTGATTTATTAAAACTGGAGAGTGCAAAATCTGGTGCAGCTATGCATAAAAAAACAATCAGCTCCCAAGTTGTTTTCGTCAAAGCTTAATTGAACAAGCTGAAGTTAGAAGCCGATTGGCTATCATGCACAGCTGCACCAGATTTTGCACTCTCCAGTTTTGGTAAATCAACCCCTATGTGACCACACTCTTCGTTTTCCATTTTCTAATATTACAAAATGCGTTTCTAAAGCTGCCCAGACTTCAGAAGTTGACTAATAGTTCAGGTATGATCTGACCACCTTCTGCAGGAAACCTTACTGACAGAGAGCCGCAGACCATTCTATTAAATCGTATGCTCAGTTTGGCTAAACTTACAAGCAGCTTCCTCAATGGAGAGGGAACTGGGGAGCAGGAAGCCAGTGCTAGTGGGTGGGGAAGGACACAGGGATATGTCTCCTGATAAATCAGATCCAAATGTTACAAATGGCAGCTAACAAGTTGGCTTGATGGCCACTCAAGCACATCAAATAGAAAAATTACAGGATCGGGTATTTGTCACCCTTACCAAATACCAAAAAGTTACCAAGGCAATTTATTATGTGCTTAACATCAGCTCTACAGAAAAGGTTCAGTGATAGATCACAATAGAGACGGCAGGAGGACTTCACAAATGACAACAGATGTAGTAGCAGAGTTAGGATTAAAGTGGAGCATTCTTTTAAAATATAATATGAACTATTGTTACTATAAAATCACTCTCTTACACCTGCACCCCGCTAAGATGATGCCAATCATGTCAATATACATTGTATCTAGATGTGTACTTTGGGCAGCCAAATTTGCACACTACATATGTAAGCTCTGCTTCCTGCCTTGCCATTGCTACACGGTGGGTATTACTGCATCACCTCACAATGTAAGCCAAAGGGTATCCCAACACACAATGAAAACAATGCACTCCCTGTGGTCAAAATCTTACCTAAACAGTCATTACACTGGCACTGCTTTGAAATACAGAGCTCCGTCTAGTGGCTAATCTTCAAATTATATATCAAAGAATAGGTGCAGTTTACTTTAAAAAAAAGAAAACTTCCTTCATGGTGCCTCTGGTCCTGCTCATCACAGTAACAATACAAAAAACAAAAAATAAATAGTCTTCTCACTGTCCTTACAAAATAATAGCAGGCTCTTCTCTGCTGTACATGAGTTTGTCGACTGCCTAAAATATAATAATCTACATGTGTATGTGTCAACAGGCAGTACAAAAATCCTATTTTCTTAATCGTCCATCGAAGGACACAGCTTAATGATAATTAAAGCGTAACTCCACTTTTGTTGAGAAAAAAATAAACATTCCCCCCAGGTGATCTATTTACATAGAAATGATTATAACAAACTGTTGCAGATTCCTACCTTTTGTTATTCTGAAGAAATCCATGTGTGTTTCTCTGTGCCTCTGTACTGAGTGGGTCTAATGGGAGTGGTTTCATAATTAACTGTCAGGTGTGGAGCTACAGGGCACTAATGAGGAAATCTGCTGGATCTGGCTCTGCTGGGCCTGCCTCCTTGGCCTCCCTTTAGGCATGCTCCTATTGAAAGAATCTCTCTAAAAATGAAATTTTTGTTGCAAGGAATGCCCAAAATCTGACTTGTATCTTAGGCAGACTTCTGGGAAAATTGGTGAGCCAATCACACAAGCAGGACATTATGTTTCTGGGGAGTGGTCAGTACACGTTCTGTGAACAGAAAACTCCAGGTAGCCATATTGCAATGCATTTTCAGAAAAAAACACTGCCTGCAGATTTAAAAGGAAAGGTAGTTTTCAATAACATTCAAATTACAAAATGATTAGTGTTGCAATTATATGCGCTATATTATTTTTTTTTATTTGCCATTTTTTTCCCCCCACGAAAGTGGAGTTACCCTTCAAGCAACCTAGGAACCTCCAAAAGCAGTCCAAACAAAAAAAGAGCACACTCAAACAACACAGGAGAACCATCCCAACGAAAGGCAATATGCAACAGCTTGCAGAAACTTTCAACCAAAAATAGCATCTGAAGAAGCAGATGCATTGGGCTTCAAAAACTTAGAGAAAGCCTCGTGCAGAAGACCAGGTTGCAACTTTACAAAATTGAAACACTGACACATGGTGATTAAAAGTCCAAGAAAAATTCACTGCCCTAGCGGCGTGAGCTTTAACAGGAAAAAGAGGCACTTTATCTTGTGACTCATAGGCCTGCACAATAACCAGTCAAATCCAAAGAGACAATGGATCTGTAAGGCAAAGAACCTCTTTTGGGGTTTTCTGGAAAGACAAATAAGGAAAAGAAGTCTACATTAAGCCCCAGTAGCCCTCACTACATCCAGGCAATGTAGAGAAATTCCCCTGGGGTTAACAGGTGCTGGACATAGAAAAGTAGATTTTCATTAAGGTAAAAAGCAGATTCCACTTTGGGTGAAAAGGAGTTTATTAGTCTCAAAACAACCTTTTAAAGATTTAAATACCACAGTTTAAGTGAAGGTCTAACGGGGAACAGTGAGTGCACCCCCTTGTATAAAAAAAAGGAAGCAGTGAATGAATAGCAAGAAAATGTTGAAGGGAACAGAAAGTGCAGATACCTGACCTTTGATGCTCCTAAGTACCAAGTATTGTTCTACCCTCAACTACAGGAAAGAAAGAACCCAGCCCACCTGAAAGACACAAGGGGAAACCCCTGAGACTCTCCCCAGTGAAAATAAGTCTTCCATGTGTAATGATAAATTTTGCTTAAAGAAAATGTATAAGCTGTTAGCTTGGGATGACAGCCTGGGCATCAAAGCCAGTGACAGAAAATCAGCAAGGTGGAATATAAGACCTTGGAATAACAACAGGTCTGACCAATCTGGCAAAGACCATGGAGTTTCGGCTAACAGATGAACAAGGTGGACATACCACACTCTCCGAGGCCAGTCTGGAGCTATGAGAATGACTGATAAATGAAACCCTAATCAATGCTGTAAGATAATAAACATATTCAACTTATCACAGTAGCAGCTGTGAAAGTATGTTTAAAGGAGATAGAGACATTTATAACTTAAAAAATGGCACTTAGTGCAATTCAGAAACCATAGTATGTAAATATAATTCTAATAAATAAATGAATGAAGAAAACTATGCAAATGTGCAAATATGTGCTAAATAAGTTCAATATAGTGCACAAAAGTCCATTTGATTACTTTAGTACTCTGAAAAAGACATTTTCAATCTTCAATCAGATGAAAAGCGTCATCAGGTAATTTATAGGCAGATGGCACCTTTATCCAGCACCAGAGATTCCCCCAAAAAGAAACAAACGCAAGGGCTTGGTATGACCAGTTAACTAAAACTGGCAAAATGTTTAGACTCATGCTGGTCACAGGTTCTGGGGCATATCATTCCATGTACAAAAACTGAGGAAGTTGACCAATATTAAGACGCGGATACTTGGGAGCTACACACAGTAACATCATTATGTACTAGAGGGAGGGTACACGTATCCTGGGGAGGAGATCTGTAGTAAATGGTGTCCTGATGCGGTTTTACAAGTTATACATATGAAAATGACTGATATTCTTTTGACCTTGATCCTTTCTCATGTAGATGAGATAAAATTTCAGTTCCAAAATTGCCTAAAATAAGGTATACTGATCCCATGGTGCTAGCAGGGTATCTGCTGCCTCCATGTCTTCATCCTGAACACAAACCTGTCCAACTTTTTCATGAATCGAGACACTAGAAAGCCCACATCTGGCATTCTACATTGCAGATACATATTACAAAACACCTTCAGATAGAGACCATTCCCTCTGGTCCAGACATTGTATGCTGAGAAGTCTGCCTGCAAGTTCTCTACCCTGGGAATGTGCACTGCAAAGGTTGCTGGAATACGAAACTATGCCCAGGACAGGATAAACTCTACTCTCTGCCGCAGCAAAATTAACAAACTTCAAATGTAGAGAAAGAAAAAAACCTACCAACCAACAATGTCAAGGAACCATGTCAGAAACATCTTGGTTCAAGAATGTAATCAGATCATTTTGTCCAGAGAAAAACCGGATGGGATTGATTTACTAAAACTGAAACTGGAGAGTGCAAAATCTGGTGCAGCTGTACATGGTGTACAATCAGCTTATAACTTCAGCTTGTTGAATTAGGCTTTGGCAAAACAACCTGGAAGCGGATTGGTTTCTATGCAGAGCTGCACCAGGTATAGCACTCTCCAGTTTTAGTAAATCGACCCCGCTATGTCCCTGGTGTTGGGATTGAAACCTGACCCTACAGATTCGTCAACTTCTCTTGGCGCAGGAACACCTTGGCCTGAAGGGTATCCAGGTGAAAGTCCAAGTATTCTAAGCCATGTGACTGAATCAGAGATGACTATTCAATTTTCAAGATCTATCAGCAGTCCTCCAAGTTTCGCACTGTGAATGATACAATGGAATTCAAGGTTAGGTGGGTCTGCTTGCAAAGCAACAGATTTCCAAGCATCTGAAAACTGGGATACCTCTGGGACAAACAAGAACCAGAACTGGTGCAATGACTTTTGTAAACATTCTCGAGCCTGAGGCAAGGCTGAAGGGAAAGGCCATAAACCGATAGTGGTTGTGTAACCTTTCAAACTGAAGAATTCGCTGATGATCTTATAGAGATTATCCTAAACTTTTAGGGGCATGCAAAGGGGTTGAGAGCCTTTACGTCCAAGATGGGACAAATGCCTCAGTTGGGTTTCTGAACTATAAACAGGTTTGAATCCAGCAGTCTCTAAATGGCTAAAAAGAGATCCATCCAATGTTGGTGCAGGTGGAGGACGCTTTAAACCTCTGAGATCAGAGGGAGAAACATGTTTCCCCAATAGAGTCATCAATCCTTGCATAAAAGTAAAAATAACTCAGTTGAGAGACAAGGAGGAATGAGCACCTGAGAATGAAATAGGATGGCCAAAATTGGACCCAAACACAAATGGCTTTGGGATCTAAAAAACTCTCAGAAGAAACAGTTGAAAAAAGGTCCTCCGTAAATGGCTTAACTGCAGATGTAGAGCAATCCCCCTTCTGTTAAGCGTCAGGCTGTGAAAAACAGGAGAATCTTAAAGCAAGAAAACTACCCCACTCCCTCCGGAATACTCATGAACTAGCTGAAGAGGTATGGCTGTGTGACCACTGTCACCGCAGACAGAGTGCAAAAACCATGGGAGTGTTTGGGGTCACCCACTGGGTCCCTAATGCCGCGTACACACGAGCGGAATCTCCATCCAAGATTTTTCAGACGGAATTCCGCTCAAGTTTGGCTTGCTTACACACGGTCACATAAAAGTTTGCTGAACTTTCGACCATCAAGAACGTGGTGACGTACAACACTACGAGCCAAGAAAATGAAGTCCAATGCTTCCAAGCATGCGTTGAATTGTTTCTGAGCATGCGTAGGAATTTTGCACGTCAGAATTGCTACAGAAGATCGGAACTTTCTGATCGGAACTTTTTCCAACCGAAAAATAGAGAACCTGCTCTCAATCTTTTGCTGGCGGCAATTCCGCCAGCAAAGTTCGATGGAGCATACACACAGTCGCATTTTCCGACCAAAAGCTCTCAACGGTTTTTTGCTGACCGAATTTCCGAACGTGTGTACGCGGCATTAGTGTTTGCTGTTAGCGCAGAAAAAGACTGTTGCAATGGAGAGCCGTGTCTGCCTGCTAAATCTCCGCAATAAAATGTTACTGGATGCATTTCCCAATAGTCCAGGGATATCCAGCTAAGTTTTCTATGTGCCTACTGTCAATTTTTTCTGTAGACAGCCGTATATCCCTAGGTTGCTTAATTATCATTAAGTTGTATCCCTCAATGGACTGTACAAATAATAAGCTGCTGTGATCAAAGATTCAACTAACACTAATAATCAAAACGAATGCTGACACTTGATTCTCAACTTAAAATATTCTTTGCTTTTGTATGTGTAAGGGGTGTCTCTATAACCCGCAATCCCGCCTTGCTGCCCGGAACAATGCACACAGATTTTCCAGCTTGAGTTAGGGAGAGCCACCTGCTAGCAGCTGTAAGGGGGATTTTTCACCCCCCCTTCTTCCTGTTTTCACTGACTGAGTTAATGTAATATGAGCTAGCACACACAGAGCTCTGCATTCAGTGGCCTCTCTTCTGCCCCTATTGGGCGGAAGAGGAAAACCAATTGAGAGCAGTATTACAACAGCCAATGGAAGAGATTGTACTGAACGGCAGAGAGCGCAGCAATGGATTCTGAGACATGCAGTTCCCACAAAAAAACGGCCCCATAGACTGGTATAAGGGGAGAATTACACAAACCCCATGATGCTTTGCTGGCAGGAAAGTAAAAGACTCCATTTTGTATCCTGAGGTAAAGTTCAGTCAGCCTTGAGGGAGGGAAGTGACCAGACCTGAGGGAGAGGTGATGTCTCTCAGATGATCTCCCTGCGCTATTCAGGCCTCCACCGTAAGCTGGGACGTCCAGCCTGAAAGAGGGGGATCCCAGGTGAATACTGAGGCGCATCTCCACCAACGGTGAACCGTTCCAGTGTGAAGGGACTGGTTGGGTTGCCACGAAAGCCTGCCTATTCCAGGACTTTCGTTTGGGCCCTGATCGTAGGATTTGGCAACAGGGCATTTCTGCCCATTTTCAGGGAACAGAAACACTGCACTACAAGAAGAGTTATTTGAACACTGTATACAAACATCATTGCCGGTAGTCATCTTGCTGACACTTGTAGAACTACAGGGATAAAGGATAAGGCTATCCATTTCTGGGACACTGTATACAGACATCATTGTTCTCTCACCTTTTTGAACAAAATCCTGCCTGTTTCACTTGATAATCTGGGCCAGTTATATTGTTTGCCCAGCAACCCAGGAGTTAAAGTGCACCAAGGAAAGTGGCTAGCTGAAGACATCAAAGCTTATCTTTGCATCAAAAAGGATGAAGCTGTTAGGGCCATACGGATCCGCACACACATATTCAGGGCTCTGCATATGTATTGGGTGTGTGGGACAGTTTATCTAAAAAGTTAAGCCATTACTTGCTGACTTGAATACGTGTATAAAGTTGGGCCTGTGGTGTCAGGGGACAGTAGAGAGAGGCCTGACAAAGGGAGTCCTTACTCTGCTCTCCTCCTGCCTAGACTCATAGAGCCAATCTGAGTAAAGGCAACCAATCTAATTTGAAGTGCCATATTGTGCTTTATTTACCATTTGAGTGCACTTTTGCTCTTGGTGACATCCTAGTGTTTGGAATCCCCTGAAAGCAGCCTGAGAGCTATATTGCTCTTAAATCTCAGTTATTACTCTCTATGATGATTACTCGAATATATATTGTTATGGTCTGGTATCCTTCCACAGAAATATTGCAGTAAAGACAATTTCTGTGTTTTATCATAACCTGTGTGTTTCTCATTGGTCATTGCACTTACACTATTGCCAGGTGTGCCAGAGGGGGCTAAAACTGCTATTGGACTTGAGAGGCAGAGTAACGGCTTGAACTAACTTAGCAGCTCCTACGGGGGTATCGTTACATATGCATGTACAATCATATCTTTATTTATAATATAATAAAATATAGTAAACAGATATCCTTTGCATTCTAGTATAGGTCACAACCCTGCAGTAAACTTACACCATGCCTGAAGGAAATAGACACAGGCTCCTTTTCATTAGGTGGCCAGCATATTTTTAGAAGGCTTACTTACTCCAGTTTTGTCACACAGTCGAAGTGTATGGAAGGAGCCCACAGCAAACAGGTCTCCATCAGGTGCCCAGGAAACAGATGTAATTGGGTACTCATGGGATGGTGAGCTGTACAAGAGTCGTCCATAACTATCCCAAACCTGAAAGGTATTTTTCATGGACAAATATTTAATCGGATTAAAGAAAAACAGATAGAAAATATATTTTGTAGTATTCTTATTCTCTACAGTACAGCCTTACATTGCAAGAATAGCTGTGCATCCTGTTACAGGCGATCCCCTGGTTACAAGCAAGATAGTGTCTGTAAGTTTGTTCTTAAGCTGAATCTGTTTGTAAGTCAGAACACGTACATTTTTTTAAGTGAAGCTCCAGCCAAAAAAACATTTTTTAAGCTTTTTGGATAGCACAGGGAAGAATTAACACCCCTGTAATATTTGTGTTGCTGTCTGTGCCCCTGTTCTGAAGATTTCACCTCACTTTCTGTCCCAATGACAATTGGATTTTGAAAATTTTGGGTTGTTGTGGAAACAAGCCTTGGTGATAAAACATCAGTGAAGGTACCTTTTCCCATAATAACTCTTACAGGAGTGAATTCCCCTTCCTTGGGGTAGATTTCCTCTCACTTCCTGTTGTCTCCCACCGTTTGTAAGTTGGATGTTTGTAACTAGAGGACTGCCTGTACTTACATATACTCTCACCCTGTCACAGTAGACATGCAGGCTCAGTGTGGGAGTTAGAAACATCACAAAACCTGTTTTTCTGTTGCTCCAGCTCAACGCCGAAAACAGAAACATAATGCAAGCTGTTGGAGGGAAAACTTAAGCCAGCCATAAACAGTTAGAATCTTGGCCGGTTCAACAGGAACCAGCCAAGATTTGAACCATGTATGGGCAGGATGAATCGCGATCAGGCAGGCTCGATCGATCAACTTGGGTACAACTAGCCTGTCGGATTTTATATACGATTATTGCTAGCGGCTGTTATAGCCACTAGCAACAATCATTGTATTCTCCTGGCAGGGATGGCTTCCCTCGCCAGAAAAACACAATAGCTCCATGGGAGGGATTCTCCTATCAACACTGACTGTTTTGCTGGGGGAATCAAGCGATTTTCTTTCCAGTTTTGTTTTTTAACCATTGTGATAGTGTCTGCTATCTCCACGTAGCTAAGGCAGAGACACTTCTCGCTAAAGCAGAGACACTTCTCGCTTTTTTCCTGAGTGGAAGGTAACGCTGGACAAACAGCTATCTCTGAGAGGTAAACCTGACTTTTATACTCTGCTGTACCTACAAAGTCACACTGTGAAACTAGTTTTATGAGTGGAAGTCTTTTCACAGAAGGGAAAGCTGAGCAAGGTGGCAAGGTGATTGTTGGGAACATTGTCACAGTAGGAAATTTTAAGAGTGTGGGTCTAGAGTTAAGTACACCTTGGTGCACAAGATATGCTAATGATCATTTATCCAAAAATAATTGTTTTGATCCATGGAACTATGATTATTTTCCAAACAACAAAAGACACTGTAGGGACAGCCAGATAATTGTAAACTCACTCACCCAATGGCCATTTACTAATGCATGCATTGCACAAATCTTCAAAGCAAATGATACAACAGAGTAAGACACAGAACATCTCGGTCATGAGGTCTCCTCAATACAGCAGCCTGGCACTTGGATCTATTCAGCCCCACCTATTATTCATTTGTCACATATGCTGTGCTCAGTTGTCAGTACATCTTAGCTCTAGATCTAAATAATGCAGACTTGCTTTTGGCTTTAGCTAGTTAGACCTAATTTAGCTTTCAGTTTATGTTGAGGAAAGCTAAACAATCTGTGCAATCGGATATTTGACATTGTGCATTACCTTATATTTACAATCTTCCCCAGCTGATAAAATGAGGTCATTGATAGGATTCCAGTCAACCTTTAAAATAACACCATCATGGGCTTTCCACTGCAACACAGAAAGGAAAATGCTAACAGAAACCTGCAGGTAAAATGTGAAACCAACTGTGTGAAGGTCCAAGGAAGAACATAGTTAATTTAAAGCAGACATTGCAGTAAAATGCTAGGTCTGTTTGGATTGCCAGGCCCCCCTCCTCCTTTATAAATTACCTGGTATAGTAGATGCAAAATGTACCTTAAAATTCTTTCCTCTGAGAATGTTTCTGGGAAATGAAGAGCAGGCTACATCTTGTGTAAAGACATTCCAGGCCATTGCAAAAGCATCTTCTCACAAGATTTCAACTGTTCTGTATTACCCTAGATCTAGCTGGAAGTGCAATATCGTCCTCCCTAGGTGCCACAGGCAAAACATGAGTGGGAGGTAAGTACAAACACCAACTATCTTTAGAGGTACATTTTACAGCTATTAATAGTAGGTTATCTGTGAAAGGAAGGAGGCTCAGACAGTGTAAGTGGACCTTTATTTTAGGCTAACCAAAGATGAAGGCGACCAGGTTCTAATTTCGGCTGGTTCAGCAGGGACCAGCTGAGATTCAAACCATGTATGAGCAGGCTGACTGTACCCAAATTGATTGATCAATCAACTTGTGTACAACCAGCATGTGAGATACCTGCACAATTGTGGGGGCATTTACATCTCTAAATCTGCATATGTACAGGGTTTATCAGGACATCGTAAAACTCTGAACTACAGGACCCCTTTCTATTTTATTATCTGCTCTCAAAGGACAACAAAAAAGGAATATATGCTAGAGGTTACATTTGCACACGTGCTGGATTTACCTGGATATATTACAAAATGAAAGTGTGTTAAAAAAACCTATGTATTCTTCACAGCAGACCTACACCATATACGTTTGGGAAAACCTGGAACAGTTACACTCTATTTTGTGTACCATTTATAGGATTCTCTATTCTGAACGTTTTCCATTGATGGAAGCACAGAGTGGAAAATTTCACAGATGTGCATCTCAACATGGGAATGTAAAAAAATATCAGTTTTACTTGCTCTTTTTTTAAGTTATTTTTTTAGTGTATTACACTTTTAAAGTAAAATAAAACACACAAAACAATATCATATTTATGAACTCCAGGCAAACAGCTAAGAAGTGAAATGGACTTTTGCATATTGATATTTAAATTTACGTCATTCTTTTTTTTTATGGTGTTACCAATATCCAGCTATCTGTGCAGTGCTGGGGAGTTTGAGAGATGACTGGAAATAGGAACAAAATGTCAGATATGCCCATCCTTCATTATATGGTACCAGTGGTTACTGGAGACAACCATCATGCTAGGCAAGACGTGTAATTTTCAGACAATCAGTTCATATATTTTTTTGTCATTTTGTCCTGAAAGGATTAAAATATGTTTACATTTCCTATAGTTTAGGTAAGTAATGACGAACCTTGACCCCAGATGTTTTGGAACTACATTTACCATAATGCTCATGCACTCTGCAGTGTACTTGAGTATCATGTGAAATGTATTCCCAAAACATCTGGGGTGCCAAGGTTCGCCATCACTGGTTTAGGTTCTATTATCTTCCTGTAAGGGATTTAAGAAATTGATGTAATCAGGTACCTGTAAAACCTTGGAACTTGGCTGCAGTGGCTTAATGATAAGCTGTTTTCCAAGTGGGTAGAGAACTTTCTCCGAATCTGGGCCCCAGGCAATGGAGTATATTGGTAAACCTATAAAAGCGTGGTATAATTCAGAAAATGTATACTATGCTTGTAATTACAATCTATGCAATTATAAAAAACGGACCATCATTGCAAATCATAAGGAACTACTTTTGTAATAAAAAAGATAAAATTTTTTTTTTTTTAATGCTATTAGGTAAAAAGCGTAGGCATCCATACACTAGGCAGAAACTAATACTCTGTTTTTGTGGCAGAATCCCAGCTGTTGTGGCAGGCAAAGTCTTTTCCTGCATCCTGCACATTCCTATTGACCAGCATTGCAGTCCATTATAGTTAGGCCAAATTACAAAATAGGTGGGGGGGGGGGGTCTTGTCATGATAATAACATGGCAATATCAAATAGAAAACTTCCCATGTACCCCCAAAAGGGATAGTGGAAAAAGGGAATGCCAAAGCACAAATCAAAAAGAAATCACCCATAAAATCACCTACCCACCTATCCTCTTTTATGAGTGTTTAGATGCATGTTTTCTATACCAGATTGTAGCGGACGATACATGTTTTAATGTTTTGCTGATTTTAATGTGGAAGTACAAAAATTCTAATTTTATGATTTCTTTTTAATTTATGTTTTGGCACATTAAAATTCCCTTTTCCCGCTATCACTTTTGGAGGTACATGGGAAGATTCTATTTTTCTATAGTTAGGAAACGTGTTGGAGACTGGAAATAACAAGCTCAGAAACTACTTGGAAGTGTTGGAGCTCTTGCTATTAGAAACAGTCTGGCAACTGGCAGTAAAATGTCAGGGTATTAGAGGCTACTGCAGGTTTGTGCAGGCAGCTTTAGGCTCCCTGTACACTAGAAGCTAATAAACTTGAGTTTATGAACTTTTGGTGTTTTTCTGCCAAAGCTCCTAAACTCAACTCCATAGAAGCCTATGTGTCCATGTACACATAGGCTTTTAGGATAGTTTAATAGCAGCTGCAGTTAGGGGAGGTTCGTCCTCCCCTAACCTCCCTCTCCTGAATGCGGAAGATTCGGGTTAAGGATAGGAATGTTTTGACTGCCGGCTGCAAAACGCGCAAAATTGCAGCGCTATTCTGCCACATTTTGCGTTTTCCCATGGCCGCTCGCTCAAAGTAGCTCAAGTGTACATGAAGCCTTAGTGTTGAATTTAGGAGCTTTTGGCATTTTTTTTTGCTCTAGCTCCTAAACTCAACTCCATAAAACCCTATGTGTCCATATACACAATAGGATTTTTATAACAGCTTACCTGTAAAATCCTTTTCTTTGAAGTATGTCACGGGACACAGAGCCATAGTAGTAACTATGTGGGTTATAGGCCACCTTTAGGTGATGGACACTGGCACGCCCCAAGACAAAAAGTGCACTCCCTAAATAACCCCTCCCACTGCTGGGAGTACCTCGGTTTTGTAGCAAAGCAAAACACGTGTATACCAAGAAGGGAGGGACCTCTGTGTCCCGTGATATACTTCAAAGAAAAGGATTTTAAAGGTAAGCTGTTATAAAAATGTTATTTTCTTACCGTACATCACGGGACACAGAGCCATAGTAGTCACTATGTGGGATGTCCCATAGCAATGCCAACTGAAGGGAGGGAGACACAACACAAGTAGGGCACTAAGACTAGAGGACTTATACTGCAGCCTGCAGTACACTGCGCCCAAAGGCGATATCCTCATTACCTTTTACATCTACTTGATAGAATCTGGTAAATGTATGGACTGAAGACCAAGTTGCGGCCTTGCAGATCTGAGCCATGGAGGCTTGGTGATGCTCTGCCAAGAAGCACTAACAGCCCTGGTGGCGTACGCTTTAATATGAAAAGGAAGAATTTTCCTTTTTAAACCATAAGCTTGAACAATCACTTGACGAATCATTTAGAAATAGTAGATTTCGATGCTGCCTGTCCTCTTTTAGGACCGTCTGGCAACACAAATAAAACATCTGTTTTACAAATCTGAGCGGTCACTTTCAAATAGACCTTGACCGTTCTCACCACATCAAGAGAATGTAGTGATTTTTATTCCACAGTACGAGGTTCTGGAAAAAATGAAGGCAGAACAATATCCTGGTTTAAATGAAAACCTGACACTACCTTTGGTAGGAAATTAGGATGAGGCCGCAATACAACCTTATCCTTATGAATAATCAAAAATGGCTCTTTACATGAAAGAGCAGCCAACTCTGATACTCTTCTTGCAGAAGATATAGCAACCAAGAAAATTATTTTCCTCGTCAAGAGGACCAAGGGAATATCTCAAAGTGGCTCCAAAGGCTGTTTTTGTAAAGCCGACAGGACTGAATTTAAGTCCCAAGGGTTCACGGGTGACCTAACTGGGGGATTCATCCGCGTTACCCCCTGAATAAAGTTACGAACCAGAGAGTGTGAAGCAAATGGTCGGTGAAAAAAATATCGATAATGCTGACACCTGGCCCTTGATAGTACTCAAGACCAGCTTCATTTCTAATCCCATCTGTAGGAACTCAAGGATCCTACCTATGACATATTTTCTAGGGTGCCAACCCCTGGATTCACACCAGGAGACATATGCCTTCAAGACTCTATAGACAAGTCAAGAGGACCAAGGGAATATCTCAAAGTGGCTCCAAAGGCTGTTTTTGTAAAGCCGACAGGACTGAATTTAAGTCCCAAGGGTTCACGGGTGACCTAACTGGGGGATTCATCCGCGTTACCCCCTGAATAAAGTTACGAACCAGAGAGTGTGAAGCAAATGGTCGGTGAAAAAAATATCGATAATGCTGACACCTGGCCCTTGATAGTACTCAAGACCAGCTTCATTTCTAATCCCATCTGTAGGAACTCAAGGATCCTACCTATGACATATTTTCTAGGGTGCCAACCCCTGGATTCACACCAGGAGACATATGCCTTCAAGACTCTATAGTATATAACTCTGGAGGCTGGCTTCCTAGCATTAACCAAAGTAGAAACTACTGAAGCCGATAGCCCACGGTCCTTTAGAATGTGGGTCTCAATAGCCAAACCATTAAATTTAGCATTTGTAAGGTAGGATGGAATACCGGACCATGCGAGAGAAGGTCTGGCCACAGTGGTAGGGTCTAACGGTCCCCTACCGCCATCTTTAGGATCTCGGCAAACCAAGATCACCTGGGCCACCAGAATCACCTCCTTCCCTTCTTGCTTGATTCTGCGAAGAAGACACGGAAGCAGCAGAACAGGAGGGAAGGCATAGATCAGTGAAAACTGATCCCACAGAAAGACCAAGGCATCTGTTCCATATGCCATCGGATCCCTTGACACAAAGTTGTCGATCTTGTTGTTGAAGCTGGACGCAAACAGATCCACGTCCGGAACTCCCCATTTTTGACATATTGACAGAAAGATGTCGGGATGAAGGGACCATTCACCTGGGAACAATTGTTGGTGACATTGGGGGAAAAAAGCATTGGGCAGTACAGAGCTTGGACCTTCTTGTTCCAAGTTGACAGGATACTGTTTTGCAGCAGTCTTGAATGAAACTGCGCATAATGAACGGCCTTGAAAGAAGCCACCATCTTTCTCAAAAATTTCATGCAAGTCGAATAGAAGGATTCTTCTTTGTTTTGACCAACTGAATCAGTTCCTTTATGGAACTGATCCTTTCCTGGGGCAAAAACACCCTCTTCTGAGCTGTATCTATGATCAGCCCCAAGTACTGTAATCTCCTTGATGATTTTAAAGCGGATTTCTCTAGGTTGAGAATCCAACCTAGGTATTCCAGGTAGCTGACTGCGGTGACCAAAGTTTGGTTTAAGCAGCTACCGATTGATCTATCAAGAGTAGATCGTATAATGCCCCGTACACACGGCCGGATATTCCGATGGAAAATGTGTGATAGGACCTTGTTGTTGGAAAATTCCGACCGTGTGTAGGCTCCATCACACATTTTCCATCGGATTTTCCGACACACAAAGTTTGAGGGCAGGATATAAAATTTTCCGACAACAAAATCCGTTGTCGGAAATTCAGATCGTGTGTACACAAATCCGACGGACAAAGTACCACGCATGCTCAGAATAAATAAAGAGATGACAGCTATTGGCTACTGCCCCGTTTATAGTCCTGACGTACGTGTTTTACGTCACCGCGTTCAGAATGATCGGATTTTCCGACAACTTTTTGTGACCGTGTGTATGCAAGACAAGTTTGAGCCAACATCCGTCGGAAAAAATCCTAGGATTTTGTTGTCAGAATGTCCGAACAAAGTCCGACCGTGTGTACGGGGCATTTGTAGACTAGTATCGTTATACCTTGAGCCCTTAGCCTGGCTAAAGGAGGAGCCAGGACCTTTTTAAACACTCAAGGTGCAGTAGCTTGACCGAAAGGCAGAGCTACAAACTGGAAATTAAGATTTTCCACCTCGAAGCGAAGAAATTTCTGGTGAGATAAGCATCCTTGATGTCGAGTGATGACAGAAGTTCTCCCCCTTGTAGGATGGAGACAACTGAACAGATTTACTCCATGCGAAAAGAACAGATATTCAAAAACCGGTTTAGATCTTTGAGATCCAGAATGGGTCTGACATCCCCATTTGGTTTTGGAACCGTGAACAGGTTTGAATAAAACTCCAAACCTTGCTCTTCCAATGGAACCACCAATATCACTCTTTGAGACAAGAGATGATTCAAAGCTAGAAAGAGAGACTTTTTAACTGGATGTCTGGGAACGTTTGATCTGAGAAAAGGAGGAGATGGGAACTCTCGGAACTCTAGTTTGTAACCTAGAGGGATTGAGGAAGCCACCCATCTGGCTTGACATTGTTCCTGCCAGACCTTTGAAAACTGTAGAAGCCTTCCCCCCACTCGAGTGATCAGGGGCGCCCCTTCATAAGGAGGCTTTTAGTATTCTGTTTTGTGGGTTTCTTCCCCCAGGTCCTTTTTTGGCCCTGAGACTGACCCTGAGGTTTACCTCTTGAACCTGACGGTGTAGGCCATCGTGACTGCCTGGAGGCTGATGCACACGTAAAAGAAAAATGCTTAAACTTCTTCTTAACCGGTAAAAGGGAACTTTTCTCATTAGAAATGATTTGGATATATTTATGCAGATCATCTCCAAACAACCGTCCACCATGAAAAGGGAAACTGGCCAAGAGCTTTTTGCATGGCGCTTCGGCTGACCAAATTTTCAACCATAGGATTCTACGCTTATGTACCAGCCCTAGCATGAGCCGTGAGGCCTGGAGAATAGAATCTTTCATAGCATCTACTGTAAAACACTTCTGATTAGGAATAAGTGAGTACCTCTATAAACTGGTCCTTTAAGGACTGAGATACTCCGATCACTGCCAGAGCAGGTTGGACGACTGAACCTGCAAGCGAAATATAGTTTTTAAAAAGGAACTCCAACTTCTTATCTGTTGGATCCTTTAGCATATGGGCATGGTCTACTGGACAAGTCAGGTTTTTATCTACAGAGGATATAGCAGCGTCAATTGCTGGAATTCCCCATTTCTTATAAAACTCTTCCTCCATAGGATAAAGTATTAAAAACTTTATCTGGGTGCTCCCACTCAGAATACATTAGCTTCCTTAGCCATGAATGGATAGGAAAAGAATGAATAGATTGGGGAGGCTTTAGTGAACCCAAACCAGAAGTGGGCTCATCGACTGACTGCGTTATTGGCAGTAAAAATGTGGAGCGGACCAATTCAGTGAGAGACTGTACCAACAATCTTTCCTGAGAACCTGACACTTCCCTATCAGGTTTTTCGGAAGAGGAGACTTCAGCCTCTTCCTGGTAATTTGAAAGAAATTCGTCAGCTCTCTCTCCTTGTTCCTCAGCAAAAGGGTCCTGAGCAATGGGCGGGGACCTGCTGCGCTTAGTTCCACTCTGGGATGCAATTAAAGCAGGAATTTTTTGCTCCAACCATAAAATGGTTGAAGAAAAAACCTCCTTAGTAATATACACAGGGGCTGCAGTGTTAAGAGCAGCTGCAACACTTGCCCCTCCTGATGGCTCACTCTGACCAGCCATATTACTCTCAGGGGAGGATGCCATCTTTACTGGGATGGATCTAGGCTTCCGTGTGACTGTAGCAGTCCTTCTAGAGCCCTTTTTTGATGTGTTTTTCACCCCCCCTTCCGACCATAGCCCGATGCACAAAGCAGAGGTACTACCAGAAGGAATGCATTCACTGCTTGAGCAATAGTCCAGCCCTGTGGCTGCTATTAAAGCTCGGCCTGGTGCAGTAGTAAATGTGTCAAAAGGAATGCCCGTGTCACCAAACCTCTTATATGCCACCTTTGCTCTTGTGTCCCTCTTGTAGCATGTAACAGCACAAATAGTGCCTTTTAAAATCATACCTTCCCACGCTGGACGTTAGAGGATGCCAACACCGCACTAAGCCCCGCCCCCCCACCTACGGCCCTTCCCCTCTTTTTTTTAAAAAGAGCTCTTTCCCGCGCGAGCGCGGGCTCCTGATCCTATGGGTTTCCCAGGGAGGAAAGGAGGAATGGCGAGGGGGGGTCTGGAAGCCGCCAAACGGCATGCCGTTTGCGCCTTTTTTTTTTTTCAAATTTCTTGTGTCGCCCTTTCCTTGAGAAGAGGGGAAGAGAAAAACAGCACGGGGGGGAGAAGAAACTACTGCTTCCTAGACACAATGTGGGCTTTCTGAGAAGCATGAGAAGCTAAGTGCTCAATGCAGCCCCTAGTGGTGAATGAATGAATGACTTGTATATCATTACCTATGTGAACTGAATCGCCTCAGGGCGCTTTTGCCGCCAGTGTCCATCTGCGGTATAGCGCGGTCCTTTGCCCCATGGGGTCCCGACACGCTTACAAACACATACACAATATACTTATTTTTTTTTTTCGACAGGATCTAATTAACCTACCAGCATGTCTTTGGAGTGGTGTATACTCCAAAATACTTTGGAGTATGTGGTGACACATAGGCATGACAACACTTACTAAATTTAAAGGAGTCATAAGAAAATTTAAAAAATCTCTTAGAACACCCCACTTACCTTTCCCGCTGCAGGGTTTTCTGTGGTAAACCAACAGACCCAATCTTCAACCTTCACGGTGGGTTCCGTTAAACCTTCAGGAGCTGGGGATCCTCGAGGAAACCCAAAATCCTGGACCTGTAAAGCACCACCGCCAGTAAAAACGTTATGGCCTTAATACCAAAAAGTACTGGATCCCGGGGTCCAGCTCTCTAAAGAGAAGCATTACAGGCAAGACCTCGTTTCTTCGGATACCAGGCCCGGGTACCACTCGATTTGGCCAAAAAGACAGTTTGAATGGATCCGGCTGCATGGCTAGCCCCAGCAAGGATTGCTCCAGTGGAGCTCAGCACAGCACATCTTTACTCGTGACCAACACCTTAGACACTGGCAAAAAAACGGAGGTAATCCCAGCAGTGGGAGGGGTTATATAGAAAGTGCACTTTTTGTCTTAGGGTGTGCCAGTGTCCATCACCTGAAGGTAGCCTATAACCAACATAGTAACTACCATGGCTCTGTGTCCCGTGATGTACGATAAGAAATAGGGTTTTATCAGAGTTTAGGTGCTGCTGCAGTTAGGAGAGCTTCAACCTTCCTCAAAGCGGAAGAATTGCGTTCAGGATAGGAAAGTTTTGACCACCGGCCGCAAAACACAGCAAAATCGGCTGGTAGTCAAAGTAGGCTATGTGTACAGCCTTATGCTGTTTCAGTCACATAGAAATGAGGGGAGTTTCTAATGGGAACACAGTTTCATGTAATAAAACAGACCTTTGGAAAAAAAAAAAAAAAAGAAAGGAGAACAGACAAATTTGTGTTTTCTGTTCTATTTTGAAAACAATATTTTTTATGCCCCATTTGATTTAACACAAGTGTCTACATGTTTGTCTAAAACTATGTATGTGAAATTGGACCACTTGCCATTCTGCGCCAATGTAGATCTCAGCATTCCACTTCGCGACCAAATCTTTACATGTCCATCTTCACCAACTGCAGAAATGTATACAACTTTTGGTTATGAACTTTTTTTTTTTTCCAAATTCTTTATTTGTATAACTAAAGCATCCAAAGCAGTGCAATACAAAACAGTAGTGGCGTCTCACAAAAAGTAAAAGAAAAAACATACAAGATGATGTTAGGGCATGTATAGAGAACAGAATACCAAAAATGCCAAAATGAATAACATTTACTGAACATACATGTAAGCAAAAGAGATCTTGTTAAATGTGAAGAGGCCCAACCCATGTTGCTAGTAATCTTATGAGTATGGAGAATTTCCTAAAATACAGGCCAAAAGCTGCGTAGGCCTAAGGACTGAAAACATGATCTCTAAGGTCAAGGAGGCTTGGTTACTAACTTATATGCATCTAGTTGCTTCGTTTGTACAGGAAAAAGACACCACAGGGCAGCACAGTGTAACATCAAAACAAAACAGATTTCTTTACAGCAAAAATTATCTTTTAACTATTTTTTTAATTTTTTTTTTTGCAATGTACTCAGGTGATAATCTTAGAACTGTATCCAAAGCAAACTTTTTTTCAGATCTCCATGTGTGTCCCAGTTTTCACTAGAATTATGCCCTGTACACATGACCGGTTTTGCCGTTGGTATAAACTCTGAAGGTTTTTATGACGGAGTTCCGACGGTATTCTGCTCAAGCTGTCTTGCATACACATGGTCACACCAAATTCCAACCGTCCAGAACACGGTGATGTACAACACGTATGACGGGACTAGAAAACGGAAGTTCAATAGCCGTAGCCAATAATTTACGTCTCCTACTTACTTCAGAGCATGCGTCATTTTTGGTGCGTCGGAACAGCATACAGACGAGTGTTTTTTCCGATAGTAATTTGTTCCGTCGGAAAAATATAGAACATGTTCTCTAAGTCTGTCTGAATTTTCAACAGAAAAAGTCCGATTGGGGCATACACACGGTTGGAATATACGATGAAAAGCTCCCATCGGACTCTTTCTGTCGGAAATTCCGCTCGTGTGTACGCGGCATTAGAATAGAGGTGATATCAATAGGGAAAGGAGTTACAGTGACAAAAAAAAAAAAAAAAAAAAAAAGTATAAAAGTGGATTTTCCTTACTTTAAAAGCTATTTTTTTGACAGGACTTTCAACACTTATTTTTTTTTATTTTTTTTTAAGTATAATGAAAAAGAAGTTCTGCCTTTATGAGAATTTATTATATATATATATATATATATATATATATATATATATATATATATATATATATATATATATATATATATATATATAATATATATATATATATTATAAAGGCAGAACTTCTTTTTTTATTATAATTAAAAAAAAAAATAAAAGTGTTGAAAGTCCTGTCAGGTTTTTGCCATCTGTACCCCATTTGGGAGTTTTTCCCTTTACTTATACTACATTACTTTTACTACATATATATGTATGTACGTACATACATACATATATACATATATAAAGTCTGCAGTTTGCTCAAAGGAAGTAAGACCTTTGCCCTTGCAGAGTCCAGAATCAACCCCAAGTACTCCAGGCGTTGGGTCGCGAGTAACACAGACTTCTGGAGATTCAAAACCCAGCCGAACTCTTGTAAGGTCTGCATGGTGATCGCCACATCGTCTCTCAGTTCTGAGGCTGAAGCCACTCTCAGGAGGAGATTGTCCAGGTAACCCATGATCGCGATCCCTAGCTGTCTCAGCAACACCAGAGCCGGAGCCAGCACCTTGGTAAGAACCCTTGGCGCCGACGCCAGGCCAAAGGGAAGTGCCACAAATTGATAGTGCGCGTCCACGACCGCAAAGCGCAGGAACCTCTGCTGCCTGACGCAGATGGGACATGAAAGTATGCGTCCTTGATGTCCAAGGAGGCCAGGAAAACCCCCCGATGAAGCGCAGCCACCATGGAACGAACAGACTCCATCCTGAACCTCCGCACCCTCACAAAACAATTGAGGGCCTTGAGATCCAGGATCGGACGGACCCCTTCTTTCTTTGGAACTATGAACAGATTGGAGTAGAACCCCCGATACCTTTCCGAACCTGGTACAGGAACGATCACCCCCCTGCAGTAACAAGTCCTGTACCACTCCAAACAAGGCCTGCCGACGAGACGGGAGAAGATGAAGATTGGAGGGAAAAAACCTGTCTGGGGGACAAGAAAGAAACTATCTTGTACCCAGAAAAAAATTAGTTTGCAGACCCACTGGTTGGAAAGGAGAGAAGTCCACCATTCCGCAAACCCCCGAAGGCGACCCCCCACCCGTAAGTCGGGCGGGGGCAAACCTTCATGCGAAAGCGGACTTGTCTGCGGGCTTGTTTGGCTTGCAATGCCAAGGACGCCTTTGCCCATCTGCGGGAGCCTTGTTGGGCTGGGAATGCTTACCCACAGACCCGGGCAGACGAAAAAGCTGATTGTGATCGGAAAAAGAGGGGCCCCGCTTATGACGGGACTCCTTGCCCTTTCTGGACTGTGGAAGAAAAGTACTTTTCCCCCCAGTGATGTCCTTAATGATGTCGTCCAGTAAAGCTCCAAATAGCCTCCCACCCTGGAAAGGCAATTCCGCCAGAGCTTTCTTAGATGTCTGGTATGCTGACCAACACTTGAGCCAAAGTAGCCGGCGCAGAACTACGGTCGACACAGAGACCCTTGATAATAACGGGGCCGTATCTAGGGCCGCATCACAGACATACTTAAGTCCCTGCACCAACTGGTCCGCCAGTTCCACACAGACTGGGGAAGCTTGCTCATTACTCAACTCGCGGTGTAATAACTTAGCCCATTCAGTAAGTGTCTGCGACACAAGAGCCGTGGCTAGCACCGGACGAAGGGCCGACCCCGCCATCATAAACAGAACAAGCAACCGCCTCGGCCTTTCTGTCGGCAGGACCCTTGAAAAAAGGGGACCCTTCCACCGGAATCACGGTCGCCTTATTTAACCTGGACACCGAAGGGTCAATGACCGAAGGCGATGCCCAATTTTTCAATAAGCTCTCCTCAAAAGAGGTAAGGCATCGAAAACCGCCTCGGAACTGAAAAGGAGCGCTGCGGGCATTCCCAATCCTTGTAAATAAACCTATCAAAATAAGACAGGTAAGCAAACACCTTAGCGGTGCGGACCGGCTTGTGAGACCCAAAAGGGACCGACACCTCTGCAGATGCCCCTGCTGTATCCGCACTGCCGTGATAAGTGCCCCAGAGTTCTCCCCGGAAGATGGAGGGGGAAGGGGGCATTTTTTACCCGCACGTCACTTCAACCCTGGAAATAAATGATTCCAGGGCTGCCGACAAAGTGTCCAGGGGCACCGCAGACCCAGAGGAGCCAGCTGTCATGACAGGGGTGTCCGGGGGAGGGGCACCTGCTTCAGACGCCATGCTGCCCCCGCTCACCTGTCACTACCCGGGACCGAAATGCCCACTAAGAAGAGAGAAGGAGAGAAGACCACCCTTCTAGCTGCCACAGACTGAAGGGCTCCCAGAAGGACTCACCACCCTGACCGAGGAGCAGTGTTGCACCGTCCATCCTCCGGCAGATGCACCAAGCCACGAGGAGATCCGTGTGCCATTCGCACTCTTCCTGGCTTCAATCCAGCACTAGAGGCCCAGCAGAATACCCCTCCCGCGGCCACTTGAAAATGGCCGCCGGCCGTGTCCCAGAAACAACACAAGTGCCTGGGAACTCCGGGAAAATGGCCGCCATGCTCCCAGAAAACGGCCGCAGATCCAGGAAAATGGCCGCGACGCCCATCCCCAAATCAATGGCGGCCCAGCATGAGGAGAAACCCAGCTATCTCCCCTGTGCCAGGACATCCGGAGACCACCCGGAGGGGCCCCACTAGACCAGGTAGATGCCTCACGACCTCCCTGCACCCAGCAAATGGCAGGAGGGGAGGGAAGGAAAGGGGGGAGAGGGGGGGGAAGAAGGGGAGAGCATTGAAACCATCTCCCAAATTGATCCGCCCCAGGGAGTACCCAGCTGCTCCACCATGCCTGGACCGGTGGAGCCCATGCTTACCCCATCTGCAGGGATTGCTGGTTGCACTCCACAGACAGATCCACCTCCTGCCTAGACTGAGTGGCTGTCGGCCATCACCAGGAAAACAAAAATAAAAGATATAAAACAAAATCTAAAGAACCACAGGTCCCAGCCGGGAGCCAGGTCCTTTCCTAGACTAGGCAGAAAAAAACTGAGCTGCCTGTAGCAGAGTAGGGGGTTACTGCCAGTAAGGACTGCCCCTGGGTGGTGCTGTGCTTGTTTCTTTCTTATTTTCTGCCTAGTCCTACTCCTGAAGGTGGCGATATAACCCTAAGGTCAAGACTGAAAGTGCTGTGTCCGTCAATGAGCGAAAGAGAAAAAGGTTTAGTCTTTAAGTGGTTAAACTGACCTCATTTACAGACGAAAGTTGATTCCTTTGATCTAAAAGAACCGAAAGATACATTGTTTCTCTTTAGCGCTGTTGGTAAATATTTGCCAGCTGAGTTTTTTTTTCTTTTTCTTCTTTTGACAGCTCTGCTTGGCTCTACACTTGTTTAACATGAATCGGGGAAAAGCTCTATTAAGATCGTGAGGGGGTTGAATCGCAATAAGTATTTTTTAACGATTAAACGTGCAGCTCTAATTCATACACAGTTTCCAAAGATGACCTCCAAATATCACCTCTGCCTAGCAGTACTAGAATCTAGAATTGTTGGTTGGAATCCCAACGACACTACCTGCATGAAATTAGCATGTTCTCCCAGTGTGTTTGTCCTGTTATTTATCTTTATTCTCTCCCTCTTAGGTTGACATTTATGCTCTGAAAGTCTCAACACATAAAAACATGCTGTAGAGGAACAGCTAACTGCACTGTGGACAATACCAATGGCAGCTCAATGAGGGAAGAACAATGGTCCAAAAATTTCTAACCTGTCCAGTCCTTATTTCCCCAGAAAGGCCTTGTCTGCAGGCAGACATTAGCTTGTTCTCCACAGGATTGCTATCTAATGTCTAAGGTTACTTTAAACCCCCACAGAGCCTGTTTAATCTCTTGCTTAGTCCTGATAAACTCTCTAGGGGCTGCTGTATCAGAAGGAATAGTAATACATCTTTCATACAACATAGGTGCTGTCAAAATTATTTAACATCTGTTGTTACAGCTAACTTTAAGAACAGAAGTGTGCTGCCAGAAGAAGAAAATAAAAAGGAGTACAAATTAAATGTAAAGTGATTTTAGACAATGTTCCTTGGGAAATGTTAGCAAATCAGCCAAAAAATCAGGGTAAATTTTCACATTGCAAGCCTGTATGTGAATGTCCCTTCCCCTGGCAACCCTCTGTTTTTAATGTTAATTGTTAGACAGGATCAAATTGGTTGTTTTGCAGGCTGGCTGGTAAGTCTGCTGGGAAATCTTTTGTTTGTGGTGTGCATTGCCCTTCCATGTGCACCTTACTGCAAAGGCTAGTTAGAGGTTGGGGTGGTTGCCATTTTTTTGTACAGTTGGTTGAATTGGGTTCGGGGATGCACTGGATGGCTTCGCTGCCATTGTGCTTTTGCTGGGCATCACCTGAGTCTTTGTCTTTAAGTTGAAGTGGGCTTTTTCCAGGCACACCTGCCCTCTATCTTCTGCTATATGTGCTCCTATTTAGGAGACGCTGAAAATGACAGAGTCAGGACTGCAGTACACAGAGGAGCATTGACGTGGGCACTGCAGCTTACGCATATATATGCAAATGTTTTCAAACAAAACTCTTTGTTTTTAAAGTAAACTATTGGGGTCAATTTGGATGTTTTGCAGGCTGGCTGGTAAGTGTGCTGGGAAACAATAGGATTTTCATAACAGCTTACCTGTAAAATCCTGTTCTTGAAGTACATCAAGGGACACAGAGCCTTAAGTAATTTACTTAATGGGTTATAGGCAACCTTCAGGTGTTGACACTGGTAAACCCAATCAAGGAAGTTTACTCCCTCCCTTCCAGGAGCACATCAGTTTTTGTAGCAAAGCAATATGCTTAAATCTCAAAAAAGATGGGCGGGACCTCTGTGTCCCATGATGTACTTCAAAAAAAGGATTTTACGGGTAAGCTGTTATAAAGACCCTATTTTCTTTATCGTACATCATGGGACACAGAGCCTTAAGTAATTACTTAATGGGACGTCCCATAGCAATGCTACTTGAGGGGAGGGAGACACAACCCGCAGGGTACCCCCAGACTTGAGGATCTATACTGCTGCCTGCAGCACACTGCGCCCAAAGGCGATATCCTCATACCTCCTTACATCCACCTGATAAAATTTTGTGAATGTATGCACTGAAGACCAAGTTGCAGCCTTGCAGATCTGAGCCATGGAGGCCTGGTGACACACTGCCCAAGAAGCACTAACCAACCTGGTAGAGTGCACCTTAACTTGAAACAGGGAATCTTAAATCAGAAGTTTGTATTATCACTTGTCGAATCCACTTAGCAACAGTGGATTTCGACGCTGCCTGTTCTTTCTTAGGAACCTTTGGCAGAATAAATAAGACATCAGTCTTACGAATCTGAGCAGTTGCCTTTAAATGGATTTTCACTGCTTTCACCACATCAAGACAATTTAGTGACTATTCTTCCCTGGGACATGGTTTTGGAAAAAACGATGGCAGGACAATATCTTGGTTCAGGTGAAAACCCGAGACCACTTTTGGCAAAAAGCCTGGACGAGGGCATAACACCACTCTGTCCTCATGAAAAATCAAATATGGCTCTTTAAAAGAAAGAGCAGTCAATTCCGTAAACCCTCCTTGCTGAGGATACAGCAACCAAAATACCAACTTCCTTGTCAGAAGGACTAAGGGAATATGTTGTATCGGTTCAAATGGCTGTTTTTGTAACACAGACAAAACTAAGTTTAGGTCCCAAGGGTTTAAGGGAGGTTTGACAGGTGGATTAAGCCACGTTACCCCTTGTATAAAACCCCAGACTAAAGAATGAGTAGCAAGTGGTCTTTGAAATAAGAACGATAAAGCTGAGACTTGGCCTTTAATAGTACTCAAGGCCAATTTCATTTCTACCCCTAATTGTAGAAAGGCAAGAATTCTGCCTATGATATATCTCCGAGGGTGCCAACCCTTGGATTCACACCAGGAAACATAAACCCTCCAGACTCTATAATATATAGTTCTGGAAGCTGGCTTCCTTGCATTAATCAGGGTAGAGATAACTGACCCTGAAAGCCCATGTTTCTTCAGAATGTGGGTTTCAATAGCCAAGCCGTTAAATTTAGAGACCGTAAGGAAGGATGGAATATCGATCCCTGAGAGAGCATATCTGGCCGTAGTTGGAGGGACCATGGGCCCTCCACTGCCATCTTTACAATTTCTGCATACCATTACCTTCTGGGCCATGCTGGTGCCACCAGAATTACTGGCTTTCTTTCCAGCTTGATCCTGCAAAGAAGTCGTGGCAGCAACTGAATAGGGGGGAATGCATAGATCAGTGAGAACTGATCCCATGGGGTCACTAACGTATCTGTTCCGCATGCGAGTGGATCCCCTGTTCTGGCCACAAAGTTGACTAACTTCATGTTGAACCCGGACGCTAGAAGAACTACGTCCGGAGTCCCCCATCTTTGGCAAACAGCCGAAATATGTTGGGGTGAAGAGACCATTCCCCAGGGAATAACTGTTGGTGACTTAAGTAGTCCGCCTGCCAATTCTCTACTCCCGGAATGAAGACTGCCGAAAGGCACGGAACATTCCTTTCTGCCCAAGTTAGAACATGGTTCACCTCTCTCTGCGCTGAGAGACTTTTGGTGCCCCCTTGGTGATTGATATAGGCCACAGGTGTGGCATTGTCGGATTGAATCCTGACAGGGGAATCCCGTAACTTGAAAGTCCAGGCCTTTAGTGCCAGACGTACTGCCCAAATCTCTAGGATATTGATAAGCAAGATTCTTTCGTTTCTTGACCACTGTCCTTGGACAGTTGTCTTTTCTAGCACTGCTCCCCAGCCAGATGACTGGTCTGAAGGATTTTCCTTTCAGCAGATTCTGGGTTAGTAACCACCAAGTGAGGCTTTGGGACACTCTTGGGGACAGCGGCTTTGGCAAGTCTGAAGCTTGAATTGTTTTGTTCCAAGCATACAGGATACTGTTTTGCAACAGTCTTGAATGAAACTGGGCATAGGGAACTGCTTCGAATGAAGCCACCATGGTTCCTAGTAACCTCATGCAAAGGCAAATGGAGGGATCGCCATTTGACCTGACCATCCGCACCAGCTCTCTTATGGAGTTGATCTTTTTTTTTTTTTTCACAAGAGAAGCAAGAACACCCTTTCCTGGGCTGTGTCTATGATCAGACCCAGGTACTCCAGCCTTTTTAGCGGTATTAAGGAATATTTCTCCAGGCTGAGAATCCAACCCAAACTTTTCAGATAGTTGGTTGTAATGCGTACGCTTTGCTCCAAACGAGCCACCGACTGATCTATTAGCAATAGATCGTCTAAGTACGCTGCGACTGTTATGCCCTGTGCCCTTAACCTGGCTAGAGGTGGGGCCAGCACTTTGGTAAACACCCGGGGTGCTGTGGCTAGCCCGAAGGGCAGGGCTACAAACTGGAAATGCTGCTGTTCTAAATCGAACCGCAGAAACTTTTGATGAGCAGGAAATATAGGGACATGCAAATATGCATCCCTGATTGATGCCAGAAGTTCTCCTCCTAGAAGGATAGAGACTACTGACCTGATTGTGTCCATGTGAAAGGAGCGGATCTTCAGGAACTGATTTAGATTTCTTAGATCTAAAATGGGTCCGACGTCTCCATTTGGTTTTGGTACCATGCAAAGATTTGAATAAAACCTCAGATCTTGCTCTTTTGTGGGGATCTCTATGATCACCCTTTGAGATATTAATCGGTCTAGTGCCTGAAACAGATTGTCTCTTCTCTGGATCTTTGGGATCGCTTGACCTCAGGAAGCGAGACGGTGGAAAGTCCCGAAATTCCAGCTTGTACCCCAGGGTTACCATGGAGATGACCCATCTGTCCTGAATTTCCTTTCCAGACGTCTGAAAACTGCAGACTCTTCCCCCCACCTTGGCGAGGGGGGGTTGCCTCTTCATGATGAGGCTTTAGGATTCTGCTTTGCAGTTTTCCGACCCTATGACTTCTTTTGAGCCTGGGTTTGACCCTGAGGTTTTCCAGCATGGAAATGCGACTCAAGATCCTAATGCTTGGGGGTGAAACCTTTAGTATCTTTTTGATTTTTATGGTGTCTTTTTTGGCAGGCATAGTCCTAAGTACAAAAACAGAGGCACTATACAAATTTGCACTTATTTGCTGAAAATAGTCATGACTATTAAAGCCGCTATAAAGTTCAGCTAAGTGCTGGGAAAAGAGTGTCGTTCCTGTATTAGGAATGCCAGTTTTGCAACCCATACATGTCCCACAGCTCTTGTTTCCTTGTGTTGCAGGCTGCCTGCCTCTTCCTCATCAGCTAAGGAGAGACTGTCACAGCTGTGGTATTTATCTGTTTTTAGCCTGCCGTGTGTCCTCATAGACGTTCACGGCACCGCATGTAGGCCCCGCCCCCTCCAAGAAAAAAATACCGCCCCTTTTTCTATTTGTAATGTTCTGGCGCCTGTGCGCAGCATTTTTTGGATTCCAGACCCAACATGAGGGGCGGGGAGGGGAGGGAGAGATCCATCCAGCAGTAGGCACAGATATAGTAAGAAAAAACAGCCACAGTAAAACATTAGCGGTATTAGTGATACCTCTGCACTGCTGTCCCCCTAACCCTCTGGTCCCATCAGGGAGAAGAAAACACTTTTGCAGCTTTCTCTTACCTTGCAGTCTCCCTCTACAAGCTGCTGCAACCAGACACGGACTGAGCTTACAGTGAAGACAACAGAGTAAGGTATGTGCATAGACTTACTCTAGTGGAGATTTAAGGCATGACAACATTTTTTCCCTAATGGAAGAAATACATAGATGTTTTTAATACCCAAGTTTCTTCCCTTACCTTATCCTGGCCGCAGGATTTGCTGAATTAAAAACAATCCAACCTTCACCCATCACGGCGGGCTGCGTAGCAAACCTTCAAGGACTGGGTCCCTAAAACGGGGTTCCAACTGCCTTGGACCTGTAAAGAGCACCCCACCAGGAAAGCTTTAGGTAATGTAACAAGACCTAAGCCCTGGGTTCCTGGGGTCCAGACCTACAAAGAGGCTTTACAGGCAAAACCTTGTGCTTCGTATACGAGGCCCAAGGTACTATCCCTTTAGGCCTCAATGGCACTTTGGATGAATCTGGTCTATGGAGGCTATTTAAATCCAGCATGGATCCCTCCTGGAGCTCCTCAAAGCACATCTTCACTAGTGACCAATACCTTTAGACACTGGCAAAAAAACTGATGTGCTCCTGGAAGGAGGAGGGGTTATGTAGAGAGTAAACATCCTTGATTGGGTTTACCCGTGTCAACACCTGAAGGTAGCCTATAACCCACTAATTACTTAAGGCTCTGTGTCTCATGATGTACGATAAAGAAATTTTGTTTGTGATGTGCATTGCCCTTCCATGTGCACCTTACTGCAAAGGCTAGTTATAGGTTGGGGTGGGTGCCACCGTTTTGTACTTCCACTGGCATATGAAAGCATCAAATGAACTTTGCTAACCTAGAACACTGATAGAGAAATTACCTTTGTGGCCTGTTAGGGCTTACTAAAAGAGAGCTGGCATTTCTAGACAGCAGGTGAATTTGCCATGGCTGTGAACTCATTGGTGTACTAAGTACAAGAAAGCATTCATGAAGAAATCTTTCCACTTGCAACCCTAAAGCCTTCTGAGAAGTAAAATTGCTCCCAACAGTGGCCTTTGTATGTTTGTGCAGAAGTGATAAAAACCTAAAACTGCAGTTATTTTTTGTGAGGTGATGCTTTAGTTTAAAGGATGTCCTACACAACTTCCACTTACTTCAGTTTGGCTTGGCAAATCTTAATTCCAGAGATCAGCAAGTTTACAGAATAAGCCGGCCATAGATTGGTAGAATTTTGAATTAAAATCCCTAGGAAAAGAATATTTTAAGAAAGTTTAGTTTGTTTTACTAATCAATGGGTCGAATTGACATCCGCAAGGACGAGAAAATTTGAAGGAGCATGACGAAAAAATTTTCTTGAATGAAAACATTTCATTCAGTAAAGTTCATTCATTCTAAATTAAAATTTTAAAAACAAAATCTTTCTAAAAACTTTTGAATATTCTGAGAATTTTTGTATGCATTTTTCCTAAGACTTTTCGTTCTAAATTCTATTAATCTATAGCCAGCTTAAATCTCAGTGATTTTCTAGATAAATCTGTTATGTAAATGAAAGCTTTAACAGTCTGGTAAAATGTTTACTAAAAGTAAACTAAAGGATTTTGATAAAATCAGTGCAAAAGGAAAATTTACACTGCTTTCCAGTAGCTGAATAACAACTGAACATTTTTAAATTGATTTCTAGATCTTTCTGATCATACAAGAAGTTGAAAATATCCGAGGTTATTCACATTTGATCATTTATATTTGTTCTTGTACATGAAGGTACAGTCATAAAAACCACAAACCTCAAAAGGTCTGCTATAAGACTATTCAAATTAGTGCTAATTGGTGGTTAACTCATTAGGAGTAGGTAAGAGGTTGCAGTGGTCCAACAGAGTATCACAGCTAAAAAAAAAATCCATTCTAGAGAGTGTAAGGTAAAAGAGAGGTTAGAGATGATCTAAAAATGTGTGCGAGATGAAATATTTCCGGTGTGTCTCTTACTGGCTAGAGAAAGGTAGTGTGATCATCTGAATTAATTAAATTACATTCCAGACAATCCTCCCAGTTTGGATGAAGTTACCACTTGGATCACCCTTTTCTGTAAATTCATGCACATCCCAGCAGTGCCTGTCATCTATATCAGATATAATAATAAAAAAAAAAAAAATACATATATTCTATAGGATACTACTAAACGGGCAAGCAAGTTTGCCTTTAGTGTACATTAAATGCTAAAAATAAGGTTTAAAAAAATCGTAGACACAGATAGCAGACGTGCCACAAACTTCATATTTAGTCTGTGTTTTGTTTCAAAAGGGATATGAGTCATGAGCTTCATACAGCCTGAGAAAAGCTGTGGGTGGCGAAATAGTCTTCTCGTTTACTAAAGTATTAACCGCTATCACCTCTTAATAAAAGCATGTTATTTATGTACTGTATATATAAGCTTCAGAAAGGGACTCAATATATTGGATTCATTTTCAGTTGAATATCCTCCTCCAAAATCGTGAATACCATCTACTTGTGGATTTTCAATAAAGGGAATAATAAGATCATAAAAATGGCTAATGATGCGCTGTTCCTTTAAATAGTGAACTGATGTGATAATGAACAAAGTAAAGTGAATAAACAAGCTATCTACCCAAGTGTTCAAACAAAGTATGTGTGTGAACAATATGATAGCAACTTAATGATGCAAATAAGAATGTAGATATCTTATTTATTCACTTTATTTTGTTCATTATTACATCAGTTCACTATTTAAAGTAACAGCGTACCATTGGCCATTTTTATTACTTTAACCCTTCCAAGATTTGAGTTGCAGCAGTTCCATACCAGAGTAGCGCAGAGATATTTTTATTTATATAATAAGATCATACCTAGTCACAACAAAAAGCTGTATTTAAAACAATCACATACATTCACAGAGGTCATCAACCAAATGCAAAGAAATGGAAAAGTAAAAATGATGTCCACAGCAATTAGTAGGGTTTTTCCTTAAAGCAAAACCATTTTTCTTTACAATGGCCCCACCAGAACAACATACTTACCCTTGTCCCCTCGCCAATCCATTCAACTGCCAGTGGTGAAGAAAAATGACCAATATATCTGGGTATAGGAAAGCATGTGACTCACTGAACTGCTTTGCACATGACAGCGCTGATGCTTGGAGAATGGCCACTTAGGCCCCAACACTGTTGCATAGTTGCACAGAGAAAGTCATGTGTAAGTCATGACCCAAAGTTTGGACAGTTCTCCCTCTTTAATTCTGGTTGCCAAACAGATAAGCCAAAGTGCAAAAGGAAGGTACATATTGTATGTGCAGCTGGTGAGGTCAACATTAAAGTGAACCTGTTGACCTGTATGGGCAAAGCATAGGATCACTTTAAGTTTTCCAAATTGCTTCAGAACAATGAATCTGAGGACTCCTTTCAGTTTTCACCTTTTATAAAAACAGTTCTATCCTGGAATCCTGAGCATTGAATATTACAGTTCCAAACTGCAATATTACCCTCTTGACATGCAGCTGCCCCCCATCTTACCCTTCTTCCTGCCCAAGCTCTAAATGACTACACCTTTGAAGATATGAATTACCACTGTATCTTACACACTATAAATAAATACATACATATACACACACACACCCGCCTTTAAAATGTGAGCCCCCACCACCTTTTAGGGTAAATATTCTGTTACTTTAATAACAGATAGACAGCAGAATAGCATGGTGATGAACAATTAGGCTTCATGCAGGGTGTAAAAAAAAAAAACCTGCTGCTTTTACAAGAATTTGACTTTTTTTTTTTCAGCCTCAGCCTCTAAATACACCTCTATTTTAGCTTATGTGGCCAAGCACACATAGGCGTTTACAAGCATATAACAGAAAACAGAAGCATTTAATAGCTAAAAAATAAATTTGCATCACCAATGAATTCAGGAGAGAAGCAGAAAAAAAAGTTTAACGTGCCTACGTTTGTAAATGTGCCAAACTGCTAGGCACATTTAGTGCTTGAGCATTCATTCCAATCACCAGAATAAATTAAAGCGTTTGTTATCCCAACACTTCATATCCCTGATATGTGCCTGCTGTATCATGTACTTGTTGGAGAAAGTATCCTGTTCTCTTTGTAATTGCTTCCTTTATGTGAAATCCCTGGTGTTCCTGCCAGTCCCTCAGCTTTCCTATTACAAACTGACCACATTAAGCAGAACCCATTGTGGTCAGTTCTCTAGCTGTGCTGGGAACTCGGCCTGCTGTCCTCCAATGATCAGACTTGCCCTGACATGCCCCCAATGCACAACCTGTCACTGGGAAGCTCAGTGTGCTGCTACTTCTCCTCCCCCAGCTTTTATGCAGCTGAGAACAGAGGAAATGTGATCATTTATAAAAAAGGGAAAAAAGGTATTTATAATGTTTTTATTATATCTATATAAAAATGTTTGCCTTTCATTTCTATTTTAAACTGAATGGGTTGTTTTACAAGGTGGTCGTTTACAATCACTTTAATATTCTGACCAATGGAATGACTGAATGCCCAAATGCTTGACGTGCATAAACATGTCTAAACGTGTTTGCAAAATGCAGCTTTAGGTGTGTTTAAGCTGTTTTTTCCTCCCCTGAAGCAAAGGTGTCCAGGGGAGGCAAGAAAATGTCCTGTGTGCATGATGCCCCTAAAGCGATGGATTTGGCAAAAGGACTGATACTGGTAACAGATCACATCATTGCAAAAACAATAAAATGGCTAATAAAATCACAGAGCGACATTATTTTACCTGTAACCAGTGCTGTCCCATCAAAATTCCAGCGGGCAGCAAGTACTGCTCCAGAGTGAGCCTCCACACTTTTCTCCACTCTGCCAACCTTGGTAATTAAATGGAATTTTCCTAGAAGTCAAAAGACAGGGAGCATTAATGCACAACATCTTCAAATAATATTTTACATATCTGCAGGTCTTATTAAAATTGTTTTACTGAAATTACAACTTCCTTATAAATAACAGCCAGAGTTCTGGTATTTTGAATAATTATTGTGTCCAGTTTGGAATAATTATTATGTCCAAATTGCCTATCGGAGAGCTGTGACCTGAGTGGCTGTTGGCCACAGCACTGAGTTTTAGAGATGAGGCTTAATGGTGCATATAATCAATCTCATGAAGCATCAAATGGGTGTTTCCAATCTCTGCAGAAGAAATACTTTGGAGGATCATTAGTGCCTATGAAAACTTAACCCAGACACCATTTTAGAGGAAGTAAAAGAAGAAACTCCCAAATTTGGGGTGGAACGATCTGCTTTGATTAGAAAGGTTTTGGTACCACAACTGCTGGCTGGTACAGAATTAAACCCATTGATTTAACAGTTTCCCAAAAAAAGTTACAAGCAAGTATGATGTGAATGATAACTGTCACAGTTGCTTGGGCTTCTAACCAAACTGTCAAGCCATCAAATAGCTAATGTCATAACAGATCACACGTGCAGCTCCATGGCAACTGGCTAATATGGCAGCTTCTTTGGCTGTGATGGATAGAACGGTTTAGTTCCAATTTATTGAAAACCTGTGTTTCTTGGCTTACTGGGGAAACCTCCAAAAACTCAGAGCAGTCACAGAGAGAACCTCAGAAAGCATGCGTTCATTGAATGAATGGAGAGACCTCCATGATTTTAGTATCAGGCCTGAATCTAACAGTAGCTGTAGATAGAAAAATCATCCAAGTGAACAAAAACCATCAGAGCTGAACAGGTATGCTGCGGAAGGGGTTATAGACTCAAAGGGACTGGTTCTCAATTTTTTATGTGCCTAGTGTCCATTTCTTCTGTAGATAGCAGTATTACCCTAGGTAACTTACTATCAAGCTGCATCAATGAATGACAAAAAAAAAATATTATATATATATTTATAAATATATATATATATATATATATATATATATATATATATATATATATATATATATATATATATATATATATATATATATATATCTTTGCTAATAGAAGGACAAATAGTTTAAAAATCTACTTTCTGGAATCACAGTTTCCTGTGCGTATCCTTCCTGGAATTTACCTGCGGTGCCCTTTACACAACCTCATCTTGTGATTTGTGATATCACAGTTATTGGGTCTGAAATGCTAACCTATGACTCACAGATTGGAATAATTCTCGGACTCTTATGCCATTTCCCGTCTAGGATAGAATAGTCACGCCATAACCAACGACCACAAAATCACCAAGTGAAACAGTTACTTAAAGTAAAACGTCAGTTTTATGAAGAATAGAATTACCCCTGCATATAAGTTTCTAGTTATTTATAAAGCAGTGATCTACAAACTACAAACATGGAGGAATGGCTTCTGACAAATTTCTGAAAAACTGGCCAAAATTTGGCAAACATGCAGGGTAACTAGTCTGCAGGTCTGTATGACAGGTAATTACTGTAGGTTCACCAGTGTTACAGCATGCTACTAATACCGCAGTTCTCTCTCAAATTCCAATTTAGCAGCTTCATAATTATGGCAGACCTGAGTACAGTACAGTAAGAACAACAAGTCGTGGAATCCAGAAGTGCCAAACTAATGGATGAATATAATGAACGTCACACAAGCTTTTATCAATTAACTAAATGAATAATTAATTAAACTGTAAAACATGATAAAAACTGAGAAAAATGAGGCATATATTAAAATAAAGAATATGCAACCTGAATCTACTATTAGCTGTAGATAAGTGATGAAACTTCCTACATGTCGGGATATCACAGCGAGAATACCAGTATGAAATGGGAAAACCTGTTCTTGGTGGCTGACTGGAGAGATGTCTAGGATTTAACAAATTTGACATGAATCTACCAGTGCTCATTGGATGTCTGGGCAGACTTCCAGAATTGAATATATCCAGCATGAATCTACCAGTAGCTGTTGAAAGAAAAAATATTTGAAACAAACAGAAACACCAAAGCTGAAGATGACATGTCTGCTGTCCTAAAGGACAATAGCAAAAAACAGAGGTATGATGGTTATGGATGGAGTTATCCTATGAAGACCAAAGTCTTCCACTTTACCCTGTGGACTCATTCCCTCACTGGCCCTGAATGCTGCCGAATCTTGCTCTCTAGGTATGGTGCGGGGAGGTAGGCAATATTTTACCCTTAAAATGGTTGTAAAGGCAGAAGTTTTTTTTAACTTAATGCATTCTATGCATTAAGATAAAAAGCCTTCTGTGAGCAGCAGCCTCCTCAGCACTCTCTAATACTTGTTGGGGTCCCTCTATGTCCAGCTATGTCCATGAGTAGGGGTGCAACGGATCAAAAAACTCACGGTTCGGATCGTTCCTCGGATCAGGAGTCACGGTTCGGATCATTTTCGGATCAACAAAAAAAAAAATCTCCCCCACTGTAATATCTACAATCTCCCTTTTGGCAGGGTGTGGCAGAGTATCGGCAGAGTATTGCAGGGTATTGGTGGGTGTATTGCAGAGTATTGCCAGGGCATTGCAGCAGGGTATTGCAGAGTATTGGCAGGGTATTGCAGAGTATTGGCAGGGCATTGCAGAGTATTGGCAGGGCATTGCAGAGTATTGGCAGGGCATTGCAGCAGAGCATTGCAGAGTATTGGCAGGGCATTGCAGAGTATTGGCACTGCTGCCATCCGATCTCTCCCCTCCACTGTACAGATCAGTACACAGAGGGGAGAGAGGATTTGACGGAGCGATCACATGCTAAACGGCCGCCGGGTGTACCAAGATGGCCGCCGCTCCGGAGCTAGGCCGAAGCCGTGGCCTTTCCTATGGCCGAGGCCACAGAGCGCTCCGCGGATCGCGGGTGTCCCGTACGGATCAACCTCCACGGATCGGATCACGGATCGATGACGATCCGTTGCACCCCTATCCATGAGTGTGTCAGCCGTCCGAGATTTACCCTCCTGATTGGCTGAGAAACAGCAGCAGCATCATTGGCTGCCGCTGCTGTCAATCAAAGTCAGCTAGCCAATCAGGGGAGAGAGGGGGCGGGGCTAGGTTGGGGCTCCATGTCTGAATGGACACAGGGAGCTGTGACTCGGCTCAGGTGCCCCCCACAGCAAGCAGCTTGCAATGCCCTGCCAATACTCTGCAATACCCTGCCAATACTCTGCAATACCCTTCTGCAATGCCCTGACAATACTCTGCAATGCCCTGACAATACTCTGCAATGCCCTGACAATACTCTGCCATACTCTGCCAATACCCTGCCAATACACCCACCAATACCCTGCAATACTCTGCCAATGCTCTGCCACACCCTGCCAAAAGGGAGAAAGCTCTGAACAGGAGGGAGGGGGGCCAGGATCAGAGAAGAGGGACCCGAGGAGGATCCAGGCTGCTCTGTGCAAATCCACTGCAACAGAGTAGGTAAGTATAACATGTTTGTTATTTTTATGGGGAAAAAACGAGACTTTACAATCACTTTAAAGAAAGCAGTGTACTGCTCTGAAGAGTAACTTACTAACTGACATATCAGCATGGATGTCGCACCACTGCCTTAAACGCTTAAGGACCAGCTGCCACAGTTATACTGCGGCAATGTGGCTCGATCCTGCAAATCGCCATAGGCGTACGTCAGCTCGTACACTACGATTTGTGGGTGTGCGCCCACTGGCCAGCAGGGGAGCCACTTAGCAGTTGGGGCAGACCCGATGTCTGCCGGCCACCTGGGATCGTTCTCTGCAGTGGCAGAATGGTGATCTGCCTGTGTAAACAAGACAAATCTCTGTTCTGACAGGGGAGATCACACAGGTCCTGGTCTTTCTGCTATGCAGGAAGAGGGATCTGTGTGTTTTCCCCAGTCACACAGTCCCCCATACAGTTAGGGAACACAGTTAACCCCTTGATCGCCCCTGATGTTAAGCCCCCTTCCCTTTCAGGGTCATTAGTACAATAACAGTGCATATTTTTATGCATATTTTTAGCACTGATTACTGTAATAATGTCATTGGTTCCCAAAAAAGTGTCAAAAATGTCAGGTGTCTGATCTGTCCGCTGCAATGTCGCAGTCCTGCTAAAAAAACTGATCATCGCCATTACTAGTAAAAAAAAAATAATATAAATAATAATAATAAAAATACCATAAATCTATTCCCTAACTTTTGCCAAACCAATCAATATAAGCTTATTGCGATTTTTTACCAAAAATCTGTAGAAGAATACATATTGGCTTAAACTGATGAAGAAATGTTTTTTTTTTTTCTTTTTGGATATTTATTATAGCAAAAAGTAAAAAAAATATTGTTTTTTTTCCCCAAATTTTTGCTCTTTTATTGTTTATAGGGCAAAAAATAAAAACCGCAGAGGTGATCAAATACCACCAAACGAAAGCTCTATTTGTGGGAAAAAAAGGACGCCAATTTTGTTTGGGTACAGCGTCGCACAACCGCGCAATTGTCAGTCAAAGCGATGCAGTGCCATATCGCAAAAAAATGGCCTGGCCATTAAGGGGGAAAATCTTTCAGGGCTGAAGTGGTTAAACTAAATCTCTCTAAAACCAAGCTCATAATATTCCCCGTTCCATGACTTTTCCAACCAGGTTCAATAATGCAACCATCAATTCCTCCCCTCACACCAGAGTATTAGGTGTAATCCTAGACTCTGACCTGTCCTTTCAGCCCCAAATCCAATCGTTGTCAAAACCTTGTTAACTTTACCTCCTATCATCTCTAATATTCGCCCCTTTTTAACTAGTGAAACCACTAAGCTACTCATTCACTCCCTTGTTATCTTTTGCTTTGGCTATTCACTTCTCTTAGGCCTACCTCTCCATAGTCTATCCCCTCTTCGGTCTATCATGAATGCTGCTGTCAGACTCCTCTACCTTACCAACCGCTCGTTGTTTGCCACCCCTCTCCGCCAAGCCCTACACTGGCTTCCGATAGCATTTTGAATTTAATTAGATGGGCTAACAACAACATACAATGCACGCAAACCGTTCTCTCCGCTCTTCTCAAGACCTCCTGCTCTCTAGCTCCCTTGTCTCTTCCTTCCATGCTCATCTCGAGGACTTCTACCTCAATCTGTCAGGTTATCTCCTATTCTGGCTGCCTTTAGGCTATCCCTGAAAACTCATCTCTTCAGGGAAGCCTATCACGCCTCCAACTAATCTTTTGTTACTCCCATCAGTTCATCCCCCAGTTACTTTTGTATCACTTGCTCCACCCTATTAGGTTTTAAGCTCTTATGGGCAGGGCCCTCTTATATTTTATTGTATTGTAACTGTACTGTCTCCCTTTTATATTGTAAAGCGCTGCATAAACTGTTGGCGATATATAAATCCTTTATTATAATAATAATAAATTGTTGTTTGAGGCAACCAACACATATTACGTAAAAAAAAAAAACACACACACACACACACAGATCTGGAACCTTCTCAGAGATCCCAGATTGTGCTGGGATCAGTAGAACTGATCCCAGCACAATGATTGCACACCCAAATGAGGTCGTCCCATGAGCAGATTTTCCATTACAACCTATTCAGCAAATAAGATGGTAACAACTATTAGGCAAAGTTGTTTTCTTGTCAAATTGTGCTGACTATTGGAAAATGTTACATTTGTCTCATAATCATCCTGTATATGAACAGTTTACCAGCAAAGACACCTATGAAACTAAGCAATATGTTGAGTACAGATCAAACATACTCACCATCAGAACTTGTTAGCACAAACACATCTGATTGTCCTTGTTTCTTGTTACCCAAATTCTTGGGAAACCAGTGTAGGTCAATAGGATAGGTATCATCTGGGAGTTTTACTACCAGTGTCGTCTCGCCATTCAACAAATTCCACTTCATTATTTGATGGTCATCACTGCAGGAGTACAGTTCATCAGCAGAGGTCCAGCCCAAGCAGCTAACCAGTTCCTTATGTACAATGGAATTAAGAAAGTCAACTTGTTTATAGAGAGGAAAATATAGCCTAAATACAAAACCCAGCCTTTCCCCTTAAAATTTAAAAACATACAGGATTTAATGATGCCTAAAATATTATACATACAGGCTGATTATGGGCCAGAGTAAATCATTTTAGATGAAATCTGCTAATAATTGACTGGTGTTAAGACGCCCATTAAAATCCATTCAAATGTCAAACTTAAGTAATGCAGTTTTTTGTATTTTATACAATGCTAACAATTTCCAGTGTATGCTGCAATCGCACAGCTAAATTTATATTTCTTGTAGGGTCCAGGAGGTTGATAAGGGAGCCAACTACTCCAGTTTGTCAGGTAGGACCCAGCATACAGCCAAATCCTTCAGCCATAACCCTGCAGTTTTTACACCAGGTTGACAGGCTGTGGGTTAGTTGAACGCATGGCTTCTGTTGAAGGGGCAAGCTACGAAAGAAGGTTTCCTCTAATGGGACTTTTAGAGGCAAGGGCTCCTCAAAAAACATAGTTTTGAAAAGTAATAGAAGTTATTCGAAACGTTAAAAAACAAGTAGGAAAAACGTGATGATTATCACCTCCCTAATAACATGCATAAAAAAATAAAAATGCACAAATAATCCCATGGGAAGATTTTTGGTGAAATAAATGGTCTAGTGACGGATTACATGCAATTGAATTACTCATGCCAGTGTACAACCCTTAGCTTATAGTTGGCTAAAAGGGGATACACATGAACATGGCGTGTGCGTATAAATCCAAAAACCACACGTCTTAAAGCTCGCTTGGCTGTACTTCTCCTATGGATCACAGGAGTGTTATTTTTTTTTATATATATTTTGGGAGTTTTCCTTTCATAATGAAACAAAATCAGGAGATATCCATTACCATTTCCCACCAAATGAAAACCTAATCTGTCCTGAAAAAAACCAAGGTATAATCCACCTGTATATACCATGTCAGGTGTCTCCAAACATTCAAAAGAAAGGGCCAGTCCTTCAGACTTTAGGGGAGCCGGACTGTGCCCAGCGGGAGTAAACATTGCCTGATCTTTGTAATTAGGGGGAGAAATAGTGTCAGTGGGAGGAATAGTGTCCAGTTTTTGTTGTCAGTGGAAGGAATTATGCAAAACTGCAAACTTAAGTTTGGACGTTAAGTGTTATTTTGACCCTAGTCATGAAGGGATTAAGGTAGACTGATTTGAAATCATTCAAAGCAAAGGATATGTTTTGGTTCCTTTAACAAAGAAGTCTTGAGTCTCATTTTGCTGAAGTAAAAGTGATGAATCCTGGATTCTTCAGGAGTTGAAAATTTACTTCACCTGCATTAGAATAAAGAAGAAGCAGTCATAACATTTCTTTTTAACATCATGTTATTGGGGATTCAAGGCCATGTCATGAAAAACATTTTCTAATAAACTTTCCCTTATATCTGAAGCTAAGAGCAACAAGGAAAGCAAAGCAGTCAGCTTTTCAGGAAATGATGTGCACAGCAGACAGGAACTTCCTTCTGGTGCCCTGGATTTTCAGGGAGCATCAGGAGAGAAGTAATTATCTTACAGGCATTTTGAAATTTTTACTGTGATAGAAACAAAAGATTTTAAAATGAAAAGTGTGGGTGTGTTAATAGCAGGGAGGGGGAGGCAGCTGTGATCGTGACCGCAAAGCTCTAGGTCCAGTTCCCTCTGGTGTGGCCGCTGCAGCTGGTGGGGAAAAAAAAAAATCATCTTTCCCTCGACAACGGAAAGAGTAAAGAGTAGTGAAGGCCTTCAGTTCATCCCGTTGTCATCCCTCCCAATGACAGCAAATACCTGAAGCTTTGCAATCGCAGGATAAAACACTGAAAAAAATTATTTACACAGAAATTTGTGATAAGCTCAAAACGAATAGTCAAACGCTAGGGAAAAATAGAACATTTATGCAGCTAGTAAGTCAGGTAAGGCGGTCTCCCATCTAGGTACTCACCAGGTCCAACCCTGCTTAGCTTCCAAAATCAGATGAGTGCAATACTTAGGCAGCTACCAAGTAAGGTAAGCATACAAACCCCAAAATTAAATGTGAAAACAAAAGTGCAGCGACTAAGAATGAATATAACAATCTTATAATCAAAAACCAAAGTGTAAATAATATATTTACGACAAAAAATAACCAACAAAAAAGTGACTTTAGAAAAGTGCATAGAAAGTCCCACAAACACGTGACTCTTCTTAGTGGTAAATAATAACTCTAATGCTCCGTACACACAATCGGATTTTCTGACAACAAATGTTGGATGTGAGCTTATTGGCGGAAAGTCCGACCGTGTGTATGCTCCATCGAACATTTGTTGTCAAGTCAAGTACGAGCCAGAGATATAACTAGTGTTCGTAATGGAGAAATCACGTACGTCTTGTACGTCACTACGTTCGTATTTGTTGCCCAACATTTGTGTGACCGTGTGTATGCAAGACAAGTTGGAGCCAACATCCTTCAAACAAAAATCCACGGTTTTGTTGTCGGAAAGTCTGATCGTGTGTACGGGGCATAACAGTTGCCCACTTGTAGTATTCATCCAACAGTCCAAATATATCACCACGTGTTGCTCCAAACCACCCTTTGCCTACTCAACAGCTATTAAGCTGCATCAGAAAGGCAGCAGAGCGTTTTTAGCACTGACGGGGCATCACAGTATGGGAATCCATCTGCATTGTAATCCTCCACTCGTACAGAGGGCTGCCAGCACCACTGATATATCAAGCCTAGGAGGAATGCTCATCACACCAGAATAAGACTGCTACCGGTCCCAAAACCAGAAGCGGCGTGGCATCAGCTTGTAGTTTCTCCCAGCGCATTTTGTGTGCATGCACGACGTGCATGGTTGGAGCCCGTCTGAGGCTGACATACACCTTCTTATGGGCTTTTGCACAGATGTGCGACTTCCAGGACTTTTCCCTTTTTCATTAGATGTCTAGAGCTGGGATGAGCTCTGTCCTTGTCTACACCCCAAGCGGTTGCTACATAAGAGGACCTGTTGGAGCCTTGAGCGGCGCCTGTATATTTAGTTTGGGTCACAAGCCCCAGTGTTCACTTACACTAAAGCTGTAATTACCCGTTTGCCTTCGAAGTCAATAGAAATGCATCAAAACACATTTTGAAGTGTACGGTTGAATGTTTTCATGTTGCAATGTACTTCGTAGCAAATGTCAAATGCATCATGATGTGTTTACATGTGTCATGATGCTTGTTGATAGGTAAAAGTGGTTCCAAAGTTGAAAGGTTTTTACCCTGATCCATTCCTGCATTTAAGTAAAAAAAAAATCTCCACTAACAACTACCCCGCCCATCTCTCCCCCCCCCCCCCCGGCACAAAACACTGGACCGACTCCTCTCACAGCTTCAGCGCTGTCCTGTTCCCTCACTTTCTGGTCTCACAGGTGACACAGAGCAGCTGAAGCCAAAGGCTCCTGCTGCTGTCATTCAAATACTGTGAGGAGGGAGCGAGGGTGTGGCTTGCCAGCACTGTGTGTATCTACAGATGCACACAGCTTGGCTCAGGAGTGAACCCACACAGGTGCCCCCTTAACAAATGGCTTGCTAAAGGAGGCACCTGGAGAAAGAAGCAGTGGACAGCAGTTTTAATTTCGTCAACAAAAACGTTTTCATCAAAGATTTCATCAGCTGCATTTTACAGTGACGGAAACGAAAAGTACAGCACATTTTCATCCACTGACGAAAATCTGATCTGTTTTTGTTATCGAACGACAACGAGATGAAAATGGCAAGGAGGGACGTTTACCAACTTACGTTTTTTTTACGGAGCACCGCCTACCTCGGCAATGCACGCCCAGCAAGCACCATGCCACCGTGATGACTCAGAGTGCCAGAAAGTGTGAGTGAGAGCGGCACTGTGTGCATTACAAGCCTCCTGACGACTCCTGATGCCGTGCCAGGCGCCCAGAGGCAGAGCAGACTGTGTGAGTGCAGTGCAGTACTTTGCAGTACAATAATTGTGGTACAGCAAGCCTGAGGCCTCCCCTCAGATGACCACCATCCATCCAGAGCACACTGTGCAACAGTGCAAGTGCAACTGTGCAGTCCTCCTGTGACCACTGGCATCCTCTTTTGCACTGTCGATTATAGGCCATGCCCTCAGACCACCATCCAGGCTCCAGCACTGTGTATGCTGCATTTATTTCAAAATTTTACAGGCCTACTCTAATCAGACCACTGTGCACACTGCACTGCAGCATACAGGCTTCCAGTTCCTCCCCACCATCCGTCCACGACTCCAAACTATACCGGAAATGTCGGCTTCTGTGACTGTCACTGGTAGAAAGAGAAGAGAAGATCTATGGATGTATTTTACATTTGATGTTAAGGACAACAAGACTCTTTGCAAACCATGTGAAGGGACACTCGCTGGTAAAAATACAACACACTTTAAGCGTCATTTGCGGAAAACTCATCCTGAAATTCATACAAAAGGTAAGCACAGAAACACTTAACTCCACTTTTTGGGAACAGTCTAATGTACATTGGCATTGTGGGGATTTTTTTTTTAACAAACTTTCTTGCAGATTTCATACCTTTTGTTATTCTGAAGTAAAAGCTGATTGTTTGTCTATGTTGTGCACTTTAGTCACTGAATTTTAAATGAGAACGAGTGATTTGATTTCATAATATCTATCAGTTGCTGCTTTCCCCGAATTTAAGTATCTCACCAAAATATATGTAGAAGGATGTGGTCAGTGGTCAGTAGTCACTGGGAGGGGCTGGGGCACTGTCAATTTTGACACAGCACAGGCACCTAAAGGCCTAAGGCCGGCCCTGGGAAGGGCTATACATGTAATACATTATAGAGAGACAACTTGGAGCTGACTGTGTGGGGTGGGTGAGAGAGAACGTAAAATCAGCATAACTTTAATTCCCCCCCCCCCCCAATTCAACCCCACAAATACAGTAAACCTCAAATGATGGGCCAAGTCAAGCCAGTGGCAGTGCACAACCACAACAAACTATTTACACTTCTCTTTTAGGTGCTTCAAAATACAAAATTGACTCTAAGGAACAACATGCCAGGAGGTCATAGCAAGATGGAATGGGTGCACCGGAATACCAGTCAGAATGATTTGAAGATGCGGACTTTGTTAACACGATGGAGACAGTAGATAGGAAGCTGACTGTTAGAAAACTAAAATAAGCAATCCGGTTGACAGACAGTATGGAGGTGAAAAACAAAAAATCAAAAAGAGAGTGGCTGCTGCTCGTAGAGTATCTATTTGCACTGATTTGTGGACCAAAAAGGACTCTCAGCTTCATTCCTTGCCATAAGTGCATGCTACTTTTGTGTTGAACAAAATAAACATGAACACATATTGTTGGCCCTTGAACAAGTATCCCACCCACACACTGCACAGTCAATCAAATAATGTGTGGACAAATGCTTGCAAGAGTGGGACATACCAAAGAGGAAGATCCTTACAGTGATAACAGGCAACTGGACCAATATGGTGGCAGCATTTAAACAAACCACAGCAGCAGCAGCAGAAGAACCACCCAGCTCTAGTGAAGAAGACTCCCCCATGACAGAAAGTGATTCTGAGGCTGAGACCGAAATGACGATCTGCGGTGAGACATTTTTATTATTCTTTTACATGATGACATGGTTGACACCAGTCAATTATCACATGGATATGAGATGATTGATATGGGGACGCTATCTGCTCTACTCTATGGGTGCACATTTGTTATTTTTCCACTTTATTTGTAGTCTTGTCTACTGTAAAAGTATTTCCATAACATGTTAAGTGTTAAAATAATAGAATGGAACAGAAACCTTTTCTATAATTTATGCTTATTTGGCTATGTGTTCCACCAGTCTGCCAAATCGCAAACAACATGGGATGGGACAGCTTGCTCCCTAGTGAATGGTAAAAGCTCACATCTTTGCATGACCTACTACTCGTCTTTTGCAGAACATGCTAAAACCCTCCAGAGTGACACTATGTCCATTTCCCTGGCTGTCCCTGCCCTCTTTGATTTGCTCAACCATCTTGAGGACTTTAAACAGAACACTAGCTACCAAGACCTTGCCACAATTGCACAGAAGAGAAAAGGGAGTGTGAACCAGTGTTTTGCTTCATTCTTAGATCCAGCTGACGAAATGTTCTTTCCACTTACAGCAGCTGCTTGTTTTGTCAACCCTATCGTCTGTGAAACTCTTGTTGGTGTGGCGGATGAGACTATTTAGGAACTACTTAAAAAGGCAGAGGAGTATGCCGCAAGAAAATCCACATTGCTACACACACACACACACACACCATGAGGAATTGTCTAAAGAAGATGATGTGGTGGAAGAATTATTGCAGGAAGTGGAAAAAGCACCATCACCGGCATCCACATCTAAGCAGCCAGTCTTTCGATTTCTTTCTAAATGTCACAGAAGACCCAGGCAGAGGATCTCCACAAACAGCATAGAGCAGCAGATCAGAAAATATAAGGAAGAGCTTTTGCACAAGTTGCCATCAGTGAGGAGTCCACCGCAACAGTTTTTTGGCTGTCAAAGAGTGACACTTTTTATCACCAGCTAAAACCTTTTGTACTAGACCTGCTGGCTATGCCAGCTTCTCAAGCCTTTGCAGAGAGGGTATTCAGTGTTAGAGGTGAGCTCTCTAGAGGCCGGCGGAATAGAGCAAGGGTCATGTTGGCACAAAGCGCTTTCCTTAAAAAGGATTGAAACAAATAGAAGCGTTTTATTATTCTCTTCAGGTATTTCTACTTCTAACATAAGAAGCATACCTAATACTTGTGGGTTGTGCTTATTGCCATAGGAAGACGCAATAGTTCAACAGTTTTAATTGTCAATTAAATTCAGAGGAAAAATGCAAAGGCTGAGGCTCAGGCTACAAATGCCATTAGTATGCGGAACAATAACAACAAACACCACTTTTTATCAACTTGCCTTGTACTCTCTCTCTTAGCATTGACAAATTTGACAATATAGGTAAATATCACACTAATGAAAAAGAAAAATAGATCAGAAACATACAGTCAAAAAGGACAGCCTCTGAGCCTTACCTTACGCCGGGGTCCTGTCCCAGTAGTCTTTTAGTGTGATATTTACCTCTATTATTGTCATTGCGGAGAGAGAGAGAGAGAGAGAGAGAGAGAGAGAGAGAGAGAGAGAGAGAGAGAGAGAGAGAGAGAGAGAGAGAGAGAGAGAGAGAGAGAGAGAGAGAGAGAGAGAGAGAGAGAGAGAGAGAGAGAGAGAGAGAGAGAGAGAGAGAGAGAGAGAGAGAGAGAGAGAGAGAGAGAGAGAAGAGAGAGAGAGAGAGAGAGAGAGAGAGATAAAAAGTGGTGACTGTTATAATCCAGCAAATCCACACACTAATGGCATTATTGTAGACTGTGCACTTTTTTCTTTGAATGTATAGGAGAATTACAACTGTTGAAATAATAAACTGACAGTAAACTTATTCTTATTGTAGAAATAAGCAGTACCCTTATTATGCTGTGCCTGTGCCAGACTGGCAGTAACACTGCCTGTGCATGTGCTGCTGTCTGCTGTACTTGGCCGTGTACATGTACAGCTATGGCCAAAATGACACCAATCAATTAATTCTGACAATGTCTGCCAGTGCTGCTTCAGTGTTTTTAGATCTTTTTGTGTCAGATATATCTGGTATACATGATCTGAGATTTGTGTCAGATCATTGTATCTGGTAAAGCATTCCATAAGTGTCAAATGCTTTTATTGACAATTACATTAAGTTTATGCAAAGAGTCAATATTTGCAGTGTTGACCCTTCTTTTTCAAGACCTCTGCTGCAGTTCACCCTGGGCCTGGCATGGCATGGCATGGCATGTTGTCATTGTCAATCAACTTCTGGGCCACATCCTGATTCCTGACTGATCTGATCTAAATTTTTTGTTCCCACTTCCCCAAACCACTTAGTTATCACTTTTGCCTTATGGCAAGGAGCTCCATCATGCTGGAAAAAGTATTGTTGTTCATCAACAACTGTTTTTGGATGGTTAGAAGTTGTTCTCGGAGCCTGAGGATGTTTTTGTACCATTTATTCATGGCTGTGTTCTTAGGCAAAATTGTGAGTGGGCCCAACACTCCCTTGGCTGAGAAGCAGCCAACCGCACACATGAATGGTCTCAGAATGCTTTACTGTTGGCATGACAGTCACGCAAAGAGTTTTTATTTTTTTTGGGGGGGGGGGGGGGGTTGGTTTGGGTATTTTTACGTTACCCTTTTGGCAAACAGCAATATTCTTAACGGTTTTACTTAAATAAGGACGTTATACAACAACTAAATCTGTGTCTGTAGTGCATGTTCAGACTTAACCATTAATAACCACAACATATTCGATTTTTCACTCCAGCAGTAGTATATAATGAGTTTTGGAAATTGTAGAGAAATGCTTAAATAATGCATTATAATTTAAACTACACCCATTAGATTTTAGACAACTAAAATGCCATTTTAGTCCTAAGACTAAAACTAAATCAATTTGCTGCCAAAATTAACACTGGTGGACAGCACCAGTGGGGGACCGCCAAAGAGGAGGTGAGGGACCGGTTTGTGCAAAATCGTTGCACGGTGCAGGTAAGTATAAGGCCTCATTCCACACCATGTGCAGAGATGTGAGTTTTTCTGCACAGTTCGGCAAGGGCACAAAAAAACAATTTTTCTCTATGTGCCTGGCCTGTTGACACCACAACACTGGTATAAGGTGCAGATTTTTTCTGCGCAGGAATCTGCAACAGGTATGCACTTTTCTGTGCAGAAAAATACTGATGCAACAGCAACACTGTAGTATGTAAAAATAAAAAGTGTAGCGCTGTAATAAAATAAAACATATATTAACTGAAATTGGACTTCAGTATAAATTACCCATGTATAAACTGTGATTTCATCTAAATCAATAGAACAAAACCACAGTAGGTAGATAAATAAATAAAAAAGACCTTATAACAACACCTGTGAGTATTGTAATACCAATTCTCTCAAGAAAATGTGACTGTGTTTGAAGCAGTCCCCTAGAACCATAAATATAAATGTTGTTCAAAGGAAAAAAAACATAATTGTGAAACAGTGACCAATATTAAAAAAATATAATATAATTCAAGCAAGTCTCTGGGATGTTTGGCATGGAGCGGCTCCCAGTCAGTTCAGAGCAACATTCAGTGTGTAGTCACAGCACACTGAATGTTGCTCTGAACTGACTGTGAGACGCTCCATGCCAAACAGCAAGACAGCAGAGTCTGAGGACATCTCCAGTAATTGAAAGTTCTGAGTGAGCGATCTCCGGAAGAGGACTCCAGTGGACAATCTAATACGGTCCCCCATCTGAGTGGATCTGGTCCTAGTGTTGAAGACTTAAAGTCGTGAGGCCTCCCGTAGCTCCTACTTCAGGATTGGAGACAGCTGTAACCCTATCGTTTAAACGGTGAAAGCTTATACGACTCACCGCCAACGGCCTGTGAGTCCACCACGTCTGGTAAGGGCATTTTACTTACTTTCCCTGTGGTTAAATATAAGAAGAATTACCCTGGATGGGAATATGTATACAGTGGTGTGAGATCGATATAGATGCCCTGCGATCACTTTTTCACCTGGATGAACTGTTTAAATCCTAGAGACTTGCTTGAATTTTATATTGTATTTTTTTAATATTGGTCACGTTTTCACAATGATGTTTTTTCTTTGAACAACATTTATATTTATGGTTCTAGGGGACTGCTTCAAACACAGTCACATTTTCTTGAGAGAATTGGTATTACAATACTCACAGGTGTTGTTATAAGGTTTTTTTTATTTATTTATCTACCTACTGTGGTTTTGTTCTATTGATTTAGATGAAATCACAGTTTATACATGGGTAATTTATACTAAAGTCCAATTTCAGTTAATATATGTTTTATTTTATTATAGCGCTACACTTTTTATTTTTACAGTTTTATACACAATTTGTCTAATTGTCAGTGTTGGCAGCTAGACACCATTTGAGTTGGCGCAGCAGTTCTTTCGCTTTTATAACACTGTAGTATGAACAGGGCACATAACTGACACATGTCAACGTGCATAAAAGTTCACTGAAGCGTGCATGAAAACTGATGTGAAACTGATGTGAACTCATGTCTCTGCAAGCAAAACCCCCATTAGACTTACCGGTAACGGTATTTTCATGAATTTTTCAGGACAGTTACTTGAGAGATGATTGGCTCCGCCCTCTACAAGAAACACAAAATCAGACACAATTTAAAAGGCCCCTCTCCTCTTGACCCTCAGTTGGTAAAAGATTAAGTAAACCTCAACCAACTCACTAAAACACCACCACCAGGTAAACAAAAGGAGACCAGTGAATACAGAATAGGGTGGGAATATGGACGTTGTCTTGGAAGATTCATGGAAATACAGTTACCGGTAAGTTTAAAGGGGGTTTTCCCCCTCATCTTCCAGGATAGCTACTTGAGAGGATAAGCAAGATTCTATACCTCAGGGAGGAACGACAGCCTGAAGCACTTTCCTACCAAAGGGGAGGCCCTGGCAGGAGAGCATCTGGACTCTAATGCTTGATGAACGCATGAGAGAAGGACCAAAACAGCAGCTTTAGAAATTTCTTCCCATGATGCTCCCGCTCTTTCTGCCCATGACGCGGCCAAAGATCTCGTTGAATGAGCTCTAAGGCCCCTTTCACACTGGGGCGGTGGGGGCGTCGGCGGTACAACAGCGCTATTTTTAGTGCTGCTGTACCGTCGTTCTTGCAGCGGTATTCGGCCGCTAGCAGTGCGGTTTTACCCCCCGCTGGCGGCCAAAAAAGGGTTAAAATCCCTCGTACAGCGCGGCTATAGCCGCGGTATTGCCGCGGTATAGCCGCGCTATCCCATTGATTTCAATGGGCAGGAGCGGGGAAGGAGCGGTGAATACACCGCTCCTTCCCCGCTCCAAAAAAGCGGTTTGCAGGACTTTTTTCACCGCCCTGCCTGCGCACCGCTTCAGTGTGAAAGCCCTCGGGCTTTCACACTGAACAAACAGCGCAATACCGCCTGAAAACCGTTCCAGTGTGAAAGGGGCCTAACTCTGGAAGGAGGGATGTGACCTGATGCTCTGTAAGCTTCACAAATTGCTTCCCTAATCCATCTGGAAAAGGGACCTTTAGATGCTTTGGTTTCCTTCTTGGGGCCACTGAACAAGACTAATGCCCTGTACACACGGTCGGATTTTCCGACGGAAAATGTGTGATAGGACCTTTTTGATCGGAAATTCCGACCGTGTGTGGGCTCCATCACACATTTTCCATCGGAATTTCCGACACACAAAGTTTGAGAGCTTGCTAAAAAATTTTCCGACAACGAAATCCGTTGTCGGAAATTCCGATCGCGTGTACACAAATCCGACACACAAAGTGCCACGCATGCTCAGAATAAATTAAGAGAAGAAAGCTATTGGCTACTGCCCCGTTTATAGTCCCGACATACGTGTTTTACGTCACCGCGTTCAGAACGATCGGATTTTCCGACAACTTTGTGTGACCGTGTGTATGCAAGACAAGTTTGAGCCAACATCCGTCGGAAAAAATCCATGGATTTTGTTGTCGGAACGTCCGATCAATGTCCGACCGTGTGTACAGGGCATTAGAGTTGGGAGGATCTCCTAAACTCACTAGACCTTTCTAGATAAAGCAGAATGCTTTATGGGTAGGTACAAAGGATCAGGCCTAATCACTACCCTGTCCTCTAAAATCCCCAGGAAAGGATCCTTACAGGAAAGGCACTCTAGATCAGAAATCCTGACGTTATAGCCAAAAGAAAGGTAATCTTTAAGGAAATCAATTTCAGAGAGGCCTCATGCAATGGCTCAAAAGGAGCCCTAGTCAGAGCATTTAATACTAACGACAGATCCCAGGGAGGAATCTGTTTAACAGTCCTGGGTGTACGCCTAGTTCTGGCTGAAAGGAACCTCCTGACCAAAGGGTCGTCAGCTAGTCTTTTTTCTGCAAAGAGAGACAGGGTAGCAACCTGAACCTTAAGGGTGCTGACAAAGTCCTTTCTCCACTCCCCTCTGTAAAAAATCTAATGCATAGGGAGAGAGTAGAAAAAGAATATATTCCTCTCTTCTTTTGCCAGGAAACAACACCCCCTTAGCTGTAGGATGCGCCGCTCAGCCTCCAGGCCGTCAAATGGAAGGTCTGAGGGTTTGGATGGAGCACGGCCCCTGAAGGAGAAGATCCCTCCACGCCGGCAGGGGCCAGGGGGGTTCTATTGAGAGAGCTCTCAGCGAGGAGAACCAACTCCTCCTGGGCCACCAAGGGGCAATCAGGATAATTTCAGATTGCTCTTGAACAATCTTCCGAACTACCAGCGGTAAGAGAGGAAATGGAGGGAAGGCGTAGGCTAGAGTGAAATTCCCTGGGAAGGAGAGCGCATCTGTCCCTAAGGACTCAGTCTCTCTTTCCCGCGAAAAGAAAACAGGCAGTTTCTTGTTGAGACTGGATGCAAAAAAAGATCCACTCTGGGAACACCCCACTTTAACACGATCTCCTGGAACATGCCTTGATTCAGTTCCCAACTGCTGGCACTGATGATTATTCTGCTCAGATAGTCCGCAAGAACATTCGCTGTTCCACTGATGTGCACCGCCCTGATTGAAGAGACCTTGTTCTCTGCCCAGGACAGAATCTGCTGGGTTAACAATAGAAGACTATCCGAGCGAGTGCCCCCTTGCTTGTTTAGGTATGCCACGGTTATAGGATTGTCTGAAAAAATCAACAGGTCCTTTGAATTGACCCTCTCCTTCAGAGCAACTAAAGCCTTCCCCACTGCTAACAGTTCTCTGAAATTCGATGAGTCACATGCCTCCTCCGGCAGCCAGGCTCCCTGTGCCTGTCAGTCCCCCGAATGAGCACCCCAGCTCCACAGACTGGCATCTGTAGTCATTTTCATTGGGAATTCTGTGCCCAGTCCTTCCCTCCCTGCAGATGTTCCCACTGCTCCCACCAGGACAGATTGAGAAAATCCTCTCTTGGAAGCTGTATGAGCTAATTCAAAAAGCTTTTTCTGTGATCCCAATGACGCAGAAGAAACACCTAAAGGGGCCTGGAATGCAATTGGGTCCATGGCACCCCCGGAATGGCTGCAGTCATTAAGCCCAATAACTGCATGATCTGACGAAGAGAGGCCTGTGGGAGCAACCTGAAGTTCTGCACAGAGAGAAGAATCTTTAAAATCTTTTCTTCCAGAAGAAAAATCTTTTAGGCAACAGTGTCTATTAGGTAACCCAAAAAGGGCACGCTCTGGGAGGGAACTAGGCAAGACTTCTGCCAATTGACCTTCCACCCCAATTTCTGAAAGGTCCGTGTAGATCCTAAACAAGGCTCTCTTTCTCTCGGGTAAAGCCCAAAGAATCGTCTAAATATGGAACAATCGATACCCTATGTATCCGAAAATAGGCCAAGACTTCCGCCATGATTTTCGTGAAAATCTTTGGTGCTGCTGAGAGACCAAATAGGAGGGCTCTGAACTGCCAATGACTTGGACCGTTCTCCATGAGAACTGCAAATCTGAGGAACTTTTGATGACTCTGGCAGATTGGTACATGAAGCTAAGCGTTCTGAAAGCGTAGTTCCACACAAAAATGGAACTTCTGCTTTTCGGAACCCTCCCCCCATCCGGTGTCACATTTGGCACCTTTCAGGGGGGGGGGGGGTGCAGATACCTGTCTAAGACAGGTATTTGCACCCACTTCCAGCATAGACTCCCATGGGAGTCTATGCCTCTTCCTGTCCCTCCGCGCTGTCTCCTGGGAAACACACAGCTCCCAGGAGATAGCGGGGACCAGTTACGATGCGCAGCGCGACTCGCGCATGCACAGTAGGGAACCGGGAAGTGAAGCCGCAACGCTTCACTTCCTGATTCCCTCACCTAGGATGGCGGCGGCAGCTGCGAGAACCGAGCGGGTTCTCGGCGTCGCCTGCCGACATCGCTGGACCCTGGGACAGGTAAGTGGCCATTTATTAAAAGTCAACAGCTGTAGTATACAGTAAGTAGCTGCTGGCTTTTAATATTTTTTTTTTTGGCGGTATAGGTGGACCCCCGCTTGAAGATCCAGGGTTACCATGAACACTCCTGGTAATAACAGATTCCTTACAGAATAAATGTTTTCCACCTGGAATCGTCTGTAGACTATGAATCTGTTCAGGACGCTTAAAATGATGACCATCTGAAACCCACCAGAAGCCTTCCTTACCAGAAAGGCGTGAGAATAAAATCCTCTGAATTTTTGATCTCCTGGAATGGGAGAAATAACACCCTCTGTTTCCCACATCGCAATCAGAATCACCATGGCCTGCCGTCTCTCTTGGTCCCTCGGCAGATGGGTAAGAAAAAACCTCTGGGGTGGGGGGGCTTTTGATTCCAACCTGTAACCTCTTTTTATTATTTGGAGGATAAAAGGATTGCTGGAAATCTCTGCCCATTCCTTGATGAAATGGGACAATCTCCCTCCTACCACCGCTCTGGTGTCACTGGGGATTTTTGGTAGGGGCTGAAGGAGCAAAGAGTGCCCCCCCTTTTTTGCTTGTCTGTTAAAAGAACACTTCTTCTGTGCCTTTTGCCTATTGGCCTTAAAATTGACTTTGTTCTGAAAGCCACAAAAAGGCCTCTTATTCTGGGGCTTATACTTTTCAGAAGATGGAAACCGGGCTCCCTGGACAGGTAAGTGTCTATATATTAAAAGTCAGCAGCTGCAGTATTTGTAGCTGCTGACTTTTATTTTTTTTTTATGAGGGGGCTGGACCTCCTCTTTAAAGTCGAGTTCTAGGCTTTTTTTCTTATTAAAAGTCAGCAGCTACAAAAAGCTGCTGACTTTTAATAAACAGACACTTACCTGTTCCACGGTCCATCGATGCGGCCGCACGGAGCCCCGCTCCTCTCCCTCTCCTCGGCGCATCCATTGGAACTGTGGGTACCCGGCCGTGACAGCTTGCGGCTTCACGACTGAGTGCGCACTGCGCATGTGCGAGTCGCTCTGCGCTCTCCCAGTGGACAGGCAATCTTCTGGGACCTGTCATGTGTCCCAGAAGATTGCCGAGAGGGAGGGGCCACCTAGGGGGAGAAGAGGAGTCGCTCAGGCAGCCCGTATACGGAAGGAAGAAGTGGGACAGGAAGTCCCTCTCTAAAGTAGTCACCCCCCCCCCCCAAAAAAAAATTAACATGCCAAATGTGGCATGTAAGGGGGGGGAGGAGTGCTTAAAGCGGAAGTTCCACTTTTGGGTGGAACGCCGCTTTAAAGGCTAAACCTTTTTTGACATTTGTTGCTTACAAATCAAAAAAATTATTTTTTGCTAGAAAATTACTTAGAACCCCTAAACATTATATATATATTTTTAGCAGAGACCCTGGAGAATAAAATGGAGATTGTTGCAATATTTTATGTCACACTGTATTTGCACAGCGATCTTTCAAAAGCAATTTTTTAGGAAAAAATATACTTTAATGAATTTAAAAAAAACCTAAACAGTAAAGTTATCCCAATTTTTTTGTATAACGTGAAAGACGATGTTACGCTAAGAATCGTGAGAGAATCATGATCTTTATTCTAAGGAAAAAAAAATTCTCATTTTATCCAGAGTCGTGCAGCTTGAAGACCCCTTTCACACTGGGGCATTTTTCAGGTGCTTTTGGGCTAAAAATAGCACCTGTATTGCGCCTGAAAAACACCTCCCCTGCAGCCCCAGTGTGAAAGCCCGAATGCTTTCACACTGGGGTGGTGCACTTGCAGGATGTTAGAAAAAGTCCTGCAAACAGCATCTTTGGGGCGGTGGAGGAGTGCTGTATACACCACCTCTCCACCACCCCTGCCCATTGGAATGCATGGGCAGCGCTGCCGAAGAGCCTGAAAATCGATTCGCCAGCGGTGCTTTTCACCCTTTTCTCGGCTGCTAGCGGGGGTTAAAAGCGCTCGAATAGCACCTCTAACACTGAGCAGCCCCAGTGTGAAAGGGCTCTAATATATATTAGGGCTGTACGATCCTGGCTAAAATGAGAACCACAATTTTTTTGCTTAGAAGATAGATCACGATTCTCGCTGTGTTTTCGTTTTTTTTTTTATTCATTGAAGTGTATTTTTTCCAAAAAAATTGCGTTTGAAAGACTGCTGGGCAAATACAATGTGACATAAAATATTGCAGCAATTTCCATTTTATTCCCTAGGGTCTCTGCTAAAATATATATAATGTTTGGGGGTAATTTTCTAGCAAAAAATATTGATTTTAACTTAAGAAGTGTCAGAAAAAGATTTAGACTTTAAATGGTTAAACTTCCTGCATTTACATGTTGTTGAAAACTTGGCAGACTGCCCAGATTTTTTCTTTAAAAACAGAAATGTATCCCTTTGACCTAAGAAGGAAGAATTAGTTACAATGTTTCATATTAAAAACTTGGCAGACTGCCCGATGTTTTGACAGCTGAGTAAGCAGATAAGTCTCTCCACTTGTTATATGAAAGAATCGGCAAACTCTGCAACAGAGATCGTCAGAGGGGCTGAATCGAGATCGTGATTTTTTAATGATTAATTGTGCAGCTCTAATATTTTATATATATATATATATATATATATATATATATATATATATATATATATATATATACACACACACACACACACACATATATATATATATATATATATATGCACAATTTTAGTTTTTTCAGGCATTTACCAAAACATATTCAAACCATAGTTATATAATGGATATGAGTTGAAACTCTCATGTTTAATGTGAAGGTATGTACATCGAAATCGGAGGAAGGGTTTAGGAATTACAGCTCTTAAGATTAGCCATCCCCCTTTTCAAAAGGACAAAAAGTAATTGGACAATTGAATCAAAAGCTGTTTTATGGCCAGGTGTAGGTTACTCCTTCGTAATTTCTTCATCAATTAATCGGGTAAAAGGTCTGGAGTTGATTCTAAGTGTGGTATTTGCATTAGAAATCTATTGCTGTGAATCTACATCATGCGTTCAAAGGAGCTGTCCATACAAGTGAAACAGACCATTGTAAGGCTTCAGAATGAAATAAATCCATCAGAGAGATCACAGCAACATTAGGGGTGGCCAAATCAACAGTTTGGTACATGAGGAAAGAAGAACGCATTGGTGAGCTCAGCAACATAAAAAGGCCTAGACGTCCACGGAAGACAACAGTGGTGGATGATCACAGGTTCCTCTCTATGGTAAAGAAAATGCCATTCACAACATCCAGACAAGTGAAGGACACTCTCCAGGAGGTGAGCGTATCATTGTCAAAGTCTACAATTAAGAAAAGACTTCACAAGGGCAAATACAGAGGGTTCACCACAAGGTGCAAACCATTCATAAGCCTGAAGAATAGAAAAGCCAGATTAGACTTTGCCGAAAAACATCTAAAAAAGCCAGACCAGTTCTGGAAAAGCATTCTTTTGATGGATGAAATTAAGATTAATATGTACCAGAATGACGGCAAGAAAAAAAAAAAGTGTGGAGAAGGCTTTGAACAGCTCATGATCCAAAGCACACAACGTCATCTGTAAAACATGGCTTCCAGTGGCACAGGATCATTGGTGTTTATTGTTGATGTGACAAAAGACAGAAGCAGCCGGATGAATTCTGCAGTGTTTAGAGATATACTGTCAGTCCAGATTCAGCCAAATTCAGCAAAGTTGATTGGATGGCGTTTCACAGTACAGATAGACAATGATTCAAAACACACTGCAAAAGCAACCCAGGAGCTTTTGAAGGAAAAGAAGTGGAATATTCTGCAATGGCCGAGTCATTCACCTGATCTTAACCCAATTGAGCATGCCTTTCACTTGCTGAAGGCAAAACTAAAGACAGAAAGACCCACGAACAAAGAAGAACTGAAGACAGATGCAGTTAAAACCTGGCAAAGCATCAAGAAGGAGGAAACCCAGACTTTGGTAATGTCCATGGGTTCCAGACTTCAGGCAGTCATTGCCAGTAAACAAAATATATTTATAAATAAAATGTTCATTTTTAATATTAATTTGTCCAATTACATTTGAGCCCCTGAAAATGGGGGACTGTGTATAAAAATGGTTGCAGTTCCTAAAATTTGTACTTGATATTTATGTTCAACCCCTTGAATTAAAGCTGAAAGTCTGCAATTCAAATTAACTTGGATTGTTTCATTTTAATTTTATTCTGGTGGCATACAGAGCAAAAAGTATGAACATTTTGCCTGTGTCCAAATATATATGGACCTAACTGTATATATGTAAACTGTCAGTGCTATATGAATACCTACAATAATAACGCCTTAGGCCTCTTGCACACTGCTGCCTAAAAACTCAGCATTTTTAGCCATAGAACTGTTTTAGATCTAAATGCAGCCCATTGATTTTAATGTAGCTGTATACGCAGAAGTGTAAACATGCACTACATATAGATAAGCAAAAAATAAATAAAAAAAATACAGAAATCTGCATTGCTGGCATAAAATGGTAATTTGAAGAGGTTAAAGTTCAATTGGACAGCTAGATTTTATTTTACTTGCGTGTGCACAAGATAGTTTGGCCAAGAATGCTGGTGTTCAAACATCAGCACCGTGTGCCAGTACCCTTGAGATGCATTTTTACGCGTTTCCATTTACTTCAATTTAAATTGAATTAACTACTTCAATACAGGGCACTTACACCCCCTTCCTGCCCAAGCCAATTTTCAGCTTTCAGCGCTGTCGCTGTTTAAATGACAATTGTGCGGTCATGCTACACTGTACCCAAACTACATTTTTATTATTTTGTTCCCACAAATAGAGCTTTCTTTTGGTGGTATTTGATCACCTCTGGAATTTTTATTTTTTGCTAAAATTTTGGAAAAAAAAAAAAGTTTTTATTTTATTTCTGTTACAAAATTTTGTAAATAAGTATGTTTTCTCCTTCACTGATAAGGCGGCACTGACGGGCACTGCTAAGGTGGCACTGATGAGGTGGCACTGACAATGGGCACTGATAGGCGGCACTAATATGCAGCACTGATTGACATTGATAGGCAGCACTGATGGGCACTCATGTGTGGCACTGGTGGGCACTGATAGGCGACACTGATGGGTACTTATGGATGGCACTGATAGATTGCATTGACAGGCATCACTGATGGCACTGGCAGGCATTGGGGATGGGCACCAATTGGCAGCTGCCTGGGCACTGATTGGCAGCTGCCAGGTGGTCTAGGGTGGCATACCTTGTGGTCCAGTGTGGTAGCATTCCTGGTGGTCCTGGGTGGGCATCCGAGGGGGGGCTACGCTGATAAACAATTGGCATAGACCCCCTCCCTGTCAGGAGAGCAGCCGATCGGCTTTCCTCTACTCATGTCTGTCAGATGCGAGTGAGGAAAAGCCAATGAATGGCTCTTCCTGTTTACATTGTGATCATCTGTGATTGGACATGGCTGATCACGCGGTGAAGAGCCTCCATCAGAGGCTCTTTACCGAGATTGGTGTAGCAGTGTGTCAGACTGGCACACCACACCACCGATCGCAGCGATGCGTGCCCCCACGGGCGTGCGAGAGCGTCATATGACATCCATACAGAATGGCATTTGACGGCCAGCAGGCATAAGGCAGTTAAGCAAGAAACACAAAGTGGTGAATCCAACCTAAAGCCTCGTACACACGGTACGATTGTTGGCAGGGGATTGTCTGACAGCCTGTTCTAAAATCTTAACGTTAGTACACTCCTTTTGACAATTATTGTCCAATTTTCGGCCAACAAATGTTGGATGACAGGCTAGTAAATTTTCAGCAGACAACGGTTTGACGTCTGATTTTTGTATGGTCAGTACACAAATCTGTCACACAAAAGTTGAAAGTATAACCACGCATGCTCGGAATCAATGCTCACTAAACACGAAGTTAGCAGAAGGGGTCCAAAAGCTGAAATTCCTCGTAGTATGTCACTACGTTCTTATTTGTGGTGCGACAATTGTGTACCGTAAGTATGCAAGACAAGATCCTGGCACACGCCCTTTTGACAAAAATCAGACGCTCGGTTGGCCAACAATCGTACCGTGTGTATGAGACTTAAGAGTTGTCAGTGTGCTGGAAGGCCTATAATAATCAAAGGTGTTCTCAGCCACACATCATACCCCATGGTCACAGCTCAGTGCAGTCAGAGGAGGTGTCAGTGGGTGAGGAAGGATTGTAGCTTGTTAGTAGAGGACAGTCACATCTTCTACCAAGGACTATCCTCCTCTAGATCACATCTGCCTGTCTATGGGCAGCACAGCTCAGTGATGTCCATCTAGAACCTCTATACTGGACACAGGCTTCGGGGTACATACTCACTGGCTGGGATGGAGGGTCAGTACGAGTCTCTCTATATAAACAATCCATATAGCGCCGCTCAAATACCTGCCGCCCGATCACACAGCTCCGGGCCTCCTTCCCTTCTGCCTCACCAACACCACTGTCAGCGCGTTCTGTCACTATGGTTACGTATCGCGAGATTTCACTCTTGGGCAAGTAGCAAACTCAGGAAAAGGCGTAAACGTCCCACAGCCTAGTAACAGAACGTCAGTACCAGAACCGAAATATCTACATTGAAATCGAATCGTGTTAAAGAGTACAACGGATGAATAAAACACTGAAACTACCGCGCTCTCTGACACCTGGGCTCTGTGCCCTCCATGTTTGTTTCAGGCACGAAACTGGCAACGGTCTCCTAGTATAAGACTTATTCGCGTGCTTTCCAGCATTTTCTTGAGCACGTTAAGGATTTCGGACCTGGTCTCGGTGATTCTTTGTTAGCTTTGACCATTCAATCGTTTATGTATTTATATTTTGTAACCGTTATTAAGTTTCCCTGGAGCTTTGCCTGAGTGAAATATGGCGGCTCTGCGAGATAGGCACGTGACCAGTTGCCCAGTCACCTCAACTAACTAATGCTAATCAAGGGACCGTCCCACCGAGGCCCTCTCCATTTCGACACGCCCCTATCTGTTGCCCCGCAACCAAGCCCCGCCCCATTCAAACCGCCTGGTAGTCCAGTAACCGTCAATTTGTATCTTTGCCTGTTGTAATGACCGTTATTACAGTGAGCGTTGTGGCGTGCTGTGCCCATAGAGTGCCCCCACCGTTCTGCCCAATGGCTCTCCTGTAGCCGCGTCACGGGCTGCTGTGCGGAGCCGCTGGGAAAATGGCAGACGGCTCCATTTTTTTTTTTTTCAAATCTGACTGGCGGCTCCCACAATCCCCCGCGCGTTTGTAACGAACTTCGCTTTGAGTTTGGATTTTGGGCGCCATTTTCGAGTGGAGTATCAGAGCGGAGAGCAGGCAGGGGCTGAGCACGGCGCTCCACACCGGGGAAAACACGTTCACAACCCGCCACAGACTACCGGAAAAATCGGCAAAAAATTCACCAGGCCTCCCGGGATACAGGCGGTCCGCCCCGAGCGGCTGGAAAGGTGAATTAGACCGGACTTAGCCTTTTATTACTTTTAGCGGGATGACAGGCACAGCCAGCTGTCATGTCTGCCCCACATGGAGCGACCGGCTTATGCTGCGACTTGTAGTGCCACACTTTACTCTTCTTCTCCTCCTCCTGTCATCGGCCTCCCAGGGACACCGACTGTCACTACCTGCACGTCATCCGAGGAGACCGGCATACATGGCACGATCTTCACATTGTCCCTGGAGGTCGGCTCACTTCACCCCACACAGGGGGACACTCACTCAGCTTTTCTGACTGTACAACCACAGGGCGCACGATCTATCCATACACGGGGCGATACTGATCGTCATCGTATAGATAGTGTCTCTAATTATAGGACATGCTGATGGAATGACAGATCACCTGGACACTGATATCAACATAATACACGGGGCGATTCCCATCGGTGTGTGATGGCGATATTGTCACTAATTCTATAAGAGCTCCGACATAATGACACATCACTTGGGGGTGGTATATATCTTGGGGTGATACTGATGTATGATGTAGATAAATCCTCATTATTGAATGACAGATCACCTGGACATCCCTGTAATACACAGGACGATACTGATCGTCATTATATACATCTTGTCATTACAGGACATCCTGATTGGATGACAGATCACCTGAACGCACACACATACATTATTAAAATATATATATATATTATATTATATTATTTTACACTGTGTGATACTGATCAGTGTGTGTTGTATATATTGTCACTAATTATATAGGACCTCCTGGTTTGAATGATCAGGTGACAGGTCACCTGGAGATATATATTAATACACACACACTGTGTGTATGTAGAATATATATATATATATATATATATATATATCTATATATATATCACTGTGTGTGTATGCAATATCTATCTATCATATATATATATTCTACATACATTACATATATATATATATATATATATATATATATATATATATATATATATATATATTATACTACATATATATTATATAATCTCCAGGTGACCTGTCACTTGATCATTCAAACCAGGAGGTCCTATATAATTAGTGACAATATATACAACACACACTGATCAGTATCACACTGTAAAAAAAAAACCATATATATATATATATATATATAATATAACTTTTTTTGTTGCACAGTGTTATACTGATGTATGATGTAGATATTGTAAACAATCATGGGACATCCTCATTATTAAATGACAGATCACCTGGACACACACATAGTATGTACACATAGATATCTTACACAGGATGATACCGATCTGTGTATGGTTGTAGATATTGCAACTAATTATAGGACCTCCTAATTGAATGACAGATCGCTTGGACACTCTTATAGAGAAATACACAGTGTGCCATGATCCAGAGATATATATATATATATATATATATATATATATATATATCTATATCTATATATATCTAACTACTTATTGGACATCCTAATTTATGACATTGGCAGATTAGCTGAGCATTACTATTCATACCATACATACACGGTGTGATACTTACTGATCGGTGTGTGCCATGGTCTCTAGATATTGCAGTTGTATGACATCCTGATTATCAAATGTCAGTGTCCAGGTCTGCGATCTGCCTTCCATGTAATAATCCTATATACTCCCATACAATATATCAAGAGACGACCAAACAGCGATTACCACTGCGACGTATCATTATATGTGTACTTGGTGTCCTAGGTCTGCCTTTTCAAATCAGAGGAACCATTGAAATATTTTTCTGGTCTCAGGAAACCACTGCTAAAAATTACAATATCTGCAACATTGATGTGATTGTCAGTGGGAAGAAGAGTGATCCTTACACTTGTGGTTGGGGAGACCCCCCTCCCTATAGGTAGCTAAAAGGATCAATGGTGTCATTGGGAATTGATGTCAGAGGTAGAAATTACTGATTGCTCAAGGAACCCCTAGCAATCTCTGGAGGAACCCTAGGGGTCCATGAAATCCTGGTTGATACTCCCTGGTCTAGGTGATCTTCCACCCATGTACAGTTTAGGATGTCCTATTATTTCTATCTCTCTAGACCATGACACATCGATCTGTATGACCCTGTGTGTTATAAGGATGTTAGTACTCGGGTCAGTCATTCAATAATCGGTAACACACCGATTACTATTACAATGTGTTATATTAGTGTCCTGGTGATCTATCGTTTATTCAATAATCAAGAGGCCCTATCATTTCTATCTCATGACACACACCGATCTGTATGGCCCTGTGTTATAGGGATGTTAGTACTCAGTTGATCTGTCATTCATTCAGTAATCTTGAAGTCCTAAAATGACAGGAGCTCTGTTTAGAGGACATGGCACACACCAAGTATGGGAATAATATCATTCAGGTAATCTGCCATCACGTATTAGGATGATCAATGTATATGTAGATTGACACACAGCGATCGATATCACACTGTGACTGTGTGTGTATTATATGAATATTGGTGCACAGATGATCTGTCAGACATTTTTCTAGATTACACAGTGTGATACTGATTTATGGTGTAAAGATCGTATAACCGATTACAGAACCCCCTGAATAATAAATGAATGGCAGATCACCTGATGGCTAGTATTCCTACAGTACTCTGCAGAGAGATTCTGTCATTTTGGGACATCCCTATTATTGAATGAATGAATGACAGATCACCTGATTACCAACACCCTATAACACACAGGGCCATAGCGATCGGTGTTTCTCATGGACTAGGAATAGAAATGATAGGACCTCCTGATTATGGAATAAACGATAGATCACCAGGACACTAATATAATACATTGTAATAGTAATCGGTGTGTTTGGCGGTCTATTGCTATAGATGTAACTGGTTATTCATAGCACATCGTGATTGGCTGATCGCCTGTACACTGACATTCCTATAATAGGCAGGGTGACACTAATCGATGGGTTTCGTGGCTAGAGGGATCTTTGGTGGGTTTATTGAATGACAATTCACTAACGTTCTAGTCATAGGCGATGCTTCATTCACAAAGCTCTCACGAGGGATGTTGGGATGTCACCTGACTGTCACTTTACAGGACATAAGAATCCCTATCCAGGAGGTGAGCCATGGTTGTAGGGCGTGTGATGGCAATCGGGCAGACTTGTCTCTGATGTGGTGAACTGGATAATGGTCTGGTTCTTGTAGGACTCATCCAGTGGAGTGTGATCCCATCTAGTAGTGTACAATGATGACCTGAATAAGTGAGAACTTTACAGACACATCCTGGGCTGTCATTATTGGAAGTGTCACAATGTCAGAGCAAAGACATAGGTGTATCAAGTCAAACGTTCCTGTGTTTATTGCTCCGAACACTAAAATCCAGCCATTGTGAAGGAGAAACACCAGATGATCTTTTATTTCATTGTATTATTTTGTAAAGGAAAGGTGACCTTTTCCTGATTTGTCTAGGTGTGCACCGATGAGCCTCCCCTCCACCATATACAGGGAGGGGGGGGCTCTCTCTCTTCTGATGACTTGCCTTGTGTTTTGGCTACACAGATCACTATGCCACCCAAAAAGACTAAAACATCTACAGCTGTGGCCAGAGAACCCGCCGAGAAGTCGCTGGATGAGAGGGATGAAGCCCCGACAGCTCCCGAAGAAGTAGCAGCAGCAGATGGGGATGCACCTACACAGGGTATGCATGGCACTGTCACTGCAAACTCCTATAAGGGGGAGGAATCGGCTCTTTGAATGGGACATGGACTAAGTCAGTCGGTGCGATGCAGTTGCCGGTTGGGGGGATGGGGGGGGTGATGGGGCTTTCTGATGGAATGGGGGTGCCATTTCTCTGTCTGCCTCCATGATGGACCCCTCTCCTCTGCAACCTTTCGGGAGTTGGCAGTTTTCTGTGCGGGGAGGGGGTCGTCTTTGTGTAAAGACCACGGGGACGATGACAGGCGATTAACTCTTTGCTTGCGCAGAAAGCCGGCCGATCGTCAGTGCCTGGCAGGGCGATGTACTGAACTTTGTGCCGATCGCGTTCTTTCAGGTGAGGCTGCCCGATCATACGCACGATGATCCACTAACACTGCTGCATAGTACATGGGGCCGACCGAGCGAACTTTATCGCTAATGCACGCTGTCAGCTTGTGGTCAGCGAGCAACTGGCTGACTCTGAAAAGGGTGGAAAAAGCCCGATTGCTGCCTTAGTTCTTGAAATAAGGGTGGGGGCTCCGGGGGGGAGGAAGGGCGGTAATCGGGGACCCTACAGCAGCCTGTGTCACTAGAATGGGGGGCCAACCTGTGCTTGATTCATACAGGGCTTCTGCACCATTGCTGTCATACCTCTTTTCTTTTTTTAGAAGCTTCTAATGAGGCCGTTGATAATCGAAGTTTAGAGGAGATCTTGAGTAGCATCCCTCCTCCCCCACCTCCAGCAATGACCAATGAAGCTGGAGCTCCTCGTCTCATGATAACCCATATTGTAAACCAGAACTTCAAATCCTATGCTGGGGAACAAATCCTGGGGCCTTTTCATAAGGTAAGACCTGTCTTCTTATTGTAGTCTACAGTGCTCACCTACATCCCTTCTAATTGCCCATTATTATTACTGTAATGTAACCTACATGTACACACCAATGCTTTCATGATGATGCCAAGATCTTCATGTAATCAAGTTTGTTACAGTCTGCTGTTTTTACACTAGGTGTGGTGTGTTTTTTTTTTTGTTTGTTTTTTTTTTTCCTTGGCAAAGTGAATTGCTAGGTCGTCATAATTATTTTTTTTTTCTGTAATCAAGTGACATTTTTTTGTTTTCATTGTTCTTTTTTTTTTGTTTGTTTTTTTTTTTGATTAGCGTTTCTCATGTATTATTGGACCCAATGGCAGTGGAAAGTCCAACGTTATCGATTCAATGCTTTTTGTTTTTGGCTATCGAGCACAAAAAATAAGATCCAAAAAGCTGTCCGTGTTGATCCACAACTCAGACCAGCATAAAGATGTTCAAAGTTGCACAGTGGAAGTTCACTTTCAGAAAATCATAGATAAGGTAACTAACTCTCTTAACATTCTATTTCCGTTTAACAAAAAAATAAAAAAAATATTCTGAAAGTCAGAACAGGGTGCCAGTTATAAGTTGTATTTCTCTGTTTTTGTGTTTAACACATTCCCATTTTAAAATTTTTTGTTTTTTGTTTTTTTTTTTTTTAATACGTTTGACTACTATTGCTTATTTGGTGTACTTGCACTTTCTATTTTTGTACAAATCTACTCGTTTAAGTACTCCTACCTCCCATTTTTGTTTGTTTCCTGTTTGCATGCTGATATTCTCCCCATTGTTATCTAAGGCCTGCAAATAAAAGCTGGCGCTCTGTTGAAGAAATCAAATAAAAAGTTGATATTAAAAAAATATTTATTTTATTTTATATATCAACTTTTTTTGTATACATTCTATTGATTTTATTACGTTATGTACTTGTCTTAGTTTATTGGAAAAAAACAAAACTTTAATTTCAAATTTCGAACAAAGTAATACAGTACATGCTTTTTCTTTCTTTATTTTTGTTTCCCAAAGTAAATAGTTCTTGGTTTTGTTGAATACACATGACGTAAGTAATAACACATTAATATATATTTTTACATTGTAACAGGAAGGTGATGATTTTGAAGTCATTCCTAACAGCAAATTTTATGTAGCCAGAACTGCTTACAAAGATAATTCTTCTGTGTATCACATTAGTGGTAAAAAGAGCTCATTTAAGGACGTGGGTGCGTTACTCAGAAGTCATGGGATCGATTTGGATCATAACAGGTTCCTTATTTTACAGGTAAGGTTACCTTTCTGTGCTCATGTTCATAAACTTTGCACTAGTTTTACAGTCTCTGCTACTTTTTACAAAATATAAAAAAAGGGGAATAATAATTACATATTTTTTTTTATTTTTAAATATATTTTTATAACCAAATGTGAAGCCCTTAAAAGCTGTAGCAGCACATCATGATTTGCATGGTTTATTAAAGATACTAATCATTATTTGCTGCTTCAGTATTTTGTGGAATCTGTCTCAATACTGAATACTGTTCTAGTGAAATGACAACCAAGGACAATAGTTTGACCTGCTCTGCTTTAGCAGCACGTAAATATTGGGTGATAATATAGAGAACCCCAATATTATTGTGCTGCTTTAGTGTGGCAGAACATAGCATCATCTCTTTGGATATTTTCACGTGCTACTGGCCCAGAAGGACTTAAATGCTGTTTGTGTATTTTTTTTTGTGTGTGTGTGTTTTTATTTTTTTTTTTATTTTTTTTATTGTTTTAGATATAAATAGTATATAGTTGAATTTCTTGACGCATGGCTGCATCAAGTTGTGCATTCTTGTAGAAGGTTTTTGAGAAGTATGCTTGTTTACTACTTTTTAAGTGTGTGTTTGTGGACTGGTTTGAGCTGTAATACAGCCATTTATATATTGCTGTGAAGAGATAGAAGCAATGATGGGCAATTCATGAGTTTTCACTTTAATTATGGGAAGTGTCTTTTGCTTTTCCAAAATCGTTTGCTGTTGTAGCCTTCCAGTGCAGAATAGTGTGCTGTTAAAAGGGCGAAATTGTTCTGCCAAGAAATACTGCCTACAGTGAAGTTTTGGGTCTTGCTTATTAACTCTTTGTATGCCAGGCCATCTATGATAGTTCAGTGTGTTGTAGTACTTTTGTATTGAGAGGGCTACCTCTTTATGTCTTGTATATGGATTTTTGCCACACCTCTGACTCAGTGGATGCTTTACAAATTCTACAGTTATATGTGGGTGTGTTTTAGTTAGGCAATATTGTGATAAGTAGCATGAGATTACTGCTCAACATACATGTGTGTAATTTCTTTCATATTGCATTAATGGTACTAACCTTTTTATGGCATGCAGCATGACTTGCATCAGTTGCCATATAAATGTCTTCAAAAACGGCTTTCTTGCATCATAGTTTTTGTTTGAAGGATACTCTATCCTCATGAAGGCCATGTGCTTCCTTTTTATGGAGTTTAATAAATATGTATAATTGTATACTGCGTATACCTTTTAAATAAAGCAGCTCACCGTTCTGATTTTAGGCCTCAAAAAATTAATTCTGCACATTTATCTGGGCCAGATGGACCAAGCTTGTGTATACTAGTAAAAAGTTTGTCTAGTGTAGAAGAGATACAATTAAACAATATTTTAAGTACGGTGTTCTCATGGTAAATTGACATTTAAAACATTGATGTGGCCACTTGAAAGACCATTTTATCTTTGGACTAAAGGGGGGAAAAAAAAACTTAATTGCTACAATTGTAGATTCCTGTTTTGGTAAGTTTGTAATAATTTGAAAAAATTTGTATTGATACAAGAACTTTTTTTTTATATTTTTTTTATTTTTTTACGGTGACAGATTTTCCTTTTATTTATTTTATTGCTGGTATACTGTCCTGGTTGCTGGAAATCATTTGTCTGCTCTCTGGAAAGTTCTTTTTTTTTTTCTGGATCTTTAGAGAGATACTTTTTTTTTTAATTAAGAATTTTTTTTTCTATATTAAATATATTTTTTTGTTTTCAGTGTTTTTTGTTTTTTTTTCTTGTGAAATACTCTATAAGCAAGCTTATTGTATTGATGAAATGTGGTGTTCAAGTAATTGTGAAGTACACCTTAGCTGAAGTTTACAGAATGTACAGGGTGAAATGCATGTAGACTTTCTGGCTAGTGTTCTGCTTTTTAACAGACCATGACACTGATAATCTTATTGCAGTTTAATTGTGGATTTTAAGTCGTTTTTAGTTCAACTTGCGTAGTAAGCCAATCTTGCTAAAACGTATTCTGTGGGATTACACCAAAATACACTTCCTTGCAGTTTATTTTTCTTCCTCTGTGCCCCTTATCCTTTATTGTGACAATAAATTGTAACTGTCTAGGAATACTATTATGCGATACTATAGTTTAGCATTTTTATAACTTGTTTATTTTATACATGTATCTGTTCACTAGATGGTCTCAACTAACATGATTCCTTTGGTGCATGTTACTATAGTGCGAAGTGTCATTGTAATGTCTAGTTATCATCTGCCTATAGATGGCAAGACATTAGTTCCTGTTAGGGTTTTTTTTTTTTTTTGTCATAAACCTTTTTAATACAAAATTAATATAAACTTGATGCCCCTGCAACTGCACAAGTTTCATTATTTTTAGAGTAAACAAAAGGAATATTTGGATATGGCACAGATCCAGTTTTTGATTCCTGGACCTAGTTTACCTGTTCTTTACTGTACACAAGCAGTTAATTTCTGAACAATGGCAGTTTATCAGTGCAAATACTTTAAGGCTATTGATGAGTTCTAACGTGTTTAAGTATTGTTTTTAGTTTTGATATTGTTTTTTTAATTTTAGTAGCCTTCTAGTTTTGGTTTGAACAACCAGATATTAGTGGTGCATTCCTAAATGGTAGTTGTAGATTTTGCTTTTTCCCCCTGGCTTATTGAAAGCATTTTGTTGTACTGTAGTTTTATCATTTTAAAAATAATGTAAATTAGTATTAGATGAGAGACATAATTGTGCATTTATTAATACACACTGTGTGTTTTATTTAGAATTCTCACATCGGCAGCTTGCCATTGGCTGTTATTGTAACACCACCATTCATAACTCCACCCCTGACCGACACACTCCTCGAGGCTTTTTTGCATGTTTGCGTCATTGATTGCATCTCCCCTCCTTTTCTTGGTGCTTTCTAGCTTGGTTCATCAGCCAACGCCCAGCTACCCAATATGGCCTCTGTCCAGCCACCCTTCTAATGATGTTTTTATCAGCACTCTGGCCAGTACATGCTAGCTGAATTTGACCCCATTACTTATGCATATGTGCGGTGTTAATTACACAGGGGTCAATCTATTCTGGCTTTAGGTCTTTGTACAAAGGTAACTTTCACAATTTCTTTAATCTGCAATAAATTTTCAACGTGTTTTGTATTCAACTGCATCGTCATATTTGTTTTAAGATGTGCTTAATTCATTATGTTCATTGTACATGCATTACTATTAAAAAGGGAAAAAAAGAAAAATGCTGTGATGCTTGCAGACTGTAAGCCCATGAGGGCGCCCTCCCATAAAATGGCTAGATTGCTTGTTTGTCTTACCAGGATGGTGAGTTAGGCTTTTTGTAGGCTACCACTTTAACTCTATATTGCTGGCTGGGACCAAGATTTCCAAGTCCCTTAGATTGTTAGAGTGCATTGTTTAAGAAATCAACATTGCCTTTTTATACTGAATTAAATGTCAGTATTTTGCCTTCCCTCTAGTTCAATATAAGATTTGGTTAAATGATACTGAGAAACTCGTTTTGAGAATTGTGTTCTTCAACAAAAAATGAAGCCAGTAAAGCCTTGTTATATTGTACATCTTCAAATTTAAATTCTTAAGTCCATGTTCTCTTTAAACAAGTCCTTTTCATTAAGTAAATATTATCGTTTTCTTCAGCTGAAATTGTGAAAATACATAACTGAAGTGTTTTGCGGTGTTTACATCTTCATTTGTGGTAATGCTTTAATGAAAGTTGCACATCTCTCACAGATGAATGAGGTTAACCTAAGGGATTCAGGAAGTGGCTTGAGTGTTTAGCTAAGCTGCCCTTGCCTTTACCTTCAATTTTCCATTCACTTCTGTCCCTTCATTTCATTTCCCCCTTTTTTTTTTTTTTTTGTCCTTGATCGCAGCATTTCATATGAAAATGTATTGTGATTTTGTATTAACTCTTTAGAGGTTAAGAGGATGGGCAAGAGCTGAAATACTGCTTGTTTAATTTTTATTTGCTCCCCCCCCCCCAATGAAAATAAATGTGTGTGTGTGTATATATATATATATATATATATATATATATATATATATATATATATATATATATATATATATATATATATATATATAGCCTTTTTTTATTTATTTTTTTTGGGTCCAAATTTTTGAAAAATGTTCATTTTGTCAATCTATAAAACGCTCTGTATTGATTTTGAGGAGTCCATTCAAAAATATTTCAGTTTTGAAAAGAAGGCAGTGGTTGGAATCACTTACTGATTTTAGATTCAGGGACTCTGATAGTTGGATCACTGCACCTTTTTAATTAATATTAATATATATATATATATATATATATCTCTTTCATAAATTTTACAAAGGATGATGTATTAGCGTTCATTAATGAATCAGCAGTTCTTTATTGGGAAGTACTTTTAAGTCTGCATGGGATTTTCATAAACTTTGGTAGTCCAGGGTGTGCCTTTTTGCTAAATGCATTACTTTAGTAGGTTGAATTGAAGCGCGTGTGTGTGTGTGTGTGTGTGTGTGTGTGTGTGTGTGTGTGTGTGTTTGTTAGAGTTGAGACTGTATTATAATATTATTATTATTTATTTAGCAAATATTTTATCAAAAGTTGATAAGATCTTAAAGATAGCCTTACACAAAGCAATTTGATTCACAGCAGTTGCAACAAATAATTGATCATAAGTGTAAAATATGTAATGCAACACATACTGTATCTATTAAATACATACGGTATCGCTAACACAATTGGTTGCTGATGCACATGGATTTTTGATCAATCAGAAGCGATTGATAAATGCCCATTGACTTGTCAGCACTGAAATCTATCCCAAGTTCACTAAATCAAATGTAGGGTTTGTGGTTTACGATTCTTATTCAATTCCAACATTTTAGTACCATCCACGTGATCTATTCATATTGAATTGTATCAATATGTGTGTGGCCACCTTTTGGCTTATAACTGCTTTGTTGGCTAAATTGTTTGTTTGTACTGATAAAATTCCTCATGCCATTGAGGATTATTTTGACGTAACATTTCCTTTTGTTTCTATCCTAAGCGATTTGTTAACATTGAAACTAAGTTTGCCAAATCTTCCCAAAACTGGACAATTTTTGGCTTCATTAGCCAGTTGGATTCTGCAGTTGGCAAAAGTATTTACGTCGCTCTATATCATCCGATGGCATCAAGCCTTTACATTTTTTCTCTTACTATTGCTTACACTTTCCCTTTTTTTATAGATTTTTCTATGTAACCTGCCCCTGAGATGTTTTTAAGTTGTATCTTCTTCACCTTCCTTTCTGAAACCAACAATCCCCCACCCCCCAAGCATTACTGTACATATAGTGCAGTTTTGCTACATTTGGATAGTGTATGGCATGACATGATTGCAAAAAAAAAGACACAAACTGAACCTGAAGAACTGCCCAATTTTTGATGAACGCTATGGTTCCGTGTTGATATTATATTATACAGCTGGCCCTGCAATAACCACTTGCCGACCACCCTATAGTAGTCTTACTGCCACAGGGTAGCAGCTGTGTGCAGGATCACGTGTATGTATGTGATTCTACATTTTCGTCTGTCGTGGGTGTGCATTGCTACTGCTGTGATTATTCACAGTGGGTGACGGGCACTCTATGTCCTCCGACACCTGCTGATCGCCAGTAAACAACACAGAACACTCACCTGCCTTTCTACACAAGGCAAATCGCCAGTCTGACGGGGAAGGAATGGGTTCTGTGTTCCTGCAAAGCAGGGACTAAAAATCCATATCTTCCCCTAGTAAAAGCAGCACATACAGTACCCATAAGCACTGGCTAGGCACATAGTTAATCATTTGATCGCCCTAGATATGTAACCCCTTTCTTGCCAGTGTCATTACAGTTAGTGCATATTTTTAGCACTGATCACTGTATTGTCACTGGTTCCTACAAAGTGTCAGTGTCAGATTGTCCACCACAATATCCCAGTCCCACTATAAGTTGCTGATCACCATTACTGGTATAGAAAAAAAAATCCATAAATATATCCCAGTTTGTAGATGCTATAACTTTCGCTTAAACCCATCAATATACGCTTAATTGGGTGTTTTTTTTGGCTTTTTTTTTTTTTTTTTTTTGTAAATTTGACTTGTTTATAGCGCAAAAAAATAAACGCAGTGATCAAATACCACCAAAAGAACCCCACTATTTGTGGGACATAAAAAGGACATTGTATTTGGGGGTACTTTGTTGCATGACCGCGCAATTGTCAAAGTAGCGCAGTACCATATTGCAAAAAGTGGTCTGGTCATGAAGATGGGCAAATATTCCGTAGGTCAAGTGGTTTAACCACTTGCCGACCAGCCCCTGTCATTATACTGTGGCAGGTCGGCACGATCCTGTGAGCTGTCCTAGCTATACGTCGGCTCCCTTTAAGCGGGATAGCAGGCGCGCGCTGCACTGCGGGGGTGCCAGTGGTCGCAAGCACGAGAGGCAGAACAGGGACGTGTGTGTGTGTGTGTGTAGACCGATCGTGAGTTCCTAATGGCTAAGAACCACGATCTGTCATCCTCTAATCAGTCCCCTTCCCCTACAGTTAGAACACAGTTAACCCCTTGATCACCCCCTAGTGTTAACCCCTTCCCTGCCAGTGACATTTTATACTGTAATCTGTGCATTTTTATAGCACTGATCGCTATATAATTGTCAATCGTCCCAAAGATGTGTCTTCCATAATGTCGCAGTCCCGATAAAAATCGCGGATCGCCGCCATTACTAGTAAAAAAAAAAATATAAATATAAAAATGCTATAAATCTATCCCCTATTTTGTAGACACTATAACTTTTGCGCAAAACCAATCAATATACGCTTATTGCGATTTTGATTTTGAGTTGTGGTTTTTTTTTTTTTTTTTTTTATTACCAATAATATGTAGAAGAAAACATAGTGACCTAAACTGAGAAAAAATTGGCTTTGAAAAAAAAAAAAGGGATATTTATTATAGCAAAAAGTACAAAATATTGTGTGCGTTTTTTTTTTTTTTTGTTTATAGCGCAAAAAATTTGTGGGGAAAAAAGACGTCCATTTTGTTTGGGTGCAGCGCTGCACGACCGCTCAATTGTCAGTTAACCACTTCCTGCCCAAGGTACGTCCTTGACTTTGCGGGGGTATATCTGAATGATGCCTGCAGCTACAAGCATCATTCAGATATCGGCTTTGTCAGACGGCGATGATCATAGTGGCTGTTCCACCGCTTGATCGTACTTAAGGGCGTCGGGAGGGGACACACCGCCCTCCGGTGCTTCTACCACTTTCATCGGTGAGTCTAGGAACAGATCCGCTGGCCCCAGATGGTGATGCTAGAGATGTCTGGCGGACCTGATGGCTCGTTCGGAGGCCGGGCGCGATGTTATGACGACACGCATGGCGCCGCCTTGGCTGGGAAGCTAAAATCGTTTATTTTTTTTTATTTCATGCTTCCCAGCCTAGAGGTGAGATGTGAGGTCTTATTGACAGATCATGCCATATTCCTATTACAAGGGATGTGTACATTCCTTGTAATAGGAATAAAAGTGATCAAAATGTTTTTTTTTGTTTGTTTGTTTTTTAAAGTGTCAAACAAGAAAAATTTAAAGCGCCCCTGTCCCCGTGTGCTCGCATGCAGAACCGAACGCATACGTAACTCCCACCCACATATGAAAACGGTGTTCAAACCACACATGTGAGGTATCGCTGCGAACATTAGAGCAAGTAAAATAATTCTAGCCCTAGTAACTCAAAACATGTAACCAGTAAAAAAAACGTGCCGCCTATGGGGATTTTTAAGTACCGAAGTTTGGCGCCATTCCACGAGCGTGTGCAATTTTGAAGCGTGACATGTTGGGTATCTATTTACTCGGCATAACTTCATCTTTCACATTATGCAAAAAAAATTGTGCTAACTTTAATGTTTTTTTAAAGCATGAAACTGTTTTTTTTTTTTTTTTTCAAAAAAAAAGTGTTCGAAAAATTGCTGTGCAAATACCATGCGAGATAAAAAGTTGCAACGACCACCATTGTATTCTCTAGGGTCTTTGCAAAAAAAAAAAACTTGTATAACTTGTATATATTGGGGGTTCTATGTAATTTTCTAGCAAAAAAATGATGCATTTTACATGTAGGAGAGAAATGTCAGAATTGGCCTGGATGGGAAGTGGTTAAAGTGACGCAGTGCCGTATCACAAAAAATGGCCTGGTCATTCAGCAGCTAAATCTTCCAGGGCTGAAGTGGTTAAATTGCCTGTTTTTTAAAGCAGATGTGCAAGTCTGGTTTAAATCCTTATATTATATATTATCCTTATATTATGAATCCCTAATCGTGTAAATTAAAGATTGTGTTCTGGTTTCCAAAGTTTGGAGTGCAGTGTATGAAAATTATTCAATTAGGCTTCATCCACTCTGGCAGAAAAAAAACTCTGTGCTTAGATGTGTACACATCTAATTGTAGCACTATAGTAATTGAGTGTATACACGCAGCTACGTCTACATATGGAAATGTGCACTGCGTTAAGTCGTGCGCAAAAAAAGTGGGATTTTTCCATGCTCAGAGCTGCAAATTTTACTCGTACACATATAAACGCAAGTATTTTGGGCACATATTTTTACACAGGATCTTTAATGCAGAAAATAAACGTCTAAACAAAAGTGTTTAGTGTTTTTTTTTTTGGGGGGGGGGGGGGGGGTTGCACTTGTGAATGAGCCCTTTTATTTATAATTGAACTTATTAGCCTGTATCTTTTGTTTTTTTTTTTCTTAAAGTTCCTAGCCATGGAAGCAGGTTCTCAAGAAGATATGTCTTGCCATTTTACTCGGGTGCTCAATTTTGAAAAATGTTCATTCCTACTTTTTGTTTTTGTTTTTTGTTTTTTTTAATGCCAGAAATCTAGCTTGCAGTCCTACTTTGGTGGTGCAGTTTTTAAAAAGAACTGAAAATAAACACATCTTATAAAGCAAAAACTTGATCATTGCATACATTTTTATATTTGATTGATATCGCTTTGAAATTTCATGCCTACACTATATCTTGAGTTGCTAAGTGACAGCTGAGCTTGGTTCACCAACCTTTTCCACAGACTCACCTGTCAGGATAGTAGGGTAGCAGTGCTGGGGGAAAAAAGAAATTGCATAAACCTTTTCACCATAATACCTGAAAAATATACTCAAACCATTATCATTGGTATAATCCAACTATCTGCCTTTTTATACTTCACAAACACTGTTTAGTGCCTAGTGAGTATAAAACACCAATTTTATATTTGAATATCTTTTACAAAGTAACCACATGACAAAATATATTGCAAATAGTTTTTTTTTTTAATTATTATTTTTCTTGATGCCACTTGTACATGGCACACAGACCAAAAACTGGCTGCCCAGGAATGCAGGTGCCTCAAACATATTTGAAACCTGTTGTAGAAACTTTGTGGAATAGAGAGACCATTTTATTTCTGTCTGTTGCTAATTTGTTACTTTCTTAAAAAAAATAAAATAAAAATATATATATATAGATAGATAGATAAATATGTATATCTCTATCTATCTAATATATATATTCTCATCTCTATCTTCTCTAAGTAATAAAAATATATATATATATATTATAATATATTACAGTGGCTATAAAAAGTCTACACCCCTGTTAACACATCAGGCTTCTGTGATATAAAAAAAGAGATATGGGCAATGTGACTTAAAAAACTGCACAACTCAATTGAACAACTAACTGAAATCCTTTTAGGTGGAGGGAAGTAAAAAAAAAAAAAAATATATATATATATATATATATATATATATATATATATATATATATATATATATATATATATATATATATATATATATATATATATATATATATATATATATATATATATATATATATATATATATATATATATATATAGTTGCATAAGTGTGCACACACTTAAACTAATACTTTTGTAGCACCTTTTTTGATTTTATTATAGCACTGTCTTTTTGGGTATGAGTCGATCAGCATGGCACGACTTGGCAATATTTGCCCACTCTGCAAAAACACTCAAAATCTGTTAGATTGCAAGGGCAAATCCTGTGCACAGCCCTTTTCAGATCACCCCACAGATTTTCAATCGGATTCAGGTCTGGGCTCTGGCTGGCCCATTCCAAAACTTCGTTCTTCTTCTGGTGAAGCCATTCCTTTGTTGATTTGGATGTATGCTTTGGGTCGTTGTCATGCTGAAAGATGAAGTTCCTTGAAGCTTTCTAGCAGAAGCCTGGAGGTTTTGTGCCAATACTGACTGGTATTTGGAACTGTTCATAATCATGCCTCTACCTTGACTAAGGTCCCTGTTCCAGATGAAGAAAAACAGCCCCAACGCATGATGCTGCCACCACCATGCTTCACTGTAGGTATGGTGTTCTTTTGGTGATGTGCAGTGTTGTTTTTGCGCCAAACTTGTGTTTTGGAATTATGGCCAAAAAGTTCAACTTGGTTTCATCAGACCAGAACACATTTTCCCACATGCTTCTGGGACACTTCAGATGTGTTTTTGCAAAATTTAGCCGGGCTTGGATGTTTTTCTTCATATGAAAAGGCTTCTGTCTTGCCACTCTACCTCATAGCCCAGACGTAAAGAATATGGAAGATTGATGTCACATGTAACACACAGCCAGTACTTGCCAGATATTCCTGCAGCTCCTTTAATGTTGCTGTAGACCTCTTGGCAGCCTCCCTGACCAGTTTTCTTCTTGTCTTTTCATCTTTACATCTATTTTGGAGGAACGTCCAGTTATTGGTAATGTCACTGTTGTGCCATATTTTCTCCACTTGATGATGACTCTTCACTGTGTTCCATGGTATATCTAATGCCTTGGAAATTCTTTTGTTACCCTTCTCCTGATTGATACCTTTTTAACAATAAGCTGGACTTTATTTGAGGTTAATCAGGGGCACTTTAAATGATGGCAGGTGTGTACGGACTCCTATTTTAAAGCGGAACTTCAGTCATATTTTTTCAACTTTCCATCTTTTTAAATCTTCTGCCCGTGTTGTTTTAACTTTGGATAGTGAAACTTTTTTTTTTTTTTTTTTTCCTGCCAGTTAATACCTTTTATATAGCCCACTTCCTGTTTCTTGTCTGGTAAAAAGCCTAGGCTTATGACCTCATGCACAGCTTTCTCAAACTCTCGTGAGTTTGCCAGGAAGGGAGCAGGGATGATTTATAAGAGGGCCAATGAGGGCTGCAGAGCTGGAGGTGTGCCTCTGTGTGTCTGTATAAATCCAGCAAGTGAACAGGCAGCAGCTTCACCTGCCCACAGTTAAAGTGGGTTGCGGACATCAAAAGATGAGTACACTGTAATAAAAAAGGGATGGACATGGGTGGCAATAGTACTTTCCAAGTTGGCCAAGTGGGGGAGCTGCCCTCTTTATTTTGCTCAGGCTGTTTAAGGGAAATTGTTCGTTTTTGTTTTCTCTGTCCTCTATCTTCTCCCTAGTTACACCTGATGATGAAGGTGAAGTTTCTGCACTTATTAAAAAAAAAAAAAAAGGGGTGAAACTTTTTTTGGAGGCCCCTCAAATTTTTCTTTACTGCAGATTTCATTTAAACTAGTACCTATTTCTTATGCTGTTTTTTTTATTTTTTTTATTTAATACTATACATGGAGAGCAAATCCGTTTGCTAAAGATCAGAACCCTCTGTCATGATGGATACCATAAGGTAGAGGTTACATTTTTGGCAACTGCTGATCTGGTGAGCAGTGTCTTGGTCACCTGAAAAAATATGCTGGAAATCTGTAGGTATTGTTGCACCGATACTAGTATTGGTATCAGGGCCGATACCGAGTATTTGCACAAGTAACGGTACTCGTGCTAATGCGCCGATACTTTCAGGCTCTGCTCTTTAAGCTGTCAGTGGGTCTCCCCAGTGTTAAAGAAGTCTGGTAATTGGAGCTGTCAAAAAAATAAAAAAACAGCCAGCAATGTTTTTTAACAATATTGCTCAGCCCTGAAACACTAAAATAAAAAGAAACATTGTTTCTTTTTGTATATTTCTGTCTCTTCATCTGCAGATCAAAGAGATGAACAAATGTTCCTCTGTTTAACCCCTTAATAACCCTTAATTTACTCTAATCAGCCTTAATTAACTTCCTATTCTGCTCTATTTGATTATTTTCCAGCTTTTTTTTTCTTCACTATCTATTTTATAAACGATAAACAATTAAAACTTTTTTTTGTTTGCTTTGTTAGTGAATATTTTTACACTTGTATATTGCCATATATTTACACATTTCACATTGAAAAAGTGCTAAATTAAAAAAAAAAAAAAACAATTTATTTCCGTTGTAAATAACTTTTCAAATCTTTGTACCATTGCTGACAGCTGAAGTTAACATAAAACAGTTGCGGTAGGTATTGGTAACTCATTGTAAAAAAAAAAAAAAAAATGGTATTGGTGCATCCCTACCTAAGTTGGTATCTGTTATCTAAAGTTTGTTTTTTGTCTTTTCTTTAAATAAATAAATATTGTATATGTAGTCGTTTTTAAATGACATTGGGCAAATATCTGTCTAGTCTGAGAGGCACAGCCAGTCTTGCGCCTTTTGCGGTTTACTGTCATTAGGGCTGCAACTAACGATTATTTTCATAATTGATTATTTGGCCGATTTATTGTTTCGATTAATCGGTTAATAACCTTAAAAAAAAGATGTGTTGTATAATTTAATTTAGTTAATATGTAAAGTTTAAAAAAAAAAAAAAGGCAATTTATATGTAAATATCTCTATGCAGTGGTAAATATAAATAACATATAATATATGGTTAGGGAGCACAATATCTAATCCACTCTGAGAATAACAGACAGAAGAGAGATACTATTAGAGGAGAGATGTACTGTATATACTATTAAAGGGTGAATCTGGTAAATATCATAACACTCAGATCAAATTTTTTTTATTTAAAAAAACAATGTCTTCAAAAAAAAAAAAATGTAATTTTAAGAATGTTCGTTCGATTTTCTAATCGTTAGTGGGGTCAAAAACGAATTTTCAGACAGTGTATGTGGTTTTCATTCAGAAATTACATTTATATTTAAAATCAATGTTAAAAACAAGTGAAAATTTCAAACAACATTCTTTCATTCAGCGAATGTTCAAAGATTTTTCGTCTGAATATTCTCGTCTGAAAATTGATCCGTGTGACCAGCATAAGGCTCTGTACACCTATGCAGTTTGCTTTTGATCTGTTTCTGCAGTGCTTTTTTGCTGTGCGTTTTGATTTTGGGGCACGTGATTTTGCATTTTTTTTTTTTTTTTTTGCCAATTTGTTGGGCAGATTAAAAATTGCTGCAAAAACGCATTACATACGTTTCTGCAGCTTCTCCATTGAACCAAAACACCGTTTTACGTTAAAAAAAAAAGTCCCTGACCCTTTCTAAATATGCAGCGGCTGAAAAAAAATCATAGATGTGAACGTGTCACATAGGAAACCATCTAAATGAACTGTAGTGCATTTTCTGCAAATAGCACCAAAAAACACATAGATGTGAACCAGGTCTAAGACTTATAGTAACATAATGGGGTTAAAAAAACTAAAATTAGCCCTTTTTATGGTACAAAAAAAAGACAAATAATCACTACTGTAAGGGGTTAATTTTTTTTTTTTTTTTTCTTTTCCCCATTGTTACTGGCCGATTAATCGATTGGTTGTTTCAGCCCTGTCATTGCCACACTGGCAACAAAAAAACTTAGACAGCACAGCATAACCCTGCCCACAAGCAGCATGCAACCAATCGTTTTGTCCTCAGATTAAGCAAGTTTTCTTCACTTCTGCAGTTCTCTGTTTGAGAGATTTTTCTACTTATCAACGGCTGCTTGTAGATTCATGCCAAATAACAATATCATGCAAGTCTCTCCAGTCAGCCAACCAGAGCAGGTTTTTCAGAGTGGCCTCCCTGTGACAGCCATGCATTTCTGGAAATTTTACCAGTCATCTACAGCTACTGGTACACATAGGACTCCCCTACTCGGGTCATGTCTAGGGAGTTCCTATGGCGTTAATGGTCCAGAGCTGAAGCTGTTTTTCTGCTCCTGTTTTTGCAACTCACCATTGGCTACCTAACATGCTTATGCTGGGTTGAGGTTACTTCTAATTCTGAGGCTATGTATGTGGTATTTGCTCCAGAAGCAGCTGTACCTGGCTGGCTATTCTGTAGGGAGCTAAAATGTTTTCCTTTTTAGAAGGGAGCACATTCAATGCAAAAAATACAAGTTTTTACATGTAAACAATGTACCAGAAAAGGCTGGTCTTCCAGTGGATAAGCCACCCCTGGCTGATTTACAACAGCTGCTGTAGATTGTGTGTATTTGTTCCTAAGCATTACCACCTATCCTTACGCAGATGTTGACTCTCGTGTTTTCATAACAGTGCGCCCCCCGCCCCCCTGTCATTTCTAAATTGAGTGTTTCTGTGTGGCCACCAAGTGCTTTTTTTTTTTTTTTTTTTTTTTTTTTTTTTTTTTTTGAGGGGATGGGTGGTGCTGGCCAAAGCCAGTACATATGGGCAGTTGAGGGATTCAATTATGAGTTGTAACCCCTAGCTTTGATTTTTTTTTTTTTTTTTTTGGCTTTCATTTCTATCTCTGTCAAACAGAAATGGGGTCGCTGTATTTATGTAAGCGAACCACAGGACTTGGTTCCACTTGGCTTTCTGTTCAGTGTGGTTTATTATGGTCTGCTCCATCTGTGTGCTCCAGCACACCTGTCACCAACTTCTAGGGTGTGGTTTTTGGTTTTTTTTTTGTTTTTTTTTTAATAATTCTTTCTCTGCTAAATCTAACGCAGACACGCTGGTCTTTTTTTGTTTGATAAAGATCGGTGTGCTAATCCAATATTAGATATGACGTCTATACCCTCCCTACACAAAATCTTTAATACCAATTTTGGTCTGGTGGCCCAACCCAGATTTTTTTTTGCTTTATTGCTGTGGTCAACTCTACCTGTGGAATTGAAGGCTCTTGCTATGCTTTCTGTCGTTGCCTGTCTTTGTTTTGTCCTTGAGCATCTCACAAAGTCTTTCCTTTTTGTTATTTCCTTACAAAATTTGGAGACATGACATCCAGCTTATGCAAGCTGCTCAAATTGCCTTTTAGGGGATCCCTCCACTGTTGACCCCTAAGTTATACTACACATGGGCACAAGGTTGTAACCTTTTTATATCGGCTGTGTCAATCTGCTAAAATCTTCCAAGTTTTTGCTGTCCAGTAGTTCTCCTGTCGGTACGTGTGTGTGTGTGTGTGTGTATATATTTATAGTTTTTTTTTTTTTGTTCGGCACCTTGGTTGAGGTGCTGTAGTGAAATATTCTTGTATAAGTGTTTTGTTCCATATGGTCTTTGAGAGATCAATTCTATATGCTGTTTATCTAGAACACTTCTGGCAGTAAAATAAATTAAAAAAAAAAAAAAGTACCCTTTTCCTCAGCGGAAGAAGCTTGAGGTACAGACTGTACAGCCTGCACATTCTCTCTGGTGAGGCCATAGACCAGCCTTCCTGTACAAATAGTGCATACCCCCTTTCCAGAGTGGGGGAACATTCTTTTAACTTTTGCAGTTGCTTTATACAACTTGCATTTTGGATGCATTGGTTTAAGAAATGGTATCTGCAAGCTACAAACTGGGGATGGCTCATTTCCATACTCATGTCAGTGCACAAATTTATCAGTTTTCCACGGAGCCCTTAGGTTCTTCTGTACCTACTGGACCAGTCCTGTGGCAGCATGGTTTTATAGGTTTTTGTTTTCTTACCTGTACATTGTTTTCCTACAAAGAGTCCATTTGTCCCACTTGGAACTCAAATATCTGAGTGTCATTATTTTAGTCCAGAAATTCTACAGGGAATCCACCAGGTGTGTCTGTGCCTCCGTGAACCAGGCAGTTTTTCTGACACTTGTGTACATAAGAATGTGTACTTCTATGTCCCAGTCTTCCAATGCATCAACACTTCCCTAAGTTTTGCTGCAGGCAGTGTTAATTTTGGCAGCAAATTTTGATTTTAGTTGTAGTCTTTGACTCCTTTCACACTGGGGCAGCGGGTCCGTTAGTGGTAAAACGCCGCTAGTTTTAGTGGCGTTTTACTGCTATTTTAGCGTCGCTTTTAGCCCTTGCTAACAGCCATAGAAGGTGATTTAAAAGCTCTGGTGTTGCTGCGCTTCTGAAGCGCTTTTCATGTGCTTCAGAAGAGCTGCCTATTCATTCCAATATGCAAGGGCGGTGGTGTATACAGTGCTCCTTCACCGCCCCAAAGATGCTACTAGCAGGACTTTTTTTTACCCGTCCCGCAAGCGCACCGCCCCATTGTGAAAGCACTCAGGCTTTCACACTGGGGAGGCATGAGAGGCAATTTTCAGGTGCTTTTACAGGCGCTATTTTTAGCAAAAAATAATGCCTGAAAACCATCTCAGCGTGGGAGGTATCTTAGTTTTAGGACTAAAATGGCATTTTAGTTTTAGTCCTTCCTTTTTTTTTGTTCTTTTTGTTTTTGTTTTTTTTTGTTTTTTGTTTTAGTCGTATTTAGTTGACTAAAATCATTTTAGTCCAAAAGTGGAGTTAAGTGTACTGTGCTTACATTTTTTTTGTATGAGTATCGGGATGAGTCCAGAATGTCCGCAAATAACAATTCAAGTTTGTTGTTTTTTTTTTCCAGCGAGTGTCACTCCACATAGGATGTCTTTTTTTTTTTTTTTCCAACCTCACCTACTATGTAACATGGTTTGCAAAGGGTCTTGTTATCCTTAACATCACGGCTCTGGGTGGTCTGGGGACAGTAAGGAGGCCTATAATCCTGCAGACAGTGCAGAGTGCTCTGGACAGTGGTCTGAGGAGGCCTGTAATCCTGCGCAGTACTCTGGACGGTGGTCTCAGGCAGGTCTGAGGGATGGTATGTAATGCACAGTGCCCTGGATGCCACTACCAGTGGTCAGAATTGCCTGTTATGTGCACCCACAGTGCTCTGGACGGTGGTCTGAGGGAAGCCTCAGGCCTGCTGTTACTGTACACTCAGTCTGCTCTGCTCTCTGTTGCGGCGCGGTCATCTCGTGAGTCGGGAATGGGACAGACTGTTTCGCAAGGATTTGGGAGGCCTGGCTGGCCTGTAATGCACAGTGCTGCTCTCTCTGGTCTCTAGCAGTCGTCATGGTGCAGTCAAACACGCTTGATTTCTGGGAGAAGGTTGCGGAAGCAGGCGGAGCTCTGTGAAAAAATTGAAGTTAGTTCACAAGGGTAAATGTCACTGCCTCACATTTTCATTTGATTTTCCTCATAGTTTTCGTCAGTGAGCGAAAATGTGCTGTCCTTTTTGTTTTCGTCACTGTAAAAATGCAGCTGATAAACTTTTGATGAAATTTAACACTGGCTGCAGGATCCCTTCACTAGCAATTTTTGCCCTGCTGTTCGGGGTTTCTTCTCCGCTTCGGGAATTTACCAAGGTGTTGGACAGTTTTGGTCCCATGTCACACTCGTGATGTCCCCATTCAGTGATACTCAGATTACCACCTGTTGAGAAGCGGCCTTGAGCCTGATAGTAACCTCCTTTTGGGGCAGTCCAGTTTGCTTGTTTTTAATCTAGATCTCTACAGTGTAACATTTTATTTTGGGACAAATACATTTTCTTGGACAGATCCATTCTTTTGGAAGCAAAGACCAGGTTGTCTCTAGCCTGTTAATTTTAGGAATCCTGCTCTGGAATTGGAAGGCCTTCCCTTCCATCTTCTGGAAAATCCTTGCGACAGATGTCAACCAGTTGGTCTAGAGATGATTCCTGGGCACATTGTTGGTGCAGGAGTCTTTGTGTTCAGAGGAGCCTTGTCTCCCAACCAACATCCTGGAGCTTCAGGCTATATGACTGTCTCTGCATTTGTTCCAGCAGCATTCATTCTGCTGGAAGGGCTTTCAATTTAGATTCTCTCTAACAGTGCCACAGAAGTTTACATTGATTATCACAGACCAACAAAAAGTTCACATCACAGCAGGAGTGATGCCAACACCCGACTGTGTTCCAGGACCACTGGGGGAACCGCCTTAGCCTCCATGTTCTACAACAAACTGGAGACAGGTTTGCCTTTTAGGTACGTGGATCTTGTAGCCAAATCACTGGATGCTCTGATGGCTTTGAGGTCAGTAGATCCTGATCTAGATCTTATCCCCTGTAACTTCTGTCTGCATCACAGGTTTTCTGATATTTCTCAATGACCCAGTTTGTCCCAGATGGATGTGGTACTCCGACTTGATAAGATTCCTAGCAGATGCTCTGTGGTCTCTTCCAGATTGCCTGGATCTACTGTCTTAAAGCAGAAGTCCACCCTAACACTAAAATCCCTGTATCTACAGACATCCACTATCTAACCCTGTAAAGAAGAAATCCGTATACATACCTTTTCTGAAGACGATCCGACCCGATCCCACGCTGAGCTGTCAGCCGTGGAGGCCGGTGCAGAGGACACATCCGACAACGGCACATGGGTGACATCACTCCCCTTTAATTTCACAGCCATTGTCGGCTGCATCCTCTGCAGAGCTTCCGCCACTGGAGATCGGCTTAACCACTTGCCAATCGCTGCATGTCGATATACGTCTGCACAATGGCAACGGTGGGCAAATAGGCGTACCTGTACGTCTCCTTTTAATTGGCAGGCCTAGCGGGTGCGCGTGACCGGCTGACTCTGTCCGCCAGTCTCCTGGCGATCGTGTCAGGGCGGGGAAGTGCCTATGTAAACAAGGCATTTCCCCGTTCTGCCTTGTGACATGACAGAGATCACTGCTCCCTGTCATGTGAGTTGAAGCCCATCCCCCCCACAGTTAGAATCACTCCCAAGGATAAACTTCATCATCCCCTAGTGTTTAACCCCTTCTCTGTCAGTGTCATTTACACAGGAATCGGTACATTTTTATAGCACTGATCGCTGTATAAGTGACAATGGTCCCAAAATAGTGTCAAGTGTCCGATGTGTCCGCCATAATGTCGCAGTCACGATAAAAATCGCAGATCGCCACCATTACTAATAAAAAAAAAAAATAATAATAATAAAAATGCCATAAAACTATCCCCTATTTTTAGACCCTATAAATTTTGCCCGAACCAATCAATGTATGCTTATTGCTATTTTATTTTTATTTATAATTTATTTTTTTATTTTTTTTGGGGGGGGGGATATTTATTATAGCAAAAGTAAATATTGATTTTCTTTTTTTTCTTTTTTTTTTTTTTTTCCAAATTGCCGCTTTTTTTTGTTTGTAGTGCAAAAAATAAAAACCGCAGAGGTGATAAAATACCACCAAAAGTAAGCTCTATTTGTGTGGGGAAAAAAGTACGTCAATTTTGTTTGGGAGCCCCGTCGCACGACCGCACAATTGTCAGTTAAAGCGACGCAGTGCCGAATCGCAAAAGGTGCTCTGGTCAGGAAGGTGGTAAAATCTTCCAAGGCTGAAGCAGTTAAAAAAAGCTATGTAAAAAGATTTCTTCTTTACAGGGCTAGATAGGTTAGTGTTAGATCGTGGATGTCTGTAGATACAGGGATTTTAGTGTTATGCTGGACTTACACTTTAATAACCAATTTACCATCCTACTTCATGAACACTGGCTTCAACTGTATGACTGAAGCCTAGGTTCTAAAATTAAAGGGACATCTCTCAATCTGTGATTGCGATTTATGTTAAAATAGTTTATGAAGCCTAAATGTTTTACCTTATTGCATTAAGGCAAAAAATGTTTAGGCACTCAGCAGAGAGGAGACAGGAGCGCTAGCGAGGGACTCAAAGAAGGTTCAGGGCCACTCTGCGCAATTCCAATTTTTTTTTATTTTTTTTTTACATTTAAAAAAAAACAGATTTGCAATCGTGTTAGAAGGTAAGAAGTTCAATTTTTTTTTTTTTTTTTTTTTAACTTGAATATCAGACATGGAAGTCCAATGAGTCTCAGGCTTTCCATTCTAGGGTTTTTTGTGGTAGCAACCCTTTCTATCCTATAGTTATTCTGAATACATGTTTTGGCTCTGGGCACTAGTGTCTCAAGGACTTATTTTCTGCATGGCTGTTTAAGCCTGGGTTCCTATTCATAATGAGAGGGCTATCTCTGAATCTGTGATTGCCATGATGTTAGAAGCTTATAAGGTTTACTTCTTGTGTAAGGTCTACCCTTGTATATGAGTTTGGCTCTTGGCGCCAGGTTTACTGTCCCCCTCCATATAATTTCAGACAGTTGGCCTCTAACTCTTTTGACTGAGTCTCGTGTATCTCCCACGGTTTGTTCCCCTTTAGAGCAATTTCTCTTTATGCACTGTCCAGATTTTGGTGCTTTTATGTAGCCATCTCCTCTGCGAGGCATGTTTTTGAACTGGCGGCCTTCTCCCACAATAAAAACCTTATGGTTCTATACAGGGATAAGGTGGTTTTTAAACCCTGGTCTTCTGATTTTGCTTTTGACCTCAATCATCACTCTTTTTTTTTTTTTTTTGTTTTGTTTTTTTGTTTTTTGTTTTTTTTTTCTAGGTTTAACAAAAGGAAAAATCCTGTTGTCTGAATGTCATTCAGGTGGTGTTGATCTCTCGGCCACTGATTATTTTGAAATGGATTCTCTTTTGTTACCCCATAAGGTTAATCTGTCTTGTTCAGCAAGCTCTACTTGGCTCCGGCAGACCATCACCCAAACGTATGGTCTCCTAAGTTCAAGTTTCACTTTTTACCATCACGTGTGCTCTACTATTCTGTGTGTGTGCATCTTGATCTTTTCAGCTTCTAGCAGCTTTCCCAGGATTGCAAGTTTTCTAAGCTCGATTAGGTGATTTTTCAGGGCTAATCTGATGCCAGCTTCAGGTGTAGGGTCCTTCAATGGCTCTTGAGCTGCAGGCAGTTTTGGTTTATGGAACCAGCATTAACCTTTTCAGCAATCTGACCTGCAGTAGCTCCTCTGATGGATCTGACTAGGTTGGCCAGCTTCCCCTCTCTATGTGCATCACTGAGCCTTGGCCACCTATTTCCCTGTCTCCAGTTCACCAGTTTTCCCTCCTTAGACCAATTGTGATGAGTCCTGACCACTGCAGACTAGAAACACCCCACTAGAACTGCAGTTTTGGAGTTGCTCTGCCGTCTAGCCATTACAATTTAGCTCTCGTCGTAGTAGCTCAAATCCTTATGCTTGCCCTTTTTTATTTTTTTCTACTTAAACTTCAGGGACAACATGTTCACTTGCTGCCTCATATACCGCACCCACTTTCAAGTGCCATTGTCACAAGATAAACAATGTTATTCACTTTACCTGTCTGTGGCCTTAGCCTGGGTTCACACATGTGCGGTGCGAATTGAAGCTCAGGTTTCACTGGGGAGTTAAAAAATCTCCTGTTCAAAGGCTCATCTGTGTTTTAGCTCGGGATCAGTGAGCAGGGAGAGGGGGAGGGAGAGGGGGAGGTGTAGTGAGAAGGAGAAAATCCATGTTCAGAACGCAATGCATCTACGAAGCAGATGCGTTCCCATAGAAGATAAGGGGCTCGTAATTCGCACCGCAATGACCAGAAAATGCACACGTTTTTTGTGCAATGCGCAGTGCGAATGCAACGCACATATGTGAACCAGATGCATTCATATGAATGTATTTTAAAATGTCCTGCGAATTGGATGCGGTGTAAGCCACATCTAATTTGCATAGGTGGGAACAGGGGCTCAATGTTAAAGCTGATCAGTGTGTATTCTAGGATACATGTGGAGCTGTTACCATCCACAAGAAGGTTGTTGACTGGGGCACAAGTTCACTCTTGCACCAGTTTTCCTGAAACAGCACACTCGATGCATAAGTCACCATGTTTTGTTTCAGGAAGCAGAGATGAGACTTAACATAATTTTTAAAGTGATTGTAAAGTCTCGTTTTTTATTCCTATAAAATAGCAAACATGTTATACTTTTACCTGCTCTGTTGCAGTGGTTTTGCACAGAGCAGCCCAGATCCTCCTCTTCTCTGGTCTCTCTTTTCTGATCCTGGCCCCTCCCTCCTGTTCAGTGCCCCCACAGCAAGCGGCTTGCTATGGGGGGCACCCGAGCCTAATCACAGCTCCCTGTGTCCATTCAAAGAGCTCAGACCCAGCTCTGCTCCCTCTCTCTCCTGATTGACTGCCGTCAAAGTCAGCTAGTCAGTGGTGCAGCTGCTGTCACAGCCAATCTGAAGGGAGAATCTCAGACGGCTGAGACACTCGTGGGCAGAAAGGGACCTCAGGTAAGTGAGAATGCATTTAGATAAAAATCTTTCTGCCTTTAAAACCACTTTAAGCTTGAAATAATGAGAAGTCCTATTCTGGATTCTTCTGCTATAAAGTGAGCATTTTAAAACTGTTTAAAAACTGCAAACTGTTTGTGGACGGGTGTGTTATATTTATATATATATATATATATATATATATATATATATATATATATATATATATATATATATATATATATATATATATATATATATATATATATATATATATATATATATGTAAAAGCCAGTAAATTAGAATATTTTGAAAAACTTGATTTATTTCAGTAATTGCATTCAAAAGGTGTAACTTGTACATTATATTTATTCATTGCACACAGACTGATGCATTCAAATGTTTATTTCATTTAATTTTGATGATTTGAAGTGGCAACAAATGAAAATCCAAAATTCCGTGTGTCACAAAATTAGAATATTACTTAAGGCTAATACAAAAAAGGGATTTTTTAGAAATGTTGGCCAACTGAAAAGTATGAAAATGAAAAATATGAGCATGTACAATACTCAATACTTGGTTGGAGCTCCTTTTGCCTCAATTACTGCATTAATGCGGCGTGGCATGGAGTCGATGAGTTTCTGGCACTGCTCAGGTGTTATGAGAGCCCAGGTTGCTCTGATAGTGGCCTTCAACTCTTCTGCGTTGTTGGGTCTGGCATTCTGCATCTTCCTTTTCACAATACCCCATAGATTTTCTATGGGGCTAAGGTCAGGGGAGTTGGCTGGCCAATTTAGAACAGAAATACCATGGTCCGTAAACCAGGCACGGGTAGATTTTGCGCTGTGTTCAGGCGCCAAGTCCTGTTGGAACCTGAAATCTCCATCTCCATAGAGCAGGTCAGCAGCAGGAAGCATGAAGTGCTCTAAAACTTGCTGGTAGACGGCTGCGTTGACCCTGGATCTCAGGAAACAGAGTGGACCGACACCAGCAGATGACATGGCACCCCAAACCATCACTGATGGTGGAAACTTTACACTAGACTTCAGGCAACGTGGATCCTGTGCCTCTCCTGTCTTCCTCCAGACTCTGGGACCTCGATTTCCAAAGGAAATGCAAAATTTGCTTTCGTCAGAAAACATGACTTTGGACCACTCAGCAGCAGTCCAGCTCTTTTTTTCCTTAGCCCAGGTGAGACGCTTTTCGCGCTGTTTCTTGGTCAACAGTGGCTTGACACGAGGTATGCGGCAGTTGAAACCCATGTCTTGAAGCACTGACTCCAGCAGCTGTCCACTCCTTGTGAATCTCCCCCACATTTTTGAATGGGTTTTTTTTCACAATCTTGACTAGGGCGCGGTGATCCCTATCGCTTGTACACTTTTTCTGACCACAGTTTTTCCTTCCCTTTGCCTCTCTATTAATGTGTTTGGACACAGAGCTCTGAGAACAGCCAGCCTCTTCAGCAATAACCTTTTGTGTCTTTCCCTCCTTGTGCAATGTGTCGATGGTCGCCTTTTGGACAGCTGTCAAATCTGAAGTCTTCCCCATGTTTGTGTAGGCTTCAGAACTGGACTGAGAGACCATTTAAAGCCCTTTGCAGGTGTTTTGAGTTAATCAGCTGATTAGTTTGTGGCACCAGGTGTCTTCAAAATTTAACCCTTACACAATATTCTAATTTTGTGACACACGGAATTTTGGATTTTCATTTGTTGCCACTTCAAATCATCAAAATTAAATGAAATAAACATTTGAATGCATCAGTCTGTGTGCAATGAATAAATATAATGTACAAGTTACACCTTTTGAATGCAATTACTGAAATAAATCAAGTTTTTCAAAATATTCTAATTTACTGGCTTTTACCTGTGTGTGTGTGTGTATGTGTATGTGTGTGTGTGTATATATATATATATATATATATATATATATATATATATATATATATATATATATATATATATATATATATATATATATATATATATATATATATATATATATATATATATTATAAACACACATGTGTATATTTTTACTTTGGACTATTAAAAGCAGGTGCAATGTAAGTCAATAGTGTGTGTATAAACAGGTTAAATCTGTTCACGTTCTAATATTTTGAGAGAAATGTGGTAAAAGTTATTACTCCTATTTACTACGTTCTTTGGTGGGCATGAAATAGACTACATGTTGGTTTTTCAGTTCTTATTAGCAGATTTCAACATTTTTTATTTATTTATTTTTTTTATTTCTTTTTTCCCTTTTTTAATTTATATTTTAGGGAATTTTTTTTTTTTTTTTTTTATATTATAGCTTTCTCACTTTTTTTTTCCTTCCACGATAGGGTGAAGTAGAACAAATTGCAATGATGAAACCAAAAGGGCAAACTGAACACGATGAAGGAATGCTGGAATATTTAGAGGATATAATTGGGTCAGAAAGGTTAAAACAACCAATTGAAATTCTGTGTCGAAGAGTTGAAGCATTAAACCAGCAGAGAGGAGAAAAGGTAAGTGTGTGTGTCTGTGTGTGTGTGTTAGAGCAGGGCGTTTTTCTCAAAAAAAAATAAAAAAATCTGCGATTTTTGGACACCGCGCCGGTCCTGAGGAGCTGCAGGCGGACTAGGCCGAAGCAGCAGCCTCACCTAAAAACTCCTGCCCGCAGCTCCTCAGGACCGGCACGGTGTCAAAATCGATTTGCTTAAATTTTGAATCAATTTGACCTCTCAACTCGATTCAAATCGATTTTTTTCCCTAGTATGTGTGTGTATGTATATATGTGTGTGTGTGTGTGTGTGTGTGTGTGTGTGTGTGTGTATGTATGTGTGTGTGTATATATATATATATATATAACACACACAGTGGGGGCAGAAAGTATTCAGACCCCCTTAAATTTTTCACTCTTTGTTATATTGCAGCCATTTGCTAAAATCATTTAAGTTCATTTTTTTTCCTCATTAATGTACACACAGCACCCCATATTGACAGAAAAACACAGAATTGTGGACATTTTGCAGATTTATTAAAAAAGAAAAACTGTAATATCACATGGTCCTAAGTATTCAGAGCCTTTCCTCAGTATTTAGTAGAAGCACCCTTTTGATCTTATACAGCCATGAGTCTTTTTGGGAAAGATGCAACAAGTTTTTCACACCTGGATTTGGGGATCCTCTGCCATTCCTCCTTGCAGATCCTCTGCCATTCCTCCTTGCAGATCCTCTCCAGTTCTGTCAGGTTGGATGGTAAACATTGGTGGACAGCCATTTTTAGGCCTCTCCAGAGATGCTCAATTGGGTTCAACTGGCTGGGCCATTCAAGAACAGTCACGGTGTTCTGAAGCCACTCCCTCGTTATTTTAGCTGTGTGCTTAGGGTCATTGTCTTGTTGGAAGGTAAACCTTCAGCCCAGTGTGCGGTCCTGAGCACTCTGGAGAAGGTTTTCGTCCAGGATATCCCTGTGCTTGGCTGCATTCATCTTTCCCTTGATTGCAACCAGTCATCCTGTCCCTGCAGCTGAAAAACACCCCCAGAGCATGATGCTGCCACCACCATGCTTCACTGTTGGGACTGTATTGGACAGGGGATGAGCAGTGCCTGGTTTTCTCCACACATACCGCTTAGAATTAAGGCCAAAAAGTTCTATCTTGGTCTCATCAGACCAGAGAATCTTATTTCTCACCATTTTGGAGTCCTTCAGGTGTTTTTTTTTTTTTTTTTTTAGCAAACTCCATGTGGGCTTTCATGTGTCTTGAACTGAGGAGAGGCTTCTGTCAGGCCGTTCTGCCATAAAGCCCTGACTGGTGGAGGGCTGCAGTGATGGATGACTTTCTACAACTTTCTCCCATCTCCCAACTGCATCTCTGGAGCTCAGCCACAGTGATCTTTGGGTTCTTCTTTACCTCTCTCACCAAGGCTCTTCTCCCCCGATAGCTCAGTTTGGCCGGACGGCCAGCTCTAGGAAGGGTTCTGGTTCTCCAAAACGTCTTCCATTTAAGGATTATGGAGGCCACTGTGCTCTTAGGAACCTTAAGTGCAGCAGAAATTTTTTTGTAACCTTGGCCAGATCTGTGCCTTGCCACAATTCTGTCTCTGAGCTCTTCAAGCAGTTCCTTTTGACCTCATGATTCTCATTTTGCTCTGACATGCACTGTGAGCTGTAAGGTCTTGTATAGACAGGTGTGTGGCTTTCCTAATCAAGTCCAATCAGTATAATCAAACGCAGTTGAACTCAAATGAAGGTGTAGAACCATCTCAAGCATGAACAGAAGAAATGGACAGCACCTGAGTTAAATATGAGTGTCACAGCAAGGGATCTGAATACTTAGAACCATGTGATATTTCATTTTTTTTTCTTTTTAATAAATCTGCAAAAATGTTAACAATTCTGTGTTTTTCTGTCAATATGGGGTGCTGTGTGTACATTAATGAGGAAAAAAACGAACTTGATAATTTTAGCAAATGGCTGCAATATAACAGAGTGAAAAATGTAAGGGGGTCTGAATACTTTCTGTCCCCACTGTATATATAAATATAAAACAGATTACACTTTATATATATATATATATATATATATATATTTTTACTACTTTTGAGATGCAGTATGTTTCCTTACTTGCCACATGGTTGGTTCATTTCTGATTCTAGACATGGGATGAGGGCCCCCAATCACATTCTACTTCTACTAGCTGTTATGGTGCTGCTTACAGCTCACCATTTCAGTGGAGGATGCGCTTCCCTAAGGACCTGATTGATAAGCAGTTGAAAGCGCTCTCTAAAGCTGGGTTCTTGATGGCGTGTTCAATGTACTTTTCATTTGGTCTTAAAGGTTAGCTCAGCTAGTTGGGAAAAGTCCTTTAAAAAGCATCTTGGTACCACAGTGGATGAAGCCTTGGCCATAGATTGTAGGGAGCAAATGTAGCTACATTTGTGAGGGGCTCCTGGAGGTTTTACCATCTTATCTCCTGCATGGGTACAGTACACATGTAGAGGACATTTTCGCTTGGTGTTGAGCCACCGAACCTGTTCCTAAAAGCCATGATGAATCCAGCCAGTGACACCCTTCTCTCCTAGAGTGATAGCCTGTTAGGCTAGGGGCCTTGGTCATCAGAGAAATTCTTCCGATGAACATCCTGGAGCTTCAGGTGAATTTGAAGTTCTTGAAGCATTGGACACAATATAGTCAGTCAAGCAAAGCCACAGCGGTGGTGTACCTCAACCATTAGGGAGGAAGCAGAAGTCTTGTGGCATAAGAGGTAGAGCAGATCCTGTCTTGGATGCAACTTTTCTAGCCCTGTCTGCTGTTTAAATCCTAGCACAGACAATTGGGAGTCAGACTTCCTTAGTTGGCAACATCTGGTTCCTGGGAGTGACCCTACAACCATAGGAGGTGTTCAAATACTTGTAGCACAGGCGAGGGATGCTGGATGTGGACCTCTTGGTCTCCAGCTTTAACAACAAATATGACAAGTTTACTCCCCTAAAACTTCTCGTCTGCAGAAAGATGAAGGGGCATTCTAGTGTTCCTCATTGCTCCAGATTGGCCCATGTGGGTGTGGTTACACTCCTGGTGGACTCTACCAGATTGTCTGTTTCTTCTGCCTCAGGGGCGACTTACCATCTTGATCTCATGTTTGTTGGCTTTTCTGTTCGAATCCAGGGTTCTATTGGGACAAGGGAATCTTTGTATCAGTGATTTCCACTATGTTTTAAAGCCTAGAAGTCTATTTATCGCAAGGTCTATCATCTGGCATGAAAGGCATACTTCATGTGGTGTGAGACTTGGGGCTTCCATGTGGCATGAATCCTCTTTTTCTGACCAGTTTTTTGCTCTTGGCACTATTAAGTCAGGTGTCTACCCTCTCTATGACAAAGGCCCCCCAGGGTGTAACCTTTTAAGTGGGTCTGATTCACTTGGATTTGTAACCCTACGTTATAATAAAGCCTTCAAATTTTGTATTGGGTCCTGCCATGTGCTTATCATTGTACATTTCTGGCTGAGGGGGCATACCCCCGAAGGAATAAAGGAGCACATAGGTGGGGGTCGCCAGAAGAGAACAAAAAGGGACTGCTTTGTGCAATACCATTTGCACACAGCAGGTAAGTATAACATCGTTCAATTTTTTTTTTCCATAAAAAAAATAAAATAGCCTTTACAGTGCCTTGAAAAAGTATTTATACCCAACACAAAGTGGCCAATAATTGTGAAGTGGAAGGAAAATGTATAAATGGTTTTCAAAATGTTTTACAAATATCTTACAAGTGTGGCATGCATTTGTATTCAGCCCTCTTTACTCTGATACCCCTTACTAAAATCTAGTTGAACCAATGGCCTTCAGAAGTCACCTAAATACTAAATAGAGCCCACCTGTATGTAATTTACTAAGTATAAATACAGCTCTTCTGTGAAGCCCTCAAAGGTTTGTTAGAGAACCTTTAGTGAAAAAACAGCATCATGAAGGCCAAGAAACACACCAGACAGTTCAGGAATAAAGGGTTAAATATCCCAAGCTTTGAACATCTCACGGAGCACTGTTCAGTCCATCATCCGAAAATAGAAAGCGTATGGCACTACTGAAACCTACCAAGATATGGCTGTCCACCTAAACTGACAGACTGAGCAAGGAGAGCAATTAACCAGAGAAGCAGCCAAGAGGCCCCTGGTAACCCTGGACCAGCTGAAGTGATTCACAGCTCGGGTGGGAGAATCTGTCCACAGGACAACTATTAGTTGTGCACTCTTCAAATCTGGCCTTTTATAGAAGAGTGGCAAGAAGAAAGCCATTGTTGAAAGAAGGCCTGTTCTCAATTTGCGAGAAGCCATGTGGGGGACACAGCAAACATGCGAAAGAATGTGCTTTGGTTAGATGAGACCAAAATTTACCTTTTTGGCCTAAAAGGAAAGCGCTATGCATAACGGAAACACTGCACATCACCCTGAACACGCCATCCCGACCGTGAAACATGGTGGTGGCAAGGAAGCTGGTCAGAGTTAATGGGAAGATCGATGGAGCTAAATACAGGGCAATCTTAGAAGAAAACCTGTTAGACTGGGGCAGAGGTTCACCTTCCAGCAGGACAACGACCCTAAACATACAGCCAGAGCTACAATGGAATGGTTTAGATCAAAACATATTCATGTGTTAGAATGGCCCAGTTAAAGTCCAGACCTAAATCCAATTGAGAATCTGATCTGTGGCAAGACTTGAAAATTGCTGTTCAGACACTCTCCATCTAATCTGACAGCTTGGGCTATTTTGTAAAGTATGGTCAAAAATGTAATTATCTAGATGGGCAAAGCTGGTAGAGACCTACCCAAAAAGACTTGCAGCTGTAATTGCAGAGAAAGGTGGTTCTACAAAGTGTTGACTCAAGAGGGCTGAATGCAAATGCACACCACACTTTTCACAGATTTATTTGTAAAAAAATGTTAAAAACTATTTATCATTTTCCTTCCACTTCACAATTATGAGCCACTTTGTGTTGCTCTATCACATAAAATCCCAATAAAATACATTTTACGTTTTTGGTTGTAACATGGGAAAATGTGGAAAATTTCAAGGGCTATGAATACTTTTTCAAGGCACTGTATAGTCCCTTTTTTAAAAACTGCACAAAAGGTGGTATACCTTGTAGCCATTGACTCTTGCAAGGTGTGTGTTTGAACCGTTGGTCTTATCTTGTAAGGAACACTTTCTGGTTTTACATATGAATAAGAATGTCCTGGTTTCACCTCAACCAGAACATCATTATTCTTCCTTCCCTTTGTCCTGCTTCAGTTCACTAAAAGGAAAATCCCCTCTTTTTTTTAGAATATGGTTCTTACCCATTTCTTCTTGCAGTAACACATTCCTTTTAGTCATCCCGGATGGACCCCTAGTTAAATCCACCATCTCTGTCGCTCAGACAGGCTATTATCTAAGCTTATGTTCTCAAGGATCAGGTTTTACCCTGCTCTGTCGGGGTGCACTCTACTAGATTTTTTGAGTGCTTTTTGGACTTTTTGGCATCGAGCAACTGTTTCCTAGATTTGCAAGGCTGTGCTCCTCGTTCTCTCTCCACACTTTCTCGAAGTTCAAAGTGGATGTTCAGTCTTCACCTAATGCCAGCTTTGGCTGAGGTATTTTGGCAGCTCTTTGAGTTGCTGGCAGTCCCCAGTTGTCTGTTTTTCTTGGGCCTGTTGTAGAGCTGCACAATTTTGGCTAAAATGAGAATCACAATTATTTTCTTTTTTTTTTGCTCAGAATAAAGATCACGATTCTTGTGGCACAAAATCATCTTTCACATTATATAAAAAATTGGCTAACTTTACTTTTTTTTTATTCATTAAAGTGTATTTTTAATTGTTAGACCGCTGTGCAAATACAGTGTGGCATAAAATATTGGAACAACCGCCATTTTATTCTCTAGGGTCTCTGCTAAAAATTATATTTTAACCCCTTCCCGCCGACCGTACGCAGATATGCGTACTCTGCTTTCCGGGGTTATACCGGGATGATGCCCGCAGCTGCAGGCATCATCTCGGTACCGTTGTTTCCAGCGGGCGATCGGCTACCCGAGTATAACAACCGATGCGGCTAAAAGCGCTCGGTTGTTATACCGGAGGAGCGGGAGGGGACATCCCCCCCCCTCCCACCACTGTTACCGGGCCTCCCATGCGATCGGGAGACCCGGGGTGTCCAATCGGGTACCTTCGGCGGCTGGGGGTGGGCTGAAACGAAGCTGTGGGCGGCTTCGTTCCAGCCTTCTCGTTGTAAACGCGGAAGCGACGTCATGACGTCACTTCCCGTTTACTCGGCTGCCAATGGCGCCGAATTTTAAAAAGTACACAGTATTCAGAATTGCCGTTTTCGGCGATCTGAATACTTTGAAGTGTAAAGGAGGGATGGGGGGTCTTTTAGACCCCCCATCCCTCCATAAAGAGTACCTGTCACCACCTATTACTGTCACAAGGGATGTTTACATTCCTTGTGACAGCAATAAAAGTAAAAAAAAAAAAAATTTTTTTAAAACACAATTTATAAAGTAAAAAAATAAATAAAATAAATTAAAAAAAATATATATTTTTTTAAAGTGCCCCTGTCTCCGCGAGCTCACGCAGCGAAGAAAACGCATACGGAAGTCGCGCACGCATATGTAAACAGTGTTCAAATCACACATGTGAGGTATCGCCACGATCGTCAGAGCGGGAGCAATAATTCTAGCCCTAGACCTCCTCTGTATCTCAAACCTGGTAACCGTAAAAAAATTTTTAAAGCGTCGCCTATGGAAATTCATAGGTACCGTAGTTTGTCGCCATTCCACGAGTGCGTGCAATTATAAAGGGTGACATGTTTGGTATCTATTTACTCGGCGTAACATCATCTTTCACGTTATACAAAAAAATTGGGGTAACTTTACTGTTTGGATTTTTTTAAAATTCATGAAAGTGTCCCTTTTCCAAAAATTTGCGTTTAAAACACCGCTGCACAAATACCGTGTGATAAAAAATATTGCAACAATCGCCATTTTATTCTCTAGATTCTCTGCTAAAAAAATATATATAATGTTTGGGTACTCTAATTAATTTTCTAGCAAAAAATACGGATTTTAACTTGTAAACACCAAATTTCAAAAATAGGCTTAGTCATGAAAGGGATAATGTTTGGGGGTTCCGAGTAATTTTCTAGCAATAAATATTGATTTTTAACTTGTAAGCAGCAAGTACCAGAAAAAGCTTTATGCCACGTACACACGAGCGGACTTTACGGCAGACTTTGCCCGGCAGACGGGATTTGGTCGGACAATTCGATCGTGTGTGGGCTCCAGCGGACTTTGTTTTCTCAAAAGTTGGACGGACTTAGATTTGAAACATGTTTTAAATGAATCCGCTGAAATCGAGTCCGGTCGAAAAGTTCGCTCGTCTGTATGCTAGTTCGACGGACAAAAAGCCACGCTAGGGCAGCTATTGGCTACTGGCTATGAACTTCCTTGTTTTAGTCCGGTCGTACGTCATCACGTACGAATTTGACGGACTTTGGTGGATTGTGTTTAGGCAAGTCCGTTCATTCAGAAAGTCCGTCGTAAAGTACGTCAAAGTCCGCCGGGCAAAGTCTGCCGTAAAGTCCGCTCGTGTGTACGCGGCATTAGTCTTTTTAAGTGGTAAACTTCCCTCATCTACAGGCAGTTCATTCCTTTTGATCTAAGAAGAAATGTTACTTTGTTTATACTTATCTGCAATACTGTGATAATACTTGGCTAGCTGCCTGGATTTTTTTTTCAGCGATTCTTAACAATTATTCGTGCAGCTCTAGCCTGTTAGAATTTGTTGTGTTGCCCAATCCTCAGTTAAACTGCTTTTGGACATTCAGAAGGGGAAAACACTCCTGTTTTTGAAAGCCAAGATTGAAAATACGCTTTTTATACTGTTGCCTACTTATTTAAAATCCTTTCCTTGGAGTCCCTATCCTTTCCTTGGAGTGGCCTATGGCTTCTTACATACTGCCCCACTCCTTTGCCCGTTTTATACCCAGCGTTTGCAGGCTAATGGCATTGACAGAGCGCATTGAGAACAACATTTTAAACATTATTGGGCAGTATACTTATGCCTCAATTAGGGCTGGGAGATTTTCTTAAAGGAAAAAAAAAAAAATATTCACGATTCGAATCGAGGTGTTTTTTTTTTTTGTTTTTTTTTTGGGGGGGTTTGACACCACGCCGGTCCTGAGCTGCGGGCAGGAGTTTTTAGGCGTAGTTTCAGCGGCGTCCAGCCTCGTGGACTAGGCCGAAGCCGCAGCCTCACCTAAAAACTCCTGCCCGCAGCTCCTCAGGACCGGCGCGGTGAAAAAAAACAATCTAAAAAAATCGATTTTCTTAAATTTTGAATCGATTTGACCTCTCAACTCGATTCAAGATTTAAATCGATTTCCCCCCCCCGTCCTAGCCACAATGTTGTTTTGCGGCAGAACCCCTGGGGACCACCAACATTTTCTCATGGACCATCAGTGGTCCACGAACCACTGGTTGCCGACCGCTGATCTAGACGAGCTCTGGTACCCCTCTGTAATCATATTAGCTGTGATATATGTATTAGTCACAACTGGACATTGAGAATGTGTTTGAATGTTCTGATGTGACTGCTGCCATGACAATTCGTGTTAATTGTATATGCCGTGTTTTTTATTTATAAAGAATTTTAAAAAAAAATAGATATTAATGAAGTATTTTCTTCCCCTGTTGCCAGTTGAACAGAGTTAAACTGGTAGAGAAAGAAAAGGATGCATTAGAAGGTGAAAAGAATAAGGCGGTTGAATTTCTCAACATGGAAAATGAAACTTTTAAGATGAAGAATCAGGTCTGCCAGTATTACATGTAAGTAATTCATTAGGGCTTATTAAAAGCAACAATGTTAAGTAAAAAAAAAAAACTGTTACTGCACATTACTGTTTACACTGAGTTATTAAATAAATCGCTATATCATCTTAACTTGTTACATATAGACAGTTCCTAGTGAAAAAAAAAAAAGTATAAGAAAAAAATGCGGTATCTGTGCCTTCTTAGTGTTTATAATGTTCTGACCTTAACACCAATAACCATTGTAGTTTACATTCCTCCCTCCTTCTTTTTTTTTTTTATTTTTTTTTTATTTTAAGACATGAAATGCAGAAGCGCATTCAGGAAGAAGAGCAAAAGAAAGAAAAGGTCCAAGAAGAAACTAAGGAGATCACTGAAAAAAGCAGTGTCCTTGCTGAGGAAATGAAGGCAAAGAGCAAAGCTTTAAAAGATGTGGAGAAGTAAATTTTATTTTTTAAGGGATTTTTGCTTTAATCTTCTAAAATGTTGTATTTGTTGTTATTCGGCACTTTGAGACCAGCCTATTTCTGACACTTGTTGCTTACAAGTTAAAATCAGTATTTTTTGCTCGAAAATTACTTAGAAACCCCCAAAAAAAGAGAAGGAAAAAAAGTGTGTGTATATGTGTGTATGTATATATATGTGTGTGTGTGTGTGTGTGTGTGTGTGTGTATATATATGTATGTATGTGTGTATATATATATATATATATATATATATATATATATATATATATATATATAATAAATATATAAAATATTATAGAGAGAGAGAATATTTTTAGCGGAGACCCTAGAGAATAAAATGGTGGTCGTTGCAATATTTTGTGTCGCACTGTATTTGCACAGCGGCCTTTCAAATGCAATTCTTTTGGAAGAAATGCATTTCATACATTTAAAAAAAAAAATTTAATCTAGCCCAATTTTTTTGTATAATGTGAAAGAGATGTTAAGATGTTACGTCGAGTAAATAGATACCCAAAATGTAAGGGTTTTAAAATTGTGTACACTCGTGCAATGGCGACAAACTACGGTATTTAAAAATCTCAATGGGAAAAGTTTAAACATTTGAAATGGTTACCTGTTTAGACTTAGAATAGTTCTTGCTCTAGAATTATTGCTCTCACTCTAACAATTGCGGCAATACCTCATATGTGTGATTTGAACACCATTTACATTTGTGGGTGCAACTTATGTATGCGGATTACTTTTGGGACACTTAAAAAAACCAAAACAAAACTTTTTTTTTTTTCTGCACTGTCCCTTTTTAAAAAAAATAAAATAAAAATTTCTGATCACTTTTATTGCTGTCACAAGCAATGTCAACATCCCTTGCGACAGTAATGGGCAGTGACAGGTACTCTTTATGGAGGGATCTCACCCCCACCCCCCTGCACTTAAAAGTATTCAAAACACCAAGATCGGTGTTTTTGAATACTGTGGATTTTTAAAAACTGACGCAGCTGACTGCCAAGTAACCCGGAAATGACGTTGTGACACCGCTTCTGGGTTACTACATCGGAGACCCGATCAAAGCCGATTGTAGCTTTGTTCAGGTTTCCGGCCAGCCTGCAGATGTGCCGGCTAGTGGCTCTGGTCTCCCGGTGAGATATTTACAGTACCTATAGGTAAGCCTTATTATAGGCTTACCTATAGGTAAAATTCAGAGATGGGAGTTTAATCCCACTTTCAGCTAATGACTGCTTTATTTGTAAGCTGGCAGCACAGTGTGCTCTAAAGCTGTCAAAAGGAGGAGAAAAATTAATAATGTACAGGGAAATGTTCGTCTACAATCTACAGATATGTGAAGACATTGTTTGATACCATATGTTTACAATCCTTTAACCCTTCTTTTTTTTTTTCAAGGGAAATGAATAAAGTCAACAAATTTGTTGAGGAAAGCAGGGAGAAATTTACTCAGTTGGACTTGCAAGATGTTGATTTTCGGGAAAAGCTCAAACATGCAAAGAGTAAAGTAAAAAAGCTTCAAAAGCAACTTCAAAAGGACAAAGAAAAGGTAACTTGTTCTTGGGCCAACCTGTTTACTTAAGTCATTAACTGCGAGTCCTGTACCCCTTTTTAGTTTTTTTTTATTTTATACATTTATTTATTTTTTTAGGTGGAAGAATTAAAAAGCGTTCCTGCTAACAGTCATAAAATAATTGAAGAGGCTACCAGTAAAAAAGGAACACTTGAGAAGCAGAAGGAAAAGGAAGAAGAGAAGCTAAAAGAAGTTATGGACAGCCTTAAAAAAGAAACTCAAGGCTTACAGGAGGAAAAGGAGGTCTGTAACCTGAAATCTTGGGGGGGGGGGGGGCATTTATACTTGTGTCGGTGCTAACTATTGTGTTTTTCCAAAGCTAAAAGCCAATCAGTCCTGTCCCTTTTGAGGAAATGGCAACAATAATTGTCAAACGCATAATAAAGAAATCTTGACTGACTGCTGCTGAAATGCTTGTTCGTTTTTTGTTTTTGTTTTTTTTTTTGTTTTTTTTTTCAATTCAGTTGACTTCTGATTAGATTAGAGATGAGAATTAATTTGACCACATGGGGGTGTAATTTGGAACAGCACACCATGCAAAACAAACTATAAATTTCAGTCTTTTTTTAACTACTTCAGCCCCAGAAGGATTTACCCCCTTCCTGACCAAGTCCTTTTTTGCGATATGGCACTGCGTCGCTTTAACTGACAATTGCGCGGTCATGCGACGTTGTACCCAAACAAAATTGATGTCCCCTTTTTCCCACAAATAGCTTTCTTTTGGTGGTATTTGATCACCTCTGCATTTTTTAGTATTGGCGGCAATCTGCGATTTTTTTTTTTTTTTTTTTTTACATTTAATTTATTTCTATCGTGACTGCGACTTTGCGGCGGACAGATTTGACACTATTTTGGGACCATTGGCATTTATACAGCGATCAGTGCTATAAAAATGCACTGATTACTGTGTAAATGTCACTGGCAGGGAAAGAGGTTAAACACTAGGGGGCGATCAAGGGGTTAACTGTGTTCCCTCAGCATGTTCTAACTGTAGGGGGAATGGGTTGACAGAGAACATAACAGAGATCACTGGGAGCAGTAGATGCCTGTCAAATTGCTAGGCAGAACAGGGAAATGCCTTGTTTACATAGGCATCTTCCCATTCTGCCTCTCTGTACCATGATTGCGGGCCACCAGCGGTATTTGAGTTTGCGGGCATGCTCCCGCGGCGAATGACGCAGCGACATACGGTTATGTTGTTTTGCGCACCCATGCCACTTTACTGACCTATATCGGCGTGAGCCGGCCAGCAAGTGGTTAAAGAGGAGTTCCACCCAGGGGGTCGGGTAAAAAAAAAAAAAAAAGTCAGCAGCTATAAATACTGCAGCTGCTGACTTTTAATTGGACACTTACCTGTCCCTGGGTCCAGCGATGTGGGGGATCGAAGCCCTGCTCGTCTCCCCCTCCGTTCAGCGGCGCCGGCATTGCAACTGTGGGCGCCAGGCTGTGGCTTCACAGCCTGGCACCCACTGCGCATGCGCGAGCCATGATTGGCCGCTCAGTCACGTGGGACCTGTAATGGGTCCCAGATGATTGACAGCGGCGAGGAAGCAGAGCGGAGCCCTTCCTGTGCCGAGGGGGAAGTGATGTCACCAGCCCAGGCACTGGAAGGGGCAGACTACGAGGGACCCCCTAGCAACAGGCATTTAGAGGTAGGTTAAAAAAAAAAAATATCCACATGTTTTTTTGTTTTTTAGGATTTTTCAAGTATTTTTGTTTTTTTTGGGTGGAACCCCACTTTAAGCACTTCAATACAGGGACACTTTTCAGCTCTGTCGCACTTTGAATGGTGCGGTCATGCAAAGCTGTACCCAAACTAATTTTTTTTTTTTTTTTTTTATTATTCTTATCATTTTTGTTCACACAAAAATGTTTTCTTTTGGTATTCAATCACCATTGTGTGTGTTTTATCTTGCAAAAAAAAAAAATGAAAGAAGACCGAAAACTTTGGGGGAAAAAAAAGTTTTTCTTTGTTAGATTTATTTGCAGCATATTATATCTTCATGAATGTAGGCCAAAATGTATTCTGCTACATTTATTTGGTGAAAATAACCCAAATTAGTCTGTAGGAAGATTATAGATTTTACAAACTATGGTGTATAGCTGAAAATTGATGAATCCTGATGTGCTGGCGGCCTAGCTATATTTATTGAGGTCTAAAAATGTCAGGACAGGACAGATATCCCCCACATTACCCCTTTTTGGAAAGTAGACAGTCCAAGGTATTTAGTAAGAGGCATGGTGAGTTTTTTTTTTAAGTTGTATTTTTTTTGTCATAAGTTTTTGGAAAATCGAGACATTGAAATTTTTTTTTCAAGTGCAATACAGCATCGTCATATAACGGGTGTGGCGGTGGTCAGGGACACTGATTTTTAATTTTTTATATATATTGTTTGCAAATAGCAGTGCATTACATTGCTATATGCAAACATTTTACTGAATAAATTTGATTTATTCAATTTGTTTTGTTGTGATTGCTGTGATTGGTCAAAGCTGGTACAGATGGTCTGTGATTGGCCCAATCTGTACCATGTGATCGTACTGACCAGTCACAGCTAGCAACACAATTGTATACAATGGATGGCTTGAAAGGAAGCCATCCATTGTTTACAACTGTCATATGACCTGCTGTGATTGGTTACAGCGGTCTCATGGTACCGGCAGCGGGCTGGTACAGTGATCAGTCATCAGCTGTCTCTGGTGGGAGCATCCGGTGACAGATTGTGCTGCTGTGTGGCCCTGTGATCCAGGAATACGTCAAATAACGTCCACCCAGATCGCCAAGAGGTTCCCGCCAGCATCACTATGCCAGAGGCTAGACGGGAATCGGTTAATGTGATCTATAACCACATTCCGGCCGGCCTATAGCAAAATGATGGCCGGGTGGTGGCTCTGCTATTCTGACTGGATGTCATATACTGTCGTTCAAAACAAGCTGTTGGTGTGTGTCCCTGGGTGCGGGCAGCGCATCGAATGGTAGTGTGGTGTGTCGTTCCGACACGCCGCATCTTCGATCACGGGAAAGAGCCTATGACGTGTGATCAGCTGTGTCCAATCATAGGTGACCACAGTGTAACTAGGAAGTTCAGGTTATCAGCATTCCTCTATTCAAGCCGACAGGGCGTGAGGAGAGCCGATAAGCGGCTCTCCTGATGGGGGGGGGGGGTCTGCACTCATAATCAATGCAGCCTCATCAGTGATGCCCACCAGTGTTGCCTGCCAGTGCCCATCATTGGCGCCTGCCAGTACTGCATATTAGTGCCGCCTCATCAGTGCACATCAGTAAAGAAGAAAACTTACTTATTTACAAATTTTTATATCCGAAACAAAGGAAAAAAAATTGTCTTGAAGTGGTTAAGCAAGTTGATTGTAATCCACGAAAATAATTAATGCAAGAGAGGGTGTAGTGTTAAAAAGAATTTATTTTAGGTCGGCTCAGTGTATTTTGAGTCCAGAGCTGGTGCAGAGAGAGATCGTGAATGTTGGGGGTAAGTGCAAGAGAGAGAGGGTCACGCTGCATTCTTTTAGAAGGGTTTTCTAGCCGTTTGTGGTAATATGAGGTGTCCCTTACCACTTGCCGACCGCCTACCGCATATATACTGCGGCAGAATGGCACGGGCAGGCAGAATCACGTACCCGTACGTGATCTGCCTCCCGCGGGCGGGGGGTCCGATCGGACCCCCCCCCGGTGCCATCGGCGGTCGGCATCTGACTGGGAGCGTCGGGAGGCGAGGGGGAGACCATCCGATCGTGGCCCCCCCCTCGCGATCGCTCCCAGCCAATGGGAATCCTCCTCTGCCTGTGTGTCGTTTCACACAGGCAGAGGATGTGATGTCATCTCTCCTCGGCTTGGCAGTTTCCGTTCCAGCGCCGAGGAGAGAAGACAAGTGAGTGCACAACACACACACACACACAGTAGAACATGCCAGGCATACTTTACACCCCCGATCCCCCCCCGATCGCCCCCCGATCCCCCCCAATCACCCCCCCCCCCCCCTGTCACAAACTGACATTAGCAGTATTTTTTTTTTTTTTTTTTTTCTGATTACTGCATAGTGTCAGTTTGTGACAGTTAGTGTTAGGGCAGTGAGTATTACCCCCCTTTAGGTCTAGGATACCCCCCTAACCCCCCCTAATAAAGTTTTAACCCCTTGATCACCCCCCCTCACCAGTGTCGCTAAGCGATCATTTTTCTGATCGCTGTATTAGTGTCGCTGGTGACGCTAGTTAGGAACGTAAATATTTAGGTTCGCCGTCAGTGTTTTATAGCGACAGGGACCCCCATATACTATCTAATAAATGTTTTAACCCCTTGATTGCCCCCTAGTTAACCCTTTCACCACTGATCACTGTATAACCGTTACGGGTGACGCTGGTTAGTTTGTTTATTTTTTATAGTGTCAGGGCACCCGCCGTTTATTACCGAATAAAGGTTTAGCCCCCTGATCGCCCGGCGGTGATATGCGTCGCCCCAGGCAGCGTCAGATTAGCGCCAGTACCGCGAACACCCACGCACGCAGCATATGCCTCCCTTAGTGGTATAGTATCTGAACGCATCAATATCTGATCCGATCAAATCTATACTAGCGTCCCCAGCAGTTTAGGGTTCCCGAAAACGCAGTGTTAGCGGGATCAGCCCAGATACCCGCTAGCACCTGCGTTTTGCCCCTCCGCCCAGCCCAGCCCAGCCCACCCAAGTGCAGTATCGATCGATCACTGTCACTTACAAAACACTAAACGCATAACTGCAGCGTTCGCAGAGTCAGGCCTGATCCCTGCGATCGCTAACAGTTTTTTTGGTAGCGTTTTGGTGAACTGGCAAGCACCAGCCCAGGCAGCGTCAGGTTAGCGCCAGTACCGCTAACACCCACGCACGCACCGTATACCTCCCTTAGTGGTATAGTATCTGATCGGATCAATATCTGATCCGATCAAATCTATACTGGCGTCCCCAGCAGTTTAGGGTTCCCAAAAACGCAGTGTTAGCGGGATCAGCCCAGATACCTGCTAGCACCTGCGTTTTGCCCCTCCGCCCGGCCCAGCCCACCCAAGTGCAGTATCGATCGATCACTGTCACTTACAAAACACTAAACGCATAACTGCAGCGTTCGCAGAGTCAGGCCTGATCCCTGCGATCGCTAACAGTTTTTTTGGTAGCGTTTTGGTGAACTGGCAAGCACCAGCCCCAGGCAGCGTCAGATTAGCGCCAGTACCGCTAACACCCACGCACGCAGCATACGCCTCCCTTAGTGGTATAGTATCTGATCGGATCAATATCTGATCCGATCTGATCTATACTAGCGTCCCCAGCAGTTTAGGGTTCCCAAAAACGCAGTGTTAGCGGGATCAGCCCAGATACCTGCTAGCACCTGCGTTTTGCCCCTCCGCCCGGCCCGGCCCAGCCCACCCAAGTGCAGTATCGATCGATCACTGTCACTTACAAAACACTAAACGCATAACTGCAGCGTTCGCAGAGTCAGGCCTGATCCCTGCGATCGCTAACAGTTTTTTTTGTAGCGTTTTGGTGAACTGGCAAGCGCCAGCGGCGTAGTACACCCCGGTTGTAGTCAAACCAGCACTGCAGTAACACTTGGTGACGTGGCGAGTCCCATAAGTGCAGTTCAAGCTGGTGAGGTGGCAAGCACAAGTAGTGTCCCGCTGCCACCAAAAAGACAAACACAGGCCCGTCGTGCCCATAGTGCCCTTCCTGCTGAATTCGCCAATCCTAATTGGGAACCCACCGCTTCTGCAGCGCCCATACTTCCCCCATTCACATCCCCAACCAAATGCAGTCGGCTGCATGAGAGGCATTTTCTTTATGTCCTCCCGAGTACCCCTACCCAACGAACCCCCCAAAAAAGATGTCGTGTCTGCAGCAAGCGTGGATATAGGCGTGACACCCGCTATTATTGTCCTGACAATCCTGGTCTTTGCATTGGTGAATGTTTTGAACGCTACCATGCACTAGTTGAGTATTAGCGTAGAGTACAGCATTCCACAGACTAGGCACACTTTCACAGGGTCTCCCGAGATGCCATCGCATTTTGAGAGACCCGAACCTGGAACCGGTTACAGTTATAAAAGTTAGTTACAAAAAAAAGTGTAAAAAAACACAAACAAAAATATAAAATAAAAATAGTTGTCGTTTTATTGTTCTCTCTCTCTCTATTCTCTCTCTATTGTTCTGCTCTTTTTTACTGTATTCTATTCTGCAATGTTTTATTGTTATGTTTTATCACGTTTGCTTTTCAGGTATGTAATTATTTATACTTTACCGTTTACTGTGCTTTATTGTTAACCATTTTTTTGTCTTCAGGTATGCCATTCACGACTTTGAGTGGTTATACCAGAATGATGCCTGCAGGTTTAGGTATCATCTTGGTATCATTCTTTTCAGCCAGCGGTCGGCTTTCATGTAAAAGCAATCCTAGTGGCTAATTAGCCTCTAGACTGCTTTTACAAGCAGTGGGAGGGAATGCCCCCCCCCCCCCCCCAACATCTTCCGTGTTTTTCTCTGGCTCTCCTGTCTCAACAGGGAACCTGAAAATGCAGCCGGTGATTCAGCCAGCTGACCATAGAGCTGATCAGAGACCAGAGTGGCTCCAAACATCTCTATGACCTAAGAAACCGGAAGCTACGAGCATTTTATGACGTAGATTTCGCCGGATGTAAACAGCGCCATTGGGAAATTGGGAAAGCATTTTATCACACCGATCTTGGTGTGATCAGATGCTTTGAGGGCAGAGGAGAAATCTAGGGTCTAATAGACCCCAATTTTTGCAAAAAAGAGTACCTGTCACTACCTATTGCTATCATAGGGGATATTTACATTCCCTGAGATAACAATAAAAATGATTTAAAAAAAAAAAAAATGAAAGGAACAGTTTAAAAATAAGATAAAAAAATAATAATAATAAAGAAAAAAAAAAAAAAAAGCACCCCTGTCCCCCCTGCTCTCGCGCTAAGGTGAACGCAAGCGTTGGTCTGGCGTCAAATGTAAACAGCAATTGCACCATGCATGTGAGGTATCACCGTGAAGGTCAGATCGAGGGCAGTAAGTTTAGCAGTAGACCTCCTCTGTAAATCTAAAGTGGTAACCTGTAAAGGCTTTTAAAGGCTTTTAAAAATGTATTTAGTTTGTCGCCACTGCACGTTTGTGCGCAATTTTAAAGCATGTCATGTTTGGTATCCATGTACTCGGCCTAAGATCATCTTTTTTATTTCATCAAACATTTGGGCAATATAGTGTGTTTTAGTGCATTAAAATGTAAAAAAGTGTGTTTTTTCCCCAAAAAATGCGTTTGAAAAATCGCTGCGCAAATACTGTGTGAAAAAAAAAAATGAAACACCCACCATTTTAATCTGTAGGGCATTTGCTTTAAAAAAAATATATAATGTTTGGGGGTTCAAAGTAATTTTCTTGCAAAAAAAAATTATTTTTTTAATGTAAACAATAAGTGTCAGAAAGGGCTTTGTCTTCAAGTGGTTAGAAGAGTGGGTGATGTGTGACATAAGCTTCTAGATGTTGTGCATAAAATGCCAGGACAGTTCAAAACCCCCCCAAATGACCCCATTTTGGAAAGTAGACACCCCAAGCTATTTGCTGAGAGTCATGTTGAGTCCATGGAATAATTTATATTGTGACACAAGTTGCGGGAAAGAGACAATTTTTTATTTTTTTATTTTTTTTTGCGCAAAGTTGTCACTAAATGATATATTGCTCAAACATGCCATGGGAATATGTGAAATTACACCCCAAAATACATTCTGTTGCTTCTCCTGAGTACGGGGATACCACATGTGTGGGACTTTTTGGGAGCCTAGCCGCGTACGGGACCCCGAAAACCAAGCACCGCCTTCAGGCTTTCTAAGGCCGTAAATTTTTGATTTCACTCTTCACTGCCTATCACAGTTTCGGAGGCCATGGAATGCCCAGGTGGCACAAAACCCCCCCAAATGACCCCATTTTGGAAAGTAGACACCCCAAGCTATTTGATGAGAGGTATAGTGAGTATTTTGCAGACCTCACTTTTTGTCACAAAGTTTTGAAAATTGAAAAAAGAAAAAAAAAAAATTTTTTCTCGTCTTTCTTTATTTTCAAAAACAAATGAGAGCTGCAAAATACTCACCATGCCTCTCAGCAAATAGCTTGGGGTGTCTACTTTCCAAAATGGGGTCATTTGGGGGGGGTTTGTGCCACCTGGGCATTCCATGGCCTCCGAAACTGTGATAGGCAGTGAGGAGTAAAATCAAAAATGTACGCCCTTAGAAATCCTGAAGGCGGTGCTTGGTTTTCGGGGTCCCGTACGCGGCTAGGCTCCTAAAAAGTCCCACACATGTGGTATCCCCATACTCAGGAGAAGCAGCTAAATGTATTTTGGGGTGCAATTCCACATATGCCCATGGCCTGTGTGAGCAATATATCATTTAGTGACAACTTTGTGCAAAAAAAAAAAAAAAATTTGTCACTTTCCCGCAACTTGTGTCAAAATATAAAACGTTCCATGGACTCAACATGCCTCAAAGCAAATAGCTTGGGGTGTCTACTTTCCAAAATGGGGTCATTTGGGGGGGTTTTATGTCATCTGGGCATTTTATGGCCTTCAAAACTGTGATAGGTAGTGAGGAGTAAAATCAAAAATGTACGCCCTTAGAAATCCTGAAGGCGTTGCTTGGTTTTCGGGGCCCCGTACGCGGCTAGGCTCCCAAAAAGTCCCACACATGTGGTATCCCCGTACTCAGGAGAAGCAGCTAAATGTATTTTGGGGTGCAATTCCACATATGCCCATGGCCTGTGTGAGCAATATATCATTTAGTGACAACTTTTTGTAATTTTTTTTTTTTTTTTTGTCATTATTCAATCACTTGGGACAAAAAAAATGAATATTCAATGGGCTCAACATGCCTCTCAGCAAATTCCTTGGGGTGTCTACTTTCCAAAATGGGGTCATTTGTGGGGGTTTTGTACTGCCCTGCCATTTTAGCACCTCAAGAAACGACATAGGCAGTCATAAATTAAAGGCTGTGTAAATTCCAGAAAATGTACCCTAGTTTGTAGACGCTATAACTTTTGCGCAAACCAATAAATATACACTTATTGACATTTTTTTTACCAAAGACATGTGGCCGAATACATTTTGGCCTAAATGTATGACTAAAATTGAGTTTATTGGATTTTTTTTAGAACAAAAAGTAGAAAATATCATTTTTTTTCAAAATGTTCGGTCTTTTTCCGTGTATAGCGCAAAAAATAAAAACGGCAGAGGTGATCAAATACCATCAAAAGAAAGCTCTATTTGTGGGAAGAAAAGGACGCAAATTTCGTTTGGGTACAGCATTGCATGACCGCGCAATTAGCAGTTAAAGCGACGCAGTGCCGAATTGTAAAAAGTGCTCTGGTCAGGAAGGGGGTAAAACCTTCCGGGGCTGAAGTGGTTAATGAAAATGAGAAATTTCAGGGTGAAGGGGAACAGATGATTGTGGGTTTCCCAGGGCCTCTGTAAAGTACCAGGTCATTTATCGAAAGGGCTGTATGATTATTTAGAAGAGAAGAAGGAAAAGAGAGGTGCCAAGCCACCAATAGTGCAGCAGTTTATTCAAAGCAACATAAAATTATAGTACAAAGGCATGTGTTCATTCAACATGGGACAACCAAGGAACAGTCCAACCCACCCTAGAGCCGCTGGATGTAAAAGCTGATGGAGGCGTGGTCTGGCTTCCGAAACACGTTCCTACTGGGTACAGAGTCCTGGGGTTTGACGGCTTTTAATAGCTCTCCCCTCGTGGTGGCTGTCGGCTTGTTCGTCCAGTTCCCTGCACCGCATTGGCTGTTGCCTCCAGTGGCTCCAGGGTGGACTGGACTTTTTCTTGGTTGTCACATATTGAGCTAACACATGCCTGTCGCCCCAGATGTCTGTGAGTGCATTTGTATTGTAATTTTATGTTGCCTTGAATAAACCATGCTACACTATTGACGGCTTTGCACCTCTTTCCTATCCCTTCTGTTACAGTGCTTGGGGTCCCAGCTCTAGAAAAGGCAGCCTCGATCCAGCCCATGTTAGCCAGTGACTGATTAATTTGATTTGGTTTTAACCTCCCAGGATTATATATCTATTCATTGTTGCACATACTTACATTGACTGACCAAAGGTCTTATGCATTTTTCAGTTAGGGCTCTTTCACACGGGGGATCCGTATGTCCGTTTTTCATCCTTCCGGTTTCGGATGAAAAATGGACATACATGTATCCCTATGGAGCGTCGGATGTCAGCGGTGACATGTCCGCTGACATCCGACCCGCTCCGATCCGAAAAGTGTAACGGAGGAAAACCCTACTTTTCCATCCGTTATCGGATCAGGTGACGACGGACACTACGGTCCGTCATCATCCGATCCCCCATAGGGGAGAGCGGCGCTCGCTCTGACAGGTCCGTCGCTGCACAGTGTGCAGCGATGGACCTGTCATCTTCCTGCTCAGCGGGGATCGGTGGAGCGATCCCCGCTGAGCAAGCGGGTGTTCACGGGACGGATCATCACTGATCCGCCCCGTGTGAAAGAGCCCTTACTGTCTTTAAATGTACATGCAAAGGGCTATAGTTCAACCAGCTCATTATACACAATTTACAGGATGTGGAAACCTTGCAAGTAGATCTGAGCAAATTAATGGAGTGGGAAACTACATGGCAAATGAGGTTTAATGGTGAAAAATAATGCATTTGGGTGGCAAAAATATGAATACAATCTACTCACTGGGATTAGAACCTCCTGGGGAAATCCAGGATGGACAAGGACCTGGGGGTCCTAGTAGGTAGGCTCAGCAATGGCATGCAATGCCAAGCTGCTGCAAACAAAGCAAACAGAATATTGGCATGCATTAAAAAGGGGATTAACTCGAGATAAAGCGATAATTCTCCCACTCTACAAGACTCTGGTCCGGCCGCACCTAGAGTATGCTGTCCAGTTCTGGGCACCAGTCCTCGGGAAGGATGTGCTGGAAATGGAACGATACAGAGAAGGGCAACAAAACTAATAAAGGGTCTGGAGGACATTAGTTATGAGGAAAGGTTGCGAGCACTGAACTTATTCTCTCTGGAGAAGAGACGCTTGAAAGGGGATATGATTTCAATATACAAATACCGTACTGGTGGCCCTACAATAGGGATAAAACTTTTCAGCGAAAGGGAGTTTAATAGGACACGTGGCCACTCATTAAAATTAGAAGAAAAGGGGTTTAACCTTAAACTACGTAGAGGGTTCTTTACTGTAAGAGCGGCAAGAATGTAGAATTCGCTTCCACAGGCGGTGGTTTCAGCTGGGAGCATCGATCGTTTAAAAAATCGATTGGATAAGCACCTGAACGACCACAAAATACAGGTTGGACTTGTCTTTTTTTTTTTCAACCTTACCTACTATGTAACAATTCAATCTGATTGCACACAACCAATCCTCAGTTATAGCAAGGGTAGTGCCACATTATGTTTGTTCTTCTTTTAATGTATGTTCTTATTTCTTGTTCCCTGAATTAATAATCAACATCTTATGAAGAATTTTTGTGTGTATGTGTGTATATATATATATATATATATATATATATATATATATATATATATATATATATATATATATATATATATATATATATATATATATATATATAGTTTGTCTCTGCGTAACCTTGCTCTTCCTTCACATTTATAGCAGAGAGACGTTGGATAAAGGGAGAGAGTTTGGCAGATAGCCAGTTTGACATTATGATTATTTCTCTCCTTGATGATAGTAGGCAAGTGTGTATGCAATCCCGTCACCCTGTGAACGTGTTTTGGAGGAGACCAATGACAAAATAGGCAAATTAAAGGGTCTTTGGGCCAGTCTATTCATTGAATGTATTTTAAGCATTAAATAGCTTTATTCCAAAATCGTTAGAGGCAATCCCAGACACGGTGTGTGTTAAAGTGGCCCCTGCTAGGCCATATTTGGGGCAATTTTGGAGGTACTTTGTGGGGACCTTTTTTTATTTTATGGAAAAAATAATCAAAGGTGAAATTGGCTCTATGCATTATTCTGCATTGGATTTCCCTCCAGGTCTCATAACAAATTTTCTAATCTTAATGTAGCTTTTTACGATTTTTCAGCATGCATGCTCTGCAAGAAAGATTGTTTTCCATTTCTCTATATTAGTTTTCTCCACTAATGGTGTGAATTTGATGTTGAGGCGAGAATACATTTTAGAACTAGCATGTTTTGTTTTTAACAGGCGTGTGTGCGTGCGTGCGTGTGCGTGTGTGTGTGCGTGTGTGTGTGTGCGTGTGTGTGTGTGCGTGCGTGCGTGCCTGTCTCTCTCTCGTAGAGAGTGAATGGTAGAGGAAGTGGCAATGGTGATTGCTACATTGCATGAAGAAGTCTAGGGGTCTAAGCATGGCTGATTTGAAAAGAGTCCCTTTTACTTGTGATTCCCTTCCCACAAAGAGTAAGCTTTGATGGTCTTCTACCTGATGGAATTGAAGAGTGTCCCTTTTTTATGGGAAGGCATTTTGGGATACTGTATGGGTAGCAAATAAGTGGTGGTTTAACGTGGGAATTCTGTTGTGGAGGGTGGCTGGTAAGGAGCTTAATTCTGCCGCACTCACTACTATGGTAGTATTGGAATATTGAGAAGCTTTGTTTAGCCAGTCAAGGGCATGGCGTAAGAGGCATGCCTTAGTTAGAGCTGGGCGATTTTCTCCCAAAAAAAAATCTGCTATTTTTTTTTTTTTTTTTTTTTTTTTTTTTTTTTTTTTTTTTGTTAAAAACCCCAAAAAATTCTATTCACGATTTAAATCTAGTCCGCGGCGTCCGGCCTCGCGGACTAGGGCGAAGCCGCGGACTCGCCTAAAAACTCCTGCCCGCAGCTCCTCAGGACCGGCACGGTGTCAGCGCCAGTCCTGGTGAAAAAAAAAATTTTTAAAAATCGATTTGCTGAAAATTTTAATCGCTTTGACCTCTCAACTCGATTCAAGATCCAAATCGATTTTTTTCCCCAGCCCTACTTATAGTATGCTCTAATATTTGGAATTCCCATTTCTTCCCACACTTTTGGTGTCATTCATTTTTGAGAGAGTGATTCGTAGTGAGATTTTGGGGTGTTTTGGTGTTCTACTTGAACCTGTCAAAGGCTTACTTCACTGTTTTTGATGTCCTTGTGTTTTAAAAGTAGGATTATTTGTAGTGGTAGAGCAGTCTAGCAAAGCTCATCTTTGAATAAACGCCTCTTGCAAAATAGGGAAAATTGTAGGTCCCCCAGCCTTCTAGTTCTTTTAATAATTTTGTTGAAAAGGGGTTTGTAGTTCAGCTGGTACGATGTGGATGGAAGTCTTATTTTCTTGATGTGATCTTTAACAAGTGGCGAAACCCTATAATATGTGTCTTGGGGAGGCAGAAAAAATAACATAACATTTGTCTTAAATCCGTAATCTGAGAATGCCTCAAATACCAGATATTTTAGGTCTTGGTTGAACTTGGAGGTCAACAGGGATACGTCATATCCCTGTATCGACATGTGTTGGGGAGGCGGACAGGATGGTGCAGGAGACAGCTGGTCTGTCTCAAGGCGAAGGACATACGATCTCAGCGTTTTTACTGCTTTCTGTAGATTGGTGCACTGAAGCACCTGTAAAATGTGAGTACCCTGTAGATGGTACCCTGTAGTTGGTTTAATAAATTATTTTATATGTAAAACGGTATTACACTATCCAGTCCTATATATTTTTATGTATGCGGGGACTGCACTTTAGGACTCCACAACTTTCACAGAACCCGGGGTGGTTCATATGCGTGTATTGACTGAACTTAATTGTGAGGTTGCACGCTCTGAGATGAGCTGATTTACATAGAGGGGAGCACCAGTGTGTTGACATGTGAACACGTTTGGATCACCATGACCAGATTTAATTATGTTTGAAATGGACTTTATGATTTAATCATGTTGCTTTGATTCACGAGATTCATTATCCTTGTATTATATTCACGCACTATAGCACTTTATTTCACTATTGTCACTTTATTTTTTCATTATTGTATATGTATACATTTGGATCATTGACCAGATTTAAATTATGATTTAATCATGTTGCTTTGATTCACAAGATTTATTATCTGTGCATTATATTCACGCACTATAGCACTTTATTTCACTATCATTTCAACATTTTTATTTTTGCTTGTATATATTTACAGTTATTAGGATAGCGTGGCATTATATATATATATATATATATATATATATATATATATATATATATATATATATATATATATATATATATATATATATATATATATATATATATATATATATATATATACCATCTCCTGTTTTACTGGGTTTTAGAATTCTATTTCTCCTTCTGAGCTAGCGTCTTCTGGCATAGCGAAGGCTAGGATGCAGCCATTAAATCTTTGCCCTGTTGTATATGCATACATGCAATTTCTAGGTGTGTTACTTGCCACCTTAATGAGCTTCAGTGAGTTAGTAGTGCTGTGGAGGGAAATTTTGAAATTGATGTTGCTTTTTCACTTTCTGGTAGATATTGTTGGAATTGTGTTTTAAAGAAAGTGATAAGAACATATTTATGGATGCCATATGTATGTATCACCCTTAGGGTAAAGAGAGAGAACTGATGGAATTAAACAAGAATGTAAATGAAACCCGCTCAAAGATGGACGTGGCCCAGTCTGAACTGGACATTTATTTAAGTCGACATAATACAGCCTTGTCTCAGTGTAACAAAGCAAAGGAAGCATTAAACACAGCATCAGCAACATTAAAAGAACGAAAAACTGCTATCAAAGAATTGGAAACCAAACTGCCAAAAGCAGAAGAGGACCTTAAGAAGGTATGTAATATGGGAGTAGGGCATTGACAAATGATGCTATATATCTGCTTTTAGCCATAGTAGTTAAATGTTTCTTGCTGGTCTTGCACTCTGATTTTAATCTCCACCATCCTTGTACAGTAGTTCTCCCCAAAATGGATAATTCTCTGTGTGACAATTAGTTTATAACTTTACAATAGGCATTTTATTATATTTGTGTTTGCTTTGCTTTGTCTTGTAACATTAAAGGGTTTGTAAAGTCCTTGTTTAAAAAAAAAATAAATAAAAAAAAACATGTCATACTTGCCTCTGTGCCTTGCACAGAGTGGTCCGATCCTCCTCTTCTGGGGTCCCTCCGTGGCGCTCCTTCTCTTATTGAGTGCCCCGACGGAGAAGTGCTTTCCCTGGGGGCACTCGTGCGGGCATGCTCCTGTGTCCTGCTGCTGCGTCCATTGACACAGACAGCAGGACCCGGACTTGCCCCCTGGCTCTTGCATCATTGGATTTGATTGACAGCAGAGTGAGCCAATAGCTCCTGCTGCTATTAATCTATCCAATGAGAGCCTGAGACACTGGCTGGAGCTGGTGTGCTCGTCCCCGTCGCTGGAAAGACCGGGTTCAGGTAAGTAAAAGGGCTCTGGGGGGGGGCAGCTGCAGCACAGGAGGTTTTTCACCTTTAATGCATAGAATGCATTAAGGTGAAAAACCCTGAGGGTTTACAGCCCCTTTAACCTGCAGTATAGGCAACTACTTCACCTAAATTTTAAGTTTCTATATCTTACATCCATGGACACAAGGTATCTTCCTATCTATTACAATTAGGGTTGCACAGATATCGGTATCGGTGCTGATACCGGGTATTTCCCCAAGTACTTGTACTCGGGCAAATGCTCCAATGCTTTATCCGATACCTGGACAGTCAGGGGTGATTGGTGCGGCGGTGGGGCGAGTTACAAGCACTGATCCCCCCTGTATAGATTTTAATAAAGTAGCTGACAGCCGATTTTCCTCCTCTCCCCTCCGCGGCTTCCAGCTGCTTTATTGAAATCTATGCAGGGGGGATGGTGCTTGTAACTCCCCCCACTGCCGCACCGATCACCCCCTGACTGTCCCTGTATATTCCTCCGGTCCCCCCTCGGTGTACTCCGTTCCGGCCCCCCCACAGGGCTGATAAAAAAAATAATAATAAAGAATTGTAATAAATACTTAAAAGGTTAAATTGTAATAATGATGAAAAAATAAAAAAAACACACTGTCCACTCAGACCCCCCACCCCTCCCCCCCCCCCCCCAAAAAAAAAAAAAACATTGTAAAGAATAAAATTGTAAAAAAATTCGCACAGTCCACGCGTCATCAGTAATGCAAATTAGTGCCACTATCATGTGAAAAAAGTATTGGTAATTGGTATTGGCGAGTACTTTGTATCCAGTACTTGTACTGGTATCGGTACCTGTACTCTGTCTTAAAAAGTGGTATCAGTGCAACCCTAATTACAATAGGTTTCTGCTGTCGGCTTCAGATGACTGGATACTGCCAAAAAAAGGGCAAATCCCCTTACAGGTATAACCCCTGCCAGCCAGGCATAGATTTTTTGCTAGTGTCTTAAGGTGATGGTTATGAATGTGCAGTCGCTGCACATAATGTGTTAACTATTTTTTTTTTTTTTTTCTCACGATTCCATCTTGCATTAGGAAACTGGCTTATCCAGATCTGTTACCTAAAGCAGGCAACTAAGAGGAACTGCGCCGGGCCCTGCTCCGGACACTCGGAGCCTGTCTGCTTAAAGCTGGCCACAGACTGATTAAAATGAAACGGTTTTGCAGGAATCGGGCAAATTTCAATTCATTTCTGGGCAAGCTGGCTGCACTGAAGTCTATTGATCGATTTCACTACAACCAGTCTGTCAGGTTTTTACTTTTATACGATCACTGCCAGCATCTATAGCTGCCATCAGTAATCATTGTATTCTGATAGTGGGGAAACCTACCGCTGTCACAATACAGTAGTGTAGTGGGAGGGATTCCCCCATCAACACTGTGTTAAAGGGGGAATCTTTCAACCCGTGGTTGAAGGAAAGAAAATTGCATCATCCCATGCCCTGTCTAATATACCCTTGCACAGGTCCTGTTGCCTTGTGGACCAGCAGGGTGTTTTACAGGTCCATGTGGAGTCATGTCCTTGAAGACCCTAGTGGCAATAGCCTGCTGTGATGGGTATGGTTTGGACACACCAACCTTGACACCCCCCCCCCCTATTGTTGCTGGGGAGGGGAGTCTACAAATCCTTCCCGGCTTCAAAGTCACTGGGCCTCTTCTTCTCTTTTTATTTTATTTTTTTTGTGAATCAAGGCTGGGGGTTGCATGTATGGTGAACACTGGGGACATTGCAAGAGGAGTGGAGTCAAATGGCAACTGCAGATGGATGGTGACCCTATTTTCCATCCGCCTCGCAGATTGGATGAGAATGGACAGGCGGTCCATTTTTCACCCGATTTCCCCATAGAGGAGAGCGGGGCTCTGATAGGTCTGTCTCCGCTTACTGTGCTGAGACAGACCTATCTTCTGTTTGCTCAGCGAAGGATCAGTAGATCGATCCCCCCGCTGAGCAAAGCAGAATCCGCTGGGCAGAACGCTCGTGTGAAAGGATCCTTAAGCTGCTCTTCTAAGATTGTCTCTTCATCCATCTTAACCAGGACATTGTGTTACTTTTATGACCAAAACCTCAGATGTCATGGCACGAGGCGCTTTATAACCAGGATGTGTCTGTTTGCAGTCAGTTTTCTGAAGTCAATCTTTGTGCTTCCTGAGGGCCCAGGAGCTATTTATTTATTTATTTTTTTATCGGCACTATATTGCAGCGGACACATTTTTGGTACCAGTGACAATTATACACGGATCAGTGCTATAAAAATGCACCGATTACTGTATAAATGTCACTGGCAGGGAAGGGGTTAACACTAGGGGGCGATCAAGGGGTTAACTGTGTTCCCTAGTGTGTTTTCTAACTAGGGGGGGGGGGGTACTGACTAGGAGGAGAGAGAAATCGGTATTCATACTTGGTATGAACACACGATCTGTCTCCTCTCCCCTGAGAGAACTGGAATCTGTGTTTATACACACAGATCCCGGTTCTCACTCTGTCACGAGCGATCACGCGTGCGGCGCTTGCATCAGCTCCAGACGCAGGCGCGTCCCCCCCTAGTGGTCAAAAGGCAAAGCGCCATAAGGTAACATCATTTCGCCCAGGGGAGCCAACCTGCCACAGTACAACTGCGGTGGCTGGTCAGGAAGGGGTTAAGCTTGTAAGGCTGCTACCCAGTCTTTGGATCATACTTTTACCAAGTACCAAGTGGATGATTGAGGGTCTGAGGACACATTTGTTCAGAAAGTTTTACAACTGGCTGCGTGAGATTTTAACCTGTTCTGGTTGTCTGTAGCCTGTCAGCTTATTACCGTGGTGCCCTTTCCCTCATATTTAGTGCTTTGGGACATCGCTATCATAATGGATATAAAGATACCTTGTGTCTAAGGATGTATGTAAAAGAAAATGGGATTTTTGTTCCTGTAAAATTCTTTTCTTGGAGTACATCACAGGACACAGAGATCCCCTCCCTCCTTCCTTTTATTCATGGCTTTATTCCGAATCTATGCCTGGCTAGCAGGGGGTTATGCCTGTGAGGAAGATTTACTTTTTTTTTTTTTTTTCTCCAATGTCCAGTCACCTGAAGGTGGTAACCTAACTAAACATTTAATTGTTGTGTGTCTTTGCAAGCCTGGGTATATAAGACACACATCTGTCCCTGTTAATAAAATTACATGATCTTTATCCTCTTTGAGAACATAGTACCAGTCTACATGGTCTGAAAATGCTCCGTATTCTCTACTTCCTGAACTCATCTGAATTTGATTGGTGATAAAGAAGTCTTTGCGTTAAGATATGAGCTTTTGGTTGTGTTCTGTGTCCTGTGTGTGGAAAATCTTTTGTGACCAATTAAAATAGGTTATTCAAAAAGGGGACAAATTGCTTTACTCTGCGTGCCAAAAAATATATAAATTTGCTCACTTAGGTTCTAGTAGATCTTTTACACTGTTTCATACAACTTTTTTTGGCTAATTTGTTACAATATTCTTACAGAAAGAGAGTGAGTTGGAAGTGCTTGCACAAGAAGAAATCGCTGTGAAGAATGAGGTCAGGGAGATTAGACAGAAGGTGGAAGAGTCCAGAAGCTCCTTGTCTGCAAACTGCAGCAGGGGAAGGGTTCTTGATGCTCTGATTCAGCAGAAGAAACAAGGCAAAATTCCTGGGATCTTTGGCAGATTGGTATGTTTTGTATATTTTTCAGTTCAAGAATGTCCGGATGGGAAGATGTAATGCAAATTGTTATAAAGTGTTTTTAAAAAAATGCAGTTTCTTCTCTTCTCTTTGGCATTGAGCAAAAGTGTAAAACCTATCCTTGCTGTCTTATGAATGTGCAGTGTAATTCTCTTAGTGGTGTATAATGTGCTTTTTAACCACTTTAATACCAGGCACTTACACCCCCCTCCTGCCCAGGCCAATTTTCAGCTTTTAGCGCGGTCGCACTTTGGATGACAATTGCGTAGTCATGCTACATTATACCCAAACAAATTTTTTTGTAATTTTGTTCCCACAAACAGCTTTATTTTGGTGGTATTTGATCACTGCTGGGGGTTTTATTTTATGCGCAACAAATATAAAAAAAGGCCGGAAATTTTGAAAAAAAAAAAAATATTATTTTTCTATTTATAAAATTTTGTAAATAAGTGGGCTTTATCCTTCACTGACGGGCACTCATAGGCGGCACTGACGGACACATATGGCACTGCTGGGCATCACTGATGAGGAGACATCTGGCAGGCAGTAGTGGGCACTGACTGGCACCTTTTGTGGGCACTGTGATATCCCTGGTGGTCATATGTGGGGGGGGGGCATTCTTGGTCATCCATGTGTGGTGGGCTTCCCTGGTGGTCTGGTGTGGGCATCCCGGGGGGGGGGGGGGGGGGGATATCTGCGCTTCTCCTTTTTTTTTTCTTTTTTTTTCCTTTTTTTTTCTTTTTTTTTCCTTTCACGATAATTTCAAATTTGTTCGAGAAGAAGGCGTTGATAGCAAATATTGCATCACATTATAATTGTATATTATGTTGATGCATGACATGCTTAGGTTTTGGAGTCTAGCCTTAAAGTGGATGTAAACCCGAAAATTTTTTTTTTTTTTTTTATCATACTGTAGAGTATAAGATTTCCTATCATTTGAGCCCAGTCTTGCCACACAGAGTTAATCCATCTCTGAGCAATCCTCTTTTTTTATTGTTCAGTGAGAAAAATCTTGACAAAGTGAGAAAAACGTTGTCAAATACTCCCCCTTGCTGTGAGTGACAGCCTAAGACACGTGCAGTATTTTTTAATTCCCTCCCCCACTCCTTTCTTCAGCAGCTCTGCAAGGATTGGCTGTTCCACACCTCAGCATGATTTGGCATGCTGAAGTCATGTGGTTACTTTCCTGTCTTTTCACTGGATGTTAGAGATCATAGCAGAAGTTCAGTATTGGAAATACACAGGGGAGTGTAGAGGTGGGCGGGGAGTCTACTGACATCACGACTCCACCCACTGAGCTCCAGACAACAGACCCACCCACAGAATATGCAGTTTTTCAGCTCTTGTAACAGACAGTTAAGGATACATGCAGGAGGCATGTATATCCTTATAGATAACCCCTATGGTAGTAGTTTAGAAAGGATGACATTGGGTTTACATCCACTTTAAAGTGGTGTTCCGGCCAAAATTATACTTTTTAAATAAAAATACCCCTATAATACACAAGCTTAATGTATTCTAGTAAAGTTAGTCTGTAAACTAAGGTCTGTTTTGTTAGTTTATAGCAGTAGTTTGTTATTTTATAAACTTACAGCAGGCCGTGGCCATCTTAAGTCTGGGCATCTGAAGCCAGACTGTATTTCTTCCTGGATCTCAGCCTTGCAGATCTTGCACATGCTCAGTGCAGCACAAGCAGTGTAATAGGTTTCAGATCAGGTTTCCATAGCAACAGCAGTGTCAGAGGAAGTTGCCTCCCCTTCCCAGAAGGCATTGCAAACAGGAAATAATGATGGGCTGCGGCCAGGAAGGAGGAAGTGAAAAATGAATACAGCAGATAAACAGTAAGTGCTGAGAAAAAAAATTTAAAAATATCCAATTCGTTTACAGTGCACAGTTTAGTGAAGGATGCTGAAGAGTTGTAAAAGTGGGTGGAACTCCACTTTAAGTAGAGTTAATGACAATAAATAGAATTGTTTGATATTACAACTGCCACATTTTCCAGCAACAGTAAAAACCGCAGGAGAACCAAATGTAGTTCGATATTGGATACTTAAAGCGGTGTTCCACCCAAAAAAAAAAAAAAAAAAAAAACGAAAAGCCATGCTGCAGCTGCTGGCTTTTAACAATAGGACACTTATCTGTCCTGGAACCCAGCGATATTGGTCCCGCAGCTTATGTTTCCATCAGCTGTCAGGTGCTGCCGCCGCCATTGCGCGTAAGGGTACCCGGCAGTGTAGCCTTACGGCTTCACACCGGGAACCCTACTATGCATGCGAGAGGCCCCACTCCTCTCTCCTACTGGCCCAGGGATAGGGAGAGGAGGGAGACCCGAGGTGATGTCACGGGCCATGGCCTGGACTCCCGGAAGTGGGAACAGGATACCTGTAAGACGGTATCCTGTCCCCCCTCCCCCCACGAAAGGTGCCAATTGTGGCACCGGAGGGGGAGAGGGGACAAATGAGCGGTAGTTCCACTTTTGGGTGGAACTCCGCTTTAAGAAAAAAAAACAAAAAACATTTAATACCCCAATCTGTCATTTTATTAGCCTTCTTTATGCATCGGTCTACTAGCGAGTACTAGCTCACGTAGGGATCACTTTCATGTGATTGCTGCTTGAGAGATTACATGCAAGTGGGCGCAATTAGCTGTGAGAGCTGGCAGTCTCCTATTGTTTCAATGGGGCTGGCTACTCTCAGCTAATTGTGGGGACACCTGCTGGCGTTCTAATTGCAGGCAGGGTACATTTGCAGGTGTGAATGCACCCTTAATTCCCTGCACATTATTATTCAGGCTGAGACACAAAGGGGCAGCATTGTCGGACAGTCTGGATTTGGTGTATTGCGCAGATCTTTGAATCAAACTATTAGCTCACATTGACAAGGCTTCCCAGCCGATGGTGGAAGGAAAGAAAATTGCAGTATCTATGGACTGCTTAAGAATAGTCTGGACTTTTAAAGGTTGTAAAGGCGGAATGTTTTTTTATCTTAATGCACTCTATGCATTAAGATAAAAAAAAAAAAACTTCTGTGTGTAGCAGCCTCCCCAACACCCCACTAATTACTTACCTGAGCCCCATCTTGCTCCAGCGATGTCCATGAGTGTCATCTTAGCTGTCCGGGACTCTTCTCCTAATTGGCTGAGACACAGCAGCAGCCCCATTGGCTCCCATGGCTATCAGTCAAAGTCAGTTAGCCAATCAGGGGATAGGGCGGGCCAGGTCGGGGCACTGTGTCTGAATGGACACATGGAGATGTGACTCGGCTTCGGTCCTCCCATAGCAAGCTGCTTGCTGTGCGGCTCTCAACAGGAGGGAGGGGCCAGGAGCAGCGAACAGGGACCTGAGAAGAGGAGGATCCAGGTGGCTCTGTGCAAAACCAACTGCACATAGGAGGTAAGTGTAACATATTTTTGATTTTTTTTAAAACAAAACAATTTCTGTATTTATCGGCGTATAACATGCCCCTTAATTTTAAGAGGGAAGTTTCAAGAAAAAAAAACTTAAATTTTAAATAAATTTGAAGCAAAATAAAGGTCAGTGCCCTTTCATGCAGCCTTATCCGTGCCCATCAGCAGCCACTTCAGTGCCCATCTGCAGCCTTGCCCATCATTGGAGCCTAATCGGTGGCCATCTGCAGCCTTACCATTGCCGGAATAGATAGAGCCGGATCTCCTGTGTACTTGGCTCGCAGACACGCCTAGTCCGGCCCTTTGGCCCGGCTCCTGTGATGAACTTAACCACATGCCGACCAGCGCACGACTATGTTCATCGGCACAATGGCACTGCTGTGCAAATGGGTGTGCAGGTACGTTCCTTTAAATCGCGGCATTGTGGGCGCGTACTCCGTGACCATGCCCGCGGGTCCCACGGACTCTATGTCCGCCGGGGGCCCGCGATCGTGTCACGGAGATGCTATGTAAACAAGGCATTTCCCTGTTCTGCCTAGCCACATGATAGATCTACTGCTCCCTGTCATCGGGAGCAGTGATCTGTCATGTTCTAGTGAGGCAACCCCCCCAGTTAGAATCACTCCCTAGGACACACATAACTACTTGATCCCCCCGTGTTTAACCCCTTCCCTGCCAGTGTCATTTACACAGTAATCAGTGCATTTTTATAGCACTGATCGCTGTATAATGGTCCCAAAATAGTGTCAAAATTGTCCGATGTGTCCGCCATAATGTCGCAGTCACGATAAAAATTGCAGATCGCAGAAATTGAAGCTTTGGGCCGTCGACCCTGCCAGAGCCCTATCACCCCCCCCCCCCTCCACTTACCTACCCTCTACCACTTCTACCTTATTCTTTATTCTCCCTCTTGATGCCTTAGGCGTCATCCTCTTTGTTTTCCTATTAAAAAAAGGAAAAATTCCTTTTGGATTGCGGTAATCCCCTGGTATTCCTGCGAAAGCAGAACCAGGAACCACGCATTGTAGGAGGCACGTTACTCAAGTCTAGTCTTCCAGGGCACAATAGTTCGGTTGGAGGATCTATCCAATGTTTAAGTTTAACTACAGGTCACGATTGTTGTAGAGCCCTTAGACTCAGACTCCTTAACTAATACAACTGTTCTAGAACCTTGCCTGTATTATCCATAACCTATATACAGTAGACCTCTCTGGATAGTTATGTTTATTGCCTGTCACTGAATTTCGCAGGTTGACATGTATGTTATTCTGTCACTTTGTTCAAACCGCAATTCTTAAATAAAGATTAAAAAAAAAAAAAATTGCAGATCGCCACCATTACTAATATAAAAAAAAAAAAAATTAATAATAAAAATGTCATAAATCTATCCCCTATTTTGTAGACTCTTTTGTAGACTCTAACTTTTGGGCAAACCAATCAATATAAGCTTTTTTTTTTTTTTTTTTTTTTTTTTTTTTTTCACTAAAAATATGTAGAAGAATACATATAAGCCTAAACTGAGAAAGAGAAAAAAAATTATTTAGATATTTTTTGGGGATATTTATTGTAGCAAAAAAAATTGTCGCTCTTTTTTTGGTTTTTTTTGTGTTTTGTTTATATCGCAGAAAAGAAAAACTGCAGAGGTCATCAAATACCACCAAAAGAAAGCTCTATTTGTGGGAAAAAAAGGATGTCAATTGTGTTTGGGTGCAATGTCGCACGACCCCACAATTGTCTGTCAGTAAAAGTGATGTATCGCAAAAAGTTTCAGGACGTCAATGCTAGGAGCCGTCTAGGGGGCGGGGCTGGGCGAGACTGCGAGCCGAGTACACAGGAGATCCAGGTCTGTCTATTTCGGCGGAACTCGTTCCCTCCTTCACCTCCGAGGCAGCCCTATATCAACGTATAACACGCACACACGATTTAGCCCCTATTTTAAGGGGGGGGTGCATGTTATACGCTGATAAATACAGTACTTTAGGCTGACCATTCATGAATAGAAAAATTAGCGGCTCTGCATTGATGATACCAGAGACCTGTGTTGGTGTACCTCTCTCTAGGTGTTCATGTCATTTACTTAATCTTGCTAATGTTTTATGAATTACTATTTTATGTGCTTGGACTGCAAAATACCTATTTTTTATACAGTGCATGTATCATTTTTTTCTAAAATCTTTAATTTAAAAACTGTTGATTAAAAAAAAAAAAAAAAAAGTTAAAATGAGAGAAAGTTCATACAATTGGAAATGCTCCTTAGATTTAACATTCAATGCCCCAATCCTTCTATCTGAAGTTTTCCTGCCACATTCAAAATTTTTTCTGATCGTTTTCAATGTTAAAGATAGAGGGGTGTGTGGGTTTTTTTTTTCCTTTCAAATCAATTACTACTACTACCCCTTCTGCTCAAGTGCATGTGACTTAAATGTATTTATTTATTTTTTTCAAATGACTGACCAACAAATGATTTGAAAATCGCTCAAACAAAAACATTTCCAACATGTTCGTTCATTTTCGATCTTGAAATGAAATACATTTTTTTTCTTCTTTCGATTTTCTATCCATGTATGTTCAGCTTTAGCTGTATTTAAGTGCATAAAAGTAATTAGGAATTTTTATAGTGATTTGAAGTTTGGTTTAAAAACCTGTCTGCACTCTGTCATTGGACTTTCTCTATCGTCCATTGAGGGGCACAGCTTGACAATAAGCAACTTAGGATCATACTGCTGCCTACCAGAGAAATTGAAAAGGATAGGAATAGGATGGGGCAGTTAGCCATCGAGCACAAGTTTCCCCAGTTCATTAAAAGAGAAGTATGTTAAAAGCTTTTCTTGGATATACTTCTATATTCAGTCACTGTCTGACTTCACACCCACTCCAGACTCTGGAGGGAAACCTGACAATTATGTTGGGATCCACCCAAATGTCTTACAGGCAGCTGGCTCAGCCTCTCGGCGTGCTGTGCCAGCTGCTCCCACCCCCTCTCCTGCCCAGCTCTCCAGTGAGCACTGTAGTGGTAGAGCAGGTGACTGACATTCACTGCTCTCTGCTCAGGGAAGACCCAGAACTAAGCTATGAAAGGTCTGTGATCGCTTAGTTTTCAGGCTTAGAGCCAGTGGGGGACAGCTTGCATCATTAGACTGATACTGCAGCAGGCAAGTAAGTACAGTTGTGTGAAAAAGTATTTGCCCCCTTTCTGATTTTTTTATTTTTTTGCATGTTTGTCACACTTAATAAAATTAGTTTGATCGGAGTCATTTATTATACAAAGATAACCCAAGTAAATACAAAATGCAGTTTTTAAATGATGGTTTCATTTATTAAGGCAAAAAAGCTGTCCAAACCTGCCTGGCTTTATGTGAAAAAGTAACTACCTCCTAAACCTAAGATCTGGTTGTGCCACCCTTGGCGGCAACAACTGCAATCAAGTGTTTGCTATGACTGGCAATGCATCTTTCACATTGCTGTCAAACAATTTTGGCCCACTCATCTTTGCTGAATTGTTTTAATTCAGCCACATTGGAGGGTTTTCCAGCATGAACGGCCTGTGTAAGGTCATGATACAGCATCTCAATTGGATTTAAGTTCGGGCTTTGACTAGGCCACTCCAAAACCTAAATTTTGCTTTGTTTGAACCATTTGGAGGTGGACTTGCTGTTGTGTTTCCAATCATTGTCCTGCTGCATAGTTCAAGTGCACTTGAACTTGAGGTCACGAACTGATGGCCGGACATTCTCCTTTAGGATTTCCTGGTAGAGCTTAGAATTCATGGTTCCATCAATTATGGTAAGTCGCCCAGGTCCTGAAGCTGCAAAGCAGCCCCAGACCATCACTCTACCACCACCATGTCTGACTGTTGGTATGATGTTCTTGTTATGAAATGCTGTATTAGTTTTATGCCAGATGTAACGGACATACACCTTCTAAAAAGTTAAATTTTTGTCTCATCAGTCCACATATTTGCCTTAAAGTCTTGGCGATAATCCAAGATGTTTTTTGGTAAATGTGAGATGAGCCTTTGTGGGGTTTTTTTGGGTCAACTGTGGCTTTGGCCTTGGAACTCTCCCATGGATACCATTTTTGCCCAGTATTTCTTATTGTTGAATCATGAACACTGATCTTACCTGAGGCAAGTGAGGCCTGCAGTTCTTTAGATGTTCTGGGTTCTTTTATGACCTCCTAGATAAGTCGTTGTCATGCTCCTTTTGAGTAATTTTTGTAGGCCAGCCGCTCCTGGGAAGGTTCACCACTGTTCCAAGTTATCTCCATTTGTGGGTAATGGCTCTCCTCGTGCTTTAGTGGCGTTCCAAAGCCTTAGAAATGGCTTTGAAATCCTTCCTAGACTGATACATGTTTGTTTCTAATCTGTTCTTGAATTTTTTTAGATTGTGGCACGATGTGTGACTTTTTGTGATCTGTTGGCGTGCTTCACTTTGCCAGACAGCTTCTATTTATGTGATTTTTTTGGTAGTAATCAGGCCTGGGTGTGGCAAGTGAAATTTAACTCCGCTTTCCATAAAATTGTCGTTAATCACAGTTCATTCATGATTCAGCATGGGAGGGGCAATTAGTTTTTCACATAGGGCCAGGCTGATTTGAACAGCTTTTTTTCCCTTTAATGACATTATAATTAAAAATCTGCATCTTGGTTTTACTCGGGTTATCTTTGTGTAATATTAAAAATTATTTGATCGGAATTTAAGTGAAAGAAATATGCACAAAAAAAAAAAAAATTAGGAAGGGGGCAAATACTTTTTTTCACAGCAATGTATGTATGTGTTTGTTTTTTTAAAAAAACTCCTGAATTTCTTCCTTAAGCATAATGGTGATATATCTGCATTAGTCCTGCAGATGGTAGCAACAACCTGCCTGTTTCAGATTTTACAGATCTCCACTGTTCAGGCCATTATATCTGGGGACTCCTTGCACAGTTATTAGGACCAGCTCTTGCTAAGAATGGGGATTTTTTTCTCTTCTAATGTACCTGAGATTTTTGTTTGCTTAACTGCCATTTAAGTTGCCGTAGCTGCCTGGGTACTGGTGAGAGGGGTGGATGCTATATCTTAACCGTACAAAGGAGTATATTCTTAGACCTTGGATTATATGCCACTACTTTTAGGTGATTGAACATTACCAATAGCTTTTCTTTCAACTCAGCTATGCTTGTCCCACCATGATCCTAAGGAATAAAATCTGTTCTAATTACTTAAAGAGAAACTACACTCTGCCTAGAATTTACCCCCCCCCAAAAAAAATATGTCCAGCATCATCTTGCTGAAGTGAAAGTTCTCTATTTGCCCCTCTTCTTTAGTTCTGCCAACTTTAATTTGGTTCTGGTGCATGTGCAAATTTCCAATCTCCATGTGCAAATTGACACACATACGTGCTGTAGGTTTCTATTCGAGACTCTCACAGCGCGTGTGACATCCCACAAACTGCTCCTGGGATGGTACACATACCTTGCGTGCACTTTTTTTTTTTTTTTTTTTTAATAGGAGAGTGCAACATGATAAAATGGGTAAAGTTCTGCTTTTATGTAACCAGCCTCCTTGCTGGTCTTCTGTAGGTTTGTCATTCTCTATTGCAGCAGTGTGGTTTCTGCCTGGTCTTCAATAGACCTTCCACTATATTGCGCTTACAGGAGATCCTAAATGTTTTAATAACTACTCTAGTGTGAGTGGTTTTACTTCCCACCTATCCACACTGCAATGTAGTTTTTACATTGTTGAACTCCTCACAACTTGTTGTACTATATCATTAGACCCTTAATCAAACCTGGCACTTTGGAGACCTTTTTTCTTAAAGCTCTGATCATAGACCTAAACACTTCCGTCTTTGAATGACATTGCACCGTTCTCTGGCTACTTCCCCCTGACCTTGGACTACTCGGGTTGTCTAGGTCTAATCCCCATATCGTTATAATTGCATTCACTTTAGCATTTCACTTTGTCTATCACTGACCTCATGTTCAAAAACCTGATGCCATTGGCACCCTTCAGTTGCAACTCTGAAAATTTCCCACAGGTTTTTTTTCTATGTTCTCTGGGACAGACAATTACCAGCTTTTTTGCTCTTGTTCACTGGAACACCACTACTCACTATGTGTGGAGATTAGTTCCATTACATTGATAGACTTGCCTAGAGATCTCTCTGCATTTCTCTGACATACACCAGTCAAGCACATTCCATCCTCTAGGTTTCGTGTCCCTCTTAGGGGCATGAAGTTTGCTTACCCCGTGCTCTGTGATCGATTATGTGAAGAACTTGTCACCTAGTGTGATGGTAAGCGACCCCATCCTAGAAACTGTAATCATGGCTCATGATGCAACTTCTGCTGTTTGAAATAAACACCCAACTCTTGTTGTCAAGCAGGTCTAGTTTAGTTATTTTATATCTTTTTCCTCATGCCTTAGATTGGGGCCTTCCTTAGATGCTCCAATCCACACAGGGGCCTTTGTTGTGCTCAAAAGGGATACTTCCTTTAGAAGGGCAAATTTACGATTGGAACATTTCCCTTTCTGGAAACCCTGACCATTGTAGTTTTGCCTTTTACTCCCCTGTGTTCTTGGGACCCTCTCCTTTTCTTACTTTACATAGGGGTGAAGTATCCTGAAAGCCATTCCTTGGTTCCCTGGGGTTCTCCCCCCCCTCTTTTTTTCTTTTTTTAATCACCACCTGGGAGAATGCCTTTCATTTATATGTCCTGCTTTGAAGGCATGTCAAACACAATTACATTTTTGGGTTGGATAAGGCTGCATGCCATGCATTCCTTGTCAACCGACCCCTCTTCCCTGTCTCACAAGGTGGTCTTTCCATTCTCTACAATCAAGCTGGGTGGTTATTTTGTCTTTTCTTCCAGGGCCTTTGCCCTCAGTCCCTTTTTTTTATTTTTTATTCTTTTCCTTACCAAAAGGTTTGGGTCCCTGGATTTTTACAGCATCCAGCATTGCCCATGCTCAAGGGTTGCAGGGCCTACAACTTTTTTTTTTTTTTTCTGTTCACTTTTTCAAAAACCATTTCTTAACAGGTGACAGTTTAAGCCTCTGCTGATTCCTGCTTTCGCTCCAAGGTGCTTTTGCTGTCAATGGTTTGTTGAGTTAATTTATCATTCTTGTTCCTCCTGTGGGCCTGTTTCTGCAATTTTGGCTTTGCTTGGGGACGTCCCATTGTCTGAATTCAACTCTTGTACTCTATTCCCTGTCCCTTCCTTATTGTTCTGTGATCAAAAAAAAAAGCTGGAGACTCAGTGTGCTGGGTTATATGGGTACACTGGGGGACATCCTGAGGTAGATATGTCTAAAGTTTCTGATTCTGTCAGGGATCCTCCAGTGGACTTGTTGTCAGATACCTTCAGATTCATGTAAATGGGCCGCACTTTGTGCGACAAATATCTTTTCAGTTTGCCTTTTGGTGCAATTGTAGCGCATTTTGTAAATGCTACAAAGATCCCCCCTTCCCTTTTTGAACCTGTCCGAGACACTTTGGCATTGTTATCCTGTAAGGTAGTCTTTGTTGTGGCCATTCCCCCGGTCAGAAGGGTTTCTGAGCTATCAGTGCTGTCCTATTTGGAGCCACAATTCATAACAAGATTTATGTTGTGACCAACATCCTCCTTTTTGCCCAAAGTGGTCTGTGCCTTTCACATTGTTGAAGATATTTTGTTGACCTCCTTGTGTTCAGCACCAGACTACTTCTTTTAGGCAACTGATTCCATTTTTGTTATTCCAGGAGGTCTTCAAAATAATTCTTTGACTTCAATTACATTCTTTCAAAGTTATTGTGCACGCATATGAGTTGTGTGATAAAGTGCCTCCTTTTTTAAAGAGGAACTGCAGTCTGCTCACATAATTTGGAAAAAAAATTTTTGCCATTCTGAAGCTTCCCTCCAACCACTTTGCATATTTTATATATACTGTGATTCTGTACAAGTCTGGCTGCAGCCTTTTTAACTGTAGGCATCTGAAGCTGCTGCCTGTTAACTTCCTGGATTTACACAGGCACACCTCCAGCCCTGCAGCTCTCATTGGCCCTTTTATGACTCATCTCCCCTCCTTTCCTGGCAAACTCTTATGAGAGAGAGAGCTGTGCATGATGTCATAAACCTAGGCTTTTTACCAGACAAAGACAAAGTGGGCTGTATAAGGTATTTACTGGCAGAAAAAAAATGTTTTACTATCCAAAGTTAAAACAACAAGGGCAGAAGATTTAATGGATGGAAAGTTGAAAAAAATGACTGAAGGTCCGCTTTAATTAAAGCCCACTGCACTAGGTCAGTGAGTGCCTTTTGGGCTTTTCATTATTAGGGATCTGTAGTAGTGGGTATCCTCATCAAGTAGTGTTCCAGTATACACCTAACTAATCGAAAAATGGCTCCCTCCCCATCCTAACACCTATACTAACTAACCTGTGAAAGAAAAATCTGTATACTTTCCTATTTTCAGAACTATGCGGACCGGACACTTGATCTGGCTCCCCTGTGGCAACTTAAAGAGAGAGGAGGGAGTGCCGACAATATACAGTACCTTTAAAGTATTCATACACCTTGAAGTTTTCCACATTTTGTCATGTTACAGCCAAAAATGTAAATTTATTTTATTGGGATTTTATGTGAGAGACCAACACAAAGTGGCACATAATTGTGCAGTGGAAGGAAAATGATAAATGGTTTTCAAAATTTTTTACAAAATATGTGACAAGTGTGGTATGCATTTGTATTCAGCCCCTCTGAGTCAATAATTTGTAGAACCACCTTTCGCTGCAATTCTTTTTGGGTAGGTCTCTACCAGCTTTGCACATCTATAGAGTGACATTTTTGCCTATTATTTGCAAAATAGCTCAAGCTCTGTCATATTGGATGGCGAGTGTCTGTGAACAGCAATTTTCATGTCTTGCCACAGATTCTCAATTGGATTTAGGTCTGGACTTTGACTGGGCCATTCCAACATATGAATATGCTTTGATCTAAACCATTTCATTGTAGCTCTGGCTGTATGTTTAGGGTCGTTGTTCTGCTGGAAGGTGAACCTCCGCCCCAGTCAAGTCTTTTGCAGACTCTAACAGGTTTTCTTCTAAGATTGCCCTGTATTTGACTCCATCCATCTTCCCATCAACTCTGACCTGCTTCCCCCACAACATGATGCTGCCACCGCGTTTCACGGTGGAGATGGTGTGTTCAGGGTAATGTACAGTGTTCGCTTTTTTTGCCACACACAGCGTTTTGCTTTTAGGCCACAAAGTTCAATTTTGGTCTCATCTGACCAGAGCACCTTCTTCTACATGTTTGCTGTGTCCCCCACATGGCTTCTCGCAAACTGCAAGCGGGACTTCTTATGGCTTTCTTTCAACAATGGCTTTCTTCTTGCCACTCTTCCATAAAAGCCAGATTTGTGGAGTGCATGACTAAAAGTTGTCCTGTGGACAGATTCTCCCACCTGAGCTGCTGCTCAGCAGCTCCTCCAGAGTTACCATGGGCCTCTTGGCTGCTTCTCTGGTGAATGCTTTCCTTGCCTGGCCTGTCAGTTTAGGTGGACGGCCATGTCGTGGTAGGTTTGCAGTTGTGCCATACTCGTTCCATTTTCGGATGATGGATTGAACAGTGCTCCGTGAGATATTCAAAGCTTGGGATATTTTTTATAGCCTAACCCTGCTTTAAACTTTTATTCCTGACCCTTCTGTTGCGTTCCTTGGCCTTCATGATGCTGTTTGTTCACGAAGGTTCTCTTAAAGCTGAGTTCCACCCAAAAATAGAATTTCAGCTTTAAGGGAAGGTGACCCTACCACATGCCACATTTGGCATGTCATTTTTGGTTGGCGGGGGGAGAGCAGAAACCCTCTCTTTAGAGGGTTCCAGCTCCTACTTCCTCCCGGGGCACTGCGGTGCTAGAAGGAAGTTCACCTCTCCCTCCTCCCTCTCTGCAATCTGGTACACGTCACAGGTCCTAGATGATTGCCCGGCCAGTCGCATCACGGCTTGCGCAGTGCGTGCCCGGCTGTGAAGCCACAGCCAGGTGCCCGCAGTGACAATTCCGGCACCGCAAATAGGAGGGGGAGACATCCGGGGCTTCTTTCCCCCGCATAGCTGGATTCCAGGACAGGGTAAGTGTCCGATTATTAAGTCAGCAGCTGCAGTACTTGTACCTGCTGACTTTTTTTTTAATTTTTTTAATTTTCTCGGCGGAACTCCGCTTTAACAAACCTCTGAGGGCTTCACAGAACAGCTGTATTTATACTGAGATTAAATTACACACAGGTGGACTTTATTTACTAAGTAGCTGACTTGGTTCAGTTAGGTGGCTAAAGGCAATTGGTTCCACTAGGTTTTAGTGAGGGGTATCTGTGTAAATGTGGCTTAGTACAAATGCACGCCAAAAATTGTAAATCATTTTCCTCCCACTTCACGATTATTGGCCACTTTGTATTTGTCTATCACATAAAATCCCAATAAAATACATTTACGTTTTTGGATGTAACATGACAAAATGTGGAAAATGTCAAGGGGTATTAATACTGTTTCAAGGCACTGTAGTATGCCCATGAATGATGTCATCGCTCAAGGCATTTGGGCCATTGATAAAGTAATTGTAAATTCTCTTGTTTATTATTTTTAACATAAAAAAAAAATGTCATACTTACCTGCCCTGTGTAGTGGATTTCCACAGGGCAGCCTGGATCCTCCTATTCTTGGGTCCCTCTTCGGCTCTCCTGGCCCCTCCCTCCTGATGAGTGCCCCCACAGCAAGCAGCTTGCTATGGGGGCACCCAAGCTGAGTTGCAGCTCTGTGTATCTATTCAGACATGAAACTGCAGCCTGGCCTCACACTCTTTTGTCTTGTCATTGACTGGCTGACTTTGACAGTAGCAGGAGCCAATGGCACCATGCTTCTGTCTCAGCCAATAAGCAGGGGAGTCCCGGGCAGCTGAGACAATCTTACAACATCGCTGGATAGAGAGGCGGCTCAGGTAAGTATTGGGCTAAGGGGGGCTGCTGCACACAGAAGGCTTTTTATCCAAATGCATAGAATTCATGAAGATAAAAAACCTTCTGCCTTTACAACCACTTTGAGCCCTGCTATCTCCCCTGCAGCTGGCGCTGCATGACATGTGGTCACGTGACTAGAGTTACCTGAAAATAGTTTAGTATATAGATATTTCTTCCACAGGCTAGCATAGGTATTAGAAGGGGGGAGTTTTAAAGTGAAAGTCCCATGCAAAATCTAAAATCCCTGCACCTGTAGACACCAGGGATCTAACACTAACCTCTCTATCCCAGTAAGGAAAAGAAGAAGAAAAAAGTATACATACCTTTTTGGAAGCCAATCTGACCCACTCCGACCCAATCTCTGGTGCCTGAAGCTCTGCAGAGGACACGGACAACAACGGCTGTGAAATGAAAGGGGAAGTGACATCACCCATAGAGTTATTATGGGGCTTCTGTTGTCCTTAGTCTCCTCTGCACCCGCAGCAGCACCCGCAGCAGCTGACAGCTCAGTGTGGGATCTGTTCGGAGCGGGTCAGATCGGCTTCCAAAAAGGTATGTATACTCATTCTTTCTTTACAGGGATAGAGAAGTTAATGTTGGATCCCTGGTGTCTATAGATGCAGAGATTTTAGATTTTGCATGGACCTCCACTTTAAGATTAGTTGGTTATATCCCTGAAATCTACTTTTAAGTCTAAAGCCTCATGAACACGAGACGCCGGTGCAAACTCTGCTGAACACATGTTTTTAAAAGCTGAAACCGGCGTTTAGAAACGCCCGTTTTGCTGCGTTTGCATCTAGAAGCGTCTGCAGAGCAGAGAATGACACTGTGCTAACACAGTGGAACTAGCACTACAACATAGCCAAATTTGGTTCCTAGCACCAAGTGGCCCTGAGATACAGGGCCCCAAAGTTGGGTCGCAAAATGTCAAGCACTTCTGCAGCAGAGAATGACATTTTCTGACCCGGCTTTGGGGCCCCATATCTCAGGGCCACTTGGTGCTAGGAACCCTAAATTTGGATATGTTCTTGTTAGTCCAACTGTGTTAGCACACCAAATTTGGGGTTGCTAGCACCAAGTGGCCCCAAGATATGGTGCCCCACAGTAGGGTCGCAAAATGTCAAGCACTTCTGCAGCAGGGAATGACATTTGTGACCCGAGCTTGGAACTCGGGGCCACTTGGTGCCAGGAACCCTAAAGTCGGGTCATAAATTGTTACTTTAAAAACACTTATAAACGCAAACGTGCCACCGGCGTTTAGCCGCATTTGGCGTCTAAAACGTGGAAAACTTTTGTGTCTGAACCCATTTTTTGCTTCTGGAAAAACGAGGTTAAACGCAACTGCCTAAAAAGCCACAAAACGAGACTGTGTACATGGACACATAGGATAACATTGAATGGGTTCAGGGGCAGTTGAAAAAAAGTGGCCAACTGCCTCTGAACGCGCGTTTAACAGCGTCTCGTGTGCATGAGGCCTTAAAGTGGTTGTAAACATTTAAAATTCAAAATAAGAAAAGCATATCTTCAAGTGGGAACTTGCCTCAATCCAAAGTTTTAACTGCTTGTGTTACTTCTGAAAGTCTCTTAGACATAAGGCATGTAATGGTGACAGCCTGTAATGTGCATTCTTCCCAGCCAGGCTGTTTTCTAAAAGGGGGGTGGGGCCTATACCCTCCGCTCAGGTCTCAGATTACAATGAGCTCTCTGCTGTGGGGTGTGTATTATCAGATCCCCATCCTCTGCCTCCCTGGAAGCTGAGAAATTTGAGCTGCAGCTAAAGAAGTACAGCTTATGTGGGATGATTTGCTTCAATATTATCACCTGAGGATAGTCATGTCAGTGGACTTATGTAAAATGTTTATCACCACTTTAAATCTGTAAAGCGGCAACCTAATCTTCTGAATATGCTTTCTGTACATTCTATAAGGTCATTTATATATGCCCCGCAAATGCCAGTTTGGTTGAAAGGCTCTGTAAATGGCATTTTAATGTCTCTTTATTGCCTTTTTTTTTTTTTTTTTTTTTTTTTGTTGTACTGTATTTGGGTGTTCCTTAGACTGCTTTATGGTGTTCAGAGGGGAGGAGGATGCCACTGCTTGCTCCTGAGCCATGCTGGATTTTCTGCCACACTGACCATGGTGCTTGGGTGGCTGATGATGGCCTTGATTCCCTCTTTGTGTGGTCCAGTGTCCAACTTACCCTCCCCCTCCGTTCTGTTGGGGGTGGTGGCCTTTAAACTCTTTTGTATGACATCTTCTCAGAATCTAGTGGTAGTTCTCTCTATAATTTATGTTCTATTCCCCCCGGTACCCTTGATGAAGCAGCTGAGGACTAGCAACTGCGTCGGCAGCTATTAAGCAGGATTTATTAACATTCGCCCATCTGTACTTATTTTAACATTTGATTTATCAGATCCTGTAATGTTTGGTGTAATATCATATTTTGCAAAATTTCCATGGTGCCTAACTCTTTAACGATTTTACCGATTTACAATAAATATTTTGTTTTACTTAATTTTGCTGTTTGTATGGTGCCTCAAAAGTCCCCACATACATGGAAGGTGATCCTTCAATTGGTCTTACTATAGACTTAACACAGTAAATCAAAGGTTGGAGATGTATAGACATATGTGCACTCTACTCCCCTCAGGAAATGTTGGAGGTCTGACACGTGTTGATATTGGTAGCACAGCACCTAAAAACATATTTTTCTTTTTTTTTTTTTTTTTTATCTTTTTAACCTACTTCTAAATCACGTGTGTACCATTGATGAATAACTATTGTTTCTGCTATCAGGGGGACCTCGGAGCTATTGATGAAAAATATGATATTGCAATTTCCTCGTCATGTGGAGCTTTGGATCATATTGTGGTGGATACTATTGACACAGCACAGGAGTGCGTTAACTTTTTGAAAAGACAGAATGTCGGAGTTGCAACATTTATTGGTTTAGACAAGGTACTTTTTTTTTTTTTTTTTTTTTATATATGTATGTATGTAATGTGTGTGTGTGTATATATATGTGTATATATATATATATATATATATGTAAAAATGTAAATCACGTAGCGTATTTGGTTCACAGTTATACCGTGTACGTTTAATTTTCTTTACAGATGAATGTGTGGGAGAAAGGAATGAATAAGATATCAACCCCGGAAAACATCCCCCGTTTGTTTGATATGGTGAAAGTTAAGGATGCGCACATAAGACCAGCCTTCTACTTTGCCTTGAGAGATACACTTGTTGCGGATAATTTAGATCAAGCAACTAGAGTTGCCTTTCAGAAAGACAAAAGATGGAGGGTGGTGACTCTGCAAGGGCAAATTATAGAGCAGTCTGGTAAGGGCTTTATGTTGTGTGTGTACAAATCTCCTGATGCACTTTAAGCTTGATTCCTGCTATTGAGTAAACCCATAAGAATGTAATTTAAATTGCACAATTAGTAATGTTGCATATTCAAGTCTTCAACGCCAACTCCAGGCAAAAAAATTGTTCAGTTTTGTGGAGTGCAGAAGAGTTTATAATTCTGTCAGCTGACTGTTCTTTTTGGGAAATTCTTTTCATTCTCTGTCCCGAAGACACAACAGAAAGAAGGCAAGCTCCCCCCCCCTCCTTCACACTGACTGCAGCTTTGAAATCGCATGATTTCAAAGCTGTGTGTCAGTGCGACTTTGTGCGTACAATTTCACTGTCCCCTTACTGCCCATCTTAAAACCCCCCCCCCCCCCCCCAAAAAAAAAAAGATAGATCCTGTTCCTTTAAAGCATGAATAACCGCACAGTGCTTGTGCTGTGTAATTTGGCCCCTTCTATCACCTAACAAACCTGACTGATCCTAAGGTATAATCTGATTTTTTTTTTTTTTTTTTCAGTACAGGCACCAGGATAGATAATGATAACTAGCAGGGGGGTGGGATGTTTGTAGTACAGTTTAAAGTGTTAGTAAAATCAGTCTGTATATTCAGTAAAGCATGCTTGTTATACTCACTGTGGAGCCTAAGGGGTTAATCCTCTGCATTGTGTAAAAAGGTTGTTTGATCCTGATTTCTTCGAGCCTCCCCTTCTTCCACAGTTCCCAAACCATTTCCTTATAGAACAGAGCCTTGGGAGCATGTGCACATGCAGTTTGCGAATTACTAGAGTGTTTTTTTTCTTGGGAGAGTGCATGTTATCAGCACAGGGCCAATCAGCAGTGTCCAGACAGCGGGGCCAGGAGTCCTGCAGCCTCATAGGACAATTAGGGAAGAATGAAAACTCCTCCTACAAGCTTTAACCAGTGCTTGGTGGACACTGATAGAAGTCACAAGACTGCTCTGGCTGCTGATGAAAAAAGGCATTTAGGAGTTTATATTTACAAAAATAATTGCTTTTCCATGTTCTGTGTACTGTGGGAGACCAAATATAGTGAATGCAGGCTCCTGGGTTTAGTAACACTTTAAAGAGGAATTCCAGTTTTTGTTTTTTTGTTTTTGTTTTTTTTTTAGTTTTTTCAAAAAAAAAAAAAAAGTCAGCAGGTACAAATACTGTAGCAGCTGACTTTTAATAAAGAGTACTCTCCAGCCTAGGGATCCAGCGCTGTCATCACCAGGGCTGATTCTTTGGTTGCCTGGTGCCACCATCTTGAGTGTGGGAAGCCTCACAGTCGGCTTCCCACTGCGCATGTGCAAGTAACTTTCTGAATGAACGCTCAGCCTTCTGTGACATGAGGCGGGGAGGGGGGACTGCATTCAGACCGCCTAGTGGGAGCAGGTACATGTCAAAACTAAATAACCACTCCCTGAAAGGAGGGGGTTGAATTTTTTAGGTAAAGTTCTGTTTTTAAAGTAACATTGTGACTAGATGACATACACTTGCTGCGATGCTTTGTGGCCACGGCTAAAATGATCCCATTCGTTTGAATAGGTTGCGTTCAGTGGTTTTAAACGTGATGTTCAACGCCACTGAACGCAACCTATTCAAATGAATGGGATTGCGCCGCAACCACAAGCCAAATGCTAGGTGCGGTGTTCCCATTCAAATTTCCAGTTTGGTTTTAAAAGAGACAGGCATTCAGGAGGCAGCAGTATGCTCTCTAAAAAGCGTTCCACCGTCGATTGCTTTTCGGAGACTTCCGCAAGTGTAAACCAACCCTAGGAGTGGGTCAAAATCCTTGTTTTATTTTGACACAAGCTGCTTAATTCACTGTGGCAGTAGTTCATATTTTTCTTTTTATTTGTAGCATTTTTGTAACCTTCTACTATTTCTAGGTACAATGACTGGTGGTGGAGGAAAGGTGATGAAAGGCAGGATGGGAAACTCTGTTGTAGTTGAAGTTTCCGAAGAACAGGTTGGAAATCTTGCTTTTATTGTAGTGCGGTTTTTATTGTTTCCATTGAACATTTATATTTCTCAAACTCCCTCTTTTTGTTGGTATATTATAGTTACAAGAGATGGAGTCCAAACTTAAGTCTGACTCTGAGAAAGCGGCAGTAATTCTAGAACGTAAAGTTCAGCTTGAAGAAGAAGTCGCTAAACTGCGAAAGTCCACTCGGGAGATGAAAAACACTTTTGAAAAATTCACCGCAAATCTTCAGGTAACGAAACAAAAGGACAAAGGAAGCAATACAAAGAGAACATGTTCATTTTTCATACAAGTACATAAGGCACATATTCGGAATATGAAATGCCGGGATAACAAACACTTTCATTTAAATGCTAGTGGCATGATAAGCAACCCCAAGCTGTGGGCACAAAAATATCTGGGAAAAGTCCTTGCAGTGGGAAAGACTTATCTTACTGCATATTTACATCATAGCCATGCCATCATGTTTTTGTATCCCTGGAGTCCAGGCACCTTTTTTCCCTGTGCCTTAATTTTCACTGGATAAAGGACATGTTAGAGAGAGGTCTCTAGGGTCAGGATTTGCTACTACAAATTCTGCAGCATGCCAAAATGGCAGCGAGAGAGAAACAGAATAGTATTTGCTGTTGTGTTACTGTGCTCACACCATAATTAACCGATTGCCGACCGGCTCACGCTGATATACGCTGGCAGAATGGCACGTTCCTGTACGTCGGTCCGCAAAAGCAGGATAGAGGGCGCGCCGCGGGTCCCGCAGACTCAATGTCCACCGGCGGCCCGCGATCACGGCGAGGAGGGGCAGAACAGGAAACTGTCTATGTTAACAAGGCATTTCGCTGTTCTGCCTAGTAACATGACAGAGATCTACTGTTCCCTGTCATTGGGAACATCGATCTCTGTCATGTCAGTGGTAGCCCATCCCCCCCCCTACAGTTAGAACTAGCTGAGGGAACACACTTAACCCCTTGATCGCCCCTAGTGTTTAACCCTTTCCATGCCAGTGACATTTATACAGTAATCAGTGGCTATTTTTAGCCCTGATCGCTGTATAAATGTCAATGGTGAATATTAGAAACTGGCAGAAATGGTAAGCTAAACCCGCCTCTGTTTTTTGCTAGACTCCTAGAAGGATGGACATAATTTGTTTAGCTCTGTGAAGAAAAGTCTGACCAATTTTTGCTAGCTTTTTTTTTTTTCTCTCCAATTTATTCTTGGATTTCTTCTCCCATTGACTTCAATGAAGCTTCCTCATTACACCGCTGCTTGAGCTGTTTTCTAGAAGGTAGGGTGCCACATAAACCTTTTCTAAGCCTGACTTTGGAGTGCTGTACCTGGACTCCACTTCACTGTGTTGCGAGGCTAGCCTGGAATATGACCTTCAAGTGCTGGGTTCTGCTTGTGGCACTTAAGTATTGATAAAGGTTTTTTACTGTTTTTCAGGTCTAGAGCCGCAGCATTACCTTTTCTTTTGTCCTGCCTGCAGAGACTCACTCTGTTCAGTAGGCTCATTAAGCTGAGCACCAGGAGTTACCTTGCTTTCTTTATTGAACATCAGAGTTATTTCATTTTTAGACCAATTGGTAATGCTCTACCTCCAGGTGACTGGACACTGGCTAAAAGCAAAGTTAGCCTTATGCCTCAACATTTAGAAAAAAATCCCAGTTTTTCTACCTTATTTTGCAGTATCCCCTGCCTGTTACATGACTTCAATCCCTCTCCCTTCTGAGTTTAAGAGCAGCCAGTGGGTGCGGTTACTAAAGACTAGTGACATCACTTGAAGGAAGTGACCCTGTTCCTGTGTAGCCAGTGGGCGTATGCAGGATGGGAGGAGCTGATCATAGGTTCCTGCTCAGTGTTCTCCCATCAGTAAGGACGCATTGTGCATCTTTATTCATGAGAAAATGAAGAAATAAAAACAAAGAGCCATTGCACATTTGCAGTATAACTGTGTAGGGCTTTGAATTAAGACTACTGCGGGAGAAGGGCTCTGGGCACAGGGGGAATTGTCAGTGTAGCTAGAAGTACACTGGGGTCTCGGCTCAGTCTACGATGAACACTTTATATTACCTCCACATGATACCACCTTGTATTGCGAGTGTAACGCATGTCAAACAGAGAAAACCACATGATCTAACATTGTATTGTGAGTGCATTGCATGACAAGCAGAGAGCTCCACATGATCCAACATTGTAGTGTAAGTGTAATGCATGACAAGCAAAGAACTCCACATGATTTAGCCTTGTAGTGTATACCACAAAAGGCTGCAGTATAATGCATTGGATTCCTACCTGTAGTGTGTGTCGTGTTGGTGTATACATTGCAGTGTGTCATGTGTTGGTGTGTACATTGCAGTGTGTGTGTGAAATAAATTTTGGGGTGGTTTTGGATTTCCCCTATTTATTATAAATGTATTTTTTGTCTATTCCTATAAATATCTAGTCTGTCAAAGCTCTGATAATAATAGTGAGGCTATAAGAACAATGTTGGCGATATAAATAACCACAGTGCTCAAGAAGGAAAGGTCTTGTTTATTTACCCAGAAAGTAGAAATGCTAACATAAAACACTAACTGAATACTAAAGAGCATATGAAACAAAAGAACAGGGGTGATACAATACCAGAAGTCCTTCCTTTTGGGTTCTGTATGCTGGCTGGGCTCCAGGACAAAGAGAGAAAGAACCCTAGCTGGCCATTATCTCTTAAACCATTTTTAAACATAACCCTCTGCCCGTCCGTGTAGTCCTTTTTCCATATTTAACATACTAATCATAGGCAATTTTTCAATTTTGACTGGAATTTCACTTTAAGGGCTTAACCTGGCACCATTTATCTGGATCTCTTGCCTCTTGGCTTGACCGTGCCACGAGCGACTGTACCGAAACCCCACAAGAGAGAAGAGCGGTGATCGCCTTTAAAGTTGCTAACTGGCACTGGCTCCTACAGGAAGTGCTCACCTTGGCACACTATTGCACTACATTGAGAGGCTTGTGAGGTGCTATACAGGTCAAGAGCTGCAGGCCTTTGCAGTGGAGTAAAGACCCCTGGGGTGGTTACGCCTGACCATAAATTGGCAACGATTGAGCTGGGTCCTGAGAGTCTGTAGCTCTGCAATGAAAACCTTCTCACTAGTAATTGTCCCTGACATAAGAGTCCCACATGATGTTGCTTCCCCTCTCTCTGGCATTGGGAACCTCTGTTCACAGTTCATGTTTAATTGGCTTTTCGTTTTGGCTCTCTGCCAGTCACAAGAGGAGAGTGGCTTATCGGGCACCATTGTGTTTTGAACTTTGAGCCATTTATTTAGGTTCTTTCAGGGGTTGGTGCTGGGGGGCACATAATCGGGCCCACCCAGATGCCATTCTGTGAATGCACACAACATCTTGGAAGCGGGCTAACTCTTTCATGGGTTATGATGGACACAGACACAAGCTTCCTGCAGTGTACAGTACCACTGAGCTCCAAGGCCTTTGACTGGACAACAGCAAGGCTTCCCTCCCCATTTTATCTGGTCACAATTGTGAGTTGGGACACTCTAATTGCAGCGGATGGTGTACCTAGTTGGCAACTGCACTAAATCTTCACAGGAGAATGCCCAATGAACTGACATATCTCTGGTCTTCAGTTCTACAGCTAGGGTCCTCACTGATGTGGTGTGCAGAAATTTAAGGATGCGGCAAACCAGAGTTAATATTGCTTAAGTTTACAGAGTAGGGTCTTTGAAAGTTCCTAAAACTTCTGTTTTATCCTTATCCGTGGAGGATACTTTATAAAACTAGATAGATCTTCATTCCTTAAACGGTTTGCACAGCATGAAAGAGCATTCCCACAAGAAGTGTGTGGTTCCGGCAGTGGATTCTGCTGTGTCATTCTTGAACAAGACTCTAACTATCCCTTACCAACAAGAGGAAAAACTTCTGTCCCTCTTGTCCAGGGGTCTCCAAACTTTTCAAACAAAGGGCCACTTTTGTGTCCTCCATACTTGTGGCCAGCAGGGGCAGAAATTTCACGGGCCCAGCATCAGTGAGAATAATTATGGCCGCAGGGTTTGTGGTCAATAGGAGTATTTTTCCTATTAGTAGGAGGAAAAGTATCCCATCATTGGTATCGGTGGAAGATATTGCGCCCCATTGTTGGTGTCAGTGGGAGGAATAGTGCCTCATATCAGTGGGAGGAATTGTGCCCCAAGGGCCGGATAAAGGCTAGCGAAGGGCCACATTTTGGGAGACCCCTGCTCTTGTCTCAAATGAAGTATCTGCTGTCCGATTTGCACCCCTTAATTTGCTTATGCATGAATATGTACTGTGCTTGATGGTGGCTTCTCAAGGTTGTTCCTTATGGATAGATTCACACCAGACAGTTGCAACTTGACATTCTAATGACTTGCGACAGATGGACATAGTCCCTTGATTTACCTATGCATCCTACCAAGCCTGTTAGTAATTGTTTTTGGTGTTGTCCACCTCTCATGGGACTGCTTTTAGAAATTCAGTAGTTGATAAAACAAGTAATCCTTTGCCCTTTAATATATGATTAAAAAAAATAGGATTTTGACTCTTGCCTGTAAAATGTATTTCTTGGGCATACATAACAGGCCCGCCCCTCTGCCTGCTCACTTCATGTACTGCTTGCTACAAAACTAAAGGCATGTTGAGAGTGGGGAGGATTTATGCAGGACTGTTTCAGTTTTGCTTTTTGCCACTGTCCAATCAACTGGAGGTGGAGCAATAACCCCTTGGTCTTAAAATGAAACAATTCTGTGTCCTGTTATGTACGTCCAAGAATAGTTTTTTTTTTTGTTTGTTTGTTTGTTTTTTATAGAAGCTAAAAATCCTATTTTCACTTCACATTATTGTTCATAATGTACCATCATATTTGGATGTTCCTAATGCTGATTTGTTCCACCTGCGAATGGATGTTATCAGGTGTGCTTTTTTATTTGCTATGGAGATAAATATTTACAAAAACAAATCCTATTTGCATCACAGGGTGCTGTTCAAATGTCCTGCTACGACCAGTTTTACAGCAGAAAGGGTTAACATTGGGGGACTGAGCGTTGATTTCATCCGCTGGGTAGAGTGCAGGATGCACTCTGCATTTCATCCTGCAATCCTTATTCTGCTCCAGCTTTGCAAAAGCACCACATAGAACTCTAATCCCCAGTCTGTTTCTACTGCCCACTTACAGTGACCAGGTCACCTATGGCCATCTGCAACTAATTTGCAACCAGCTGTCTGTGTTTCTATCTATAAAGAGACTGTTTTTGACTCACCAAAGCCTTCTCCAATCACTTCAGGGCTACAAGATGTTGTTGGGCCCAAATTGATGCTGAACGCACTAACACTGCAAAGATCTTTCCATTACACCCACTTTTCAAGGTTTACCTCTATGCAGAATAGAAACCCGATGAAGTGTGTGCTAGAACTGTTACCATTAAAAGGAAATTCGGTAAACCGTGGTTTATATCCACTGTGGATCTGCCAGTGAACCCACCTTAACAGGAAAACCCCTAGACCTGTTGAAAGCATGCTTACCTTTATGAATTGTACGGATCAGCACTTAATATCTCTCATTAAATCCTAGTTTTTCTTGGCAGGTTCTGCCTTCTGTCCTATGTTGGCTGTAACTCTAATCTATCAAATTTTTTCAAAATAGATTCAATACCTTAAAGCGTCTACAAGCAGGGGGCTAATTGTGAGTCCTTGAGAATCTTCGGGTGGCTTGCCCTTTAGGCATTCGGGTGCAGAAAGTCCCCTTAGGGGCATAGAATAGTTTCTTGCATTTTGGCACTTTCTTCAGCTGTTGCCTCCTTGTTTCAGAGTGCTACAGCACAGATTAATTCACGTCCCTGGTCCCTACAGTTCCTCTCATCCCTGGGCCCCTTACTCCAGTCCCTGTAAACTCTGTAAACTAGCCTATACTCTTCCCCTATTTTTGTGATTACACCTTACATTGGTACTCTGGCTATTGGTGTTTTTTTTTTTTCTTGAAAGGTTGAGCACAATAGTTAGCGGTGCACCGAAATGCAAATTTTGGACCAAAACTGAACAGTCAGAATGCACTTGGCCGAAAACCGAAATGGACAGTTTAAAAAAAAAAAAAAAAAAGTATATATAATTGTATTATTTTCGACTTTTTGAAGCGCTTTTGCGCAATAAATAAAAGCTCAAGAAAAATGCATCCCTTTAAATGTTGTATGTTTTCACACTGTCCTTTGCACTTCCATTGTAGTGCAGACCTCCCCATTGAAATGCACTGAAAACGCTGCAAAAACGCATTCGTGTTGCCTTTTTGATATGGATTTTGAGTCGCATGACCAATGAAAATTGCGGCAAAATCGCAAGCATTTTCAATGGCCATTATGGGCACTTTTTTTTTTTTCTTTTTTCTATCGGCAAAACGCTGATAATTTTCGGCGAACGATATATGGATGCATCCCTAATAATGGTCGAACAATTTCAGCTGTAATATGGTAATACAGACTTTAATATATTGCTCTCCTACTTCTCATTTTTCAAATCTTGCATGTGAGTGTTTGTAGAAGTTATTGATTTTTTTTTTTTTTTTTAGAGCCTTTCTGAGCAAGAAATACACCTGAAAGCTCAAGTGAAGGAGTTGGAGGTTAATGTTGCTGCTACTGCACCTGACAAGAATCAACAAAAACAGATGGAAAAAAATGTGGAAATGTGTAAAAAAGGTATGTGGTTCTGTAGTATAGAAATCCGTGTTATCCTTTTAACTCTTAAAGTCCTTTTCTTTTTTTTTTTTTTTTTTTTTTTTTTCCTTTTAAAAATAAGAAACTTATTTTATTCTCATCTGCTCTGTGCATCTGTGCAGTGGTTTTGTAAAGAGCAGCCCAGATCCTCCTTCTCAGGGTTCATTGTCGGTGCTCCTGGCCCCTCCCTCCTGTTGAGTACCCCCACAGTAATCAGCTTGCTATGGGGCACCTGAGCCGCAACTGTGTGTCTATTCTGACATGGAGCCATGGTTCGGCCCTGCACACCCCCCCTCCGCCCTCATTCTCATTGGCTGTCTGACTTTGACAGCAGCGGAAGATGTGTCTCAGCAAATCAGGAGGAAGAGTCCCGGACAGCTGAGGCACTCGTGCATATCGCTGATCGAGATGGGGTTCAGGTAAGTATTAGGGGGCTGCTGCACCCAGAGGGCTTTTTATCTTAAAGCGGAGTTCCCGCGATCATTTTTTTTTTTATCCTAGTATTATTTTCAACGTAATTTAAATAGGAGTATATAATGTTCTTAACAGATTCTTCAACGATATATAAGCCTTACTGTAATATTGGAATCCTCCGTTTGTGGCCGTTTCCATTATTAATGTGGGCATGTGAAGCCCAATTGCGTTTCTCTTCCTGGAGTATTACCCAGCATGCACCTCTCAATCTTGCGCATGCTCGATTCAACGGCGGCCATAGCGCCGATTGTAACGTTGCCATAGCAACGGTCTGCGACGGAGGAAGGTCCACCCTGTTATGACAACAAAGCGCTTTCTTCCCTTTTTAAAAATGGCGCTGTGGTCCACCTTAAATCACGTCATTTCCTGTCAGGAAATAACGTGATTTTAGAGCACATTACTGCCCACATGCTCCTAGGAAATGATGCATCATCATTTCCCAGGAGCATAGGCGAGGGAGGAAGTCTCGAGGAGCTCCGCGGTCCAGGAAGTGACATTAGGAGGACTGCATAGCAACAAGGCATTTAGGGTAAGTATAAAAAAATTTTTTCCTCCAAATGTTTGTTTATAGGTTTAAAGGAAAACATTTTTTTAGGGTGGAACTCTGCTTTAATGCATAGAATGCAAATTGATAAAGCCAGGAAACCTATGAGTAGAAACATTACGCAAAAAGCTGCTATACTCCCCTGCATCATTCCAAGTATGGTTTTACAGTAATGTCACATCAGCAGTATTATGAATCTTTTTAATACTGTTCACATTTTCAAAATTGCACGCTACAGACTTACTGTATCTACCGAGCACTATACATTTAATGTGAAGGGCTTGTTCACACAATCTCTATTTAGCTGCACTGATCCGCAGAGTTCAACACTGTCTCAATGCAAGGATATAAAGAAAACAATTGTCTTCTATGTGCCTTGTTTACACTACAATGCTGGAGGTCAGGGTGTGTTATGTAAAAATGCTGACGTGCTACATTTTTATGCCCGTCACAATCGTCACGTGACGCCACCTATGCAAGCCCTGCTGTGTTTTGGCCAGCTGGTTGAGTGAAGGAGACGAGAGATGCTGCACAGTTGCATGGCATGTCGGAGCTGGCGGCTCAGTTCCCCCTACTTGGTGGACTTTCGGTGACAATACACGTGGGCCGGGTAACAGAGACTTAATGGGCATCCGCAGCATGGGAACAGTAATGTACCTCCCACATGTATGTTGAATACATGCCTTTAACAAGAAGCTCACTGCCCCAGTCTGCTCACACATAACATGCAACTTATCAATCTTAGAGTCAATTTATACTATCGCCTTGATGGTATTTTGACTTATCGTGGTAAACATCTCAGCAATGATACAGGTGCATTGTTTTTCCAGAGGAACTTTTCCTGCAGTTGTCAAGCACAATTAATAAGTACATTCTATCTGAATACCAGGATTTGAATTACCAACAATAAGCTTCATGCAAAAAAGCTCCTGTCAGTTTACACCAGCTGGCTCCCCCCTATTCCCTTTCCATTTCTGCTCCCCTTCCCTGGGGCCACACACAGATGGTATGCTTTTTCCTACTGAGACTTCAATATCTTTATTGTCACTTACTAGTGTGTTGCATGACATTTAGACAGATCTTTGTTTATGATTTAATGGCTGACAAATTTACATTTTGCCATTTCTTGCCTTATTGATGAATATATTTTTTAGATACTCTAGTATGATCCATTTGTTACCATTGTAACTGTTTCCCTGGTACTCTATACCAGGTCATGTTGTGCTTTTATGTATTTTTGGCTACGGTAACCACACCCTACACAGTGAGTGATCTATGAGTGACTGTTCCATTAGAGTGGATTCATTTTTGATGCACCCATTTTTGCAGCTAAACTAATTACACTGCATGTCACTGTGGCATAAAGATGAATGAAGTACAATTTTTTATTTTATTAGAGATACTTTTAAAGCATTGTCAATTTCTATATATTGTATGTTCACATCAGTCCCTGCACTGAAGGAGCTTACAATCTAAAGTCCCTAACTCTTATTCATACATACTAAGGTCAATTTAGAGAAGAGCTAAATAACCTACCAGCATGTCTTTGTAGTGTGGGTGAAAACTGGAGCACCCAGAAGAAACGCATGCAGACTCCAGGAAGGTAATATCGTGGGTGGAATTTGAACACATGACCATAGTGCTCCTAGGCAGAAGTGCTAACCACTTAGCCACAGTGCTACCCAATTTTTTGACATTTCATAATGTAAGGAAAAAATAGTAGACCATGCTATGCAATATAAGATTACTTTGCACTGCCTCTACGCTTTTTTTTTTTTTCTTTTGGTATGTGCTGGTTTACATGAATCCATTGCATAATTGTTATAAAGGTGCAACACAATTTACTCCAATATGGAGGAGGTCTTGTTTACCCCCACCTGCATTATCACAGACACTGCAGTATTTTTTCTTAGTTTTTCTTAGTTGCAACAATAGCGACACAGTGGCAAGTAAGAAGCAAACAAATTTCTTAACACGTGTTACCAACAATGAAACTGTCACATGGGTTTCATACGATTGGTGTAAGGCACCTACATCCAGACTCGGACAGCCAGAAATGTGTCCAAATTCCCTTTTTTGATTCAACCCCAGTTTGTGAATAGGCTCTTGGGAGTGAAGGCAGCAGCACTGTTTTGCTGGGAAATAAATCAACGTATGCATGTGTAGTGGTTATGAGAGCGATGGAGAGTAAGAGGATGCTGAAGAACAGTGTTGTCAGCCTAAACAGGCAGTTAGGAGCACACTGGATTTCTGGCAGATCAGTCATTTTCCTACAGTGTTTTTATAGGGTTAAAAACAGAACTAGTATCCTTCAACCTCTAATCTCTAATGGTACCTTTTAGCAAAGTGTAATTTCTTCAATGTTGTCACATGAAAAGATATAATAAAATATTTACAAAAATGTAAGGGGTGTACTAACTTTTGTGAAATTGTATGTGTGTGTATCTCACAAAAGTGAAAAGTGAGTACACCCCGAAGTGAAAATGTCCAAATTGGGCCTAAAGTGTCAATATTTTGACGACTCCTCCATGAAGACATCACGGTGCTGGTGGATGTTGGAGACCTTGCGCTCCTCCACCTTCCATTTGAGGTTGCCCCACAGATGCTCAATAGGTTTTAGGTCTGGAGACATGCTTGGCCAGTCCATCACCTTGACCCTCAGTTTCTTTAGCAAGGCAGTGGTCGTCTTGGAGGTGTGTTTGGGGTCGTTATCATGTTGGAATACTGCCCTGCGGCCCAGTCTCAGAAGGGAGGGGATCGTGCTCTGCTTCAGTATGTAACATTACATGTTGGCATTCATGGTTCCCCCAATGAACTGTAGCTCTGCAGTGCCAGCAGCATTCATGCAGCCCCAGACCATGATACTCCCACCTCCATGCTTGACTGCAGGCGAGACACACTTGTCTTTGTACTCCACACCTGGTTGCCGCCACACACACTTGACACCATCTGAACCAAAGAAGTTTATCTTGGTCTCATCAGACCACAGGACATGGTTCCAGTAATCCATGTCCTTAGTCTGCTTGTCTTCAGCAAACTGTTTGCGGGCTTTCTTGTGCATCATCCTTAGTAGAGGTTTCCTTCTTGGATGACAGCCATGCAGACCAATTTGATGCAGTGTTCGACGTATGGTCTGAGCACTGACAGGCTAACCCCCCCACCCCTTCAACCTCTGCAGCAATGCTGGCAGCACTCGGACATCTATTTCCCATATCCAACCTTTTGGATATGACGCTGAGCATGTGCACTCAACTTTTTTGGTTGACCATGGCGAGGCCTGTTCTGAGTGGAACCTATCCTGTTAAACCACTGTATAGTCTTGGCCACTGTGCTGCAGCTAAATTTCAGGGTCTTGGCAATCTTCTTATAGCCTAGGCCATCTTTATGTAGAGCAGGGATATGCAATTAGCGGACCTCCAGCTGTTGCAGAACTAAAACTGCCATGAGGCATAGCAAGACTGACAGCCACAAGCATGAAACCCAGAGGCAGAGGCATGATGGGACTTGTAGTTTTGCAACAGCTGAAGGTCCTCTAATTGCATATCCCTGATGTAGAGCAACAATTCTTTTTTTTCAGATCCTCAGAGTTCTTTGTCATGAGGTGCCATGTTGAACTTTCAGTGACCAGTATGAGAAAGTGAGAGCAATAACACCAAATTTAACACACCTGTTCCCTATTCAAACTTGAGACCTTGTAACACTAACAAGTCACATGACACCGGGGAGGAAAAATGGCTAGTTGGGCCCAATTTGGACATTTTCACTTAGGGGTGTACTTGCTTTTGTTGCCAGCGGTTTAGGCATTAATGGCTGTGTGTTGAATTTTTTTGAGGGAACAGCAAATATACACTGTTATATTATTATTATTATTATTATACAGTATTTATATAGCGCCAACAGTTTACGTAGCGCTTTACAACTTGAGGGTAGACAGTACAAATACAATACACTTTGATACAGCAGGAATCGGAGGGCCCTGCTCCTTAGAGCTTACAATCTAAGAGGGAAGTTCAAAAAGATACAAGAGTTAATAACTGTGGGTGATGTGCTGATTGAGAAGATAAATGTACAGTTGTTAGGTGGGGGCCAGATAGGCTTCCCTGAAGAGATGAGTTTTCAGGGATCGTCTGAAAGTGGATAAAGTAGGAGAAAATCGGACGGATTGGGGTAGAGCGTTCCAGAGGATGGGGGAGGCTCTGGAGAAGTCCTGAAGGCAAGCATGGGATGAGGTGACAAGGGAGTTTGAGAGCAGGAGGTCTTGGGAGGAGCAAAGAGAACGATTAGGTTGGTATTTTGTGACTAGGTTAGAGATGTAGCTGGGGGCCAGGTTCTGGATGGCTTTTTAAGTTATAGTTAGTATCTTGAATTTAATTCGATGACTGAGTGGCAGCCAATGGAGGGATTGGCAGAGGGGTGTAGCAGACGCTGAGCGGTTTGTGAGGTGGATGAGCCTGGCAGCAGCGTTCATGATGGACTGAAGTGGGGATAGCCTATTTAGAGGTAAACCAATGAGGAGGGAGTTGCAGTAGTCAAGGCGGGAGATGACCAGGGAATGGATTAGAAGCTTTGTGGTGTCATTGGTTAGGAAGGGGCGTATCTTGGAGATGTTGCGAAGAGGCGGCAAGCTTTGGATAGTGATAGAATGTGGGGTCGAAAGGTTAGTTCAGAGTCCAGGGTTACACCTAGGACCTTGGCGTGGGGAGATGGGTTGATAGTTGAGCCGTTGATATTGACAGGGAAATCGGGGGAAGTGGCACCTGAGGGAGGAAATATCATGAGCTCGGTTTTGGATAGGTTGAGTTTGAGGAAGTGATGTGACATCCAGGCTGATATGTCTGCTAGTAAGTTGGTAATGCGTGAGGAGACAGATGGAGAGAGCTGGGGGGTGGAGAGATAGATTTGGGTGTCATCAGCGTAGAGATGATATTTAAAGCCGTGGGAGGCAATCAACTGACCCAAGGAGGTGGTGTAGATTGAGAGACAAGCTATACAAGTTATACAAGCTGTACACTTACTACTTTACATTACAGCAAAGTGTCATTTCTTCAGTGTTGTCACATGAAAAGATATAATAAAATATTTACAAAAATGTGAGGGGTGTACGCACTTTTGTGAGATACTGTATATATCATTTCTATCCCAGGTGCAGCAGTATTTTTTTTTTTTGTGCATTTTTGTTTAAAGATTCAGCAATGTGTATGGCCTCACTGATTTCCTATATTGCTACATTTAGATGTGTACAAAATGATATGCTATATACATCTAAACCCAGCATTTTAGACATGTGAATGAGTTCTGTAGCCACCCTGGCAGTATTATTATGTCGGATTTTTGCGTCTCAAAGCGGTACAATTGTTTTGCATACAAATTTTAGCATTTTTATATATTGTAGGCCTGTAATTCTTAAGAATAACCCACTTAAATCTGTCCGAACAAGAGTCTAGTAGACATCCCAGGTATGATTAAGTTTGACTCACAAAATCATAAATTATAATATAACTCTAAAAAAAAATAATAAAATGAATTCAGAAAGAACAGTATATAATATAAAAGTGCATGCAGGGCACTGGACAAAGCACTAGTGACAAAAGGGATTTGAAATGATTTGAAACAGTAATGTAATCTTTAAAATAGTACTGTATGTGTTATGAATTTTGTACTTTTTGAATTTGCCGCCGGGCTCTGCCCCCGTGTGTCACAGCCCTCGCAGGGAACGGAGCCCGGCTCACAGAGGCATCGGGCGGAGGACACAATGGGGGGGACATGGCAGGATCCTGGGGACAAGGTAAGTAACCTGCACCTGGATCCTACAATGCAATCCCAAGTGTGGCTCGGGGTTATCGCTAATGGTACTGAAATTTAACACCGAGCCACACTCGGGAAAACCGCCAGGGAGGTTAAGTGATGCTGTCTTGGTTTTTCCTGTGTGCTACTGGAGTGCATTTTAGTCAGATGACCATAAAGAAAATCGTTTTTTCTTTTTTTTTGTTTACAAATGCTCCATTTTGTTTTAATTAAGAATTTGAAAAGGCTGCAGAAAAAGCTGGAAAAATTGAAGCAGAAGTAAAAAGGCTTCATAATCTCATAGTTGACATTAACAATCACAAGTTGAAAGCCCAACAAGACAAGCTTGATAAGATCAACAAGGAGCTTGATGATTGTGCATCTTCCATAACAAAAGCTCAAGTTTCCATCAAGACGGCCGATAGGTATGTAAAAAGGCCACATAAGTACACAAGATATGATCTTTTTTTCTTCTTTTAGCATTGTATTACAGCTACATGGACATTAAGGCTGGGCACACACGGGCGGAATGTCGGAAAAAAGCCGGTAAAAAAAAAAAAAACCCCAACGTTCAGCCCGTGTGTATGACGGTCTGTCCAACAGAAGCCGGCCGTGCATGCTTGAAAACCAGCATCCGACCGTCTCCCGATCAGCCCTCTCAACCAGTGGCAGAGTTTTCTGGCGTTGGGGTCTCCCCCTGTCAGAACATAACAGCTCAGCGGGGGGAGGTTGCTGAACTACCCTCACGTGGTTAGTACAGCGGCTGCGACGGGAGCTGAAAGTTGTTTTCTTTTTTTTTAATTTTTCAATCAATTCGTGGGGTTGAATGAAGAAAAAAAAAAAAAAGAATAGTGTGTACCCGGCTTAACTCAGATTCCATCCCTACATGTTGTGACTGCTTCGTTTTGGTCAATTGATTTGCCTTAAACTGGATGGAAACTGGTTTAGTATAAACCAGTCTGTCTCCCTCAACATCTATTTCTTTTTTCACCAATTCTTTATAAATGTTCATCAGTGTAAAAGGTATACAAATCATTTAATATCCAGAAGATATGGGATCCATTGCCAAGACAATACATGGAAAGGAACAACTAATGAATCCAGTTAACAATATCTATTGAAAAGTATTCAAACACTCAACATGACTAAAACATTCCACGTAAAGTCACTGATACCTCGGTACTATTGTGTCTTCAGTTAAATATACTTGAACAATTGCAAGTGGGGGTGGGGGGGGGTCTATAGGATAAGAGGGTAGAGAGGTCCAGGTAGAAAAGCAGGGAGAAGGAAGACTAGGATGATAAAAGATAGGGGGGGGGGGGGGGTACCAGAGAAGGGGTGTAAAGGAAGTTTACAAAAAAAGATGGGGGGGGGTGTCTGCTCCCCTCTCTATAAGGTCAAGAAATCCATTGCAAGCTACTCCAAAAAGATGATCCTTATGAATCCTCCAACAATTCCTTATATTGACACTTACATAAATGTCTCGAAATTTTTCACAAGAGCCTTTTTCAGTCGCTAGTTGATCAGTCATTTCATAAATGTTATTTTATACAGCTGCATGGCAGTGTAGGGTATCCACTGTTGTTTCCATGAGTCTGGTATACAGCTTGGTGCTGCATTGATTATGCCTGGCGATATTGAGCGTTGATAAGATGAGCTAAGGAAGTTATGATGCAACAGGAAGAAGGCAGGGTCTAATGGAAGCTCATGGTCTGTAAATTTCTGGGCAATGCACCGTACTTCAGAGCAGAATGTGCAGTTTCACAGGACCCATACCCGTGGTATGTCCCCTTTGACATCACCACACTTTAAACATAATTCTGAACTCTGTTGGAACATTCTTTGTAGTCTGTGTGGTGTGCACTACCATCTCTTTAGCATTTTAAATGGTGTTTAAAACAGGTGTAGGTTTTGGATGTGAATAGGAGTGTTTTGTCTGTTCTTCTAATTTGAAGATCACGTTTTCATTTAGATATACACCTCAACCCCTTTTTCAAACCATCCTCCCCCCCCATGTAATAAAATAATAAAAATGTAAATCGTGCCACTATTGGCCACAGTGATTTTATTTACATATGTTTTTTTCATATGGTCACATGTTCTCGAAGCGTGTTTCTAACCCACAGGCAGAGGTCACCAATCGGCACATCTGCCTGAACTTTTTATTTGTGTTATTTCCACACCTTGCTGCTTTACAGCCAGGTTCCCACTGTGCATGCGCAACTCATGCTGCGTTTAGTGACTGGTCCTACAGTCCTCTGGGACCTGTGAAGTGTCCCAGAAGAAGGCTGCTGGCAATTGGGGTGGGGTGAACTTCTGTTTGGATCACCTTCAGTGTTTTCAATATTCACTGGCATTTTTGTTAATTCTAGCCTGCAGGTGTCACTGCAGTTCCTCATGACAAAGCACAAGTTTGGTGTGTAGACAAGGGATTATTTGTTTCTAGATTTAGTTACAGTAAATTAAAATTGAGTGCTGTAGGTTACTGCAACTTCCTTGTAGCATTTTAACAGGCAATATAAGCTAGTGTAGGGTTGCAAACAAAATCTTTTACGATTTTAATATTCTAAAACAGTGCAACAAATTTTAAACCATTTGTAATTTATCTTGCGTTTATTGATGGACACAGCTTTTCTTATCTTGACTGTGGGGTTTATACCCACCTACAGGATTAGGACACTAGGCAGAAAAAACTCAGCACTGCCTATTGGCAATCCTAGCTAGTATAAACCCCCCTCTGTTACAGGAAGCTCAGTTATTTCTATCTAGTGTTTCAAGAGTAAGGACCTAGTTCCCTGCTGGGACTTTTGCTTCCATAGCTTTTGTTTTTCTCTTTTTTCCTTCTTTTTTTTTTTTTCTCACCTATCCTTAAGGCACTGCTATGGTCAAGATTAAGAGCTGTGTCCATCAATGAACGCAAGAGAAAACAGGATTTTCTTTATCGTACATCACGGGACACAGAGCACCATAATGATGACTATGTGGGTTATACGCTTACCTTTAGGTGATTGGACACTGGCAACCAATAGTAAGACGGTTCCTCCCATATAACCCCTCCTACACAGGAAGTGCCTCAGTTTTTTTGCCAGTGTCTTGAAGGCGATGGTCATGGCTGTTGAAGCTCTTCAGTTTCTTCAAAGAATGTCCCACTGAGGACGTTATAATCGGATCCATTCGGATGGCTTACTAAGCTAAAGTGGATGGTACCCGAACCTTGGCTCAAGAACGAGGTATTGCTTGTAATGTGTCCTTTTTAGGCGCTGGACCCTTGTAAAAATTGGTATTCCTGGTCAAACCTTGCCCAAGGAAACCACAAAGGGTGCCTTACAGGTCCAGGGGTGTGGACCCCAATATATGGGGGACCCGGTCCCGGAAGGTCCTTAAGAGGCGCTACCCGCCGTGATGGGGGAAGAATGGGCCTGGCAAGACAGGCCCTGCTGCTTGGGATGGTGAGTACTCCCCGTTGGGGTTCATTATATATACATATATGTATTTCCCCTGTTTGTTTTCAAAACTACCAGTTAACCTTGATCCGGTGTCCGGGGTTACAGAGGCCGATTGGCGCGCATTTTTTTTAATCTTACAGGCGAGTGCGCATGCACGCCGCGCGTCCATCACGTACGCGCCGCCGGCATGTGAGTGCGCTGCCAGTGTGCGCGTGCGCCACTGCTGTCCACGTCACAGCACCGTGTGCGTCAGGACGGCGCATGCAGTAGGCAGGTCGCCGGCCGCTGATGCGCGCGCTCGATCCCATGCTAGGGTTTATAGCATGGAGCTCCTGGCGTGCGCGGAACGAATGGTGGGCATGTAAATCTGATGGTCTTGGACAGCGGTGACAGGTTAAGGCAGTGATGGCAAACCTTGCAACCCCAGATGTTTTGGAACTACATTTCCCATGATGCTCAACTAATCTTAAGAGTGCATGAGCATCATTGGAAATGTAGTTAAAAAACATCTGGGGTGTCAAGGTTTGCCATCACTGGGTTAAGGAGTGGTTGTGGTTGTGGGGAGTACTACTTGGTGTTTTTCGTGTGTAAGCAATGTCTTCCAAAAGACGAGCAACAGGGAACAAGGCAAGCCCAGGGGTAAGAGTCCCTCTACAAATAGCAGGAGACCAACCCCATACTGATGCAGCCTCAGTCTCTACTGAAGGACCTGCGGCTTCTGACCTGGCTGAGCCATTGCACTTGTCAGGCATAGTGGCCACTACCAATATACCTGCCTCGGCTTATGTTACTAAGGATGATTTGGCATCTGCCTTAGCCTTGAAGGCAAGATAGCTGGCATGATTGCCTGTGTAACACGGGGGAAAGAAGCGTAATAGATCTCCCTCCCCTGAGCCTGGGCCAAGTGGTGAGTCACTAGAGCCCCAGGACTCTTATAGCCAGATGGGTCCAGGTGACCTGGAACCAGAATGGGCAGAGGATCCGGAGGAGTTGGTCTTAAAGGACCAGGACGTAGGGGAGGCTGAGGTTTCCTCGGCTGAGGACTCTGGCTCTGAAGAACCAATGTCAGCCTCCCATTCCCAGAAATTGTTTATCCAATCTCTAATGGAGATGGTACGAATTGGGTTTAAGTTACCCCCGGCTCAGGAGTCTGCACTCTCCTGTTCTACTTTGGGATCTTTGCAACCTAAACAAATTTCCCAAGCTTTTCCCTTGCATCCGTTACTGGAGCAGGTGATTTATGCGGACTGGGAGCATCCTGACAGGATATACTTACTTCCCAAGAGGTTTTCTGTGTTATACCCTATGGAGGAAAAATTTAGGAAGAAATGGAGCACACCTTTGGTAGACGCTGCCATTTAACCTGGCCAGTGGATAATGCCCAGGTTTTCAAGGATCCGGCTGATAAAAAAAGCTAGAGACCTTATTAAAGGCTTCCTTCTCAGTTGCCAGTGCAGCAGTTCAGCCTGCTATTGCAGCTATTGGGTTTTGTCAATCCCTTAAGGATCGCTTTAAGAGGATAGTAAAGAGCATACCTTGCTAGGGGGAATCTGCTGAAGAGCTATCAGAGATCCCTCATGCCTTGTGTTTTGCGGTAGACACTTTAAAAGACTCAATTCAACAGATGTCTAGTTTTGCATTATTATCAGTTCATATGCGCCGAGTATTGTGGCTAAAGAACTGGTCTGCTGAGACGCCATGTAAAAGGCTGCTTGCTGCTTTTCCTTTTCATGGAGAGCGCCTGTTTGGCGATGATCTGGATAAGTATATCCAAAAGATCTCAGGAGGAAAGAGCGCTCTGCTTCCTATTAAAAAGAAGGGGAAGCAGCCCTCTTTTAAAATTCCTAATCCCCCAGGGCCTGGTGCCTCTTCCCCTAAGCGGTATTGACGGCCTCAGCTGTCTGGGTTTAAAAGACCACAGGGTCAGAAAAAACCCTGGACCCAAAAGCCACCCAAGCCCAACTTTAAGTCTTCCTTGTGAAGGGGCGCCCCCGCTCTTACGGGTGGGGGGCAGGCTTCGGCTGTTTGGGGATGCCTGGGAGAAACTGGTTCAAGACAGTTGGGTCATTTCCACTGTAAAGAACGGTTACAAAATAGAGTTCCGGGAGGTTCCCCAAACCGTTTTCTACATTCAAGGGTCCCGGTGGACCCAAAGAAAAGAGGATGCCTATTCCTAGCCTTACACCATCTGCTGATGCAAGGAGTAATTGTAAAGGTCCCGCACGAGGAAAGATTCAAGGGGATTTACCCAAACCTATTCACCGTGCCGAAACCAAATGGGGAAGTAGGGCTCATTTTGGACCTCAAGGCTCTCAACTTCTTTGTAGACGTCCGATCCTTCCACATGGAATCGGTTCGTTTGGTCATAAGGTCCATGAGAAAAGGAGACTATTTAGCATCCATAGATATCAAGGATGTGTACCTTCATGTGCCGATCTTCGGTCCACATCGAAGGATCTTACGCTTCGCTGTAGAGGGCAGTCATTTCCAGTTTGTGACATTGCCTTTCGGTCTAGCCACAGCCCCCAGGGTCTTCACAAAAGTTCTGGCCCCAGTGTTGGCTTCCCTAAGATCTCAAGGGGTCTCCATAATAGGATATCTGGACGATCTACTTCTAAGGGAAGGCTCTCGCCCTACACTAGTTCAAAACGTGTCGAGTACAGTGCGGGTCTTACAACGCCTAGGTCGGGTGCTAATTTTGGACAAGTCGGCTCTTTGTCCAACCCAAGCCTTGGTGTATCTGGGTCTGGTCTTAGACACCGTCCAAGAAAAGGTGTTCCTTCCGCCCTTAAAGGTCGTCTCCATAGTGGAACTTGTACAGAAGGTGAAAAAAGAAAGAACACCTTCTGTTCGGCTGTGCATGAGGTTATTGGGCAAGATGGTGTCATCTTTCAGCGCAGTGGCATATGCACAGTTCCACTCCAGAGTTTTCCAGAACAGTATCCTGAAAGCCTGGGACAAGTCTGCTCGAACTTTGGATCAACCTATGGTTCTGTCTCAGGTTCTGTGGAACCTCTCTTGGTGGTTAAAAACCAGCAACTTAAAAAGGGGGAAGTCTTTCCCACCAGTAGCCTGGAGAGTGGTAACCACGAACGCCAGTCTTCTCGGCTGGGGAGCAGTCCTAGAGGAAGCATCTGTCCAGGGAGTATGGTCCCAGACAGAAAAGACTCTGCCCATCAATCTACTAGAGATTCGGGCAGCTCGTCTGGCCCTGCGATTCTAGACTTCCAGGTTGCAGGGGCTTCCTGTCAGAGTCCAGTCCGACAACTCCACTTTAGTGGCATAGATCAACCACGAGGGAGGTACCAGGAGTCGGGCATCCCAAAGAGAGGTAGATCATGTACTGACCTGGGCAGAAAAACATGTGCCATTTCTGTCGGCAGTGTTTATTCCGGGGGTGGACAATTGGCAGGCGGACTTCCTAAGTCGCCAAAAATTAATACCAGGTGAATGGTCTCTGCACCCCGAAGTGTTTCTACAGATCTGCCAATACTGGGGGACCCCAGATGTGGATCTGCTGGCATCCAGATTCAATGCCAAACTGGACAGGTTTGTATCCAGGACCAAGGATCCGTTTGCTGTCGCGATAGACGCATTAGTAGTTCCTTGGGATCAGTTTGCTATATATGCCTTCCCTCCGATCCAAATTCTGCCGCACTTACTAAGCAGAATACGGGAGGAATGGAAGCCAGTGATCTTAGTGGCCCCAGCGTGGCCCAGGAGATCATGGTACTCGGAAATTGTGAAATTGGCAGTAGGGGACCCGTTGGTCCTTCCCTGCCGTCCAGACCTGTTTTCTCAAGGGCCCATATTCCATCTCTCTTTATGGTTGCTGAATTTGATGGCCTGGCTATTGAGGCCAGTCTATTGAAAGACCATGGTGTTATGGGTTCAGTCTTGTCCACTTTGATAAATGCTAGAAAGTCAGTTTCTAGAGCTATTTATTATAGAGTATGGAAGTCATACATTTCTTGGTGTGAGAAAAGGAAATGGAACCCTCGTAGGTATACGATTGGAAGAGTTCTCGCCTTTCTCCAAACAGGAGTAGACTTGCAGCTCGCTTTAGGGACAATTAAGGGACAGATTTCGGCCTAATCGTTTTTTTTTCCACAGACCGATTGCATCCCATTCCTTGGTGCGAACCTTTAAGGGAGTAACACACTTGAGGCCACCGCTTAAACCACCTTTATGTCCTTGGGACCTAAATTTGGTACTGTCAGCCTTACGGAGTCAGCCCTTTGAACCTATTAGGCATATTCCTTTTGTCCTTTTGACCAGAAAATTAGCTTTCCTAGTGGCTATTACATCGGCTAGAAGGGTGTCAAAATTAGCCGCCCTTTCTTGCAAGGAACCATTTATGATTCTTCATCAGGACAGAGTGGTCATGCGACCTCGTCCGGATTTCTTACCGAAGGTAGTTTCCATATTTCATTTGAATCAGGATATCATTTTACCTTCCTTTTTTCCAAACCCTAAAACTAGGGAGGAAAAGTCGGTTTACTTGGAAATGTCAGCTCCTTTTCAGGAAAACTGACTGCTTTTTTGTCTTGCTGAGGGTCCTAAAAAAAGGCAGCCGGCAACAAGTTCATCTATATTCAGGTGGATTCGCCAGACTATTATCCAGGCGTATGGATTAAAGCGCAGGGTTCCACCCCGGGATTTAAGCGCACACTCCACTAGAGGGGTTAGTGCATCATGGGCAGTACGCCAGCAGGTGTCTATGGCTCAGGTTTGCAAAGCAGCCGTTTGGTCTTCAGTTCATACGTTCACCAGGTTTTACCAGGTGGATGTGAGATCTCAAAATGAGACTGTTTTTGGCCACAGCGTGTTGCAGGCTGCTTTATAATCTCAGGCCCGTTGGGCTTAGGGATAATGTGCCCCCCCCCCCCCCTCAGATGCATTGCTTTAGGACATCCCACATAGTCATTATTATGGTGCTCTGTGTCCCGTGATGTACAATAAAGATAAATGGATTTTTAAAACAGCTTGCCTGTAAAATCCTTTTCTTGGAGTACATCACGGGACACAGAGGTCCCTCCCCTCTTTTTCTGGCATCGTCATTGCTTGCTACAAAACTGAGGCACTTCCTGTGTAGGAGGGGTTATATGGGAGGAACCGTCTTACTATTGGTTGCCAGTGTCCAATCACCTAAAGGTTGACGGACACAGCACACGTCCCTTTTCTGGTTGTTTTCCTTGTACTGCTTTGTGAGTAACTGACATTGCTATAGCTTCCTAAAATCCTGTTTTTTTTATTTTTTTTTTGTCTTTGTTTTTTTTTTTGTACACATTACAACTTGGCAGAAAATTCTCTCTGCATGGGTTACACGATTTTATGGGTTGACACAAATGTTTACATTATTTGCTTTGTAAATATACAGATAAAGGTGGGCTACTTAAAGTTTTTTGTTTCTTTTTAGAGAATGTTCTGATTTTTTTCACCTTGTAGAAACCTCAAGAAGGCAGAGGAGTCTTCTGTTCGCACTGAAAAGGAGATTGTTGACAATGACAAGTCCATAGAAGAATTGTCTGAACAATTAAAACAACTGGAAGAAAAGGCAGCTGCAGTTATGAATGAATGCAAAGAAGCAGAGGTATATTGATTAGTGTTAATTTATTGCAGCTTAAGCAATGACTTGGTTTAAATCCCCCAGTGCAGCACATGCTCTAGTGCCCTCAAGAGGATAAGTGATTCATATTGCCATAGAGGGAAGCTATTTACTATATAAGCCAGCCTTTTTCAACCAGGGTGTCTTCAGGGGTTCCTTGGCAAAATGCCTAAATTGCCCCAAATTTGTATACAAGCCAGTGGGTGGATCTAGCCTGCCTTTTTAGTTACTGGTGTCCTAACAACCAATGACATAATCAGTTGATGACCAGAACGTCTGGTGCCTACATAGCATCCATGTTTGCCCTCCCGTGTCAGCACTGGGGTCACATTAGCTGAGTGAGGGAGAGAAACTTAGGAAGAAGAGAAACCTTGGAATACTAGTCAGTGCCAGTGTGTGAATGTGTATTTGCTTTTAGAAGGATAAATCACCTCTAACGTAGTGTGTCCTATGTGTGTGAATGCTGTTGCATTATGAAAAGCCTAATTTAGTTTATTACATTTTAGAATGGGGTGCCTCGAGAGTGCAAAATTTTAAAGGGTGCCTTGACTGAAAAAAGCTTGAGAAACGCTGCTCGAAGCTGAAGGATAGCAAGGCCACCCATACTAAAAAATCTCAACATGATTCAGTGTTGGATACAGCTTGTGATATATTTAATAAGACCCCTTATACTGTCTTCTCGAAATGTAAATGATGGATTTGCGATTTAAGGGATGTTCATTCATATGTTGCTTTTGAATTTGACATTCAACCATTTGCCTACTAGGCACTTTTACCCCCTTTCTGCCGAGGCCAAATTCCAGCTTTCAGCGCTATCACTCTTGGAATGACAATTGCACGGGTCATGCAACGCTGTACCCATTTGACATTTTTTTCACACATAGAGCTTTCTTTTGGTGGTATTTAATTACAACTGGGTTTTTTATTTTTTGCTAAACAAACAGAACCCACAAAATTTTTCATAATTTTGTTATAAAATTTTGCAAACAGGTAATTTTTCTCCTTCACTAATTAGCGCTGACTGGCAGCACTGATGAAGCGGCGCTAATGGGCACCAGTAGGCGCCACTGATTGGACTGCACTGATTATGTCCCTAACACAAGCCAGTTACTGGCGCTCTCCTCGCTTTACACTGTGAGCGTAAAGAAAAGCCGATAACAGGCTTGTGTTTACATCCTGTGATTAAATGGTAAAGGATTACTGTGATTGGCCCTTTACCCCGATCTGTGATCAGCTGAGTCAAAAGGTAGGATAGCGCGATCACTGTAGAACATCCTTCCGGCATTGGAAGGCGTCTACAGCGCGGGCGGCAATCTGTTAAACAGCGTAGTTTAGTTTTTTAAATTATTATCAGTTGGTATTTTTAGTTCTTAGGCCCTGTGATCCTTTAGCCAACAAGTCTTTTCTTTGCATGTGTATTTTGTTTATGTAATCCTATTGCTCCAATATCTTCAGGAGTGAGGGCTTTTAACTTTTCTTAGGTTCCTTCTTTGCATATGCTGCTGAAAATAACATTGTCAGTAATACTATATATACCTATACACACGTGTTTTGTTTTCTGTTGATTAGGGTTCACTTCCCGATATTCAAGAAAAGCACAAAGGTTTGCTACAAGAAATTAAATCAATTCAGGAACAAGAACATGCCCTTCAAAAAGATTCCCTGAACATCAGGCTTAAAATTGAGCAAATTGATAGCAGCGTGGCCGAACATCAATCTAAAATAAAACATTGGCAAAAAGAGGTAAGATTTTTGTTGACGTTTTAGGTTCATTTTGTGGTTTTTGTGCATTGTGTAAAGCCTAGTACACACAGGAAGAATGTACAATAGAAAACGGCCGGCACTCGAGTCATGTGTACTGGATTCAGGGGGGCATGACCAAAAAAGGGTCTGCCGATCAGCGTTCTCAGCCAATGGCTATCAGCGCAGACCGGATTGTTCTGGCGGGGGGCACCCTTGTCAGAATGTAATGGAACAGGGGAGATCGCTGTATTAACATCGGATGGTTAGTACAGCGGCTCCTCCTTTGCTGTCAAGCCTTTTTTTTTTTTTTTTCCCCCATTCAGCCCTGCTGGGTTGAATGAGAAAAAAAAATACTAGTGTGTGTGTGTGTGTGTACTAGGCTTAAATGTTTGCACATTGCTTTATCTCATGTCCTTTATCTTTTAGATATCCAAACTTACTCTTCATAAAATAGAAGACAATCCTGAAGCGGTCCTCTCCACACTGACCCAAGAAGAGCTAGACGCAATAAAGAATCCTCGACAGATAGAAGAAAAAATTGCACTGTTGGAAGCTGAGAGTCGAAATTTGAAGCCGAATCTTGGCGCTATTGCAGCATACAAACAGAAAGTACGTTTTTAAGCAATGTCAGATTAGGCATTAATCAGCATTTTTAGTTGTACTTGCTTGTTTTTCATAACCAATTAAATTGCTAATATTCATGGACAAAAATTGTTATCCTACATGTAGTGACCAAACAGGAAGTAAGGGGAATCTTCCCACTGGGTATACAGAAAGCAATGCCTAACAGTTTCTTACCTAACTACATCCAAATTAGGTTTTACCTGTTTTTGTACATCCCTGCTTTTCCCCCTGCATGATTATATTTCCCTACAACGCTGTTCCTTCCAAGATCGTTGGGTGGCTCTGCAGAGCCTCTTTCTGAAATCTTATAAACCTGTACCTGCCTGTGTATGCCACAGTTTGCATTCAGTTAATTAGAAATGCAGATGGGCTTTCTATTGAAGCGAATGGAAACTGGAATGCTGTTTAAGTCTGACAAATTACACACAGAAGAGAGGCTGTGCAGCATTGGGCAGTCAGCACAGTTAAGAACTAGGAGGAGCACGGTTGTAAGAGAGAATATATACTTGAGGTACTGAGGTAGAGCAGGTGACAAAAAAAAGAATGTGTACTGTTTTATTGTCCATTGAGGCACAAAGGAAGTCATACTATCCTGTTAAAGCCACCTACATGAGACAGGACACACTGGCAGGCAACCCCTCCCTAGCATTCCTCAGTGTTTGTTGCTAGTGTTTTAGGAGGATGGGTGTCTTCTCTTTCTTTTTTTTTTTTCAGCTTTGCTGCAAAAAAACTGACCCTTTTTGGTTTTTTTTTTTTTTGTTTTCTTTTTGCTTCTGCTTAAGCCGGTCTCCTATATAACAGCTATCTGGATCGGCTTTCCTCAGCCTAGCTTAGGAGTGCCTTATCCCAGATCCCAGCGAAAGAAGGGTAATGCTGAGGCAACTGCATGCCCACCTCTCCTAAGTGGAGTGTTTCATGCTCCACGCTCTTTCCTATCATTCAGTTCTGAGGAAGCATCTCCCTTCTGCTTTCCAAAGAGCCATGTGGAACTCTCATTTCCAGTCTATTATTTCTGCCTTTTCCCAGTGACTTTGGTCAACTTAGGCTTCCGACCCTCATTGGCTACCTGTTGTCTGGGTTTTGTTATTACCCGAAGCCTCGCCCTGAGCCAAGTTGTAACATGTCTGTACCTAAACACAGAGGGAATGGTCCCACTGCAGTGAGTAACCTCAGCTTGCACTGTTAATGATTCTGGGAACATTTACTCTGTATCTTCTGAGAGCACTGACATCTGGATTCCTGCTCCCCTATAGCTATATGGTCTACATCACTGAGTCCCCTGCTTTATCATCAGGGGCCTCTTCTGCAGTTACACAAGACTGTGGTCACATTCACCTAATTCTTTGCAGGTCTGTAGATGTTGTAAGTGTACTACTGCTCCTTACCTTGCAGAATCTGTTTCACTAGTTGTGACTATCTTACTCAGATTTAGGGTCCCCTTGGTCTCTCTGAGATGGGTTTTGAGAAATCAGTCTCCTGCCATTACCTCAGATGTGCAGAGTGTTGCATCAGAGCCAGCCTCGGTGGATCATGAATTTAATCCTCTGGCTCCTACAGACTACTCTTCCAGCCCCTGGTCTGTACTGAGATACAGACCGAGTCATGGGACTGGAGGAAGTAACAATGAATGTCACCACTTTTTTTTTGTCCCTCCTTGCTGCAGTAACAGATCGGACTTTTATCTTTTTCATCCACAGATTACTGTGAATGAATGATGTTCTTGTGTAGTCAAAGCCATGCATAGCCGTGCCAAATTCAAATAAGGACAGGATGCTCCGGAGAGCAGAACCATTGGATTTTATAAATGGAGAAAGGGGGTAGGTTAGGGGGTGGTAAAATTAAACCTGGTTAGAAAGATGGACTTTACTTTTACCAGGAAAACCACTAAACCAGTAGAGAGGGACTTCTTACCCTTAAGAGATTCTAGCTGTTGATAGTAGAATCCTTAACACCCAGTTCTTCTTGGCAGGCACTGCCCTTCACCCTCAAAAGCAACATGGGCTGCTCTAGGTAAACCCAAAACACAGGGCTCTACTTGTTCAGCGCAGAAGAGTGTCATGGTTCTGACAGTTAAAGTAAGACTGGAGCAGTAACTGAATTGTAATGACTACAGTGTAACCTTTTCAAATTTGACACTAAAACTTAGTTTCAGGTGGACGACAAGGTGTTAAATCACACCACAGGTTGCGCATTTTACTGCCATTCCACCTACAGCCTTTATGTGGTACCTAGATACTTCCTGCTGCCCTTCTGTCACAAGGATTTGCTACAGGACAGTGTACACCCGGGTTGCTGCATTCTTTTTCTGGACACAATACCCTATGTTCTGCACCCCACAGGGGTTAACCCTCACACGTAGCTATGGCCAAAACTAGGCAAAAGGAAGCCAGTGCGAACATTCGCTCTTCTGAGGGCTCATACGATTCATATGACTTGGTGCCCCTTGCACAGGAGCAGGAACTGGCTCGAAAACCGATCTCTGCATCTGATTCTAGCTCTCAGGCAGGCAATAGGCCTATTCGACAAAAACTGAATTTTTTTGCATCTACCGCAATTCCTCAGATAAATAACAGCCTTAATACAGTCATTTTTGCCCGCGGCTCAAGCGCTACACTTCTTCTACGCCCATTTCTCTACCTGAATGGGATCCTGATATGCCTTCCCTAGATGAGGCACACAGAAGGGAAAAATTAGGACATTGAGGCAGTATTGGAGGAAACTGGAAGACTTTACTTCCCTGGAATACCGCTATATTGCAGAAGGAGCTTCATACAACATGCTTGCTGATTTGGAAAGGCTTGATACTACCATTCGAACCTTGGTATTCAGCTTGAGTCTGCTCTGTCCCACCATGCCCTGTTGGCTACAAAGAGATCTGCAAAATCCTTCAAAACGCTCTGTTCATGAACATATAGAATGTGTAGTCTATGGCGACTGGATCTCTCCAAATATAATTTTTCACTGCTCCTAGAATCTTTGCCAAACTCTATCCAGTGGAAAAAGTTTGACAAGTGATCTATCCTTGTGGTTGAACCTGCCATCTCAGTCTTAAACCGCTCACTATACCAAATAAATATTTTCCTTCAAAGAATTTGCAGATAGAAAGTTTGAGACATTCTTAAAGGTGCTCAGAATGGCTCTAATCTCTGTTCGCATATGTAGAATCTTGTGGCTAAATGCCTGGATAGCTGAAGCTGCCTAGAAAAAATACCTCGTATGTATGCCTTTTTCAAGGAACTTCCTATCTTGGTATATTTCAGACCTCCAGATTGGTGGGTATTTTCTGAGCATTTCTGCACAGGCCTGTCTGGTCGAGTTGTTAAAGGTCACCACCTGGTCCACCAACAGGTGGTTGTCCATTCTCCTGCGGATGGAACCTTTTGGCCGCACGATTCTTGCACCGCCACTCCAAAGTTGGGTCTTTTTGACTGTTGCTGTTGGGCCTGTCGATGCAGTTCTGTTTGCTTAGTTGTTGCACACCCTTCTCATTCATTTCTTAGGGGCATAACAGGGTCTATGAATACTGTTCCTGTGTCCTTCACTGCACAATTTAGATGAGGAATTTACAGTTAAATTCCTGTGTACAGGATACAGGGCACCTTCCCTTCTTTTCCTTGGTTACTCTGCATTGCTAGCTATAAAACTGGGGACTCAGAGTTGGGGTAGAGTGATGGGGACGGCCCTTAGGAGTTGCATGTACTGAAAAGCTTTGCCTGTGTTCTCTACTTCAAGAAATTCATTTTACAGATAAGCCCCCCACCCCCCCCCCCAAACCACTTACATACACCAATGGTTTGAGACACACACGGCCAGCATTATGGGTTTATTATAGATCTCCTGTGCAAGCAGGTATTGTCATTTTATGCGATTTTATACGCACAGTAAATGTAAATATCGCAATTGGGGTGACTATTTTACAGAGCCTAAAAGTTGAAGACTGATCGACCTTTACAGTGTTACAAGAACAGCATAGCGTGAAAGTAATTAAAACCTCATCAGAAAGTGTGACATATAGAATCCTCTGCATTGTAAATATCCACTAGGCTTTAAAACATACATTTCTATTTTAAAAATTGTGGATATTTGCCTTCCTTTGAGATTGCAACAACTATGCTGTTAATGTGCCTTTAAAAGTACCTGTCTAACTTGCATAAATACCAGTGAAATAATACATTAAAACTTTTAGATGGGTCACTCCAAAGATATATTTATTATAGATTGAATGCTAGTAGGCTACCCCCTTAAATTTCCAGGATTTCAGCAGCAAGATCCTCTAATGGAGTTACCAACTTTGTCCACTTCCATGCTTCTCTTGCTACCTTTTCCTTACTGTAAATTTGTTTCCCTAATAGATTTCATAAACAGATGTTGCGAAGAGTTCCGGAGATTACAGGATTCGGTATTAGATTTGGTGTTAATGGCAGGCCACATTTTTATCGATTTTTCAAAATTTCTATTCATGCTCTGCTTTGTTGTATTGTATGTAAATGTAGTAGTTCAAGATATTTTTCTATTTGAAAGCATACATTGATTTTTTCCCTTTCTTGGTGAATAGGAAGAGCTATACTTACAAAGAGTTGCAGAACTTGATGAAATTACCAATGAAAGAGATCGATTCAGACGAGCATATGAAGATCTTCGCAAGCAAAGACTTAATGAGTTCATGGCTGGATTTAATGTTATAACAAACAAGCTAAAAGAAAATTACCAGATGCTGACCCTAGGGGGAGATGCAGAGCTTGAATTGGTAGACAGCTTGGATCCGTTTTCAGAAGGCATCGTGTTTAGGTTGGTTTTACTTCTGTTCAATCAATTGATTATATTCATTGTACCATTAATGTCTTTGTAAATTTATAATGAAGTTAAGTAGGATTTTTTTTTTCTTAAATATCTTGAACGGAGTCTGTCTTCATATTTTACTGTAGTGTGAGACCACCAAAAAAAAGTTGGAAGAAGATCTTTAATTTGTCAGGAGGAGAGAAGACGCTAAGTTCTTTAGCTCTGGTGTTCGCTCTTCATCATTACAAGCCAACTCCTCTGTACTTCATGGATGAGATTGATGCAGCTCTAGACTTCAAAAATGTCTCCATTGTGGCATTCTATATTTATGTAAGTAGCTGTTTGAGGTATTTGATAAACATATAGTGTTTTTATAATGTGTGATTTGTTCCTTTAGACAAATCATATGCCATTAGTGTAGTTGTCCTTTTATTTTGGATAAAGAGATAGAGAGAGAGATCTCTATTATTATATTATAAACCCCTACTGCGGTAGGGGTGAATTCTTATTGACTGAGCGCTACTGCCATCCACTGGGAGTCCTTGCTTTTTTCTGCTATTCAGCGTCAAGGAGGTATTTCCCTGCTGTTGCTCCTGCTTTGCAAAGAGGCACACTAAACTCCAATCTTTTGTCTGTTCCTACTGCCTCTCCACAGTGGCTTTAAGGGAAAATGGGTTTGTAGGAGCTACAACCTTCTCACTCCACAGTGGCTTTGGTTGCTGCCAACTGTCTGGGTTTTGTGAGTACTTGGGCATTGCCTTGTACACTGAGCTTAGAGTGTTAAAGTGCTTTACCACCACACGTTCTGAACATATCTGTATGTAGACAGAGCGGAGGGTCCCACTGCAACAGATGACTCCATCTTGCTCTCTCCTAATGGTTTTGATGAAGTTTGTTTTGTGCCTTCCGTAGGCACTGAAGTTTGTAATCTGAAATCCTGCTACCTTGTGATTAGAGTCTACCTCATTGGAGTCCTCATGAGTTCCATCAGGTGAGGCCATCGAGTAAGGTCTCAACTACAGTCGCACCAGACTTTACCACTTTCACCTAGTTCCTCACTGGTCCAGATCATAGAGGCCTTAAGTGTGCTCCTGAGCCTTCCCCTGCAGACTTGACTGCAGTCTTAGAAGCAGTTGGCCCTTAGTCGCAGTGACCGTTTGTGGCGGATTCCGGGTAATCCCAGTTTCTCCCTAAAGAGTATCTTTGAAGAATCAGTCTTCTACTGTTGCCCAGAGTTAAGAGACCATTCATCTTTATGCATGATGTACTTCCCTGCATCAAGAGGATCAGCCCTGTAGTCTCCAGTTTATGGGCTCTTCAGAGTTCCTACAGCTTCAAAGGCCTTCCCATTAGATCCATTTTTCGAGGAATTCCTCTATGGAGATTAGAAGCACCCTGATGGGTTTTGGACACTCCCTAAACCCTTACTAGATTTTTTTTCCTGTTTTTAGAAGGATTTTATTGAAATAGTGGTCTTAACCCGCTCTGGATCTGCTAGTGCCCCAGTCCCCCTTAACAGAAGAAACCTGAGCTCAGAGTGGAGCTGGTCTATTCACAACACAGTTCTTCTGCAGTGTGAAGGGGTGTGTGCCTTTCCCCCAATCAGATCTCACACACTCTAACTGGAGTCTCTCTGCCCTGTTCTGTGCTGCTGACAGATGAAGAAAGATTTTTAACATGGTCTGCACTTTTTAACCACCTAAGGACCAAAAGGATTTGCCCCCTTAAAGACCAGAGCACTTTTTACAATTTGGTACTGTGCTGCTTTAACTGGTAATTGCGCGGTCATGCGATGCTGTACCCAAACAAAATTTGCATCCTCTTTTTCCCACAAATAGAGCTTTCTTTTGGTGGTATTTGATCACCTCTGGTATTTTTATTTTTTGGGATATAAACGAAAAAAGTCCGAAAATGTTGAAAAAAATTATATTTTCTACTTTTTGTTAAAAAAAAAAAAAAAATACAATGAACTCAATTTAGGGTCATACATTTTGGCCAAAATGTATTCAGCCACATGTCTTGGGTAAAAAAAGTCAATAAGCGTATATTTATTGGTTTGCGCAAAAGTTATAGTGTCTACAAACTATGGTACATGGTTATGCTATTTTGACATTTCAGGGCCTCCAAACCCTGTGATAGGTAGTGAAGTGAAAATCACCATTTTACGCCCTTAGAAATCCTGAAGGCGGTGATTGGTTTTTGGGGTCCTGTATGCAGCTAGGCTCCCAAAAAGTCTCACATGTGGTATCCCCGTACTCAGGAGAAGCAGAAGTATGTATTTTGGGGTGTAATGCCACATATACCCATGGCATATGTGGGCAATATATCATTTAGTGACAAAAAAAAAATAGAAGAAATTGTAATTTTACCAAAACTTGTGGCAAAATATTCCATAGACTCAACATGCCTATCGGCAAATAACTTGGGGTGTCTACTTTCCAAAAAAGGGGTCATTTTGGGGGGGGGGGTTTGAACTGTCCTGGCATTTTATGCACACCATTAGAAGCTTATGCCACACATCACCCACTCTTCTAACCACTTGAAGACAAAGCCCTTTCTGACACTTTTTGTTTACATAAAATTAGATTTTTTTTTTTTGCTAGAAAATTACTTTGAACCCCCAAACGTATATATTTTTTTTAAAAGCAAAGGCCCTATAGATTAAAATAGTGGTCTGCAATTTTTCTTTTCTCACAGTATTTGCGCAGCGATTTTTCAAACACCATTTTTTTTTGGGGGGGGGGGGGGGGGGACACTTTTTTGAATCTCAATGCACTAAAACGCACTATATTGCCCAAATGTTTGGTAAAATATAATGGATGATCTTATGCCAAGTACGTAGATACCAAACACGACATGCTTTAAAATTGTGCACAACCGTGCAGCAACGACAAACTGCATACATTTTTAAAAGCCTTTACAGGTTACCACTTTAGATTTACAGAGAGGTCTACTGCTAGAATTGCTGGCCTTGATCTGATGTTCGCAGTGATACCTCGCATGCTGCATTTGCTGTTTACATACGACACGAGACCGACATTTGCGCTTGCCTTTGCGAGCGAAGGGGGGGGGCGCATGGGTGCGCTTTTTAAAAAAAAAATGTCATAATTTTTATTGTTACAGGAAATGTAAATGTCCCCTATGATGTCAATAGGTGGTAGTGACAGGTACTCCTTCTTTTTTTTTTTTTTTTTTTTTTTTTTTAAGTTGGTCTATTAGACTCTAGATCTCTCCTCTGTCCTCAAAGCATCTGACACACCAAGATCGATTCTGGTAAGGTGGGGACAGATTTTGCATGGCCATGGTATACTCCTAACGCTGTAAAAGCAGGGTAGGGCCACAGAATATTTTGGGTAGTCTTGTGTTTAGGTATCTAAACTCTGCCAATAGAGGCAATAAATGTTTTTTAGTGTTCTTTATCCTTTTGTACTCCAGCAAGAGTGCTTGCTTGTTATGCATTTGATGGAATTTTCTCATGTGTTTTTTTTTTTTTTTCCCCCTTTATTTTAGGAACAGACTAAAAATGCCCAGTTCATCATTATATCATTGCGGAACAACATGTTTGAGATTGCTGACAGACTGATTGGTATTTATAAGACTCATAACACAACAAAAAGTGTGGCTACAAATCCCAAAGTCATTTCGTTGAAAGGTCTTGCTGAACTAGCTGCTGCCCACTGAGGGAAAAGAGCACAAGGAGGGGAAGGGGCAAGCACTATAAAGATGAAGATACAGTTTTCAGATTTTGTCAAACATGGAATCACAAAAAAGCACAAACTGACTATGCGTGTATCAGTGCCTTCTTCCCCAATTTGTGGGGTTTATTTTCTTTGTTGTTTTTCTTGTTTTTTCCTTTTACTGTTGCTGCTATCTTTACAATATGGTATCCTACCACATGTGGAAAATCCACAGGAGGTATCCGTATCACTTTAATTTTTTTTTTCCAAGTAATAAAGTGTTTAAGCCTGGACTTTTTGTTCTTGGAAAAGTAAAGAATCTAGAGAAAATGTAACCTTAATTGAGCTGTTCTAAGAGGCTTACACATTTAACTGCTAGTCAATGTAAATATGTCTCCCATAAAAGCATGTGTTTGTTTTTCTGTTTGTGTTCATTGGCCTCTTCATTGTATTTTGTTTTCCTGGGCTTTCTTATCTAATAGCGTAGTACATATTGCCAAGGATGATCTGTACCTTTGTTCCAGGTGCCAGTAGCTTTTGCAGTGCTGCTTGGATATAAGTAAGTGAACTTTGCTGGAAACCAATCACAAGAGAAATACCTTGGCTGCCTCTGCTGGCTTGTGCCAGTCGCTTGACTGTCAGAATTTCTAATCTGTACACTTAGTCCATGTTAATGACTCAGTTTAATAATAATAATCTAAGTGGTTTCCTTTAAAGTTTAATGCCATACAAAAGTGTTTTTTTTTTTCTAATTTTATTTCATTTTCTTTTTTTATTCATAAAAATTGATGCATGTGTATACCTTTTTGTATATACTTTTTTTTTTTTTTGTAGAAAAAAAACTTCTTTCTAATAAAAGCACCCTGTATTTAAATGTGTGGTCTTTGCATCTCCTACTCTGCACAAGTTGAGGCCAGCGGTGTATTGTCTCCCCATCCTTTGCCATCTGCAATGGAACACCTCAGCATTACCCACTTTTCCTGGTAATAATAATCTGGAACCTTTCATCTGTACTGTCTGAGCTAATCCTAAAATGATGGGAAATAAAGTAGGGTCTCGTGTCCATAAAGTCTCAGCATATGCTGATGACCTACACTACTTTCTTACCAACTCTGAGACCACCCTTCCAAACCTAATCCCAATATTCTCTACATATTGAGAATTGTCTAATCTACACATTAACTATCAAAAATCCATGGCCCTAAATTTACACACTCAACATACCGTGACTCGCCTACAAACGACTTTCCCATTTTAATGGTCTCAATCCCACATCAAATATTTGGAAATCCAACTTCCCAGAGATCGTTCCCAACTTTTTTTTTCCCCTCTCAACTTTAAACCTCTCTTCTCATTGTTGAGTGCTGAAATGTCTAACTGGATCCAGACAGACTTTTCTTGGATGGGGAAATGCAACGTCATAAAACAAAATGTCTTACACCGTATATTGTATCTCTTCCAGATGATACCTATTCACATACCTAGCTATTTTCTCAAATCGCATCAATTACTTATAAATGCCTTTTTGTGATCCTTCAAACCTGCCAGTTTAAAACGCTCAATACTCTGTAGACCAAGGTGGAATGGCACTTTCAGATGTTTGTTTATACCATATAGCTAGTCACCTGACTAGAGTTCTGGACAATGGACTTCTCTTGAACAAGACTGCGCCTGTTCCCTTGGAAAAGCTTATATGGCTCCCATATTCCCTCCTTTCGGATACAGGGAAACCTTCTTACGCGGCAGACTTGCACAAAAGCTCATCATACATTTGACCTGGCTCTTTATCCTTCTCCCCTTTTTCCTATACTAAGCAATTGGACCTTTTTTTTTTTTCTCTGCGGTCCAAGATTAGGCTTTTCTCCCATTAACAACAAAATACACTTACACTAAACAAATGACCAAAGGGCTAAACAACTGTCATTAACCAGCTCACCACCTTGAATTGGCAAGAAAGCAGCGTGATGTTATGGGCTTGGCTCCTCCCTCCTAGACGCGTTGCTCTCCCAGTAGGAGGGGAGCCGATCCACATGAGCCCTAAAGCGAAGCTCCAGCCCCCCCCAACCAAAATATCAACTAATTGACTTGCAATATTAGGGCACTTACCTGTCCGTGATCCCCGCAGTGTCCTCACCAAAGCTCATTCTTGAATCGGCTCTCGGGTGCTGGCGCCGCCATCTTGGGTACGGGAAACTGTCGTTGAAGCCTTGCGGCTTCACAGCCGGTTTCTTACTGTGCTTTCTCAATGGGCCAGTTGTTGCGAGGGCTGAACTTCTCAGGTACCTTCTCCCCACACAAGGTGCCAAATATGGTACTGGAGGAGGCAAACTAGCAGTGCTTCCCCTTTTGGGTGGAGCTCCACTTTAAATGGCACTCTCCCACATTGTCATTGTAACATTTCTACTATTGCTTCTGCGAGAGCCAGAAGTATGTGTTGGGCCTGCTTCCAGCCAGTTCCAGAAGATATAAAATACATTTCCTTGGACCAGGGGACATCCAAAAAGAAAAAAAAAACTAGCCTACTTACGCCTGATACTAAAATAGAAGTGAAAAAAATACATGCCCCATTATTCTATACAGCCTCTATACACACTTCCAGATGCTGCACAGCTGATGCAACACATTATTCTGTCAAGTCAAGCAACTGAAATAGAAGTGGAAAGGATTCTGACCTGGACAGAGCTGCCCTTACTACAGTACAGATATAGAAAATTGGGAGGCTGTCAGCGTTTTGGATCAAGGAGAGTAGTCCCTTCACCTGGAGGGTTTTTTTTTTTTTCAGATCTTTCGTCACAAGTGGGGGACTCCGGATGTGCCTTGTTAGTATCCCAGTTCAACAACAAACTGAACAAGTTTGCCAGGTCCAGAGACCCTCAAGCCTTTGCAGTGTAAATTCTGCCGATCCTGTGGGATTAGTTTTGCATGATCTAAGGTTTTTCTCCACTAAAACTCCTTCCAATACTGCTCTGCAGGATCAAGACAGGGAGCATTCCAGTGATTCTTGTGTCACCGCTGTACCAGGGGCCCCAGGTCACACACTAGTAATTTTTTTTTGGTGATGTTTGCAGCAGGCCTTGGCTGACATCTAAGATCCTTTTTTCCCCTCTACTCCTAGAGTCGGTCTAGTCTCTGGAGTCTCCCTCAACTTTGTTGGGTTGGCCAGTTGCTCTGGCCCCTTGGCTGAGGTGTTTATGATTGTCATATAATATTATATGGACCAGATGACCCAATTATTTGCTGACTCTGACCACAGAGGTCACAAGCATTCCCTTGCCCATGCAGAATCTGTATTTGATCTACCTGTGGTGCCTTCTGAGCCATTGTGAGCTGAGATTCTGTTGCTGAGTCGCTCCAGTCTTTACATGATTGAATATGCACAACTTTGAAAAACTTAAATGAAACAGAGTGCACTGGCATAGTGTAAGATCCTCAAAACATCTTTACTTGGTTAAATTACATAATGTATTCAGGGTTTTTGGGACTTTAAATGAAGCAATGACCTGATGCGGTCATATGCCTCCATCCCTGTCTGAGAAAAAGAGGAGTGGGACTTTTAATGAAGCATGCGGCAGTGACTTGGTAAAATGGTTAATGTATATTGTCATATTTATTCATATATGTCTGTTTTATGGTATAATAATGTTAATTTTTATCCCATTATAATTTCATGATTGTGAAAAATTCATATATATGGTATTATTAAACAAATGTGTAAATCAACACGGCATCCAAAAAGGTTGATGCGTTTCGTGGATTCTCTCCACTTCTTCAAGCGCAGATGCATGGTGTATATCTGCAGTAAAATACATGAATTCCAATATGATCTAGCATTTATCCAAAAGGAGGGGGAAGGGGAAATAAGGGGAACCCCTCTATTACTTACAAGTCAGCTATGTGTTCAAAATATGGTACTGGGGGCATCATTTCCGGGAGCTGTGGCAGTATGGTCAGCATACCGCAAAATACATACTTCTTACATAATTTCCATAAGGAACATCTCATCTGTCCATTAGTGATTCAATCAAAGACCGACCTCTAATATCCTTCATCAGCGCTAACCCCCGAAATTAGAATATCAGTCTGTTACTTCTATCAGTGCTATTCCCAATCTTGGGTCCTTTAGAGCCCCTTTCCTAGTGCAACCACTTTTCCAAGTTCTCTTTTATGGAGATTGAAAACACCCTGACAAGATGTTTGCTCCTCACAAGTACTTATTAGCCCTGTACTTGATCAGAGAGGAGTTTCTCCTGCATAGGTATTCTGTCCATATACAAGTGAAGAACATTTTGAAGTGCTGGACTGCAGAACCTGTGCATGATCTGCATTGTCTTCAAGGGACAAAGTCTACTCCGGATGCCATTATTGAGAATGCTCCTGGTGATCAGATGCCTGGGCACAGGATGTGGTCTTCCATGGCTACAAGCTTCGCACTAAATGGTTTTGCAACCTTGCCCCCCTTCAATTTCTCACCTCCAACATTGCAACCTTCCTGTGTCGTTCCATAGTTTAGAAAATTTTCATTGAGCCCTCTCATGTCTTCTGGATCAGGATGTCTTTTCCCAAGTTCCTGTTGTAAAATATTCTCAGGGATTCCAACCTTTACACTATTCCCAAACCCTAAGGGGCATCCTGCCCTATCTTTGTTCTAAAAGCACTGAAGGCCCACTCACAGAAAAACATTGTGCGGGAAAGGCATGTTCCATGTGCGTTTCCAGTGCCACAATTGAACGTGCTGCGCTTGCAAAAGGTAAGCGGGTGCCAATAATTTGTTAATGGCACCCCAAACGCATATTGCAAATTGCAGTACCATGTGGTTTGCTGCGTCGTCTTCTGAAAACATAGTGCTTGCATTTTTTCCACGTTCTGATGCTTTTGCAGACCATTCATTCAATGAGTGGGCTGTCAAAATCACACCGCATGTTAACATGCCCGTTCTGGTGTGAACCCCAAATGTCTTTGTTAAAGCTCAGAAATTCTGTATAGAATCCACCAGATCCTTCATCGCCTCTCTTCATCAGGGAGACTTTCTCGGTTCAGATTTTCCTAGGCTTTGCTGTGGGACCCCTATGTTACCAGTTTCTGGCCATGTCCTTCAGCCTCTCTTCTGCACTAAGGTACTGGCCCAAGTACTAGACCTGCTTTGCTCTAATGTCATCTCCATTGATACTTAGATGAACTCCTGTTGGGGCCATAGTGTCAGAATTGGACTTCCAGACATTACAGTGGTTTGGATAGATCCTGAACCTTTTAGAAATTGTCATTGGAATCTCCCAGTTTGGAGTATTTGGGTCTAGTCCTGGACACAGTGCAGGCCAGAATATTTCTTGCACAAGTGAAAATTGATTCTCTGCTCTCATTTAAGCCCTCCAGTCTGTTGGCATCAAAGTTGGCTCAAGACTTCATTGTTAATTTAGCTCAGCTCAAGATGACATCAGATGGCTTGACTTATTCTTTAGCATGTGAAACGACATTGTGAATGAGGAGCTTCAGATTGTAATTGCTCACTAACGTTGTGTCTTTTGAGTGTTAATTTTATACAAAAGCATGACCAACAGACATGTTACAAAGTCTTTATTAGGTAAACAAACCGCAATCTATATTTGATGGTAACTCCTCCGTGGTATACCTATATGGTATAGAAACTTTATTAGACAAGAACGCTATACCCATCAGCTGTCTGAGAACTCCCTTTTCTACTTATGCAGTTGAAACTATAACCCTATGTATAGGCTATATAAAAGAAGCCTACCCTTAGAGATACTCAAAATAGAGATAAGGCGAGAGAGAGCTCATTTTAGTGCGAGAACATGGTTACACAATCTTTGCCTTTCAAACATAAAAGGAAAAGATGGACTTTACATTCAAAGATATATGAAATGTCAACGATCTTACTCATTGAATATAATATTAATATTACAGTATCCAGTACAGTTCTGTAGTAGTCTGACTTTTCAATTTTGCATGTTAGTTTTCAATTTGATGGCCCTTTCCAGGGGTCCTGCTTGTTCAGTTTCACTCTAGACCTTCACAATACCACATTCTGGCACTGTGGGACAGGTCAGTGCAGTCCCTGGACAGGCAATGGGGACTAGATTGTTCTTGGATTGGTGGCTCATGAATTTTGAAATGCTTCCTTTGTGTGTTTTGAAAGATCATCATGACAGACACCAACCTGTTAGGCTGGTCAGCTTGTTGGTGAAGTGGACTGCATCCTACTGGAGGTTCATCTGATCTACATACAGTTGTATAACTCCATGGTAATAGTATACAGTGGTGAAAATAATTATTTGATCCCCTGCAGATTTTGTAAGTTTGCCCACTTACAAAGAAATGTAGAGTCTTTTAATTGTTATCATAGGTGTATTTTAAATTTATAGAGACATAATATCAACCAAAATTCCTGTTGATAACCTACCAACCAACAGTAATTCTGACTCCCACAGACTGACTACAGTATGTGCTCATGTAGTACACAGATTAGTCCTGTCAATTTAAGAAGGTGCTTCTAACGACAAGGCATTATGTGTATAAAGACACCTGTCCACACAATCTTTCTTCCATTCAAACCATCATGGGCAAGACCAAAGAGCTGTCAAAGGACGTCAAGGATAAGATTGTAGACCTGCACAAGGCTGGAATGGGGTACAACAGTGTTTCTCAACTCCAGTCCTCAAGGCACCCCAACAGGTCATGTTTTCAGGCTTTCCATTATTTTGCACAGGTGCTTTGATCAGTTTCACTGCCTTAGTAATTACCACAGCCATTTCATCTGAAAACATGACCTGTTGGGGCGCCTTGAGGACTGGAGTTGAGAAACGCTGGGTTACAAGACCATCAGCAAGAAGCTTGGTGAGAAGGAGATAACTGTTGAAGTGATTATTCGCAAATTAAATAAATGCAAATTAACCATCAATCGCTTTTGGTCTGGAGCTCCATGCAAGATTTTGTCTCGTGGGGTAAGGATGACCATGAGAAAAATAAGGGATCAGCCCAGAACTACACAGTAGGAGCTTGTAAATGATCTCAAGGCAGTTGGAACCACAGTCACCAAATAAATCATTGGTAACACAATACGCCGCCATAAATTGAAATCCTGCAGCGCCCGCAAGGTCCCCCTCCTTAACCACTTCAGCCCCGGAAGGTTTTACCCCCTTCCTGACCAGAGCACTTTTTACAATTCGGCACTGCGTCGCTTTAACTGCTAATTGCGCGGTCATGCAATGCTGTACCCAAACGAAATTTGCGTCCTTTTCTTCCCACAAATAGAGCTTTCTTTTGATGGTATTTGATCACCTCTGCCATTTTTATTTTTTGCGCTATACACGGAAAAAGACCGAAAATTTTGAAAAAAAATGATATTTTCTACTTTTTGTTCTAAAAAAAATCCAATAAACTCAATTTTAGTCATACATTTAGGCCAAAATGTATTCGGCCACATGTCTTTGGTAAAAAAAATGTCAATAAGTGTATATTTATTGGTTTGCGCAAAAGTTATAGCGTCTACAAACTAGGGTACATTTTCTGGAATTTACACAGCCTTTAATTTATGACTGCCTATGTCGTTTCTTGAGGTGCTAAAATGGCAGGGCAGTACAAAACCCCCACAAATGACCCCATTTTGGAAAGTAGACACCCCAAGGAATTTGCTGAGAGGCATGTTGAGCCCATTGAATATTTATTTTTTTTGTCCCAAGTGATTGAATAATGACAAAAAAAAAAAAAAAAAAAAAAATTACAAAAAGTTGTCACTAAATGATATATTGCTCACACAGGCCATGGGCATATGTGGAATTGCACCCCAAAATACATTTAGCTGCTTCTCCTGAGTACGGGGATACCACATGTGTGGGACTTTTTGGGAGCCTAGCCGCGTACGGGGCCCCGAAAACCAAGCAACGCCTTCAGGATTTCTAAGGGCGTACATTTTTGATTTTACTCCTCACTACCTATCACAGTTTTGAAGGCCATAAAATGCCCAGATGACATAAAACCCCCCCAAATGACCCCATTTTGGAAAGTAGACACCCCAAGCTATTTGCTTTGAGGCATGTTGAGTCCATGGAATGTTTTATATTTTGACACAAGTTGCGGGAAAGTGACAAATTTTTTTTTTTTTTTTTTTTTTTTGCACAAAGTTGACACTAAATGATATATTGCTCACACAGGCCATGGGCATATGTGGAATTGCACCCCAAAATACATTTAGCTGCTTCTCCTGAGTACGGGGATACCACATGTGTGGGACTTTTTGGGAGCCTATCCGCGTACGGGACCCCGAAAACCAAGCACCGCCTTCAGGATTTCTAAGGGCGTACATTTTTGATTTTACTCCTCACTGCCTATCACAGTTTCGGAGGCCATGGAATGCCCAGGTGGCACAAACCCCCCCCAAATGACCCCATTTTGGAAAGTAGACACCCCAAGCTATTTGCTGAGAGGCATGGTGAGTATTTTGCAGCTCTCATTTGTTTTTGAAAATAAAGAAAGACGAGAAAAAAAATTTTTTTTTTTCTTTTTTCAATTTTCAAAACTTTGTGACAAAAAGTGAGGTCTGCAAAATACTCACTATACCTCTCATCAAATAGCTTGGGGTGTCTACTTTCCAAAATGGGGTCATTTGGGGGGGTTTTGTGCCACCTGGGCATTCCATGGCCTCCGAAACTGTGATAGGCAGTGAAGAGTGAAATCAAAAATTTACGGCCTTAGAAAGCCTGAAGGCGGTGCTTGGTTTTCGGGGTCCCGTACGCGGCTAGGCTCCCAAAAAGTCCCACACATGTGGTATCCCCGTACTCAGGAGAAGCAACAGAATGTATTTTGGGGTGTAATTTCACATATTCCCATGGCATGTTTGAGCAATATATCATTTAGTGACAACTTTGCGCAAAAAAAAATAAAAAAAATAAAAAATTGTCTCTTTCCCGCAACTTGTGTCACAATATAAATTATTCCATGGACTCGACATGCCTCTCAGCAAATAGCTTGGGGTGTCTACTTTCCAAAATGGGGTCATTTGGGGGGGTTTTGAACTGTCCTGGCATTTTATGCACAACATCTAGAAGCTTATGTCACACATCACCCACTCTTCTAAGCACTTGAAGACATAGCCCTTTCTGACACTTATTGTTTACATAAAAAAATAATTTTTTTTTGCAAGAAAATTACTTTGAACCCCCAAACATTATATATTTTTTTTAAAGCAAATGCCCTACAGATTAAAATGGTGGGTGTTTCATTTTTTTTTTTCACACAGTATTTGCGCAGCGATTTTTCAAACGCATTTTTTGGGGAAAAAACACACTTTTTTACATTTTAATGCACTAAAACACACTATATTGCCCAAATGTTTGATGAAATAAAAAAGATGATCTTAGGCCGAGTACATGGATACCAAACATGACATGCTTTAAAATTGCGCACAAACGTGCAGTGGCGACAAACTAAATACATTTTTAAAAGCCTTTAAAAGCCTTTACAGGTTACCACTTTAGATTTACAGAGGAGGTCTACTGCTAAACTTACTGCCCTCGATCTGACCTTCGCGGCGATACCTCACATGCATGGTGCAATTGCTGTTTACATTTGACGCCAGACCAACGCTTGCGTTCACCTTAGCGCGAGAGCAGGGGGGACAGGGGTGCTTTTTTTTTTTTTTTTTTTTTTTCTCTTTATTATTATTGTTTTTTTATCTTATTTTTAAACTGTTCCTTTCATTTTTTTTTTTTTTAAATCATTTTTATTGTTATCTCAGGGAATGTAAATATCCCCTATGATAGCAATAGGTAGTGACAGGTACTCTTTTTTGCAAAAATTGGGGTCTATTAGACCCTAGATTTCTCCTCTGCCCTCAAAGCATCTGATCACACCAAGATCGGTGTGATAAAATGCTTTCCCAATTTCCCAATGGCGCTGTTTACATCCGGCGAAATCTACGTCATAAAATGCTCGTAGCTTCCGGTTTCTTAGGTCATAGAGATGTTTGGAGCCACTCTGGTCTCTGATCAGCTCTATGGTCAGCTGGCTGAATCACCGGCTGCATTCTCAGGTTCCCTGTTGAGACAGGAGAGCCAGAGAAAAACACGGAAGATGTTGGGGGGGGGGGGGGCATTCCCTCCCACTGCTTGTAAAAGCAGTCTAGAGGCTAATTAGCCACTAGGATTGCTTTTACATGAAAGCCGACCGCTGGCTGAAAAGAATGATACCAAGATGATACCTAAACCTGCAGGCATCATTCTGGTATAACCACTCAAAGTCGTGAATGGCATACCTGAAGACAAAAAAATGGTTAACAATAAAGCACAGTAAACGGTAAAGTATAAATAATTACATACCTGAAAAGCAAACGTGATAAAACATAATAACAATAACAATAACAATAACAATCAATAACAATAACAATAACAATAAAACATTGCAGAATAGAATACAGTAAAAAAGAGCAGAACAATAGAGAGAGAATAGAGAGAGAGAGAACAATAAAACGACAACTATTTTTATTTTATATTTTTGTTTGTGTTTTTTTTTTTTTTTTACACTTTTTTTTGTAACTAACTTTTATAACTGTAACCGGTTCCAGGTTCGGGTCTCTCAAAATGCGATGGCATCTCGGGAGACCCTGTGAAAGTGTGCCTAGTCTGTGCAATGCTGTACCCTAAGCTAAAACTCAACTAGTGCATGCTAGTGTTCAAAACATTCACCAATGCAAAGACCAGGATTATCAGGACAGGAGGGACAATAATAGCGGGTGTCACGCCTATATCCGCGCTAGCTGCAGACACGACATCTTTTTTGGGGGGGTTCGCTGGGTAGGGGTACTCGGGAGGACATAAAAATGCCTCTCATGCAGCCGACTGCATTTGGTTGGGGATGTGAATGGGGGAAGTACGGGCGCTGCAGAAGCGGTGGGTTCCCAATTAGGATTGGCGAATGCAGCAGGAAGGGCATTATGGGCACGACGGGCCTGTGTTTGTCTTTTTGGTGGCAGCGGGACACTACTTGTGCTTGCCACCTCACCAGCTTGAACTGCACTTATGGGACTCGCCACGTCACCAAGTGTTACTGCAGTGCTGGTTTGGCTACGTCCGGGGTGTACTAGGCCACTGGCGCTTGCCAGTTCACCAAAACGCTACAAAAAAAACTGTTAGCGATCGCAGGGATCAGGCCTGACTCTGCGAACGCTGCAGTTATGCGTTTAGTGTTTTGTAAGTGACAGTGATCGATCGATACTGCACTTGGGTGGGCTGGGCCGGGCGGAGGGGCAAAACGCAGGTGCTAGCAGGTATCTGGGCTGATCCCGCTAACACTGCGTTTTTGGGAACCCTAAACTGCTGGGGACGCTAGTATAGATCAGATCGGATCAGATATTGATGCGATCAGATACTATACCACTAAGGGAGGTGTACGGTGCGTGCGTGGGTGTTAGCGCTACTGGCACTAACCTGACGCTGCCTGGGGCTGGTGCTTGCCAGTTCACCAAAACGCTACCAAAAAAACTGTTAGCGATCGCAGGGATCAGGCCTGACTCTGCGAACGCTGCAGTTATGCGTTTAGTGTTTTGTAAGTGACAGTGATCGATCGATACTGCACTTGGGTGGGCTGGGCTGGGCGGAGGGGCAAAACGCAGGTGCTAGCAGGTATCTGGGCTGATCCCGCTAACACTGCGTTTTTGGGAACCCTAAACTGCTGGGGACGCTAGTATAGATCTGATCGGATCAGATATTGATGCGTTCAGATACTATACCACTAAGGGAGGTGTACGGTGCGTGCGTGGGTGTTAGCGGTACTGGCGCTAACCTGACGCTGCCTGGGGCTGGTGCTTGCCAGTTCACCAAAATGCTACCAAAAAAACTGTTAGCGATCGCAGGGATCAGGCCTGACTCTGCGAACGCTGCAGTTATGCGTTTAGTGTTTTGTAAGTGACAGTGATCGATCGATACTGCACTTGGGTGGGCTGGGCTGGGCTGGGCGGAGGGGCAAAACGCAGGTGCTAGCGGGTATCTGGGCTGATCCCGCTAACACTGCGTTTTCGGGAACCCTAAACTGCTGGGGACGCTAGTATAGATTTGATCGGATCAGATATTGATCCGATCAGATACTATACCACTAAGGGAGGTGTATGCTGCGTGCGTGGGTGTTCGCGGTACTGGCGCTAATCTGACGCTGCCTAGGGCGACGCATATCACCGCCGGGCGATTAGGGGGCTAAACCTTTATTCGGTAATAAACGGCGGGTGCCCTGACACTATAAAAAATAAACGAACTAACCAGCGTCACCCGTAACGGTTATACGGTGATCAGCGGTGAAAGGGTTAACTAGGGGGCAATCAAGGGGTTAAAACATTTATTAGATAGTATATGGGGGTCCCTGACGCTATAAAATGCTGACGGCGAACCTAAATATTTACGTCCCTAACTAGCGTCACCAGCGACACTAATACAGCGATCAGAAAAATGATCGCTTAGCGACACTGGTGAGGGGGGGTGATCAAGGGGTTAAAACTTTATTAGGGGGGGTTAGGGGGGTATCCTAGACCTAAAGGGGGGTAATACTCACTGCCCTAACACTAACTGTCACAAACTGACACAGCAGTAATCAGAAAAAAAAAAAAAAAAAAAATACTGCTAATGTCAGTTTGTGACAGGGGGGGGGGGGTGATTGGGGGGGGATCGGGGGGCGATCGGGGGGGGATCGGGGGTGTAAAGTATGCCTGGCATGTTCTACTGTGTGTGTGAGTGTTGTGTGCACTTACATGTCATCTCCCCTCGGCGCTGGAACGGAAACTGCCAGACCGAGGAGAGATGACATCACATCCTCTGCCTGTGTGAAACGACACACAGGCAGAGGAGGATTTCCATTGGCTGGGAGCGATCGCGAGGGGGGGGGCCACGATCGGATGGTCTCCCCCTCGCCTCCCGACGCTCCCAGTCAGATGCCGACCGCCGATGGCACCGGGGGGGGGTCCGATCGGACCCCCCGCCCGCGGGAGGCAGATCACGTACGGGTACGTGATTTTGCCTGCCCGTGCCGCTCTGCCGCAGTATATCTGCGTTAGGCGGTCGGCAAGTGGTTAAGAAGGCACATGTACAGGCCCATCTGAAGTTTGCCAATGAACATCTAAATGATTCAGAGAAGGATTGGGAGAAAGTATTGTGGTCAGATGAGACCATAATTGAGCTCTTTGGCATTAACTCGACTCGCCATGTTAGGAGGAAGAAAAATGCTGACTATGACCCTAAGAACACCATCCCTACCATCAAGCACGGAGGTGGAAACATTATGCTTTGGGGCTGTTTCTCTGCTAAAGGTACAGGCCAACTTTGCCGCATGGTCAAACCATGCATTGTAAATTCTTGGATGAGAGCCTTCTTCCCTCAGCCAGAACGCTGAAGATGGGTCTTCCAGCATGACAATGACCCAAAACATATCACCAAGGCAATAAAGGAGTGGCTCAAGAAGAAGCATATTAAGGTCATGGAGTGACCTAGCCAGTCTCCAGACCCTAATTCTATAGAAAATTTATAGAGTCAGCTGAAACTTCGAGTTGCCAAGCGACAGCCAGGAAACCTTAAGGATCTGTATAAAAGAGTGGACCAAAATCACTCCTGAGATGTGTGCAAACCTGGTAACCAACTACAAGAAACGTCTTACCTCTGTGCTTGCTAACAAGGGTTTCTCCTTCTAGTACTAAGTCATGTTTTGCTTGGGGATCAAATACTTATTTTACTCACTTAACCAACTCAATTTATAACATTTGTATCGTGTTTTTTCTGGCTTTTTGGTTGACATTCTGTCTCTATCATTTAAAATATATACTTTTAATGATAAAAATTATAGAACCTTCATTTGTTTATAAATGGGCAAATGTACAAAATCTGCAGGGGAGCAAATAATTATTTTCCCCACTGTACATTGTCTGCCTTTAATATTTTGTCGCTACCTCACTCCTTAACTAGGGGATGCTCTGTGTAGTTCGTCCTCTAACTACAGACTCTTCATGCTTTAGCCGCCATTCACCACATGTACTGTATTCTGCTGGAGCTAGACACACTATGATTTTTTTTTTTTTTTTTTACCTATCTGATTTTCATCTGCTATGATCTGCAAGTTTTTGGATGAAAGGATAACTCCACCTTTTATATAATAAATTCACGTTTATTGCAGGTAAAATAATGTGCATTTACTTTTTTTTTTCTTTAGAGCCTGGAAAGCATTGCATCAGTGATCAGCAGATCGCTGGTGCCATGCAGGGCTCCTGCAGACTGTCAGTGTAGGCTCCTGCAGGAGCGAGAACATGTTCCATGTTCCACCCTAAAAACAAGTAGAACATGTAACGTGTTCCCGAGGGTGAACCTATCCTTTAACCACTTCAATACCATGCACTTAAGACACCTTCCCGCCCAGGCCAACTTTCAGGTTTTAGCGCTGCCGCAATTTGAATGACAATTGCGCAGTCATGCAACACTGTACCCAAACAAATTTTTTATCATTTTGTTCCCACAAATAGAGCTTTCTTTTGGTGGTATTTGATCACCTCTGTGGTTTTTATTTTTTGCGTAACAGTTAAAAAAAAGACCGAAAATTTTGAAAAAAAACAAGTTTTTCTGTTTCTGTTAAAAATTTTTGTAAATAAGTACGTTTTATTCTTCAATGACGGGCACTGATATGGCTGCACTGATACAGCGCCACCAATGAGGTGGTACTGACGGGCACTGATAGGTGGCACTGATGGGCACTCGTAGGTGGCATTGGGTACTTATGGGTGGCACTGATAGGTGGCACCGATGGACACTGATGGGTGTCACTGACACTAATGGGTGGCATTCCTGGGCATCACTTAAATATAATGGTGCCAATCAGTGCCTATTTGTGTGCACTGGCACATGTGGATGGCCATGGGGTACATACCTGGCCATCCACATGTTGCCCGCTTCCCTGGTGGTCCTAGTGGCGTCCCTGGTTGTCCAGTGTGGTCATCTGAGGGGGGCTGCGCTGATAAACAATCAGAGCAGACCCCCCCCCCCGTCAGGAGAGCCGCTGATCGGCTCTTCCTATTGCCATCATGATCACCTGTGATTGGACACGGCTGATCACGTGGTAAAGAGCCTCCGCCGGAGGCTCTTTACCAACATAGGTGGAGCGGTGTGTCAGACTGACACACCACTCCACTGATCGCCGTGATGCGCGCCCCCGCATGTTATCCTGCTGGACGTCATTTGACGCCCAGTCAGGATAACTGAACCATCACTTTAACCACTTCCTGCCCGGCCTATAGCAGATTGACGGCCGGGCGGGAAGTGGTTAAAGTGATTAACTTTTTTTTTTTTTTTAAATAACAAATGTCATTCCTACCTGCTCTGTGCTATGCTTTTGCACAGAGCAGCCTAGATCCTCCTCTTCGGGGTCCCCCACCAGCGCTCCTTGAACCTCCCCCCTTTTGAGTGCTCCCTTAGTAAGCTGTTTGCCTAATCGTGAGTCATGCTCTGCCCCACCCCTCTACTCTCTTCTCAGGCTGAGTTTGACAGCAGCAATGGCTCCTGCAGGTACCTCCAGGTCCAGTGAGGAGAGAGAACAGACACAGTGCTGGATCAAGATTGGGCTCAACTTTTTAACCCATTTTGGATAAAGTAAGCAAGGGTTATAACCCCTGTAAGGTTTATTTTTGCCTTTGTCCCATTGGGGAGATTTACCTTCACTTCCTGTCCCATAGCCAGACAGGAAGTGAGGGGAAATCCCTGCAAATTAAGGGGATCTCTTGGAGACACACCCATTGGAAGGTTTTCCCACTATTACTTTTCTAGGGACAATGCAAAATTTGATTTTCTTTTACTTTTACTTTCATTGATCATGGTAAACAGGACACATCGAGAGAGTGAATCTCCCTAACAGGGACACAGACAGCAATACCAACTGGCAGATGTTCTAATCCCTCTCCACTCTATCCCAAACTGAAAAAAATAAAAGTTGTGCACTTAGTTATACTTTAATGCAGAAAATGCAGTAAGGTAAACAAACCTTTTACCTTTACAACCACTTTAAAGCTTTCTATGTTCTGCAAGTTTTCATTTGGATCTGTTCACTGTCTGCCAAGCTACTGAGACTGTAAGTTAAGCTAAATCTCCGCAACTGGATCAGTTATAAAGATCATGCTTTCACTGCTTAGATTGCGGAAGCAGAACACTGACAGAAAAATGCACTTTACTCCAGTAGGCTGACAGGTTATGAATAGGGTTGGGCTGATACCGATACTAGCATAGGTATGGGTGCCGATACCGAGGATTTTCCCGAGTACTTGTACTCGGGCAAATGCTCCGATGCTTGACCCCATACCTGGGCAGTTGGGGATGATCGGTGCAGCGGTGGGGGAGGTACAAGCACCGATCTCCCTGTATAGATTTAAATAAAGCAGCTGAAAGCCGCTTCTCCTCTCCCTCCCCGTGCCTTTCAGCTGCTTTATTGAAATCTCTACAGTGAGATCAGTGCTTGTAACTTCCCCACTGCTACACCGATCATCCCAGACTGTCAGATCTGTAAGGGTGGAGGAAAGAGCCGGTAAATGTAATTTACCGTCTCCTTCCTTTTCCGAATGAACAGTCAGTGATCTCTGACTCTGTCCATTCATAACTGAGCATTGCAAACTGTGTTTAGGAAGCTTCAGTTTATGAATGGAGAGGAGCCTCTGTCTTCTATCCATTCATTTTCAGTGCAGCTGAGGCTGCAGAGAAAGGGACTGGGGAATCTGTCCTTATGCCGCCTACACACAAGCGGAATTTCCGTTGGAAAAATCTTGGATGGTTTTTCGGACAGAATTCTGCTCAAGCTTGTCTTGCATACACAAGGTCACACCAAATTCCGACTGTCAAGAACGCGGTAACGTACGACGGGACTAGAAAACGGAAGTTCAATAGCCTGTGCGCCACCCTTTGGGCTCCTTCTGTTAATCTCGTGTTAGTAGAAGTTTGGTGAGAGACGATTTGCGCTTTTCAGACTCGTGCTTTTCAGTGCGTTACGGCTCTTCAATTTGTGCTTGTGGGTTCATATCTGTTTTTCAGTGCGTTCTTGTCCGCTCGTTTCTGATTTTCAGCTTGCTCTTCACGGGCCTTTCTGTTCTTCAGTGCATTCTGTTAGTTCGTTCTGACCAGCCAACCGTTTTGAAGCCATGTTGCGGGTACGTGCTCGTCGTAGAGTTCGTGCTATGCGGGGGCTTAGTGTTGGGGTTCTTGCTTTGACCCAAGCCCAGTCCATGAACAGGGTGGGGAGAAGTTCATGGACCAAGAATTGGTTGCTCCAGTGTGACCAATTCTCTCATATGCCTTTGCTGCGTGAGATCTAGGAGAATAACCCTGATGATTTCAGGAATTTTCTCCGGATTATGGACCCCGTTTTTCACCGTCTGTTGGCTTTGCTGTCCCCTTATATTACGAAGCAGGACACCTGCATGCGGCAAGCCATCACTCCGGAGCAGAGACTAGTCGACACGTTGCGGTACTTTGGCGACGGGGAGAAGTCTACAGGACCTCAAGTTCTCTACAGGCATCTCCCCCCAGGCTCTGGGGATCATTATTCCAGAGACCTGTTCTGCCATCATACAGGTCCTGCAGAAGGACTATATTAGGGTAAGTTTTCTCCTTTAACATCACATTCTATGTATTTAATGTATGCTAATGTTTTGTATTACTTTCATCATTCCCTAATTACCATGATTGTAATATGCTGTGAATGTCCTCATGCATGCTGTAAGCTTTTAATGCTCCTTTTTTGTCCTTCATGCATATTTGCCTTCACTAACCTCCCCAGCATGCTATCCTGGGCCCATATACACCTAGCCTATTCACTTAATGTATTTTGTCAGCTCCATTGTAGTGCTTTACCCTAAACACCCCCTAAAATGTGTCCAAATGTTATCGTTGTCCTTAAATTCAGGCAGAGTGCCAAAGGCTTTTTGGGGGGTCCAAAACTCATTTATAACCCCCCCTAAAATGTTTCCAATGGGCCATCAGAGGGGGGGGGGGGGAATCTGATAAGTGGACCTTATATTTTTGTCTTTAAATACTCCTTAATAAATGTTATACTGATGTTGGCCAAGAATGTTGTGTCTAATTTGCTTGCAATGTTATGTGCAAAAGTACTAAATTTTTTTTCGATTCCACAGTTTCCTTCAACCCCGCAGGAATGGCAGTCTGGCTTCCCAATTTGCTCATCATTGGAACTTTCCCAAGTTCGATGGGAAGCACGTCCACATCATCCCACCACCCTACACGGGGTCATACTATTTTAACTATAAAGGGTTTCATAGTATTGTGTTGATGGTGGTGGTGTCGGCGACATACGAGTTTCTCTATGTGGACATGGGGAAGAATGGGTGGATGTCGGATGGTGGAGTCTTTGCCCAGACGGAGTTCTATACACGTCTCCAGAGTGGTGGCTTGGGATTGCCACCTGCGGAAGAGAACGTGGAAGGACTCCCATTTGTTTTTATCGCTGATGAATCATTTGGTCTGGGTGATCACCTGATAAGGCCATTCCCCCAGAACCCTCACCTCGCAGAAGATGGTTTTTAATTACTGGCTGGCCAGAGCCAGAAGAGTCGAGGAGAATGCCTTTGGGATAATGGCCAGCTGGTTCCGCCTATTTCTTATGGCAATAAATATGGCTGAGTACAAACTGAACCACATAGTTCTAGCATGCTGCATACTTCACAACTTTTTAAAGAGAAATGCTCCGAATTATGTTGCCTCAGTTGGGCCTGAGGCCGGACTTTCAGAAACTACAATGACGGCCCTAGAAGCTGGCCGTCCTGGCTTGCCCCCCCAAAGTGCCCGTGAAGTGCCTCAAAAATATGTTGATTATTTTACGGGTAGGGGAGCATTACTATGCCAGCAAATTTGTAATTATTTTAGATATTAAAAAAAATTTGATCTGATAAAATCTTGATTTTGATTTACTGCTTGTGTTTCTTTTAGCGGTCTCCTAGGTTCTCCTAGTGCACTTGTAGTGCCAAGTGGTTTTTCCATTATTAAATAACACCCATTTTCACTGTAACACCAACTTAATACAAAAACTGATATTGAGCATTGAAAGAAGAAGCCACACATTGAGTATAAAACCTTTTACTCCGTGCACATTCACATATGCGTTGTAAAACATATTTTGTGTAAAAAAACAACATCTTGGTTTTATAAAGTTTTACCTTGAATATTTTTTTTTAGTACATAAACAGGCATATTTCAAAACATAACGTACACAACTCAGGAACTTACAAAGTTCAACATTGAAAAACTGAAGGCAATATCAGACATTATAGTGTCAAAAATGTGTTGATATTGCCTTCATCAGAAGGGGTGATGTCACACCTGTAAAAGCCAAATTTTGAAGATGCACACAAATTGGGAGTCAAACTGGGGATTTCCCTCCTGATCCCATGCCTAATGTCAACATGTGCTATCTCCCATCATGGGGGATCAATGGACGTGTTTTGGGGGTGCAACCACTTCCTCTCACTTACTCGAGTTATGAGGAAGGGGTTGCACACACAAAACGTGTACATTGATAGCCCCTGATGGCAGATAGCACATGTTGACGCACTGTGCGCATCTTCAAAATTTGGCTTTTAAAATGCATCAACAATTACAAAAAAATTGTCCCCAAAAATAGAAAATGGTGTCATTTTGTTGTTATTTAGATTATTCCTAGTACATCAATCATGTTCTTTAGTTTTTGTTCTATGTCATTTGTTTTTTGGTTTATGATGTCTAAATCCTGACTATAAAGCATTATGTCCTGGATTAGCCTTTGTGCACTGTCACTCGTGAAATGAATTGCTCTTCCACAACATGCACATCACCTAAAAGAAAAAATACACACCATGTATTATAAATATGCAGGTATACATCTATTACCTGAATCTGTGGTCTCAGACACTCACCTGTTGTTGTTGTTGTGACAATTTCAACCACCTCTCCTTCCTCCACATCCTCTGGTTGTGGTGTCCTCTGTTCCCCTTCTTCAGGAGGTGGGGGGGTTCCTGGTGTCCTCAGATGCCCGGAGTCTTTTCTCCCCTATGAGAATGAAACAAAAGGTATACTTAGCACACCGATATTTGAGGCCAGAAATAGGAATATGAAGCGTTGCTTGGAAGTGGGGTACAATTGTCTGTTTTGGCAGAGTTCCAAGCTGAAGACATGATTTTTTTTTCCCTTACCAAAGCTGGAATACTTACCTTTTTTTGGACAAGTTTCACACACGGAGACACACCAAGTATCAACTGAAGTACCTGTGTGGGACCCCCTAAAAAATGTGTTCTTGTGTCCCACACTAGTGCTCCTGAGTCCAGATGTGTAAACAGCTGCTGAGTGTCCTCTCCTTACATTACACTGAATCAAGTTTGCAATTCTTTCTAGTTTCAAACACATCTAGACAACACTGTCCTAAACTTCTTTTAATACAAATTAGCATGACCAAATGTAGTTAACCCTGTATCTGCCCAAAACATCGTATTTAGTTGGCAAATGAATGATGTTTACTGCGACCGATTACTGTGCCCACGAACATGAAAGTAGCCATTTTAAACTGTCCAACAGTAAAGAAAAGCACATGGAGCAGCATGCAGGTAATAATAATAGGAACACACGACAAGTACTTACTTTTTAGAATCACGTTCTTGATCCTTCTGTACTGATCCTGCTCCCTCATATTCAGGTCTGACCAGCGTTTCCTCAATTTCTCCTTGGATTGTTGTACCCCAAAATTCCTGTGCAGACTCTTCACAACTTTAGACATGATCTTGGCCTTTCTCACATTTAGGTTAAGGTAAGGTCCATATTTCCCGTCATAGTCGGCCCTCTTCAAAATGTCCACCATCTCTAAAAAGGCCATATTTGAGGCCTTAAATCTCCTGTGGGATCGAGGCTCTGGGCCTCGATCCCACCTGCTGTGTGTCTGCCATGTTCCTCTCCCACTGCGAAGAAAGAGAGGGGGTAGGCAATATTCTAGAAAGAACGTCGGGCGGGCGGAGTTTCACGCATGCGCAGTGTATATAATCCTAACACGCGTGTGTCGTACGTACGATCTGTGAGTGTGTGAGTGGAGGAAGTGCCGATCGTGAGAACGAAGGTAACATTTTAACTTGAGACATCAGTGGCCTATACTGATTCGGGATTGAGGCCTATATTGGGATAAGATCAGGAGAGTTTAGCCTGATATTAGTGTTTTTGTCTTGCAGCAAATATGAAACAATTCAAAGACCTGGAATTCATGGGCCAGTTCATAGACAGATACAGGGATCTGAGAAATTTGTGGGAGGTTAAAAACCCCTTATATCGAAATAAATCAGCTAGAAAGGCATCGCTGGAGAAACTGCTGCAATTTGTGAAGACGTAGGTCCCTGGCGCAGACATCGAGTTTGTGGATAAGAAAATTGGTAGCTTGAGAAGCACGTATAGGAAGGAGCTTAATAAGGTCCAGGCTTCCATGAAATCAGGAGCAGCAGCAAAGGATGTGTATGTACCCATTCTGTGGTACTACAACAGGATGCGGTTTCTGGAAGACCAGATTGAAGCCAGGGAATCACTTTCTACACTTCCATCCACCCTTCCCTCAACCCCAGCTGAGGTTTCTGAGGACCAACCTGGGCCTTCCATCCTGGAAGAAATTGAGGAGCCCAGCTGGAGCCAGGTATAATATTTTTGAACATATTTATTGTCTGAAAATTAGTGTTGTTAACTAGATGTTATTATTGATAAATGAATGATTGAACAAAAAGTGTTTGACATATCAATAGACAGTAGGGGCCAAAAATGATTGGGACAAGAATGAAAAATGCTGGGCTCAGAATGATAGTCTTTTCTATACTTTCTATTTATTAACATTCAATTTGCAACAGTCATGAAATGAAAATTGTGTGTGATTGATGAACCAAAAACTAAAACTATGTCCCTTTTTCATACCCAGGAAGACCTCAGCCAGGACGAGGCTCTGGAATGTGGCAGAAAGGAGGAGGCGGCAGGGTTAAGTGTCAGCCAGGAGGTGGCAAGGCCCAGTAGCCTCACCCAATCCCAGGTGCCTCCCCCTCCGCCTTACAACAAAGACCCCTGTTAAGACCCCTGATATCTCACCAAAGCCACCCCCCAACAGGGCTAAAAAAAATAAAGAATTGTAATAAATATTTAAAAGATTACATTTTAAAAATAATCTATAAAATAAAAAACACACTGACATTGTGCACCCCCCCCCCCCCCCCAAAAAAAAGAGAGCATTGTTTAAAAAAAAAAAAAAATGTAAAAAAAAAAAAAAAGAAATAAAAAAAAATTGTAACGAAAACTACTACACTACTACTACAGTCAATGTGTCATCAGTGCTGCATATTAGTGCCACTGTCACATGACATTAAAAAAAAGTATCGGTAGCCGGTATCGGCGAGTACTTGAAAAAAAAAAGCATCAGTACTTATACTCGGTCCTAAAAAAAGTGGTATCGGTGCAACCCTAGTTATAAACTGCAAAAATGGACTCTGAGGCAGGGCTGATAAGAAAATAATAAAGAGCTAACCCCCTACACGCACCCCCTGTTTTTCTTTTTTTTTGTCCTTCCTTTCCTGTAATTTTTTCCCCCATCTTTTTTCTCTCCATCCTTTGACTCTCTCTTTAGTTGACTCTGCTGTTTGTTTTTTTTCTCACTTAATTGTTTTCCCTCCTTTTTCTTCTGTGTTACAAGTTGCAATGAGTTTTGAGCATACAGTGCTCTTTGTCAAGCCTTATAGGAGACTGCAGCAGACATTAAGTCTAAGTTCACATCTAAGCTGCACTTGGTGCATTTTTCAGACACATTTGCAGTGTGTTTTGCTTTTTTAAACCCTTGTTTTTTATGCGTTTTTCATGCAGTTTTCATGCATTGTGCGTTTTACGTTTTGTTTTGTTTTTCTTGGCAAAAAAAAAAACATGAAAAAAACGCTGTGGGGTCCCCCCAGGTCCATACCCTTTTTCTTTTTACATTCAGCTGTCAGCGGGGAACCATGGAAAATGGTATCCTGGAGCACCACACTAGATAAAAAAGCTTACCAACCAGCTGCTCTGTTCAAAACTATTGCATAGAGCAAGTATGACATGTTTGTTATCTTAGAAAAAACTCAACCTTTAATATCCCTTGAAGCAATAATTCCAATACTCTTAAAGACACTAACCTTTAAAGTGTATCTAAACCCAACAGCAAAAAGTAATGTGTTGTAGTTTACTAGACCTTAGATGTGGTGGCTGCTTTAGTTTTTTTTTTTGTTTGTTTTTACCTGGTGATCCAGCCAGTAAGTCTGTTATTTTTCAACTTCATATAAAACCTTTATCCCAAAAGGAGAAAAACGGTTGCTGTAACTGCTTATGAGGCTTGGTTCACACTGTGATCTGACTTGTGAGACCGCATGACATGTCAAATTCAATGTTCCCCTATGAGAGCCGTCTTAACTGACACTACACAAGTCGCTCTAAGTTTAGAAAATGTTCCTGCACTACTTTGGCCCAACTTGGGTGCAATTTCAGCCCTTGTACAGGCTCCTAAATAGCATCCAAGTCGGAAGAAAGTCGCAGGCAAAGTCGTACTACTTTGTTGTCGCAGCAGTGTGAACCAAGCCTAAAATGTTAGTTGGAGGTTGACTTTAATTCATTAGTGAAGTCCATCTAGTTACATAGTTGGTAAGGTTGAATAGACAACAGTCCATCCAGTTTAACCTGTGTAGGTGTGTGTAGATAAATCATTTCCCATATCCCTGTATATTGTTTTCGCTAAGATGCACATCCAACAGTCTTTTAACCACTTCAGCCCCGGAAGGATTTACCCCCTTCCTGACCAGAGCACTTTTTACAATTCGGCACTGCGTCGCTTTAACTGCTAATTGCGCGGTCATGCAATGCTCTACCCAAATGAAATTTGCGTCCTTTTCTTCCCACAAATAGAGCTTTCTTTTGATGATATTTGATCACCTCTGCCGTTTTTATTTTTTGCGCTATAAACGGAAAAAGACTGAAAATTTTGAAAAAAAATGATATTTTCTACTTTTTGTTATAAAAAAAATCCAATAAACTAAATTTTAGTCATACATTTAGGCCAAAATGTATTCGGCCACATGTCTTTGGTAAATAAAATGTCAATAAGCGTATATTTATTGGTTTGCGCAAAAGTTATGGACTCGACATGCCTCTCAGCAAATAGCTTGGGGTGTCTACTTTCCAAAATGGGGTCATTTGGGGGGGGGTTGAACTGTCCTGGCATTTTATGCACAACATTTAGAAGCTTATGTCACACATCACCCACTCTTCTAACCACTTGAAGACAAAGCCCTTTCTGACACTTTTTGATTACATGAAAAAATTATTTTTTTTTGCAAGAAAATTACTTTGAACCCCCAAACATTATATATTATTTTAAAGCAATTGCCCTACAGATTAAAATGGTGGGTGTTTCATTTTTTTTTTTCACACAGTATTTGCGCAGCGATTTTCAAACGCATTTTTTGGGGAAAAAATACACTTTTTTAAATTTTAATGCACTAAAACACACTATATTGCCCAAATGTTTGATGAAATAAAAAAGATGATCTTAGGCCGAGTACATGGATACCAAACATGACATGCTTTAAAATTGCGCACAAACGTGCAGTGGCAACAAAATTAATACATTTTTAAAAGCCTTTACAGGTTACCACTTTAGATTTACAGAGGAGGTCTACTGCTAAAATTACTGCCCTCGATCTGACCTTCGCGGTGATACCTCACATGCATGGTGCAATTGCTGTTTACGTTTGACGCCAGACCGCCGCTTGCGTTCGCCTTAGCGCGAGAGCAGGGGGGACAGGGGTGCTTTTTATTTATTTATTTTTTTGCTTTATTTTTTTTTTGCTTTTTTATCTTATTTTTAAACTGTTCCTTTCATTTTTTTTTTTTTAAATCATTTTTATTGTTATCTCAGGGAATGTAAATATCCCCTATGATAGCAATAGGTAGTGACAGGTACTCTTTTTTTGAAAAAATTGGGGTCTATTAGACCCTAGATCTCTCCTCTGCCCTCAAAGCATCTGACCACACCAAGATCGGTGTCATAAAATGCTTCCCCAATTTCCCAATGGCGCTATTTACATCCGGCGAAATCTAAGTCATAAAATGCTCGTAGCTTCCGGTTTCTTAGGCCATAGAGATGTTTGGAGCCACTCTGGTCTCTGATCAGCTCTATGGTCAGCTGGCTGAATCACCGGCTGCATTCTCAGGTTCCCTGTTGAGACAGGAGAGCCAGAGAAAAACACGGAAGACGGTGGGGGGGGGGCATTCCCTCCCACTGCTTGTAAAAGCAGTCTAGAGGCTAATTAGCCGCTAGGATTGCTTTTACATGAAAGCCGACCGCTGGCTGAAAAGAATGATACCAAGATGATACCTAAACCTGCAGGCATCATTCTGGTATAACCACTCAAAGTCGTGAATGGCGTACCTGAAGACAAAAAAATGGTTAACAATAAAGCACAGTAAACGGTAAAGTATAAATAATTACATACCTGAAAAACAAACATGATAAAACATAATAACAATAAAACATTGCAGAATAGAATACAGTAAAAAAGAGCAGAACAATAGAGAGAGAATAGAGAGAGAGAGAACAATAAAACGACAACTATTTTTTTTTATTTTTGTTTGTGTTTTTTTTTTTTTTACACTTTTTTTTTGTAACTGTAACTTTTATAACTGTAACCGGTTCCAGGTTCGAGTCTCTCAAAATGCGATGGCATCTTGGGAGACCCTGTGAAAGTGTGTCCTAGTCTGTGCAATGCTGTACGCTACGCTAATACTCAACTAGTGCATGGTAGCGTTCAAAACATTCACCAAGTGTTACTGCAGTGCTGGTTTGACTACGACCGGGGTGTACTACGCCGCTGGTGCTTGCCAGTTCACCAAAACGCTACAAAAAAAAGTGTCAGTGATCGATCGATACTGCACTTGGGTGGGCTGGGCCGGGCGGAGGGGCAAAACGCAGGTGCTAGCAGGTATCTGGGCTGATCCCGCTAACACTGCGTTTTTGGGAACCCTAAACTGCTGGGGACGCTAGTATAGATCTGATCGGATCAGATATTGATCCGATCAGATACTATACCACTAAGGGAGGTGTACGGTGCGTGCGTGGGTGTTCGCGGTACTGGCGCTAATCTGACGCTGCCTAGGGCGACGCATATCACCGCCGGGCGATCAGGGGGCTAAACCTTTATTCGGTAATAAACGGCGGGTGCCCTGACACTATAAAAAATAAACGAACTAACCAGCGTCACCCGTAACGGTTATACGGTGATCAGTGGTGAAAGGGTTAACTAGGGGGCCATCAAGGGGTTAAAACATTTATTAGATAGTATATGGGGGTCCCTGTCGCTATAAAACACTGACGGCGAACCTAAATATTTATGTCCCTAACTAGCGTCACCAGCGACACCAATACAGCGATCAGAAAAATGATCGCTTAGCGACACTGGCGACAGGGGGTGATCAAGGGGTTAAAACTTTATTAGGGGGTAAGGGGGGTACCCTAGACCTACAGGGGGCTAAACCTTTATTCGGTAATAAACGGCGGGTGCCCTGACACTATAAAAAATAAACGAACTAACCAGCGTCACCCGTAACGGTTATACGGTGATCAGTGGTGAAAGGGTTAACTAGGGGGCAATCAAGGGGTTAAAACATTTATTAGGTAGTATATGGGGGTCCCTGTCGCTATAAAACACTGACGGCGAACCTAAATATTTACGTCCCTAACTACCGTCACCAGCGACACTAATACAGCGATCAGAAAAATGATCGCTTAGCGACACTGGTGAGGGGGGGTGATCAAGGGGTTAAAACTTTATTAGGGGGGGTTAGGGGGGTACCCTAGACCTACAGGGGGGTAATACTAACTGTCCCACCACTGCTAACTGTCACAAACTGACACTATGCAGTAATCAGGAAAAAAAAAAAAAAACCTGCTTGCTGTCAGTTTGTGACAGGGGGGGGGGGGTGATTAGGGGGGCGATCGGGGGGGGATCGGGGGTGTAATGTATGCCTGGCATGTTCTACTGTGTTGTGTGTGAGTGTTTGGTGCACTTACATGTCATCTCTCCTCGGCGCTGGAACGGAAACTGCCAGACCGAGGAGAGATGACATCACATCCTCTGCCTCTGTGTACTATACAGAGGCAGGGGATGTTTCTCATTGGCTGGGAGCGATCGCGAGGGGGGGGCCACGATCGGATGGCCTCCCCCTCGTCTGTCATCGCTCCCAACCAAATGCCGACCGCAGCTGGCACCGGGGGGGGGTCCGATCGGACCCCCCACCCGCGGGAAGGCAATCACGTTTCAGGTACGTGATTTTGCCTGCCCGTGCCGCTCTGCTCACGTATATAGGCGTGAGGCGGTCGGCAAGTGGTTAAAACTATCCATACTTCCTGCCGACACCACCTGACAGTGAAAAACCCCCTATGCAGCTTAAGGTTAAACTGCTTCTCTTCCAGTCTCATCGTGTGGCCCCGTGTCCTCTTACACTCCCTGGGACTGAAAAGTTTCATACTTACGCTTGGATCACTGTTGATATATTAGTAAATCGCTATCATATCTCCTCTCAAGCGTCTCTTCTCCAGGGAGAAATTTAGTGCTTGTAGTCGTTGCTCATAATTGAGGTCCTCCAGTCCCCATATTAAAGTGGAGTTCCCCCCCAAAAATGGAACTTCCGCTTTAAGCACTCCTGACCCCCTGACATGCCACATTTGGGGCAGGGACACGTAACAGTTCCCAGAAGATTGCCCAGCCATTCAAGACAGCACAGTGTGTAAAGCTGCAAGCTGTCGCAGCCAGGCGCCCACACTTACCATGCTGGCGCCGTGGAGAGAATTGAGAGAGGAGCAAGGCTTTGGGCGGCCGCATCGCTGGACCGTGGGACAGGTGAGTGTCTGTTTATTAAAAGTCAGCAGCTACACTTTTTGTAGCTGCTGACTTTTAAATGGGTGGAACTCCACTTTAATTTAGTTGCCCTTCTCTGGACTCTCTCCAGCTCCAGCACATCCCTTTCAGCCAAATCAGAGTTTTATAAATTGGTAGAATAATAGTTTTATCTCTGGAGTAAATTCCCCTTTTAATGCATGCTAATATTCTGCTGGCTTTGGTAGCCGTAGCTTGACACTGCATGCTATTGCTCAGTCTGTCTTCTACTATACTAGGACCCCCAGATCCTTCTCCATCCTGGAAGCCCCTAGGGCAGGTGTAGACAACCTTCGAGAGATGGAGATCTACTTGAACAACACTAATGAAGTCAAAGATCACCCCAAACCCCCCCCCCCCCCCAATAAAGACAGTAAGACCGACCGACTTTTTTTTTTTTTATAAAATATTTATGCTCAGAACAAAAATAAAATGGGTATTACAAGAGAGGTGCAGGCTTTAGGAGTGCGTTATGCAGAAAATGAAGGGTTCACCAGTGCATTATGCTCAGAATGCAGGGATCATGAGTGCATTATGCTCAGAATGCAGGGTTACGGAGTGCGTTGCGCTCAGAATGCAGGGTTAAGGAGCGTATTTTTCGCTCAGAATGCATGGATCAGAAATGCGTTGCGCTCAGAATGCAGGGTTCAGAAGTGCGTTGTGCTCAGAATGCAGGGTTCAGGAGTGCGTTGCGCTCAGAATTCAGGGTTAAGAAGTGTATTAGGCTTAGAATGCAGGGTTCGGGGGGTGGGGGGAGATGTGTAGGGTGGTAGAGGACACTGCTGTGGGGGTGACCCTGCCCATAACAGTGTCCTCTGCCCCCTTCACATCACCCCCCACACACACACAGTGGTGTCTTCTGCACCCCCCCCCTTTTCCTTATAGCAGTCACCTCTGGCCCCCCTTCCCTCCCATAGCAGTGTCTTACCTTTTTCCACAGCGGAGACCGGAAGGCAGCACAGTTCTGGACAGAGGACGGGAGCTGGCACAGTAGTTTTTTATATTAGCAAGCTGGTGATTGGTTGCTTAGGACCACCCTGTGTTCTAACAACCAATCACCAGCGGTTTAACTTAAAAAGTTAATTTGACGGGCTCCTACCCCCACCCTCAGTCCTGAGCTGTGCTTCCTCCCAGTCTCCTCTGTTCACTGATAACAGCGGCGGAGGAGGCTGGAGGGAGAGAGGGACCAGGATATAGAAGGCACGGCGGAGCCGCGGAGGAGGCTGGGAGGAAAGACAAGGACTGGCAACTAGAAGGCAGGGGTTGGCGGCGCAGGAATCTGTTTGCGGTCTACCTATTGTGTTAATATTTTCGTGCTAATGCATCTAATGCCGTATATACACACGAGCGGAATGTCCGACAGAAAAAGTCTGACAGGAGCTTTTCATCGTATATTCCGATCGTGTGTATGCCCCATCTGACTTTTTACGTCAAAAATTCTGACGGACCTAGAAAGAGAACATATTCTAAATTTTTCCAACGGAACCAATACCCATTGGGTAAACCGCTCATCTGTATGCTGTTCCAAAGTACCAAAAACTACGCATGCTCTGAAGCAAGTACGAGACGGAAGCTATTGGCTATTGAGCTTCCGTTTTATAGTCCCCTCGTACGCGTTGTACGTCACTGCGTTCTGGACGGTCGGAATTTGGTGTGACGGTGTGTATGCAAGACAGCTTGAGTGGAGTTCTGTCGGAAAAACCTTCAGAGTTTATTCCGACGGAAAACCGGTCGAGTGTACAGGGCATAACAATTAGCCTCTCCCCAGATTGACAGTACTGCTGTCCAAAGGTGTCTCTTGCTCCTCCATAAGTGGAGGAGGCTCCCCAAGACAGGAAGGAAAAGACACCACGTGAGAATAAAGGAAGAAAAAATCCTAAAAGAAAAACAATGCAGGCACCAGCTCTAAGGATTGGTAAGCTGCAATATATTACATTTTTGTTTTGGGGTTTAGATGCTCTTTAAGTATGCAAACCAGTAGCTGACTTAAAAAAAAAAAAACACAAGCTATCCATTGGCACATTTCCTTTAAAAGATATACAGTATGCATAAATTTCCAAAATGATCTGAAACGGTTTAATCTCCTTAAAATGTAAAAAAAAATAATGCACCTTTACTCTGTAGAAATAGTTCTGTAGGTTCTGTTGCACTCCTTACATTCACCCTCATTGGCATCTGTTTTTTTTTTACATGAGCTATACCAGTGACTGCAATATCACTGTCCACAGAAACTGTAATCCATTTTAATGTTAATGCAATGTAATACAGCCTGACGCAAAAGCCTAGTATCTTGCTTATATTGAGCTATACACCAGTCAGCCATAACTTTACGACTACTGACAGGTTAAGTGAATAACATTGATTGTTACAATGGCATCTGAACGTCAGTGGAATAAATTATGTAGCAATTAAACATGTTGTACCTGAAGTTGGATGTGTTGAAAGCAGAAAATACGGGCATCACAGTTTGCGTATGTGGCTACATAGCCACAGGCCAGTCAGGGTGCCCATGCTGACCTGTGTCCAGAGCTAAAAGCGCCTACAATGGGCACGTGAGCGTAAGAACTGGACCACAGAACAATGGAAGGTTTGTCTAATGAAACACATTTTCTTTTACATTAGGTGGATGGCTGAGTATGTGTGCGTTGCTTACCTGGGGAATAGATGGCACCAGGATACAGTATGTAATATAGACAAACCTGGGGGGGGGGGGTAGTGTGATGCTGACTCTAGTAGCCGGGTAAAAAGTTAGGAGCCATATTTTTTAGTATAGCATGGGTTGTCAGCACCTGGGGCAAGGCAAGTAATTTGCATACCTTGCTTACAGCAGAGCGACCAGCCAATAACCCATTATGGCCCAGCACATAGCACTATGGCAGCAAAGGTGTCCAATGCTGCTAAAGTGCTATATGCTGGGTGTCCAGTGTGCTCCTGTGTCTTTAAGGAGGGGTGAGCTTCCTCCAGGCTCACCTGCCCTCCATCTATCCGTTATAATGTATGTGCTTTCACTGTGGAGGCTCTCAAAATTTATAGTTAGGAATACAGGAAATGCCGGGGTGCCTTGACGGGGCTCTTTAGCTTACGCATGTATTTGCAAATGTGTGCAGACTAAACCCGTTTTTAACCCATACTGTTAGACAGGAAAATGTGGTTTGCAGGCTGGTCGGTAGGTTGAGCAGGGAATTTCTCTGGTTTTGTTTTTTATCTGCAGCTTCACACCTAAAAAAACATTAAGACCCTCCTAACAGCCTCCTCACTGCTGTTGTCCCCTGTGCACTTATCTGTCTTAAGTAACATTATCCGCCACTGCGCCGCCCACAGTCGCCAGTGTGCATCTCCATACACTTGAAACATCCTTACACAGCCCTGGAAGCTGTATAGATGCACAATATTTGCAAGGGCTCCTGGCCATTGGTTAGCATGGATCAATTAGTCTCCTCTTCTGTCTTGGAAGAAAGAACAGACTTATTGGTCAGTGTTGTCACATGACCACGGTAACCATACACACCAACGACCATAGATGGTGCTGCGGCAGATGATACACAAGACAGATAAGTGCACAGAGACAGCAGCAGTGAGGAGGCTGTTGGGAGGCTTCTAATGGTGCCAACAGTGAATGTCCTGACAAAAGCCCAGGCACCAGGATGCAATTTCTAGTCGCCATGGTGACTTAGCGCCTGGTATTCGTCGAGCCCAGGCTTTGAGAAATGTTCTGCTGGGAAACCTTGGGTCCTGCCATTCATGTGGATGTTACTCTGACACGTACCATCTAAACATTATTGCTGACAAAATACACCCCTTTATGGAAATGGTATTCCCTGACAGTTGCTTCTTTTAGCAGGATAATGTGCCCTGCCACACTGCAAAAGCTTCCTGATGACGCATTCTATGATGCGAAACGCATAGAGGCTGCTGGGAGATTTTTTGCATCAGGTGATCGGATACGAACAGGAACGAGGTTTGAAGCGCAAGCTGAACGTGGAGGCCGCATATTACAATCAGGCGGACCATGCAATAGCTCAATACCCGTCCGTAACTGCTGGATTAGCTTCGTGCCGGCTCGAGGGCACTTTTAAATGTGAGTGTACACTTTTCTTTGGATTTTATGCAAGAAATAGTTTTAAACGTATAGCGCAATGATCGTTTTGTCCCTATACTTTTATATGAGGAACACTAAAGTCCAAGTATAGCCGGTGAGGAGTGTTACTTAGGTGGAGTGGTTATCCCATGAATGAACCAAAGGCGCATTACTTAAGAAGCATCTGGTGAGTGGCCAATCTAAAAGGTGGTGGTGTGTCACTTAGTCACATATGATTATTGAAGGAACACAGGAGCATGTCAGTCACAGCAATTGATAGAAGATTTTGAAGCAATTTTTGAGGACTTTATGATACATATTGCATCTGATAGCTGATTTATGTTTTGATTTTTGTTTTGATTTATGTTTTTGGTTCAGTTTGGTGCACATGATATAACTTATGGGAGATTGTTTAGGTAAAGTTTTTTCACATAATAGGAAGGGAACATTGTAAGTGGTGTTGATATGGGAGTAGCGCATTCACACACATTAATCAGCATTTCCAGCCCATTCTAATGAAGGGCCTTTTTTGAATGCAGCAACTTTGACATAAACCTTTAAGGATTTTGAAGGAGCAGTGGTTTTGCGCCGGTGACACACACATACTAATTTGTATTTGTTCAATGTCTGCTGTTGTGAAAAACTGCAACTCAGCAGACTAAAAGTGCTGTGTGTGTGTGTTCTCATCCCCAGATGAGCTGTCGGCCTCTGGAGTGAGATTTTACCCTGCAGCAAGCGGTTATAGACGGCTTACTCGAGGTTTGTAGGACCGCTGATGGTTATCTCAGCTGCTGGAGCTTCGCAGTCAGAAAGTGTTACAGATGTCTCACCCCCAGAGGAGCTGTCGGCCTCTGGGGGGGAGGTGTAATTCTGCAGTAACGTCTATAAACTGTTTTTTCAGGGGAGTTGGCTGCCCCTGTGGGTTATCTTAGTCTGCTGAAACTTTGCAGTTCAAAGAGTGGCAGGTGTAATGTCCTGTCCTGAGTGTATTTGTAGTTTACTGTTTGCTATACACAAGAGGGGTTTGGGACTGGTGAAAGTGAGAGAAAGTGGCTACCCGAAGACCCGTTGCTCCCCACTACCCCTGAATTATTTGTTCTGAGATTAACCGTACATTACAGAGTTATAGCAGACAGTAACAGCCAAGAACAGTGTTATGTGCCCCCACCCGAAGGAATTTGTTGATAAGGAGCAGTGAAAGAGGAATATTAACCCATTAGTTGTACGTATTCTCCTCTCAAGCCGAACAGTGCCCCTTCCCAGCCCCCGCCCCAACAACAGTCTCAGTTACCAGAAGGGGCACCAGTGATGTATGTCGCTTTTACCCCATCACTAGCAGCGACCTTAGTGACAAGTCTGCCTGACCCAGAGAAGCAGCCAATGCCCTTCTACCGCAGAATATGGGAGATACAAGAAACTTACTCAGCTGCCTGGAGAGACTTGATCAGCCTATGCCAAATCAAAGCAGGATATGTCTTTTGGCCGGTCATGCAGGCGGCCTTCAATGATGCCTGCCTGACAAGTGCCACTTCCTACACCTCAGGCGTGGAGTTTTGTGCACAACTCCGTGACTGGGCAAAGGAGAAATTGGCAGGTCAGAACACCACAATCCAAGATATTACCCAAGATAAAAGGGAGTCTGTGGAGAAGTATCATGCTAGACTCATACAGGCTTTTGATGACCTGAGTTTCTCCCGCTATGAAAAGGCACGCATACACGTTATCAACTGCTTTTGTTTCAGGGCTCAGAGAGGATTTTAGAAAAAGCCTGATGGTGGCCCGCCCTGAATACCGTTCAATGAAAATACCTGATTTATTGTTGGTGGCCAGAGGTATAGAAAATCAAAAAGGTAAAAACCCAACGCCCCTCATGGTAACCCATGACGAAGATCCAGCCAAAACACTTGTCCATTACCAGACACTTGAGACTTCTGTGTTCCCTCCTACTGGACAGCATTACTCTAGTAAGTTGTCAAACACTGAACCCTACCACCCTTCTTCCACTTCTCGAGGGGGGAAAGGTGGAGGAGTAGAGTCTTGACTTGTCACCCCATGACTGCATCGAACTAATACGGCTGGAAACCACGCATCTCCCCCCTGTGAGTGAAATACCCCTGCAAATTCCAGACCTAACAATTTTTCTTTGCTGATGAACGAAGCAAATACCACACAGGACACGTGGTCACCACTGAAAACACAGTTCTACAAGCTGAAACCTTACCACCGGTGATGCCTGCACAGAAGGCAGAGCTGCAAGCGCTTACTACAGCATGTAAATGGGCAGAGGGAAAGAGAGCCAACATTCATATGGACTCAAGATATACTTTCAGCGTTGCCCATGATTATGGTGTTATCTGGAAGGACAGAGGATTCCTGATGGCTGCAGGAACACCTGTGAAACACAGTTCAGCTATATTAAAAATTGATTGATGCCTTGCTTCTCCCAACTCAAGTGACTATTCTGAGTAAAAGCACTCGACAAACTGAACTCAAAGGAAGCTCGAGGCAATCATCTAGCCAATTCAGCTGCCAGACAGCCAGTGGTCCACGGGAAGTGGACAGCAGGGTGGTAGAAGAAGACCTCCCCGTGCTTACCTTACAGACTCTCCCAGTGGACAGAGTTTATCTAAAAGAATTACAGGAAACAGCAAGTCCGGATGAGAAGGAAAGCTGGAAAACGGAGAGGAGCAACTCTCAGAGATGGACTATTCGAGTGCAACAAGAAGCCTTGTCTACCCAGGAGTATGTACCCAGCCGTGGTGCAATGGGCACATGGAGCTGCCCACTTGACAAAGACTTTTATGAACTCTCTTATCAACAAGTGTAGCACCAAGAGTTACTCCACTGACCGACATTTTCTGCAGATCATGCATTATCTGCACCAGATGTAACCCAGGACGCACAGAAAAGGCACAGAAGAAACACCTAGCAAAAGCCCTATACCCCTTTCCAGAGGATACAAATTGATCATTCTCAAGTGCCAAGAAGTAGCAGATTCGAATACGCCCTAGTGGAAGTGGTCATGACTGCCAGGACCACAGCTAAGAAACTACTGAGTGAGATAGTATGTAGATTTGGGGTCCCAGAGGTGATATTGAGATATCAGGGCCCAGCCTTAACAGCAACCCTTACAAAAGAGATTTGGGCAGCACTGGGGGTTCAGTTGGCACTACACACCCCATACCACCCTCAAAGTAGCGGGAAGGTAGAAAGGATGAATGGGACACTAAAGAAAACAGGATGTTAAAGATGGCCCAAGAGACTAACATGAGTTGGCCAGACAGTTTGCCCATTGCCCTATTTAGTGTCAGACACCCCCCCCCCCCACCCTGGGGAAACGCCCTATCCCCTTATGAAATTTTGTTTGGTTCAGCTCCCAGACTTGGTTGTTATTCTCCACAACAGTTACAGTTGCAGTCTGATGTGTTGACTAATTATGTAACCACTTTACCACGAGAATTAACCTGAATGCATGTCCAGGTGTTTTCTTCCATTCCAGATCCTGAATTAGATACAGGAACAACACACCAAGTACTGTCTGGAGATCCTTGAGCCAAGATATGATGGTCCATTCCAAGTTTTGCTGACCACAGCCACCTCAGTCAAGTTGGCCGGGAAGAAAACCTGAATGCACGCTTACTATTGCAGGAGAGCGTGTTTTCCGGTGCTGCATATCCTTTTTCTGTTTGAGCTAGGGGGGAGGGGCCCAGGAGGTGGCCATCACAAAAAAGATAACATAATTACGTTTTGGTATAACTCTTCAGGTACACATGTGACCACCTTTACCTTAGATTACTGTGACATAGTACCTTGTCCGTTTGATCCTTCATGGCAATGCCATTGGTACAGTGACATTCCTGACGGTAAGGATATATATGTATGAACACAGACCGTTACTGGGGACAGAGTTGTGGTTCCAGGGGGGAGGGGGGGGGCAGTGGGTTGGAACACAGGGCTAGACTGGGTGACCCCAGAGTGCATTTGTCAGGCAGGCATCATGGAAGGCCGCCTGCATGACCGGCCAAAAGACATATCCTGCTTTGATAGACAAGAAAGATGAAAATAGAAAGCCCCTGATAAGCAGAATGACTTTGCAGAAGACAGGTATTAAACCGGGTCCAGTCCCTTGGTGATGTGTATTGGATCTGTGGGAATTTGAAAATCAGGACCAGATTAGAAAGAACTTAGACAAATAAATGTGCCCTTATCATAATGCCCCTTCATATCCTAACAGAAGATACCCCTGATACATACACTGATCCAGCACCTAGTCAGAGGAGGAAGCGAGCAGTTCTCTCCGGAAGCTTTGACCCTCATGTATACATAGATGCCATAAGGGTTCCAAGGGGGGTCCCTGAAGAATTTAAAGCCAGTGACCAGGTAAAAGCTGGTTTTGAGTCTTTGATCCCCATAGTAACTGTCAACAAGAATGTAGATTGTATTAACTACATATACTATAACCAACAGAGATTCGTAAATTACACTAAAGATGCCCTCCAGGGAATTGATGACCAGTTAGCCCCCACTTCCTGCATGACATTCCAGAACCGGACGGCCTTAGACATGGTGTTAGCTGAGAAAGGAGGTGTTTGTAAAATCATAGGGAAAACGGGAACCTGTTGCACCTACATTCCTGATAATACTGGCCCAAATGGTAAGGTTACTCTAACTATAAAGAAATTAGAAGATCTGTCACTGGAGTTGAAGAAGAACTCGGGTACCCTGATTCCCTGAAAATAAGACCTAGCGTGATTGTTGGTGATGGCTGCAATATAAGCCCTACCCCCCAAAAAAGCCCTAGTTAAAGTCCTTGTAGGTCTTATTTTCAGGGTAGGGCTTATTTTCAGGGAAACAGGGTAGGGCTTATTTGGGGGTTAGGGCTTATACTGCAGCCATCACCGACAATCACGCTAGGTCTTATTTTCAGGGAAACAGGGTATCACAGACCCATGGGATTAGGGGTGCAACGGATCGTCACCGATCCGTGATCCGAACGGGCCAGGCTGTTCGGATCGGCACACCCGCGATCCGCAGCCTCTGGTTTTAGGAAAAGCCGCGGCTTCCGCCTAGCTCAGGAGCCGCGGCCATCTTGGTACACCCGGCGGCGCTCAGCTGCGTGCTGACGTCATCACCCCGCCCTCAACTCGTGGTTCCGGCGGCTGGCTTGGCGGCGCCGGCTTCTCTTAACACTAAGGTCAGACTAACAGCACTGTAATGTATACAGTGCGGGGGGGGCGTGTGGCTGTATTACAGTGGGGGGGGGGGCGTGTGGCTGTATTACAGTGGGGGGGGGGGTGGCTGTATTACAGTGGGGGGACATGTGGCTGTATTACAGTGGGGGGGACATGTGGATGTATTACAGTGGGGGGGACATGTGGATGTATTACAGTGGGGGGGACATGTGGATGTATTACAGTGGGGGGGACATGTGGATGTATTACAGTGGGGGGGTCATGTGGATGTATTACAGTGGGGGGGGGACATGTGGATGTATTACAGTGGGGGGGGGGCAAATGGATGTATTACAGTGGGGGGGGGGACATGTGGATATATTACAGTGGGGGAGATGTGGATATATTTTTTTTTGTTGATCCGAAAATGATCCGATCCGTGACTCTGATCCGAGGAACGATCCGAACCGTGAGTTTTTTGATCCGTTGCACCCCTACATCGGATCAATACTTTAGCTGGATGAGTGAGTGGCAGAAGGTGCTCGCCCAGATAGGGGTAACAGTATTAATAATCCTGGTTCTTTTAGCCCTGATTGTATGCTGTATTCTACCTTTCCTAAAAAAAGTTAATGAGCAAGGCTGTAGACAAAAGCACACCTACATTTCTCCACCAAGAAGAAGAGGACCCCCTTATGATAGAAGATGACAAACCCTTCACTCCTCTACAGTCACTCCCTGTCCAAAATCTCACAATCCTATAGGGAGAGATAGCGCCTGACTGCACCTCTGCAGCTGTATCGAGGAGGGTAGTGAACAAGTTGCTGCCTAACTCTATATACAGCCTAAAAGAGTTGCTGAGGAGAATGGGCCGGGCAAAGTAGGACCTTTAGTATTAGGGACAGAAAAGAGAAAATAATCATTTTAGGGAGGACTGTGAAGGAATGTAATGTAGATAATAATCTGAAAATGTCTATTTTCTTATGTGTATATGTATGTTTTTCTTTTCCTTGCCCATTATATAAGTACACAGATTTGCTCTGTTTCTTTATCTTCTCAAAATGGCGGATACACCCTGCATCCCAAGTATAAGAAGAATGCAGAACTGGAGACAAAACCAGCAACAACTAAACCTCGACATGGTGTCTCTCCATTTTCTTTTCTATCTTAACCAATGAGATGTATCTAGTAGACTAACATAGCAATGATGTATTTTTGTGTATAAAACATTAGCACCGCCTCAAATAAATTAGAAGTGTAACAAGTAATCGTGCTGAGCGTGTTTCAGAGTGTTCACATTTATATGCATGCATATCCACACTTTCCAATTAGAGACAGCAGCAGATAACCTTGAGGTCGATTGAAGCTCTTAACCTTAACACATGAGGCCTTAAAGTCATATTTTATTAAGATAAAAACAGTATAATATACAATTACATAATTATTGCACAAGTGATAAAGATAAGGGCACGTTCTCAATGAAACAAGTGCTAAATGCAAAGATATTCTTAAACTGAGGGATTTTTGTTAAATCTAGTCATAACAATGCTGACAGTTTAGAATGCATGTAGCCAACAATTGTACTTTAACCCTTTTGTTGTCAGGTCCATACCTCATACAGACCTGACAGCAGGGGATTTTACACATTCCTAGTGGCTGCAGCCACCAGAATTGTGTGTAAATCTGACAAGCAGACTCTTGCCTGTCAGGTGGAAGCATTCAGGCAGCTGTGCTGCCACCCGATTGCTTTCACACACCCCCAGTAAACGGTGCCCCCCCCCGGCCTCCACTTGCCCATCTGCGGGAGCGACATAGCAGGTGCCGCCAAGTAAAAGGGGGGAGCAGAGCGGACTCTCCTCTCCTCCTTGTTGCTGACTCGGAAAGTGATGTCTTTGAGGTCACTTCTGGGTCCACCTCTCAGTGTCCTCAGCCAGCATAGCCAGGAAAGAATGTAATGCAATGCAATGTGATCTTCCTTTTATTACATTCAGTGGAGCACAGGGGAGACATTCAGTGTCTTTTAGAGAACCTGTTACTAAAAAATCATCACATAGGGGACTTTTTGTCCCCATGTGAAAAAAAAAAAAATATGAAAATAGTAAAAAATTAAAGTTACGCCCAAGCACATAAAATCACCCCCCAAAATGTTTTGAGGCCCCCTCACCCCCACATATGAACGTAAATGCTTATGTCGGGGGCACTTACACATGAAAATCTGATTATGATACACGTTACAGACCTCCTCCATAATGCTAAACGGATAACATATAGGGGGCTTTTAAAGAGTCAACCTATGGAAAAATTAGGTAATTTATTTTGTTTGTGTGCCCTAAAACTAACTTTAGTGTATCTTTTACTGAAATTTCGCATTTCCTAGACCTTTGCGGTAATATCGCGTGACATAAAAAATTGGAACTACCATTATTTTATTCTCTAGGGTGATCTCCCTTCTGGTGCAGCCATCTTCATCCATTCTTCCAGGTTTGCATCTGCGGTCATCTTGCTTCATGCAAAAGCAATCCTTGGTGTCATCCTGACACCAAAGAATGCTGAGCATGTACACGGAGCTGTACATTTACAGCTCAGGGAACACTGAGAAAGAAATATTGCTGGCATGCAGGTAAGATGTTTTTATTGCAGAAGAGAAATGCAGAGTCTTAACTGCAATAAAAGCCTACCTGCCAAGAATGAAAGGCTAGAGTTCCATTTTAAAGTACTGCAGACAGTTTTTTTTTTTTTTTAACAGTAAAATTTTTTATTTGTTGAACATACAATACAGTACATGCATCTTCAGCATCATATGAGGATCTAACAACAGACAATAGACTACAATATGCGATCATACATATAAAAGGGTTCTTCCATTCCATTCCAAGTTATGTCGACGGATAAAACATATACAGTACATGCAGTGTGACACCTTTACTCGAGCGAAACAGTATTGGCAAAGTGGTCTCCAGGGGAATATCCAACGTTGCTGCAAGGTGTAAGATACCCAATCTAGTTTACCCCCTCCCAAACGAGGGGGGGGGGGGGGGTGAAGAGATGGTTACCCGGGGCCACCCCATTTCAGAGGCGGCCGCAGGCATCCACCCAACTCGACCACACCTTATCGAATTTTTGAGGACAGTTCCTGCTCTCATAAGTCAGGCGATATAACGGCAAAACATTGTTTACCGCTGCTTCCCAAGCCTCCGCGGTGGGCGCCTCTCTTTTCTTCCAGTTGAGGAGTATTTCTCTCCTTGCATAAAATAAGGAAAAAGTTAGGCACTGCTTGGTATAGCGGTCTCCCTCTATCTCCCCTAAATAGCTGAGCAAAAAGATTAAGGGATCCATTGGTATCTCTGTACCACTCACTACCTCCAGTTTGCTTGCTACCGCATTCCAAAACGGACCTAGTTTGGGACAGGACCAGACCATATGAAAGAAGGAGCCCACATCTGCCCCGCATCTAGTGCATTCAGGAGCCTTTTCGGGGTAAATTTTGGCTAGGCGTTGGGGCGTATAGTATGCTCTGTGGATAAATTTTAGCTGAATAAATCTATCTTTGGCAGCAATCATAGACGGGATAAATGTAGTCAGACACTCCTCCCATTCTTCCTCCCCCAGCGTGGGGATATCCATCTGCCACTTGGCCCTAGTTTTATCCGTTTTAATGTCATGAGCGACTGTTAAATATAAATATAGGGAGGACAGGGGCTTCTCCAGCATCCCAGAGATCAAAAGGCGTTCGATTGAATCTGGTTCAAGCGTTACCTGAGAGGGAAATTGGGCCCTGAGGGCATGTCTTAACTGCCAGTATTTAAAGAGAAAAGAATTTGGTAGGTTATGGGCCTGTTGTAATTCTCTAAAAGGTTGGACCACTCCCCTTGACATCACCTGTTTTAATTTAGTGATACCTCGACTGGCCCACACCGCCGGGTCCGGCAGACTAAGGAGGTGTGGGAGCATCGGGTTTGCCCACAACGGGGTGTGTGGGGATACCGTGAGTGGTTGCAGCAATGCTGCTCTAGAGGCTTTCCACACATGAATTGTGGTCTTCATAGGGTCTGTGACCGTAGGAGTAGCCTTCATTCCCCTGTACGGAAGATTGGACAGCGCCGCATAAGAGCCCATGATTGCCGCCTCCAAGGTGACCGCTGGGTTCTGACGAGGCTGCGAAAACCACCACCTCACCGTCACCAAGACGGCCGCCCAATAGTAAATTAGGAAGTTTGGCAGCGCAAGTCCACCACCGGACAGCGGAAGATACAAGATGGCTTTAGCCACCCGTGGGGACTTCCCCGCCCATAGAAATGCCACCACCACCCCCTCCAGCCTACGAAAAAAGGATTTTGGTATTGGGACTGGGGTGTTTCTGAAATAGTACAAAAACTTAGGTAGGTATATCATTTTTAGGAGATTCCCTCTGCCTACCGGGGACAGGGGAAGGGATTTCCAGGTAGAGCACTTTTGTTGAAGCTGAGAGAGTAGTGGGTATACATTCCTGTCTAGGTATCCCTTCAAGTCGCCCCCTATCCTAACTCCCAGATACGTAAACTCGTCTACCCACTGCAAGGGGGTGTTTGTATCCGCAGGAGGCACTGATCTGCAGAGGGGGAAGAGCACCGATTTGTTCCAATTTATACGGATACCCGAGAAACGACCGAATAAGTCAAAAAGGGCTAAGGCTGCTCGTAGGGAGTCCGAGGCATCCGCCAGGTATAATAGTGAGTCGTCGGCGTACAGGGAAATTTTTTCCGTAATCGCTCCGACCCGTATACCCCTGACCGCCTCGTCTGCTCTAAGTGAGATGGCGAGCGGTTCCAGTGCCATAGCAAACAGGGCCGGGGAAAGCGGGCACCCCTGTCTCGTACCCCTCTCCAGGGAGAATCTATCCGACAGGGTACCATTAGTGCGAATACGGGCTGTAGGTCTGGCGTATAAAAGTTTGATCCAGGTCAAAAGTCTGGGCCCAAACCCGAACCTGGCGAGGACTTCCCACAAGTAGCCCCACTCGACCGAATCAAACGCTTTTTCGGCGTCGAGTGAGGCTACCACCCCCGGACCCCCATCCGAGGCCAGTGCAATATGCGTGTGCAGCCGTCGAAGGTTGATATCCGTACCTCTTCCAGGCATGAAGCCCGTCTGGTCTGGATGTATTAGGGCTGTGATCACTGTATTTATTCTATTGGCCAAAATTTTGGATAGGATCTTAGTGTCTACGTTGAGTAGGGAAATGGGGCGATAGGACGAGCATTGCATCGGATCTTTTCCTGTCTTGGGGATAACCACGATTACCGCCTCATACATAGAGTCAGGGATGGAACCCTCAGCCATGGACTTAGCCAATAAAGATTGAAATTTAGGGGCCAATTGCTCAGCATACATTTTATAAAATTCGATCGGAATACCATCTGGGCCTGGTGTCTTGCCCGTCTGCATCTGTTTCAGTGCTTTTAGAATTTCTTCAGTGCTGATAGGGGCATCCAATTTGTTAGCGTAGGAGGGGGTAAGGGTCGGTATATCTATTTTGTCTAAATAAGACCTCAGTTCTGTAGGGTCATAGTCTACTCTGGAGCGGTATAGATTCTGATAGTAAGAGGCAAACTCCCTATTAATGTCTGTCGGGGAATTAAGAGTGGAGCCCCCCTCCCCGCGAATCTGGCCTATCGACATCCCCCCCGGTTGCTCCCTAGATAACCACGCCAACAGGCGACCTGTTCTCTCACCCTGTTCAAATATCCTTTGTTTTTGATGTAGTAGCTTCTTTTGGGTCAGTGAGGTCCGTAGCATGAGGACCTCACGCTGCACTGTTTGTAGTCTCTCGTATAGCTGGGGGTCAGGGGCACCAACGTACCTAGCTTCCTGTCTCACTGCCTCGGCCTCCAAGTTTGTAAGATCTCTTTTCCTGTCCCTGCGGGTTTCTGAGATAATGGTCTGGTACTGTCCCCTGGTGCATGCCTTGAAAGCATCCCAGACAGAGGCCGCCGAAGCAGACCCTTCATTGGTCACCCAGTATGTTTCCAACTCTTGTCTGTATTTCGGCTCCACCTCCTCATCCGAAATCCAGTACCTGGATAGCCGCCAGAGTCTATCCGATGCGGCGACCGAGGCGTCTAGATCAAGGAGAAGCGGGGCGTGGTCCGAAATTCCTCGAGGGAGAATTGTAATGTCCCTGACTCTAGGCAGGACAGAACTCCCCGCATAGACCAGGTCTATACGCGAGAAGGTTCTGTGCGACGCAGAATGGCAGGTGTAAGCCCTCTCCCTAGGATGCTTCCACCTCCAGAGGTCAATCATACCATAGATATCCGCCCAGTCCGCAAGGCCCTGGGAGGATACACCAGAGGGAGTTAGCCTGTCTAAACATGGATCCGGTACCAAATTAAAATCTCCCATGATTACTATATTTTCAGTAGAGAACTCCGCTATTTTTGCAGTTATCTGGTTCAGTATCTGAAGGGAGGCTGGGGGCGGCAAATAGAGGCCCACAATAACCCACGGTATATTATGGAACAGTGCATGTATTATCACATATCTGCCGCCCGGGTCCAGAGCCAGATCAAGGAGTTTAAATGGAAGTGTCTTAAGGACTAGTATGCTCACTCCTCTTGAAAAGGTGGAGTGTGTCGAGTGGTAGTGGTGTCCTACCCATGGTTTTTTGAGACTGAGAGTCTTTTTTCCCACCAGATGCGTCTCCTGGAACACGCACAGGTGGGGCTGGTATGATTTGATAAACTGGAATACCAGCGAGCGTTTCACCGGGGAGTTTAGACCCCTCGTGTTCCAGGAGAGCAGTCTAAGGGAGGTCATCTAGAAGGACCAGAATTGCAGTAGGATCTTTGTGAGGTGGAGTCTCCCTGTCTGGAGGTCTGGACCCGGGTAGGCCATTCGTCACAATAAGCGGCATGGAATGATATTCAGGCATTCGGTCTGTTGTACTGTGATAACTAAAAAACATAAGAGCAAAAAAGAACAAAAACAAAAGGTGGGTCTGCAACTGCAGGCCAGATAAACCAAACGTCCCCCCCCCCACCCCGCCCCTCCTCCAACACAGTAAGAGGGGCCTCATCCCCAACCAACAAAAGGAAGGCTCAAGGCCTAATGTGAGGGCAATGTGCGGTCGGCGCTCAGCCTTCACTTACGCTAATGCGATTCGTTATCCGACATGGATAATTGGTGTGGATCACCCGGGTCCCCGGGGGCGCAATCTTAAACTATTTTGAGGGCAAACCCCTAACCAGCCATCTCAACCACAGTAAAGTGCTCCTCAGGTTCGATCTATGCACAACTACTATACCAAAACCCCAACCTAGGAAGTCCGGGACAGGTACCTCCCATAGGAGATTCCCAGCAGCTCCGTCTCCAGCGTTTTACTTAGATATGGGGGGCGGGGGGGAGGGGACGGGGGGGAAGAAAGGGGAAGGGAGGGGCGGGAAAGTTAGACCGGATCCCGGGTCAGTCTCCACATCCCACGTTTAGTGCAGATAGTGTGGCCAAAAAAGGAGATGGTATGGACAGTCCACATCAGGGCCTCCCGGACAGTCCTCCGGTTCACAATGAGGGAAGAAAAAACCCCCCAAGTCTCCCCACCCCAGCCGGGGTCGGTAGTGCATTCAGGAGGGAAGCTCTAGAGTTTCCTCTTAGGATGGCGGAGTGTGACTGATGTACCTCTCCAGGCGGGATCCGGGACCAGCGCTGGTTGCCTTGGTTACCGGACAGAGCTACTGAAGAAAGTTTGACTTCCGCTTCCCTCAGCTTAAATTATGCATAGGCAGAGTCATGTAGAAACTCAGTAAGGATAGTAGGTCCTGGGATTCATGAAGCACTTGGGTCATTAAATATAAGGCTAATCAGAAAAAGAGTATATGTCTGGCTCTTTTTTGGGGGTTCAATTGCGGAGTGTTTCAGCCCAGGCTATAGCTTCTCTGGGGGAGGTAAAAAACTGCACTCTCTCCCCGTCTTGAACACGCAGCCTGGCAGGGAAGAGCATACTATACTTCACCCCCTTTTGTCTCAGCATGACTCTGACCTGATCGAAGGACTTGCGGCGACGCTGTGTCTCCACGGAGTAGTCCGGGAATATCAGAAGGGTTGCATTGTTGAATTTCAGTTCTCCCTGGAGTCTAGCTTCTCTTAGGATAATGTCCCGATCCCTGTAATGCAGCAGCTTAAATATAAACGTACGCGGCGGTGCGCCTGGAGGGCCTCTAGCTGTCGGTATCCGATGAGCTCTCTCTATAGAGAAGTGAGGAGAGAAGGTGGCTTTGGGCAGCAGTTTAGGCAGAAGTCCCTCCATGAAGGACACTGGGTCTGTCCCCTCCGCACCCTCCGGAAGGCCGAGGACCCGCAGATTACTCCTCCTATTGCGGTTCTCGGCGTCCTCGGCTCTACCCTCCAGGTGTTTGACTTTTAATTTCAGTGCCTGGATGTCCGCATGGTGATCTCTCTGTACATCCTCTGCCTCAGAGATACGGCGTTCCGCTTCGGAGATCCGGTCTCTGAATTTGTCCATATCTCTCCGGATAAGGGCAGTTTCTGTCTGTACATGTTCAATTTTTGTGGTTAATGTGGCCTGGCAGGTGGTTATGGCCAGCATTAGGGCATCGAATGCCGCCGAGCCCGCTTGTATCGCTCCGTCCGGAGGGAGGTCTGCCTGCGACGCCATCTTGGATGCCTCGTGTGCCGCTGGATTCGGCCCAGAGCGGGTTCTGATCGGGGTGTTATTGTACCTGCCCTGGTTCGGTTTTTTGCCTGCGGGCATCGCCCAATCCTCCCTCAGATGGTCCGGGGCTTATCAGGTTGTAAAGTGTTCTTCCACACTAGGATAAGGAGAGGATTTCTGGCCGGAGACGGGAGCTCAGCTAGCACACGTCTGCTCCCAGCGCCATCCCGGACACGCCCCCCGCAGACAGTTTAGAATGCCTGTTACTAACAGATTTACATTATACGACCGCAATTCATTTAGAATGCTTATGTTATTTACACTTTTATTATTATAAAGTACAGCAGGCAATTTAGAATGCTTATTTACTGACAGTTGTACTTTAAAAGTACTGCTGTTTTTTAACCACATGGTTGTCCTCCGGTTTCAGTAGTTATACAGGAATGATGCCTGCACCTACAGGCTTCATACTGGTATGTTTGTTTTCAGCTGGTGATTCCCTAACATGCAGAAGTGATCCAAGTGGCTAATTAGCCACTCGATCACTTCTGCGGGTGGCGGAAAGGGGTCCCACCCCCCCTCCTGCCGCCGCCTCTCCCGGGCTCTACTGTACGATTGCGGTGCCCGTGAGCAATGTGGGCAGCGGTGATGGCTGCCCTGAACAGAGAGAGAGAGGAACTGACATCATTCCCCTCTCTCTGTAACCCCAGAAACTGGGAGTGCTGAGTTATGTTGTCACTTTGGGTCCCGCCTCTTTGTTTACTTGGTAGCCAGAAAGCAGCCAATCAGACCAATCTGTGTCTGACCGGCTGCATGGGAGGCTAGAGGAGAGATTTGGGGTCTCCATAAAGAGGACCTGTCACAGCCCATGTTGTTACAAGGGATGTTGTTCATCCCTGGTGATAGCATTAAAGTTAGTCCCAAAAAAAAAATAATAATAAAAAAATAAAAATTGTAAGGCACCCCGTCCCACTTACGCACAAATGTGAACGCATATGTAAACGGTGATCGCACCACACATGTGAGGTATTGCCACGAACATCACAGTGGGAGCGATAATTCTAGCACCAGACCTCCTGTGCAACTTTAAACTGGTAAAGGCGTTTAAAGCGTCGCCTAATGAAGAATTGCAATTTTGCCGCCATTTTGCGTGCAGACACAATTTTAAAGCACGTTTGGGCTAACTTTAGTTGTTTTTTTTTTATCCAAAAAATTGCATTTGAAAAACCACTTTGCAAATACTGTGTGACATAAAAAATTGCAACACCCACCATTTTATTCTATAGGGCCTCTGCTAAAAATATAAGTTGATTTTTACATGTAGGAGCGAAGTCTCAGAAATGGCCCGGATTGCAAGCGGTTAATGCTCATGTTAATGACAGTTGTACTTTGTAGATTAGTTTGATGTTTGAATCATCAGTGGACCTGGAACAGGCTTGCAAATTAGAAAGTCAGATCAAAGTATAGAAGTTAAAGTAGAACTACGGGCAAAACATTTTTCTTCATTTAGGATAGAGGAAAGCTGGCCATACACCATACAATTTTCTTATTCAATTTTCTTTAGATTTACCTTCAACTATGTAGTAGAAGGGCCTGCCTGATTGCATACAAATTGAAAGTGTTTAGGTTTGACCTCCTATTATATGGTTTTGGTAAATCTAAACCAAAGTTGCACAAGAAAATAGTATAATGTATGGCTAGCCTAAGTGAGGGATATAACCCGTCATATTTTTTTTCACCATCTGTGTCCCATTGCGGAGATTTCCCTTCACTTCCTGTCCCATCACCAAACAGGAAGTGAGAGGAATTCCCTGCAAATTAAGGGAATTCCTTGGGACCCGCAGGTCAGCAGAACTAGTGTCCCCATTGGAAGATTTACCCAATATTACTTTTCTGGGGACAGGGCACAGGCAGCAAAAAAAAACTGACAAGCGTTCTAATCCCTCTCCACTCTATTCAAAATGAAATAAAAAATGTTGCCTTTAGTTATACTTTATGGGATGACCTGGGAACTAGCATTTTCACAAGGTCTACAATGGCAGCCTATGTCTCTCAGGTTAGTTTTCTTTATAGCTGAATCATTATAAAGTAATTGGCCTAGAATCCCCAAAGCATATGCATTTCTGTGTGGGATTGTACAATCAATAAAAGGATGTACTAGGTAAAGAATATAAGTAGGAAACAAAGTCAAGAAATGTTTTTGTCATTCTCTGGGAAGTTGACTTGACCGTAAAGATCTGAATCCCAAAACATCCAAGAACTGGTTCCATAGTTTTTAAAAAGTAGTTTTCACACCAATTTGTTAATTTAAACAGCATTTCCGGATAGATCAAACAAAGCAATGCCATTAGAGAAAAAACTAAAAGCATCACAAATAAAGTCCATGGGAATGAAAAGTTAGTAGTACGTTTGGCATTAAACCTGTATTCAAATTTTGGAGTGGGCTGTCTATGTGCATCAATAATGCTGGTTTTAATCCACTGATCTTTTAATATCTGCCCAACCCTGGGACAGATTTGAACAGCCTGAACAGAACATAGCTGTTGCTTTTTTAAAGCATTCATCCCTTTTTCTATGGTGTGGATATTGTCTAAGTATTCAAAGGGAGAATCTTCGTCTTGTGTGGTACTGCTCAAAGATATAAGATCCAGTTCTTCATCTTGTATTTGTTTCATTGCCTCTATTTTTGGAGAATAAACAGCAACTATGTTTTGGTCAAGATCGTTTAGGGCTGCAAGAAGATCTTGTTTCTTTCGCTCTAACACCTCAATTGTTTTATCAAAAAAGTTGAAAACCTCCTTCTTATCTTCTTGTATAATTGTTTTGCATTCCTCCAGCTGTTCTTCTAGTGCTTTGATGACAGTGGATACACCTGTGAAATTCTTCTCACGGAGAACAGCCAACAGTTTAGAAGCTGTCTTTCGTTCCTTTCTGTAGGCTCTTTCTAGTTCTTCAGTAGGATGGTTCTGATGCTGTCCTACCTCACAACACTGATCACAGATTAACTTTCTATCTTTAAGACAAAACAACTTCAACTGTTTTCCCTGATGCTCTGCACAGGTTCGAACACTGAACTGGTTGTTGTTTTTAAATTTTTCGACAATAGATTTAAGGGCAAAATTTATAGGCAGAGTATGAACCCCTATTGAAACATCTGTAATCCCTCTGCAAGTTGGACATTTTAGCCTCCCAACAGAAATTCTCCAAACATAGCTATCAGAAGACCTGTTTATATTTTCCAAACAGTTTTTGCAAAATGTATGCGAGCATTTTAGAATCCGAGGGTCATCATATATGTTGAAACAAACTGAGCATGTCAGGTCTTCTATCAAATGGTCCATTATCTGAAAATTAAGAGACAATAGCAACTTGATAAATCCTAGGCAATGTGAATTAGGTAGAACAAAATTAAATTAAACACTTAGCTATTGCAAGATTTTACCTTTATCCATTCCTTCAGTTTTTATACATCAGACAAAGGGGGACATTTACTAAAACTGGAGAGTGCAAAATCTGATGGAGATCTGCATCAAAACCAATCAGCTTCCATGTTTTATTGTCAAAGCTTAATTGAACAAGCTGAAGTTCAGAGGCTGATTGGCTATCATGCACAGCTGCACCAGATTTTGCGCTCTCCAGTTTTAGTAAATCAATCCCAAAATCTTTTTTATATGGTTTCATTTGATCATATATCACATTGGGGGCCCATTTACTAAAGGAACCCCTAGCAAAGTAAAAGCTCACTATTTAAAGAGTATTTTAATGAATATGGTTCACTTTAAACCCTTAAAAAAAGGATCTGTAATAGCCTGCAAGTGGGTAATAAGAGCTTACAGCTTCACCTTTCTAATATTTACTTTACAAAGTGAACATTTACAAAAGCAGTAGAGGTTATTTATTTAGAAAAGTAAATTAGTCCTGCATCTTTGCTATCACTTAAAGTGGTTGTAAAGCCTTAAGATTTTTCGCCTTAATGCATTCTATGCATTAAGGTGAAAAACCTTCTGTCCTGCAGCTCCCCCTAGACCCCCCTTTTTCTTACCTAAACCCCGATCCGATCCAGTGATGTACACGAAAGCAGCGGCTCCAGCCAACGGTCTCTTTCCTCATTGGACAGATTGATAGCAGCAGGAGCAATTGGATTTGCTGTCAATCAAATCCAATGACACAGGAGCGGGTGGCGGGGCTGAGTCCCACTGTCTGTCAAGGGACGCAGCAGCGGGACACAGGAGGGAGCCTGAACGAGTGCTCCTAGGGAAAGCAGTTTTCTGTGGGGGCACCCGATAAAGAGGGGGGCCTGTAGTGCCAGCGAGGCACCCCAGAAGAGATTTGGGGCTTCTCTGTGCAAAACGATTGCACAGAGAATGTAAGCATAGGCATGTTTGTTATTTTTATTTAAATACTGTTGCTCACCCTCAGAGCATCCAGAAAATTTTACAGAAATTTTCCACAAAAGGGATAAAGAGGAGCTACACAAGTCCAGAAAAGTACATTTTTACTTTATTTTATTAAAAAGAAAAGACACACTAAGCAAACACTACACAGCATGTCCCTTGCACCTCCTATATAACTTTTCCTTTGTGTTCTCTCTGATGTCCATACAGAGAACTGCCGTCTCATGGATTGGCCCTAGGCAGCATGTAAATCACATGAGACTAGGACCTCTATGGCAGATGCCTCTACTATGAGGCATTGGGCCATGCAAACAGAGTATATTGAAATTATTGATGAGTGATGTCACAAATGTAAAGGGCTAAGCTTACATATCATTTCTGTCGTCCACATCTTTTGATTTACTGAGCTTGCTCAGTTTTGTAAAATGTTTACTGTAATTATGTATTACAGGAAAGATCTATGAAAGAATGTGGCCAGACTGCTGGTTGGAAGCTAAACAGTGGGGACCTTGAGTGGAGAGTATGAACAAGTTTTGCTTTTTGACTGCTAGTGATTGCTGGGTTGCATTTTTAGGTTCTTTTTTGTGGTTTTTCCTTGTAGCTTTTTAACACCTTTTTCTGCCACTATTTAAACAGCTTTTTTTTTCTTTGCTTCCTTCAGCCTACTAATTAAGGGAAGTAGTTAATTGGTCACAGGTGCTTGAAGCCTATATAACATTCTGTAGAACTAATTGTGAGCCTGCGCATCTTTGAGCTTGGACCAAGTGCAACTGGACTAAGTGGTGAGTTAAAAACCAGAGTGGAAAACAAGAGGTTATAACAGAGGTCAAGTACCTGTGTAGGGTGGGTGTGTAATGGTGTATATGAGTGCTGCAAGTGCACATGGGCTGTATTGAGTATTAGTGTCAGGTAGTACCTGTTTATTTTGAGTACCTGAGTGTTGTCTGAGTTGTGTCTGTGGAACGTTAGTAATTGTGTGTGTGTGCACGTTGGTCTGCGAGTGCACGTGGGTCAGCGAGTGCCTGTGTATTGTCTTGTTGAGTATTAGTGTCAGGAAGCTAGTTGTTAGGTAATTTGGACATCTCCATAGGGATGAAGCTAAGGGGAAAATAATACTGGGAGTATGCTATGGGCCCCCTAACCTGAGGGAGGAGGGGGAGACGGATCTCCTAACACAAGTTGTATTAGCAGCAAGGATGGGAAGTGTTATCATAATGGGGGATTTTAATTATTCAGACATAGACTGAGCGGAGGGAACCACGCATTTGTCTAAGGCTCGCCAGTTCCTAAATGGCTTGCAGGACAAATTCATGGTTCAGATGGTAGATGCACCAACTAGAAATAAAGCGTTACTGGATCTACTGATTACCAACAATACAGACCTGATCACGGATGTGGAAATACGGGGCAATTTAGGAAACAGCGATCACAGGTCAATTGGCTTCAGTATAAAACACACAAATAGGAAACAGAAGTGGAAGACACTGAATTTCAAAAGAGCCAGCTTCCCTAAACTATGAACCTTGCTAGAAGGCATGAATTGAGATAGAATCTTAGGAACAAAGAACACAGAGGAGAGATGGATTTGCTTTAAGAGCATATTAAATAAGGGCATTAGCCAATGCATCCCATTGGGTAATAAATTTAAAAGAGCAAACAAAAGTCTTGGATGGCTTAACTCCAATGTAAAAATGCATATAAGAGCAAAGGAGAGGGCCTTCAAAAAATACAAGGTTGAGGGATCTTCATCAGCATTCAGACTTTATAAAGAATGCAACAAGAAATGTAAGGGTGCAATTAGTGCGGCTAAGATAGAACATGAAAGACACATAGCGGAGGAGAGCAAAAAAAATCTCAAGAAATTCTTTAGGTATGTAAACAGTAAAAAAGGGGGGACAGACCATATTGGCTCCATAAAGAATGAGGAAGGACATATGGTTACAAAGGATGGAGAGATGGCGAAGATATTGAATTTATTCTTCTCCTCAGTCTTCACAAAGAAATCGGGGGGCTTCAGTAACCAAAACTGCAGTGTTTATCCTTATGGCACATCACTGGAAGCACCTCCATGGTTAACAGAGGACAGAATTAAAATTAGACTTGAGAAACCTAACATTAATAAATCACCGGGACCAGATGGCTTGCACTTGGTTGCATGTTATCTCTATGTCTCTATGTGGCCAGACTGTGAAAAAGTCTCACACATGTGGTATCGCCATACTCGGGAGGAGTAGCAGAATCTATTTTGAGGTATAATTGGAATTTGAACAATGCATATGTTGTGTGTGAGAAATAAATTACAATTTTGTGTAAAAAAAAAAAAAAAAAAAAATGTCTTCATTTACCAAGAATTGTGGGAAAAAATTACAACTTTAAAAACGAAATACCTTGGACTGTCTACTTTCCAAAAAGGGGTAAATTGGGGGGGGGATTTATACTTTCCTGACATTTCAGGGCCTCAGGAGATGAGATAGGCCATCAGTGCGTCAGGTGTGATCAATTTTTAATGATTTGCACCATAGCTTGTAGACTCTAAGGCCTCATGCACACTGGACGTTAAAATAACGTTCTAAAAATGCCAGTAGCTTTGCAGTGAGTTGTTCAACTTTTTTGCAAAAGCAGTTTATAGCGTTTTGGTTTTTTTGTAAGAAAAAAAAATTTATTTTTTTTTTTTTTTAATGGATCAAAAACGTTAAACGCTGGTGAGCGACATTTTTGAGTGTTTATCAGCATTAGAGCATTTTTACAGCTGAAAAACGTCTCTCAGAACCCACTAGTTTTGGGGGTTTTTTTACTGCTCAAAAACGCCTCTGCCCATAACTGCTGATAACAGCCTATGTGTGCATGGACACATAGGATAACATGATGGAGAGTTTAATGACTGTAGAAAAAAACATCTACAGCCAAAAACAGCTGCTGTAAAAACATCAAAAAAACGTCCAGTGTGCATGCGGCCTAAAACTTTCACACAGACCAAATAATATACACTTATTTGAGTTATTTTTACCAAAGATATGTAGCAGTATAAATTTTGGCACAAATTTATGAACAAAAATTATCATACTTATTTGCAAAATTTTATCATAGAAACTAAAATGTTTTTTTGTTGAAAATTTCGCTCTTTTTTTCACTTATGTCGCAAAAAATAAAAATCCCAGTGGTGATTAAATACCACCAAAAGAAAGCATTTGTGTTAAAAAAATGATAAGTTTTGTTTGGGTACAGTGTTGCATGACTAATTTGCATTGAAAGCGCAAGAGCTCTGAAAGCTGAAAACTGGTCTGGGCAGGAAGGGTGTATAAGTGTCCTGTATTGAAGTGGTTAATGAAGTATGCAAGGCCTGGGTATTTCCAACCTCCTATTTTTTGGGTACCAACAGAAATAAAAATTAGGGTTGCACCGATACTAGTATCGGTACCGATACCGTGCTAATGCTCCGATTCTTGACCCGATATCTGGGCAGTCAGGGGTGATCGGTGGGGGGAGTTACAAGCACCGATCTCCCTGTATAGCTTTCAATAAAGCAGTTGAAAGCCGCTTCTCCTCCTCTCCCTTCCGCGGTTTTCAGCTGCTTGATTGAAAGCCACACGGAGATCGGTGCTTGTAACTCCACCCACCGCCGCAACGATTGTCCCTAACTGTCCCCTGTGTCCTTCTCCGTGCTCCTCCGGTCTCCCTCTCTGTACTCCGATCCTCTTCAAGTCCCTCTCTGTGTCCTCCGTGCTCCTCCAATCCCCCTCCCTGTCCTCCGTGCTCCTCCAGTCCCCCTCTGTTCTCCACCTGTCCCGAATCTGTCAGGATGGAGAGGCGAGGAAGGAGTCCATTCATTCAAAATAAAAAACTACTGACACAGTCCATGAGTCATCAGTGTCCATCCGTGCTGCATATTAGTGCCGCCATTACATGAAATAAAAAAAATCGGCGAGTTCTTGGAAAAAGTATCGGTACTTGCACTCGGTCTTAAAAAAGTGGTATCGGTGCAACCCTAACAAAAATATATGTAAAAGTGAGGTAGGTTAAGAACATCTGTTGGGATTGTATCACTGTGTTCCAACTGGCTGGATATCCATTTACTTCCTGTGAAGATTGATGGGTGTCAGACGGTAAATCAGTATACATTGTATGTGAAAATATACATATTAACACAGCAGGGCTAGTATTTCTATGGACAATTTAACCACTTCTGCCCCGGAAGATTTGGCTGCTCAATGACCAAGCCATTTTTTGCGATACGCCCCTGCGTTGCTTTAACTGACAATTGCACGGTCATGCAACGCTGTACCCAAACAAAATTGACGCTCTTTTTTTCCAACAATTAGAGCTTTTTTTGGTGGTATTTGATCATCTCTGCGGTTTTAATTGTTTGCGCTATAAACAAAAAAAAGAGCGACAATTTTGAAAAAAAAAAAAAAAAACAATATTTTGTACTTTTTGCTATAATAAATATCCCCATTTTTTTTTTTTTTTAAAAAAAGGTAATTTTTTCCAGTTTAGGCCGATATGTATTCTTCTACATATTTTTGGTAAAAAAAATAGCAATAAGAGTATGTTGATTGGTTTGCACAAAAGTTATAGCGCCTATAAAACAGGGGAAAGATTTATGGCATTTTTATTATTATTTTTTTTACTAGTAATGACGGCGATCAGCAATTTTTATCGGGACTGCGACATTATGGCGGACAGATCGGACACTTATGACAACTATACAGCGATCAGTGCTATAAAAAAATGCACTGATTACTGTGTAAATGTCACTGGCAGGGATGGGGTTAACCCTAGGGGGCGATCAAGGGGTTAACTATGTTCCCTAGTGTGTGTTCTAACTATAGGGGGATGGGAGTGACTGGAGAAAATAACAGATCGTTGTTCCTAGCTAGAAGGAACTCACGATCTGTCTCTCCTCTCCTCACAGAACAGGGATTTGTGTGTTTACACACACACACATCCCTATTCTGGCTCTTGTGCCCGCAAACGCGTGTGGCCGGCGGTCATCATGACCGCTGGCCACGCACATTGGCACCTCCTCAGTTCAGCAGGCGTGCGCCTTCTATTCCGCTTACAGGGGCCGACATACAGCTATGACGGCTCGCGGGATCGTGCCCACCTGCCGCAGTATAATGACAGTTAATGTAGCAAATTCAAAAAAACTAATATATACATATATATCCTTCAAAATCAGGGTGGATAAAAATCAATGATTTTAAAAAAAAATCAGATTTTTTGGGGATTTTTATCAAATTGATCTAAAAATAGTTTTCTATTTAAGATACATTAATAATTTGGATTACAATGTTTCAGTTATGTGAATGGACAGAGTCAGCTGACTCTGTCCATTCACAAAGGAAGGAGGAGGAGGACAGTGGAATGGAGGGGACAGCGGAGAGGCACAGCAGAACGGAGGGGGACAGAGAAGGAGAGGGGGACAGAGGAACGGAGGGGGTATGGAGGAGGATGCGGTGACAGTCAGCGGTGATCACGTGTGGGGAAGTTACAAGCACTGATCACCGCTGTATGTCACTGAAAGCCGCGGGGGAGAAGCTTGTAACTCCCCCACATGTCGATCACTGCTGTCCTCTAGGTATCGGTGGAAGCATCGGGAGCATTTGCCCGAGTACAAGTACTTGGGCAAATGCTCGGTATCGGTGCCGATACCGATACTAGTATCGGGACAACCCTATTATACAGAATTGAATGTTGTCAGTTTTCTTAGTGCCTTAGAAAATTAAGGGAGCAAGTACATTCACAATTTAATTAAAGAAGTTGTAAGGCAGAGGGTTTTTTTTAAAAAAAAAACTTCTGTGTGTAGCAGCCTCTCCAGTACCCCCTAATTACCTACCTGAGCCCTATCTCTCTCTAACGATGTCCATGATCCCCTCAGCCATCAAGGACACTCCTCCCGATTGGCTGAGACAGAGCAGTGGCGCCATTGGCTCCTGTGACTGTCAAAGTCAGTCAGCCAATCAGGGAAGAGAGGGGGTGGGGCCACTTTGGGGCTCCATGTCTGAATGGATATACGGAGCTCTGACTCGGCTTGAGTGCCCCCTGTAACAAGTTGCTGGCTGAGGGGCACTCAAAGGAGGGAGGGGCCAAGAGCAGCAAAGAGGGACCTGAGACGAGGAGGATCCGGGCTTCTCTGTGCAAAATCAACTGCACAGAGAAGATAAGTATAACATGTTTGTTTTGTTTTTTTTTCATTCTTTAAACAAGCCTTTACGATCACTTTAATTACATTAAGGGGTTCAGAGGGCTCTGCTAGTGAAAACTTGCAATCTAAAAGGGAGGGTCAGATGGTATAAAACATAAACATGGAGAAAGTAAACAACAGTTTATTAGGTGGAGGTGGGATAGGCCTCCCAGAAGAGATGAGTTTTTTTAGAGATCGCCTAAAAGGTAGTAAGAGAGACAAGTAAGAGAGAGCCAGAGTAGGGAGTTCCAGAGGAAGGGAGAAACTCTGAAGAAGTCCTGGCTGTGAACACAGGAAAAGGTAATGAGAGAGTTAGAGAACAGGAAGTCCTTGGAGTAGCAAAGAGGATGATTTAGTTGATGTTTTGAGATGAGCTGAGATGATATAAGTGTCATTAGTACAGTGACAGTGCTTTTTTTTTTTTAGCACTGATCACTGTATTAGTGTCACTTGTCCCTAAAAAGCGTCGGGTGTCTGATTTGTACGCCGCAATATCGCAAGTAACTGGTTGGAAGGCAGGTGGCAAAGAAGTGCAGGTTAGGAAGAGGACAGAGAATTTAGGTAGTATGGTAAGGAAGGGGACAGAGAATTTAGGTAGGATGATAAGGCAAGGGACAGGGAGGTTAAGCTGGACAGTAAGGAAGGGGACAGAGAGGTGCAGGCTGGATGGTAAGGAAGGGGACAGAGAGGTGCAGGCTGGATGGTAAGGAAGGGGACAGGTGGGTGCAGCTTGGACGGTAAGGAAGGGGACAGGTGGGTGCAGGTTGGACGGTAGGGAGGGGGACAGGGGGGTGCAGGTTGGACGGTAGGGAGGGGGACAGGGGGGTGCAGGTTGGACGGTGAGAGGGACAGAGGGATGCAGGTTGGACAATGAGGGGGACAGGGGGTGCAGGTTAAACGGTACGGAGGGGGACAGGGGGTGCAGGTTGGATGGTAGGGAGGGGGACAGGTGTGTGCAGGTTGGACAGTAAGGAAGGGGACGGGGGTGCAGGTTGGACGGTGAGGGGGACAGGGGGGTGCAGGTTGAACGGTAGGGAGGGGGACAGGGGGGTGCAGGTTGGACGGTGAGAGGGACAGAGGGATGCAGGTTGGACAATGAGGGGGACAGGGGGTGCAGGTTAAACGGTAAGGAGGGGGACAGGTGGGTGCAGGTTGGATGGTAGGGAGGGGGACAGGTGGGTGCAGGTTGGACGGTAAGGAAGGGGACAGGGGGGTGCAGGTTGGGCGGTGAGGGGGAGAGGGGGGTGCAGGTTAAATGGTAAGGAGGGGGACAGGGGGGTGCAGGTTGGATGGTAGGGAGGGGGACAGGTGGGTGCAGGTTGGACAGTAAGGAAGGGGACAGGGGGGTGCAGGTTGGACGGTGAGGGGGACAGGGGGGTGCAGGTTGAACGGTAAGGAGGGGGACAGGGGGGTGCAGGTTGGATGGTAGGGAGGGGGACAGGTGGGTGCAGGTTGGACGGTAAGGAAAGGGACAGGGGGGTGCAGGTTGGACGGTAAGGAAGGGGACAGGGGGGTGCAGGTTGGATGGTGAGGGGGACAGGGGGGTGCAGGTTGGACAGTGAGGGGGACAGGGGGGTGCAGGTCGGACGGTGAGGGGGACAGGGGGGTGCAGGTTGGACGGTGAGGGGGTCAGGGGGGTGCAGGTTGGATTGTACAGAGTGGATGTTGTAAGAATGCAGGTTGGATTGTATTGCAGACAGTAGAGGATAGGAAGAATACAGGAGAGAACGTCCCAGGCTCCCTAACACTGACATAAAGTCTAGTCTGTGAAGACCTCTAGTCCCCGCACATGTCTCCGTCTACATACACATGAATTATAGTGTATCATGCGCTCACCTGCAGCAAGTGTCAGTAGGCACGATGTGTCCCGAGGTCCGCTGTGCACTAAGTGTTTCTGTACAGTTCACTGACACGGCGGATCCATCCAGCGATGCGTGCTGCGCATGCGTAATGTCTTTCAAACCCGGAGGAAGCGAATGGCAGAGCTGGATTTCAAATGAAAGCAAAGCGGCGTGTCAGTGAGCTCAGTGCCGCCCACAGACACCGCTCGGATTTTATAAGTAAATAGCGAGTCATATGTGAGTCATATAGCCGACATTGTATTGGGAAATGAGAGTTTACTCCTATAAATGTCCTGAGCACGCTATAATGATATGTGGGCAGGTAGCCATGACAGATGGAGATAACCATTCGTGTGATCTGAAAATGCTAGTTTCCTGGCTGTCTGGGGTTGCAATTATTTCTGAGCTACTGGCCCTAACCATTTCAGCTCTGGAAGTTTTTACCCCTCATGACCAGGCCATGCGCTACTTTAATTGGTAATTGCGCAGTCATGCAACGCTGTACCCAAGTGAAAATATTTTTTTACTTTCTGCTATTCAGAATGCTCAATTAATCCCGAAGGGAAATTATTGCAACACATGCCACACTCAACAAAGACAACACAAGATCACAATGAACAGAACAAGAAACAAATTCACTAAGAGTTAAATAACACTGAAAACATGGTAAAATAACACATGAGGAAACAATTGTGCAAATGTTCCATTCACTAAGAATTGTGTGGTAAATAACTACTGCAGTAAAGTTTCGATAGTGCAGTAATTACCGCATATTTTCATGTGGTAATTTATTATACTGAGCTGGTTGCTAAGGAGCTGGCCTAGACGCCAGCCTTCGCGTTGTTAACGGCTGACAGCTGACTGTAAAGAAAACATGCCGGTAATTAAAAATTATGGAAAAACAACAGTGTGGGGTCCCTGCCCCCAATTCATACCAGGCCCTTCGGGTCTGCTTTGGATTGTAAGAGGAACACCATGCCAATTTTTTTTTAAAAACAGCATGGGGGCCCCCAAAATCATACCTAACACTTATCTAAGCATGCAGGTCAGGAAAGGGAGATGACGAGCGAGCGCACCCTCCCCACTCCCCCCAAACTATACCAGGCCACATGCCCTCAACATGGGGCGGGGGGCTCTGCAAATTGTATAAGTATATATTGTGTATATCTGCAAATTGTATAAGTATATATTGATGGTTTTGCGTGAAAGTTATAGCATCTACAAACTATATATTGGATTTTTTTTTTTTATACTACCAATGGCAGTGATCAGCGACTTTAATGGGATTAGGATGTGGCAGGCAATCTGACACTAACTGACTATGGGGAGAACTGAATAACTACTACTGACGTCACCAGTGACCCTGATCAGTATAATACTATACAATGACACTGTACTAATGACACTAGCGGGGAAGGGGTTACATGTGTGCCTAACTATGTGTAATGTCTGCTACTTTTTACTAAAGATCTCTTTGCACAGCAGGGAGAAGAAACAGAAAGTCCCCCCTTGGCTCTAAGACTGAGAACTGAGCGATCAAACATTGCAGAACAAACTGCACTCCTATGATCCACAGGAGAAGTACAGCCAAATGAGTTTTGGCTGTACTTCTCCTTTAAATTCCCTATGCTCCTGCTGCCTCTAACTTTGTCATTGGTACCAATATGTACCATGACAGCTGGGTCCTTCCCAGCCCCAACCAACTATCTGTCCATTCAATCTGCGATGTGCCAAACCTGAGCACCAAGTAAACCACATACTATTTATCCTTTATGCTTCATTTTTGGGGAGGTAAAACAACTTTCCTTTTTTTTTTTTTTGATCCTTTACTTTGGAACCTCAGAAGAGCCTCTACAGACCGCACCAAGATGGCTCCCTTATTAGTACCACCCATTGCCCAATTTACCTTGGAACACTGTTTTGGGGGTGGGTTGGGAAGACGTCCTATTGCTGCTGCACTTATAGCTAATTCAGGTTTTTTTTGTATTTAGGTTTTTCTTTTTATATAGGATAAATAGTATATAATTACCTAAATCTTTTTCTTTTTGTGTTCTGGGAATAGGCCTTCTCTACGCTTTCCTCTTCTTTTTTTATCTGGATGGCGTTAGACAATGGCAGGGTGGGCGTTTTAACGCCCATTGGGTTTGTGTTAATTGTTATATGTTTATCCCCTTGCTGCCGAGCGTAAGCAGATGTGCGTACTCGGCTTTTGGGGGTTATACCGGGATGATGCCCGCAGCTGCAGGCATCATCCCGGTACTGTTTTTTAGATCCGGCGATCGGCTTTCCAGCTATAACAACCGATGCGGCTAAAAGCCGCTCGGCTGTTATACCGGAGGAGAGGGAGGGGATGCCCCCCCTCCCGCTGCTCTTACCGGGCCTCCCGTTCCACCAGGAGGCCCAATCAACAATCCGTCGCCTCTGGCGGCTAGGGACAGTCTGGAACGAAGCCGTAAGCCTTGCTAAGGAAGCTGAGGGTAAAGGTGATGGACTGGCCAAGCATGTATCTAGACCTAAACCCTATTGAGCATCTGTGGGGCATCCTCAAACGGAAGGTAGAGGAGCACAAGGTCTCTAACATCCACCAGCTCCACGATGTCGCCATGGAGGAGTGGAAGAGGACTCCAGTGGCAACCTCTGAAGCTCTGGTGAACTTCATGCCCAAGAGGGTTAAGGCAGTGCTGGAAAATATTTGTGGCCACATAAAATATTGACACTTTGGGCCCAATTTGGACATTTTCACTTAGGAGTGAACTCACTTTTGTTGCCAGCGGTTTAGACATTAATGGCTGTGTTGAGTTATTTTGAGGGTACAGCAAATTTACATTGTTATAGAAGCTGTACACTCACTACTTTACATTGTAGCAAAGTGTCATTTCTTCAGTGTTGTCACATGAAAAAAATATAATAAAATATTTACAAAAATGTGAGCGTTGTACTCACTTTTGTGAGATACTGTACATTGTTGTTAATGGGTATAGTACTCCTCCTGTCTCTGGAGCCCTACTATATAGTTTGCTAGAGAGGATCACCCCAAACTGCTCAGCTAAATTATTATTTATGGGAGATTTAAATGTCATACTTGACCCTACCTTAGATAGGCTAACTCCCCCTAAATATTTTTCTGTGGATCTGTCTGCTTGGGCTCAGGCGGCAGGTTTGCTGGAGGTTTGGCGATGGAAGAATCCTCTAACTAGATCTTATTCCTGCTTTTCAACCTCGTACAAGACTGCCTCTCGTATAGATCTGGCTTTCACTAATTCTGACATTTTAGCCAATATAATGCCAAGTGGGTTATCTGATCATGCCCCATTGCTACTTACACTTTGCCTTCCTCATTCTCAGGATGAAGCTCAATAGAGATTGGTGACCCACTGGGTGTCACATCCAGATGTGATAGATAAAATCCTGCCCCTCTTCATAGAATACTGGGAGTTCAATGAGTGATCCTCCACTCCTGCAAATGTATGGGACACCTTTAAGGCTTACACTCAAGGACAATATATATCTGCTATAAAGGCTTTCCATTGTGCTCAGCGCGCAAAGACGCTTTGCAAGCCTCCGTGGAAGAGCAAACTGCTCAATATGCAATCGATCCGTCAGAGATTCATTTTAATGGGTTATTGCAGTGTTTCTCAACTCCAGTCCTCAAGGCGCACCAACAGGTCATGTTTTCAGGATTTCCACTATTTTGCACAGGTGATTTGATCAGTTTTACTGCCTTAGTAATTACCACAGCCGTTTCATCTGAAGGAAATCATGAAAACATGACCTGTTGGTGTGCCTTGAGGACTGGAGTTGAGAAACACTGGGTTATTGCATGTACAACAAGCTTTACATCTTCATATGACAGCAGCCACCAGGATGAATCTTTATAAAAATAAACAGAGGTCTTTTGAGCAGGGGGACCTGAATGGTTGTTTTCTGGCCATGATGGCTCAACATGAGCAGTCTACTACTTCGATCTCTGAAATACGTACCCCTTTGGGGGATACGGTTTCTTCACAGTCTAATATTTTAGAGGCCTTTCGTAAGTTTTATCAGACATTTTATACATCTCAGCTGCCTGTTGATCTGGCAACCTGGTTGGATCCGGTAGCACTTGCCTGGTTATCGGACACGGGAGAGAGAGACTTTAGTACGTCCTATAACACCGGAGGAGGGTCTCCTAATTATTGGTTCCTTCCCCACGGGAAAGTCACCGGGACCAGATGGTCTCCCTATAAAATTTTATAAGGCTCATGGAGACCTTTGTGCTCCTTTTCATGCTTCTCTTTACTCCCATTGTCTGAAGGAGGGGGCTTTGCCAAACTCATTGAGTCACGCTCATATAGTTCTGATTTATAAATCACCGAAAGATCCATCCTCGTGTGCCTCTTATAGACCTATTGCTCTTTTGAATGTAGATTTCAAGATTCTGACAGAACTCATTGCCTGATTATTACAGGCCATATTGCCTACAATTATTGACTGGGAGGGCCACAGATGTGAATCTGCATAGATTATATACTAACATTCATGCCTCACATCTTAATATGGGTACCAGGGTCGTGGCCTCCTTGGATATACAGAAGGCCTTCGATACTGTCGAGTGTCCAAGTGTCCTTGTGGGAGGTACTCCACAGGATGGGTTTCCCATTGGTATTTATTAACTGGATGCATGTTCTGTATATATATCCCACCGCTGCAGTGAGACTGGGGGGATGCTTGTCATCTTCTTTTTCCTTATATAGGGGTACTCGGCAGGGCTGCCCTCTATCCCCAGCCCTTTATGCTATCGCCATGGAGCCATGGCGGAAGCTCTTTGCATCTCTCTGAATATTAAAGGGCTGCAAGGTAGCTGGCTGTGGGAGAAGGTAGCCCCCTATGCGGACGACCTCTTACTTTTCCTAAATGACGATGGACCCTCCTTGCCGGGTCCTTTTCAGTTATTAAATTCCTTTTCATCCATTACGGGGCTGAAGGTTAACGGGACTAAATCATTGCTGTTCCCAATAGATATCGAAGCTCGAAATACAGCTCCTCCTGACATTTCATTACAGTGGGCAGAGAATTTTAGGTACTTAGGAGTAGTGATATCTTGTCAGGCCTCAGAATTTATCTCCTTGAATTTCACCCCGGTCTTGAGGGACATACAGCTGAAGTTGAAGCGAAGTTAAAGGCATGGAATCTTTATCGTTATCCCAGTTGGGACGTATAAATCTTTTGAAAATGAAAATTATTCCAAAATTTACATTTCTTTAATCGTACATCACGAGACACAGAGCCATAGTAATTACTATGTGGGTTATAGTTCACCTTCAGGTGCTGGACACTGGCACAGTCTAAACAGGAAGTTGCCTCCCTATATAACCCCTCCAACTACTCAGAGTATCTGTTTTTTCGCCAGTGTCTAAGGTGTTGGTCACGAGTGAAGAGCTCCTCTGGAGCAATCCTTTCTGGGGCTAGCTGTGCAGCCAGATCCATTCAAAGTGTCTTTTAGGCCGAATTGAATGGTACCCGGGCCTCGTATCCGAAGAAACGAGGTTTTGCCTGTAACGCTTCTCTTTTTAGAGAGCTGGACCCCGGGATCCAGTGCTTTTGGTATTAAGGCCATAAAGTTTTACTGGCGGGGTGCTTTTTACAGGTACAGGATTGTGGCTTCCCTGAGAGACCCCAGTTCCTGAAGGTTTGTTAACGGAACCCACCGTGAAGGGTGAAGATTGGGTCTGTTGTTTTACCACAGAAAACCCTGCGGCGGGAAAGGTAAGTGGAATTTTTCTAAGGAATTTTAAAATTTTCTTATGAAATGTCTCCTTTAAAGTAAATTTTGTTACGCCTAAGTGTCACCACTGGGGGCTGTATGGAGCACGTACCTTCTCATGCTTTGCTCAGAATCACGCTGTGTCACAGAAGCAGCAGACTTTTTTCCTCCGGCTAGCAGGCAGACCTCTGGTAAGTTTGGGGGGTTTTGCTTCCTCCAGACACCCCTACCTGAGCTGAACTCTTCCCCTCTTCAAGGGGCTGAGTATAAGGGAGAACTAAAAACGATCGACAATGCCGTTTTCTTCCACCGCCCCTACACGGCGGCGGCTTCCAGGTCTCCTCCACGCCATCCCTTTCTCACTCTGCCGATCCCGTCGGATCGGAGGCCCGTGCTTGCGCGGGAAAACTCTTTTTTTTTTTTAAAAAGAAAGGAGGGGGCGCACGATGTGATGCTGGAGGCGGGGCTTAGTGCAGCATTGCGTCCTCCAACGCGGGAAAGTGTTTTTTAAAAAAAAAAGAAAAACTCCATTTATGCTGGCTGCAAAATTGTCGGAGAGACATAAGAGCAAAGAAGAGCATGAAAGAGGTTTTGGTGATACAGGCATTTCCTATTTTCATCAGGCTGAGCATTAATAGCACCGGCAGTAGCTGGACTATTGGTTAAGCTGTAGATGCAATTTCTTCTGGTAGTACCTCTGCTTTGTGCATCGGGCTATGGTCAGAAGATGGGTTGAAACACCCCCAAAAAAAAGCTAAAAGGGTCTCCCTCAAGCTTTGGAAAGCCTACTCATCTCTACAAATAGCATCCTCCCCTGAGAGGGGGTGGCTGGTCAGAGTGAGCATCAGGGCCATGAAATGTCTGCAACTGTTTTTAACACTGCAGCCCCTGTTTTATTTTATGATAATTTAAAAAAAAAAAAGTTTAGCGACTTTAACCGTATCCCAGTGTGGGTCAAAATGTGACAGGTTCTCTTCCATTACCCAGGACCCTCAAACTGAGGAACTAGGGGCAGGAGAAGATGAATTCCCTCAGGGGACCGTGGTGAGGCTGATGACTCCTCTTCTGAGGTGTCAAATGCGGGAGAATCAGCTGTTCCAATCTTAAGATTGATGGTGCAATTTCTTGCTGAATGATCACTCCACTTTTATGTACCCTTAACTGAGTGTTTGGGTTCACTAAAGCCTCCTCAAGCTGTGCATGCCTTTTCCTGTCCATTCATTGCTGGAAAAGCTTTTTTGTATCTGAGAGGATCACCCAGATAAGCATTTTTTTCCCTCCTAAAAAGTTTTCACACTTTATCCTATGGTGAAGGAAATTCACTAAGTAGGGTATACCTGCAATTAACGCTGCTATATCCTCTGTGGAGAAGTTTGACTTGTCCGGCAGACAATGCTCAAATGCTTAGGGATCCAGCGGATAAAAAGGTGGAATTCCTATTGAAAAAAACAACAACTTTTTTCTCTGGCAGATTGAGTGTTTGAGCCTGCGCTGACAGTAATTGCTTAATCACTGAGAGACCAGTTTAAACAGGTGTTCAAGGTTATCAAGGTTGTTCAAGTGATCATGGGGGTCCCCATGTAAGAACAGAGGTTGGGGTTTGATTCAAACCTCTTTTTTTCACGGTGCCAAATCTGAATGGACATTCTGGATCTCAAAAATCTAAATTCAATTCCTGAATATAACCACTTTTTTTGTATGGAGTCGATCCAAATCAGTTATCTCCATCCTACAAGGAGGAGAACTGGCGTCAATCGACATCAAAGATGCATACCTCCATATGCCTATTTCCTCGTTCACTAGTAATATCTACTTTTCAAGGTGGAAAATCTTCATTTTCAGTGTGTAGCTCTGCTTTCCAGCCCAGCTACTGCACCTTGAGTGTTTACAAAGGTTCTGGCACCTCTTCTAGCCAGATTAAGGGCCCAAGGTATAACGATTATGGTTTACCTTGTCGATCTTTTCTTGATAGACCAGTCGGTAGACCAAAGTATGGTCACCACATTCAACTACCTAGAATATCTAGGTCAAATTCTCAACCTAGGAGAAATATTCTTTAAAACCATGAAGAAGGCTAAAATACTTGGGTCCGATCATAGGTTCACCCAGAAAAGGGTATTCTTACCCCAGGCAAAGATCAGCACCATAAAGGAACTGATTTAGGTGGTCGAAGCAAGATGAATTTATTCTATTCAACTTTGCATGAGGTTGTTGGGAAAGATTGTGGCTTCATTCGAGGCCGTTCCTTATGCTCAGTTTCATTCGAGACTGCTGCAAAACAGTATCCTATCAGCGTGGAACAAAGGGTTCAAGCTCTACATTCCTAATGCATCTGACTCCAAAGCCTACGACCACATCACCCTGATAGCGCCCAATGTCCTCTGATCTTGGAGGCTAAGCAGGGTTGGGCCTGGTTGTTGATGATATGATATGATTTGCTATAGTTGCATATGAGGGGGCTGTCACTTTGGTGACTGACAGGACATAATTTTGCAATCTTTTTTTTTTTTTTAAGATAGGAAATTGGTAATGTGATCCGGTGTGAATTTCAATGATGCATATATATTTTGCTTAACGTGTATTGTGTTATTGTGTAATGTACTTTGTTTTGTATTTGCATTTTGTCTAAAAAAGAATAAAGAGATTTCTAAAAAAAAAAAAAAGAGAAAAAAAACCACATACTATTAGGCCATCATGGTCTTTTTTACAGATCTGTCCTTCAAATAATAATAAGTCCCCTACCACCAGTATCTGTCTATCCTTTCTGCTCCATCAATGCCACTCTTAAACTGAAATCCCCAACATCAGGCAACCAGGGTATTTATTGGGATGTGCCAATTACTCACAGTGTCTCTGTGCTCTCCGTGCCTCAGTACTCATGGTTTCCTAGTCACTCACAGAACCACCATACTCACAATGCCCCAGTTATTCAAAGTCCTCAGTACACACAATGCCCCAGTTGCTCAGTCTTAAGAAGTGGCAGCCCATCCACAGAGGTCACACGGGCGCTGCCTCCTCTATCCATGCACCCGGCCCCCTGATCTACATATCAATGGCGCCGGACCATGGATTCCAATGCGGCGGGGTGTTTTTTTGAAGCACCTGATTAGAACCTGAGGCTCTAATAGGCTTCAAAAAAGGGTGAGCCCACTGTGCAGAGCATTGCGCTCCGAGCCCACCCAGTTGTGTGACCATAGTGAATGCATTTTCGCTATTCTCACACTAAAGTCCCTCCCCGCTAATCAGGAGGCAGGTCTGTGAGATCTGTTTCCCGATTGGCCAAAGCATCAGGCAAACCTATTGGATGCCTAGCACTTTGGTGGAAGACACACGGCAGAGGAAGCTGGAAGAGCAGATACTAGAGCCGCCGCTGCCTGCACTCCAGGAGAGGACACCACAGCCCCACCACACGAGTGGGTAAGTGCCGGGCCTCTCGCGCGTGCTAGGTGGGGGTGCTGTGCCACACCGCCGGAGGGCGGTGTTGCTTGTTTGCCGCCCCCCCAAAGAAGAACCCACTAGCGACTACTGGTCCTAAGTACTCACAACCGTCGATGTACATAATACCCACAGCTACTCACAGTCCTCAGTACTCGCAATGTCCCAGTTTCCCACAGTCCTCTGTAAACACAATGCTCCCAGTTACTGTCCTCAGTACTCAAAATATTCCTGGCTACTCACATCCCTCAGTATTCACAATGCTCCCAGTTACAGCCCTCAGTACTCACAATTCTCCCAGTTACAGCTCTCAGTACTCGCGATGCCCGAGCTACTCATAGTTTCAATAGAACCCCAGTGATCCTCTCAGTACACTCAGGTTTGCTCCAGCGATGCTCTCAGACAGCCTCAGCTCACACTCTTTTTTTTTTTTTTTTTTTTGTGATTGAAAGCCCATGGCGTGCAAACACACCCAAAAACTTCACCTGGTGCCAAAAAAATGTGCACACACATAAAGAGTGAAACACAAAAAAGTGCAACGGGTACACAAGTCCTCTAAAATCAGAGGACTTGCCCTGAATCCCCTGGGGCGTTAGGCTCCAGACGGGGACAAGGGTACTTACACTTGGTCCATCTGGCCGAAACCAGACGGACCCCTTTCTCTGGAGGGCCTGCCGAAACAGACCCACCCAAGTACTAGGTAAGGCTCCCTCGAAGAGAGACCCCATGAGAGAGGGTGAACTAAGCCAAAAGGCCATGTCCACCCCCTCTCAAGACTTTCAGGGCAGGCCCGAGGACCTGCAACCCTACTCATCACACAGTGCAACAAACCGTGTACAACACAAAAATACAAAAAGGTGACAAACACAGGCAATAAATAAAATAATGTGGGGAAGGAATAAGTGGAGAGGAGAGTGAAAAGGTGGCCATTGTGTGAAACAATGACCAGGCCCTCCGGCCAGGAATAAAAAATTCCTCTGGTTCCTAGCCAAAAGGCAGGTGTTAAAAAAGCGTGTCGTACGGTGCAGTGACCGTGGTGCCTCAACTCAAAGTGACCCTCACTCACAGTGATTTTTTGGCACCCCTGGACTGCCACTCCAGGAGCACATACTCCATAGGCTTTCAAACCCCAAACCTGACCAACAGCCCAGACCACAGCAGCCCCCACTCCAGGCAGGAAGGCATGAAGTTCTGGGAGCTTGGTGAGAGCCCTTTACCATCAGGCTCCACCGTCGTTCCCATCACTCCTTCCTAATTACATTCGGGAAATACTAACCACTCCCCCCCCAAAAAAAGGGGGAGTAAGCGTTCTTTACTGAATAACTCTCCGTAGCTAGAGCTACCACAATCTAGGCCAGAAGGCCAGGGACCCGACCCTCTGGTCAGACCTAGATGCAGCACCCATCCTCACGAGGAGAACCCTTCCGGACAGCTCGGACTCGGCCCCGCTGACGTCTCGGTGGGCGTCCAGACACCGGCACTGCCGAACCGTCTTTCCAGGTCCAATTACACCATTGGATTTGCATGTGCTCTCCCTACACTCGGAAGTTGCACAGCGCCTCCTCTGGAAACTGATAAGAACAGATACTACACTTTAGCCAAAAGGCCGAGAAGCTCACACTCCTGCTGTTCCTGATTCAAAGCACCACACAGTTTATCGCTGGGGTCACCATGCTCTCTGCTGTCACTCTGCTCTGCGCAGCTTCTTGCTCAGCTCAGTGAGGCTCAGCTGCTCTGACTTACAAGGAGTCCTCTCCGTGTATCCTGCATGGGATCCTGCTCAGCATCTTCTGTGACTATGAAGAGACAGGTACGTCTGTTTTATTGTAGAAAATACCATCTTTAATTTGTTAACTTTGATTTAAGGGTGAAGTAATTTGCATGCCATGCTGTGGTTCCTACTTTGGTTCCTAGTCAAGGTGCCAACCTTGTCATGTGATGGCATGCAGAGCAATCATAACTGGAAACTCCAGCAGCCAAAAGCTAGAACATTCCCAGCCCTGACCATATGATACAGATCCCCTGTGACTACAATTTGGGGTATGCATGTGTAGGTATCTATTACCCTGTAGTGTGTGTAAGTGGCGGTGCTGCTGAATGTTTACACAGATTATGTATGTATATAGTTTCCTGTCTCTGTGCATCTGAATCAAACACCAGAAGGAAGGATGAGAGGAGAGAGAGAGAGGGGGGAGGGAGAGAGAGACACACACATGATCTTACACACACACAGGAGCTGATGTATTTTACCTAGACCAGAAGCTGAGAAAATTAGGCAAGTATTCCTATGTTCTAATAGTTTAACTGCAGCTGCTCATAGCTTCTTGACTGTGTATCTAAATCCCTATTACAGACATATCTTTGTCCTATTGTTATTATCTCATATTCACAGTGCCAGATAACTAGGTCTGTGCTACTGTATTTGTAGTGGACATCTTCCACTTATTAGTAGGCAAACCTGTTTATTGCAATAGTGTTTATATGCAGCTCCTGTTACTTTAGTTAACCTCTCCCTTCTTGTCTGGGATTCTATAGCTAGTTTGAGCTTAGGGTTTAATAACCAGAATAGGCTAGAACCAGGTTAGGTGCCCAATGACCACTTCTGGTAGTTAGAGGCCCAGTTGCATGTCAGATTAGAAACTAGGGAGGGAACTTAAGCGCAGAGTAGATAGGCTGACTGAGTTCAAGTGTCACACCGCAGTTTCTTTGTGTGAGAAGCTGCATTCCAGACTGGTTGTACAATGGTTGGAGGGTCTCTCCTTAAAGTGGTTGTAAAGGCACAAACCTTCTGTGTGCAGCAGCCCCCTCTCGATCCAGCAATGTCAACGAGAGCCTTTCCTCTCCGGGGACCAGCACTCCTGATTGGCTTTTGGCAGCAGCTGGAGGCATTGTCTCCCGCTGCTGTCAATCACAGCCAGTGAGCCAATCAGGAGACGGAGGGGGCGGGGCAGAGACGCAGCTCGGGAGCGTGCCTGCTTGGGTGCCCCCACAGCAAGCTGCTTGCTGTGGGGGCACCTGGCAGGAGCGAGGAGCCAGGAGCACCGGCATGAGATCTAATTAGAAGAGGATCCGGGCTGCTCTGTGCAAAACCATTGCACAGAGCAAGTAAGTATAATGTTTTTTTTTGTTTGTTTTGCTTTTTTAAACAAGGCTTTAATGTCGCTTTAATCACCGGAGATCTTGTCTTCAGGTCCCTGACACCAAGATGAATGCTGCAACGTGATCATCCTTGGCGACCTTTGCAACATCTAGAGGTATCTCTATTAGTAACTACACTATATTGTCAAAAGTATTGGGACGCCTGCCTTTGCCTGCACATGAACTTTATATTAGCATCCCAGTCTTAGTCCGTAGGGTTCAGTATTGAGTCGGCCCACCCTTTGCAGCTTTAACAGCTTCAACTCTTCTGGCTAGGCTGTCCACAAGATTTAGGAGTGTGTCTATGAGAATGTTTGACCATTCTTCCAGAAGCGCATTTGTGAGGTCAGGCACTGATGTTGGATAAGAAGGCCTGGCTCACAGTCTCCGCTCTAATTCATCCCAAAGGTGTTCTATCGGGTTGAATTTAGGACTCTGTGCAGGCCAGTCAAGTTCCTCCACCCCAAACTCGCTCATTCATGTCTTTATGGACCTTGCTTTGTGCACTGGTGCGCAGTCATGTTGGAACAGGAAGGGGTCATCCCCAAACTGTTCCCACAAAATTGTCCAAAATGTCTTGGTATGCTGATGCCTTAAGATTTCCCTTCACTGGAACTAAGGGGCCAAGCCCAACCCCTGAAAAACAACCTCACAACAAATTATTTTGACCAGTGCACAAAGCAAAGTCTATAAAGACATGGATGAGCGAGTTTGGGGTGGAGGAATTGACCTCAACCCGATAGAACACCTTTGGGATGAATTATGCCCCGTACACACGGTTGGACATTGATCGGACATTCCGACAACAAAATCCATGGATGGCTCAAACTTGTCTTGCATACACACGGTCACACAAAGTTGTCGGAAAATCCGATCATTCTGAACGCGGTGACGTAAAACACGTATGTCGGGACTATAAACGAGGCAGTAGCCAATAGCTTTCATCTCTTTATTTATTCTGAGCATGCGTGGCACTTTGTGCGTCGGATTTGTGTACACACGATCGGAAATTCCGACAACGGATTTTGATGTCGGAAAATTTTATATCCTGCTCTCAAACTTTGTGTGTCGGAAAATCCGATGGAAAATGTGTGATGGAGCCTACACACGGTCGGAATTTCCGACAACAAGATCCTATCACACATTTTCCGTCGGAAAATCCAACCGTGTGTACGGGGCATTAGAGTGGAGACTACGAGCCAGAGGGCAGAATTCTGCAGTAACAGTCTTTTGGTGGTTATACAATTTAACTCCTTGGACACTATTTTGCAAGCCTGTTGATTTGGATTTGAATAGACTGTTAGCTATATGACTTGCAGGACATTTGCCAACTAACTGGGATATAGCCGCTGTTATAGGATGCCCGGACTGTTACACTGAAGGATACTCTCTAGTAGTCTGTTTATTTATCAGCTGGTGAAATATAAATTCAAAGGCAATAACCAAAAAATGACAGCGAATATTCCAGTTAAAGATGAACATCTATCATGGAGCTAGATTCACTTATCCAAATAGCAGTGTCCTAATTATCCATGAGTCAGCATTACCTATCCAATTTTTTCCAACATAAATATATAAGCTATTCCCTTGATATCATGCTCCAACAGCCCTCGGGGGCCATTCACAGTGAAATTGTAAAGAAGTCTCTTTGGGGACACATTGAATTTGGGATTATTCCCTTTTTCCCTTATTTACATGTTTTATCGCATTAATGCGAGTTAATCGCATATCAATTTCACTGTGGGTGGTAGGTTGGTGTCCGGACCTTCTGTGTTGTGGTTGTTGATCATGTTTTTATATGTTATGTTTTGTTTATGTGTTTTTCTTTTTCTTTTCTGAATGTGTTCACTAACTATTCCTTCTTGGGGTATCTCCCTATGAGAGAACCTTGAAAAGCCTGAAGTCTGAAGCTGTTTCATCAATATAGGTGCATTATAATAATTTTTGTAGCACACTCCCAATATGGGTTTAATAAATTTTGTAATTTTATAGAAACATACCCAGGTTTAGACTTTTTGTTGCAGAAGTAGCCGCTATCTGATCCTGGTAGAGATACTGGGATCTCTTCTTTTGTATGCATAGTTTCTTTGGCTATAGCAACAGCACCATATTTAGGTAAGCCTCATTAGGGTGTACTTAGGTCACCCTCTACCGTGGGTTATGGTTCAGCAGGACTTGTTTTCCTTTTTTCTTTTTTTGGTTGTTTAGACTACGAGCCAGACCTTCTTGTCCACATCAGTGCCTGACCTCACAAATGCAATTCTGGAAGAATTGTTAAACATTCCCATAGGCACACTCCTCTCCTAAACCTTGTGGACAGCCTTCCCAGAAGAGTTGAAGCTGTTATAGCTACTAAGGGTGGGCCAACTCAATATTGAACCTTACGGAGTAAGACTGGGATGTCATTAAAGTTCATGTGCGTGTAAAGGCAGGCGTTCTAATACGTTTGACAATATAGTGTACAATTAATGCGTGTTCCCACAGACCACATCTCAATTAGTTAATTAATGCAATATTAATGAACTTGCACTATATAACCACAACCACATTGTGTGGCTATATGTTCTACATATCTGTTGCTATATGTTCCACATAGCTGAGTGCACTAAGGATCTCCTTTGTCTTTGCACTTCCAGGACTCCTTGGTATATGCTCTAGCAGCACTAGCTCATGTAGACATACAGTGACGGAAAAAAGGATTTGATGCCCTGTTGATTTTGTACGTTTGCCCACTGACAAAGAGTTGATCAGTCTATAATTTTTATGGTAGGTTTATTTAAACAGTGAGAGACAGTATAACAACACAAATATCCAGAAAAACACAGTTCAAAACAGTTTTTAATTGATTTGCATTTTAATGACTGAAATAAGTATTCGATCCCCTATCAATCAGCAAGATTTCTGGCTCCTAGGTGTCTTCTATACAGGTAACATGCTGAGATTAGGAGCACTCCCTTAAAGGGAGTGCTCCTAATCTCAGTATGTTACCTGTATAAAAGTCACCTGTCCATAGAAGCAATCAATCAGATTCCAATCTCTTCACCATGGCCAAGACCAAAGAGCTGTCCAAGGATGTCAGGGACAAGATTGTATACCTCACAGGGCTGGAATAGGCTACAAGACCATCGCCAAGCAGCTTGGTGAGAGAGAGACAACAGTTGGTGCGATTATTTGCAAATGTAAGAAACACAAAATAACTGTCAACCTCTCTGTCTGGGGCACCGTTTAAGATCTCACCTCCTGGAGTTTCAATGATAATGAGAACGGTGGGGAATCAGCCCAGAACTACACAAGAGAATCTTGTCAATGATCTCAAGATAGCTGGGACCATAGTCACCAAGAAAACAATTGGTAACACATTACGCTGTGAAGGACTGAAATCTTGCAGCGCCTGCAAGGTCCCCCTGCTCAAGAAAACACATGTACAGGCCCGTCTGAAGTTTGGTAATGAATATCTGAATAATTCAGAGGAAAACTGAGTGAGTGTTGTGGTCAGATGAGGCCAAAATCAAGCTTTTTGGCATCAACTCAACACACCATGTTTGGAAGAGGAGGAATGCTGCCTATGACCCCAATAACATCATCCCCACCGTCAAACATGGAGGTGGAAACATGCTTTGGGGGTGTTTTTCTGCTAAGGGGACAGGACAACTTCACCGCATCATAGGGATGATGGACAGGGCCATGTACCATGAAATCTTGGGTGACAACCTCCTTCCCTCAGCTAGGGCATAGAAAAATGGGTCTTGGATGGGTATTCCAGCATAACACTGACCCAGAACACACAGCCAAGGCAACAAAGGAGTGGCTCAAGAAGAAGCACGTTAACATCCTGGCGTGGCCTAGCCAGTCTCCAGACCTTAATCCCATAGAAAATATGTGGAGGGAGCTGAAGATTCGAGTTACCAAATGTCAGCTTCAAAACCTTAAAGACTTGGAAAGGATCTGCAAAGAGGAGTGGGACAAAATCCCACTGTGCAAACCTGGTGGCCAATTACAAGTAACGTCTGATCTCTGTGATTGCCAACAAGGGTTTTGCCACCAAGTACTAAGTCTTGTTTTGCGAAGGGATCAAACACTTATTTCACTCATTAAAATGCAAATCAATTTATAACGTTTTTGAAATGCATTTTTCTGGATTCTTTTGTTTTGTTTTGTCTCTCACTGTTAAAATAAACCTACCATTAAAATTATAGACTGATCATTTTAACTGTCAGTTGGCAAAAGTACAAAATCAGCAGAGGATAAAATACTTTTTCCCTCACTGTATATATTTTATATAGATTTATATGCATTTCATATGTATTTGTGGTCATATGCTCTTCTTATATATTCGTTTGGCGCCAACCAGTGGTTTGTTTCTCTCAGCCATTCACAGAAAGCTTTGTATTCTATGATTGGCTGAGGCAGAGAGGCAGCAGATGACATTATGATCTCCACCTCAGCTAATCAGAGGAAAGTTTGTATTCATTAGAATACAAAACTCCCTGTGAATGGCAGAGCAACGCTCTGCCCAACTCGATTTTGTTTTGGAATGGGGACTGTTCTCGTCCTGCTGCTGTACTGTAATGTAGCTTAGGCTGCAGACCGTTTATTTAGTGCTTACAGCCACTGCATCTGTTAGTGAAGTGAATAGTATTTATCTACCTCAAGTCCTGACACTTTCACCCCCTTCCAGTACAGGCAACAGTAGCAACACTGTTTCTAAGAGGCAATTGTTCCAGTGCGCAGGATTTGTTCACTGGAAGATGTGAATATATTTTATTTGGATTTTTTTAATGTTTTAATAAATGTATGGTGTTTGAGTTCTAGGTTCACATCTATGCGGATTGTGGTTTATGCATTTCTCCCGGTGCGTTTTTGACATGCATTTTAGACACGTTTTTATTGTGTAAAAAAGGTAAATGGATTTTTCTTTTTTTTTGCAGTTTACTACCGTTTTTTTAAGGGCAAACATCTTCACTGCTCAAACTGGCTGAATATCTCTCTTCCCCCCCTATTCAGCCTGATGGCAACCAATTGTGGGAAGCCCTTAAGACTGGGTTAAACTGTACGGTAGGCTACAGTTTTCCGGTGGTAAAGGTGGCGGAAAAGTGTCAGGCTAATAAAAGTTGTCCACGTAAAGGTGGTACCACTGCTTAAGGAGGGGTAATACAAGGCCCCAGACAATTATGTATGCTGGCCCCCATATAGGTTGGGCAGTCAGGGGGCTCCAGCTGGCTGTCCTTAATTTCATAAACCTGGAACTTGTACAAATACCCTGTGGCCCTTTCACAGAGTTTGTATATCTTCACCCTGTATCTGGCGCCTTTGCTTGGGATGTAATGTTTTATATGCCCAGCGTCTTGGATAAATGGACACATATGTTTGTCAGAACAATATATGCTATAAAATCTTTGGTTAAAATAATTGAGCAGTGGTCTAATTTGTCATACTCGGGGTGGTTAAGGGCACAGGGCAAAGTGTATATTATAGCGGGTTCTCAACATAGTGGCGGAATAGATTGCCATATGGCTAATGTGATTTGAGGATCAATAAGCCTCCAGTTGATATTTTAGTTGGTTCTATGTTTAGCATGAGGCCAAGAAACACTTGAATTGTCAGGGGACGGGCATAAACTGAGCTGGGATTTTGGGTGATGTACTGCTGAGCATAACGGTTGCATTGGTCCATAATTTAATTAAAAAAAACTTCTGTGAAAAATACATTTAAAAAAAAATGGAAGTAAAATGTTGATTTCTGCCTGAGTGCTTGGCTGTGCTTTTAATGGGGGGATTACTTTGAAGGTAGCCATACAGGGTTAAAAGCACCCCTGGAACACTAGTATGGGCCCTAACCCTTGGTGGTTGACGTGACAGCCTACTACTAGTACTTGGCCTTTCACTTAGGTTAACTGCACTGCTGGTGCTAGCCATGTCACAGGGAGGTATTGAGCTGCTTGTGGTTGCCTACTGCTCCTCAGAAGGCCTTCTTCTTTTTGTGGGATCCCTTTCCTCTTTTGAATTGGTTACGAAACCTCTGCTGAACGTGGGTTCATATTCAGAGTCTGAATCTGACAGTGAGAGTTTCAGCTACTCTCATCTGTCATACTCATAATTTGGAATGGCTCTTTGCTAAAGTAGATTTTTTTTTGGACATGGCATTGACACTAGTGTGGCATTGATCAGGACCCACCGATATCGCCATGATCAGGATGATGGTGTGGCAGTAATTAGGCCACTGGTGCTGGTGTATAGCAGGCTGGCATCACTGCAATCAAGGCACTGTTCCTGTCAGCACTGGTGACCAGGCCTCGCCATGGTCGACCAAAGAAATTGAGTGCACATGCTCAGCGTCATATCCAGAGGTTGTCTTTGGGAAATAGACGTATGAGTGCTGCCAGCATTGCTACAGAGGTTGAAGGGGTGGGGGGTCAGCCTGTCAGTGCTCAGACCATACACCGCACACTGCATCAAATTGGTCTGCATGGCTGTCGTCCCAGGAGGAAGCCTCTTCTAAAGATGATGCACAAGAAACACACCTCCAAGACAACCACTGAATTTCTTAAGAAGCTAAGGGTAAAGGTGATGAACCTCGCCAAGCACTGACCTAAACCCTATTGAGCATCTGTGGGGCATCCTCAATGGAAGTTGGAGGAGCGCAAGGTCTCTAACATCCACCAGCTCTGTGATGTCGTCATGGAGGAGTGGAAGAGGACTCCAGTGGCAACCTGTGAAGCTCTGGTGAACTCCATGCCCAAGAGGGTTAAGGCAGTGCTGGAAAATAATGGTGGCCACACAAAATATTGACACTTTGGGCCCGATTTGGAAATTTTCACTTAGGGGTGTACTCACTTTTGTTGCCAGCGGTTTAGACATTAATGGCTGTGTGTTGAGTTATTTTCAGGGGACAGCAAATTTAGACTGTTATACAAGCTGTACACTCACTACTTTACATTGTAGCAAAGTGTGATTTCTTCAGCGTTGTCATATGAAAAGATATAATAAAATATTTACAAAAATGTGAGGGGTGTACTCACTTTCGTGAGATACTGCATATAGGTGTAGAAATGGAGTAATGGCATAAATGCATCAGTCTATGAGGGGAAGTGGATGAAAACCATCCCCAATTCAAAAGTCCATAATAAAATAGTAACGGTATAAAAGTCTGTGATAAAAAAAGTCTATCCACAGAGGGTTGCCTCCACCGAGGAAAAAAGCAAATTCTAGCTGGAGCTGAAAGTAATACAAGAAAGGAGGCACCCCTAAGGCTACTTTCACACTGGGGCATTGGGGGCGTCGGCGTAAAGTGCCTCTATTTTTAGCGGCGCTTTACCGTTGTTTTTGCAGCAAAGGGTTGAATGCACCCGCAAAGCTGCGGTGCTTTGCCGGCTCTTCTGCGGCGTGTATACACCGCTCCTACAGCGCCTCAAAGATGCGGCTTGCAGGAATTTTTTTGGAGTCCTGCCAGCGCATCGCTCCAGTGTGAAAGCACTCAGGCTTTCACACTGGAGTGAGAGGAGAGGCTCTTTACAGGCGCTATGCAGGTGCTATTTTTAGCGCTATAGCGCCTGTAAAGCTCCTCAGTGTGAAAGCAGCCCAAGTGTAGGAGTTAAGGTATCACTTTAATTAAATAAAATAATTGGCAACTCACAAGATGTGTGAAGATAATAAGCACATCAGAATCAGACATGGGACATGCAAATGAGCTGTCATCAGTAGATGTAGCACTGTCCGCCAGCTCCCGCTGTGTGTATCCTCTCCCTGCCACCAGGAAATCGGGCGTCAGATGGAAACAGATTTGGAGCGAGGCTTGGGGCACTTGTGGAGCGTAGCATGGAGTGTAGTGACGTTGCAGGTCCAGTGACGTCACTACACTCCACGCTGCGCTCCACAAGTGCCCTATTATCTTCACACATCTTGCGAGTTGCCAATTGTTTTTTAATTTAATTAAAGTGATATCTTAACTCCTACACTTGGGAGCACTTCCTTTCTTGTATTTCTCATGCCCCGTACACACGGTCGGACTTTGTTCGGACATTCCGACAACAAAATCCTAGGATTTTTTCCGACGGATGTTGGCTCAAACTTGTCTTGCATACACACGGTCACACAAAGTTGTCGGAAAATCCGATCGTTCTAAACACGGTGACGTAAAACACGTACGTCGGGACTATAAACGGGGCAGTGGCCAATAGCTTTCATCTCTTTATTTATTCTGAGCATGCGTGGCACTTTGTCCGTCGGATTTGTGTACACACGATCGGAATTTCCGACAACGGATTTTGTTGTCGGAAAATTTTATAGCCTGCTCTCAAACTTTGTGTGTCGGAAAATCCGATGGAAAATGTGTGATGGAGCCTACACACGGTCGGAATTTCCGACAACAAGGTCCTATCACACATTTTCCGTCGAAAAATCCGATCGGGTGTACGGGGCATTACAGTTGAGGCGGCTGTAATAGTTCCTTTTCCTCTCACAGACAGATCTCTGTGTGAGGAGAAGGAGCCAGAAGCCACACCATGTGGCTTTTGTTTACATTTTTACTGTGCCTTGATTGGACACAGTGTTCACATGGTACAGGACCGATTTCATTGGTCTTATACCATGTCATGTGATCTACTGTGTCTGCGCAACACAGCCATCACCTGGCTTACAGATGCACACTCTAGGAGCCACGAACAAGCCTCTGATGTGGGGTGGTGTGAGGCAGGGACGTGCGGTGAGGTCAGTGGCTTGTGAGGCACTGGCTAGTATCAGATGCACACAGGTTACATACGCAGCGATTGTTAGATCGAGAGCAATAATTCTAGCAGTAGACCTCCTCTGTAAATTTTTAAAGCGTCAACTATGAAGATTTATAAGTACTGAAGTTTAGCGCCATTCCACAAGTGTGCGCAATTTTAAAGCGTGACATGTTAGGTATTATTTACTCAGCGTAACATCATCTTTCACATTATACAAAAAAATTGGGCTAACATTAGTGTTGTTTTTTTTATTCATGAAACAGTTTTTTTCCAAAAAAAAACGCATTTAACCACTTAGGGACCGAGCCTCTTTCTGAGTTTTGTTTACAAGTTAAAAACAGGTTTTTTTGCTAGAAAATTACTTAGAACCCCCCAAACATTATATTTTTTTCTAACGGCCTAGAGAATAAAATGGTGGTCGTTCTGTCACACCGTATTTGCGCAGCAGTCTTACAAGCGCACTTTTTTGATAAAAAATACACTTTTTTTGAATTAAAAAATAAGACAACAGTAACGCTTTTTTTATATTATGAAAGATAATGTTACGCCGAGCAAATTGATACGCTTCAAAACTGCACCCACTCGTGGAATGGCGACTAACTTTTACCCTTAAAAATCTCCATAGGCGACGTTTAAAAAATTCTACAGGTTGCATGTTTTGAGTTACAGAGAAGGTCTAGGGCTAGAATTATTGCTCTCGCTCTACCGATCGCGGCGATATCTCACATGTGTGGTTTGAACACTGTTTTCATATGTGGGCGCTACTCACGTATGCGTTCGCTTCTGCACGCGAGCTCGGCGGAAAGGGTCGTGTTTAAAAGAAAATTGTTTTCTTATTTATTTTACCTTTTATTTTTTTATCTTACACTGTTCTTTAAAAAAAAAAAATGGTGTCACTTTTATTTCTATTAAAAAAAGCATGACAGGGCCTCTTAAATATGAGATCTGGGGTCAAAAAGACCTCAGATCTCATATTTACACTAAAATGCAATGAAAAAATTGTCATTTGAAAAAATTTTTTTTTTAAAATGGTCCTTTAAGAGCTATGGGCGGAAGTGACATTTTGACGTCGCTTTCACCCTGCAATGGTATGGAGACGGGTGGGGACCATCTTCCCCTCATTCGTCTCCATACCTAACACGGAGAGGGATACGACCGCCTTTGCTGCTGCCAACGGCTCCGGTAAGCAGCGAAGGGCACCGGAGAGCGGCGGGAGGGGGGGGCCCTCTCCAGCCACCAATAAAAGTGATCTCACCGTGAATCCGCCGCAGAGACAACTATTATCGAAAACCAGACTGCCTGCTGAAGAAGAGGATACCGGGGTTATGGCAGCTAGCTTCTGCCATAACAACGATACTCCTCTTCAAACAGCTGACGTATATCGGCGTGCGGCGGTCCAGAGTGGTTAAAAAAATTGCTGCGCAAGTATCATGTGACATAAAAAGTTGCAACAACCACCATTTTATTCCATAGGGTGTCTGCTAAAACAATATATATAATGTTTGGCTGCAGCGGCGCTGCCCCATTGTTTTCAATGGGAAGGGGCGCTTTAGGAGGGGTGAATACACCGCTCCTACAGCGTTGCAAAAATGCGGCTTGCAGGACTTTTTTGACCGTCCTGCAAGCGCACCGCTCCAGTGTGAAAGCCCTCTGGCTTTCACACTGGAGACACAGGAGAGGCTCTTTACAGGCGCTATTTTTAGCACTGTAGCGCCTGTAAAGTGCCTCAGTGTGAAAGTAGCCTTAACGTTTTACTGCCGACGCCCCCACGCTTTCAGTGTGAAAGGGCCCTAATTAAACGTCAGCAGCTACAGTATATTCTCTTTAGGGACGGGGGGTGTTTGGCAGGCAGCAAAAACGCAGTGTAACGGCTCATTTTTGTCGCCCCCAACTGCAAGTCTAAACAAGACCAAAGGCCTTGTTCACAGGGTTATACTACACAGCAAGGCAATGTTTAGCTGCACAGGGATGCAAGGGTGTTCCATGCATTCCATGCAGGCAATCCTGTTGATGTCAATTGGGGCACAGCGGCTGCACAGGAATGCACGGGTGTTCTGTGTACACAGCCCTACATGGGCGTACAATGTAGCACACCCCACTGAGTGAGGCCTTAGTAGGAATTTAGCAGAAATTTTGTAAGTTATGTTGTAGTTTTATTTGCAAATAAGGGTTTTTTTTTGCGTTTTTTTTTCTCAGAAAATAGCGACCTGATAAACATTTGCGCAAGTATTGTGGGGCTAAAAAAATCAGTACCTTCTTTTTATTCTACAGGTCATGTGCTTTCAGAAAATGTATGTTTTTTCGCAAAAAGGTGCAATTTAAAATTTACAAATATTTGTTATTTATTAACTCAACACAGGATAAACTTTCATATTTAGCAGGAATTTAGTAAAATTGTGTTATTATCTGCTAATAATGCTTTTAATGTATTTTTAGCGACAATAATGTTTTGATAAACATTTGCACAAATACCGTGGGGCCTTAAAAATCAGTAGCACCTTTTTTTTTTCATTCTAGAGGTCATATGCTTTCAGAAAATATATGGTTTGGGGGGGTCTTTCAAAAGTTCTGAAAGCTGTAACGGAAAAATGAAAGCCTTCAGATTTTTTGAGAAGTTTGGAGATTTACATTTTTGCATATGTTTGATTTTCACCATTTTGCAAAAAGTCGCAATGTAAAAATTTAAATTTTTGGTTATTTATTAACTCCATACAGGTTATGCTTTTATATTTAGTAGGGATTTAGCAGGAATTTTGTAAAATTAGTGGTGTTTTTATCTGATAATAATGGTTTTAGTGTATTTTTTGCGAATATATTGTTTTGATAAACATTTGCGCAAATACCGCAGGGCCTAAAAAACCAGTAGCATCTTCTTTTTGTTCCAGAGGTCATATGCTTTCAGAAAATATCTGGTTTTGGGGGTCTTTCACAAATTCTGAAAGCTGTAAGGGAAAAATAAAAACCTTCCGATCCGATTTTTAGAAAAATTTGGATATTTACACTTTTGTGTCTGTTCGATTTTCACCATTTCGCAAAAAGGTGCAATTTAAAAGTTACAAATATTTGTTATTTGTTAACTCAATACAAGTTAAGCTTTTATATTTAGTAGGAATTTTGTAGAATTTGTTGTGTTTTTATCTGCTTATAATGATTTTAGTGGATTTTCAGCAAAAACATTGTTTTGATAAACATTTGCGCAAATATCATGGGACTTTAAAAACCAGTAGCACCTTCTTTTTATTCTACTGGTCATGTGCTTTCAGAAAATATATGGTTTTGGGGGGGTCTTTTACAAACTCTTAAAGATATAAGTGAAAAATAAAAAAGCAAAGGAAAAATTGCAAAAATGGTCTGGCCACCTGTGTATACAAAATGGAGCACAGGGCCTGGCAGCAAAAGGGTTAAAGGGGAAAAATAAAATTTGAGTTGCTGGATTTGACCTGTAGGAAAAACAGAGGCAATTATGCTGCACCAACACTGCTTTCATTGTGATTCCCAACTTTACAAGAGTGATTGTAGATCTAAATGTTCTCATTTCACAGCAGCAGTGAGTCTTCCTTTGTTTCTTTTCCCAGTTAGGTATGAGAGAATAAAAATAATCTGGTTGCTATGGTTCAAAATATAGATCGCCTTTAACAAATCGTACCTAATTATATTCAACCTTATTTATGAAACTGTGGATGTCACAACAGTCATCTATTTATAATTGCATTCAGTTGCCTAACTGCTGGGAATTGATAAAAGCTAAAATACGATTTTTGACATGCCAGCAAAATCAATTTTTTTGGAGTACACTACAGGACACAGAAATTTTAGTCTCTACCACAGGTTATAAGCAGCTGCCTTCAGATGATTGGACACTGGCATAAAAAAATTGGCTGCAGGGGCATCCTCTATATAGCCCCTCCCACATCCATCTACTCTAGTTTTGTAGCAAGAAATAGGGAGATCGTAGGTAGAGGGGGAGGTACCTGTGTCCCGTACTGTAAATTACATAACTTGAAGTACAGTACAGGACACAGGCTGAGTATAAATAGACCTTGGGTTATAAGCTTGTACCTTCAGGTGACCAGACACTGGCAGGCTTTTAAGGCCATGTCCCCAGAATGCCTTCCTTATAACCGTACCAGACTCCTAAGTCTTCTTTTTTTGTAGAATAGAAGAGAGGGTGTCCTGTACTGTACTCCAAGCTATAGAATTTAACAGTTAAGTCCAGCCTGTTAAAAAAAATAATAAAAGTCAGCAGCTACAAATACTGTAGCTGCTGACTTTTAATATAAGGAGACTTACCTGAAACAGGGAGCCTGTGATGTCGGCACTCAAAGCCGACCCGTACATTGGTTTCGGGTGCAGGCACCGGCATCCTTACTAAGGGAAACAGGAAGTGAAGCTTTGCATGTTCACTATTTGTTTCCTACTGTGCATGGGCGAGTTGCGCTGCGCTTTCTGAATGGTCCCACTGTGTTCTGGGACCTGTATGTGTCTCCCAGAAGGCAGCGGGGGGAAGGAGGAAGGGCCATAAATTACATAGGTCATGGCAGCATCCTTACACGGAAGTGGGAGGGAGTACCTGTTTTTGAAAGGTATCCGCTCCCCCCACCCCGAAAGGTGCCAAATGCGGCACTGGAGGGGGGAGGAACCAGCTAAGTGGAGCTTCCACTTTTTAATTGTACAGCACAAGACACAGGTTGAGTATTCATAGATACTGGGATGTCCCCAAGCAATGAACCTGGTAAAACTTTATAAAGGTAAGAATAGAAACCGAGGTGGAGGGCTTACAAAAATGGGTTACAGAAGCCTGATGCTAGAAAGCTCAGGAAACACCAACTGATCTGGTGGAGTAGGCATGTAAAATCAAAGGAGGAGTTTTCTCTTTGAGTATAAGCCCTAGCAATCAGCTGCCTGATCCAGCGAGCAATGGTCGACTTGGAATCAGGGTGTTCCCTGTGAGGTCCTAAGGGCAGGACAAATAGAGAGCCTGTCCTCCTGATAGAAGCTGTAGGCTCTGACAATGGAGAGCAATTTCTTTGGGGTACTTTAGAGCAGGGCACAAAGATGGAAAAACAAGATCTTTATTGGGGTGGGAGTTTGACACCACTTTAGCAAGGAAGGCCTTGAGCAAAGGACTACATTGTTATTATGGAAGATGAGGAATGGCCCCTTGTAAGAGAGACCTCAACTCTGAGACTTGTCTGACCAAGAAGGCTACTTTGAGGGAGAGGTCATCTTAGGCGATATCCCGATGAGTTCAAGCACAAAGTGCTGCCAGAAAATTCTAAAATGATAATCCTGCCACTTTATAAAACTCTGGTTAGGCCAAATCTAGAGTATTCCGTCCAGTTCTGGTCATCACTCCTCAGAAGGGATGTGCTGGAACTGGAGAGAGTCAAAAGAAGGGTACCGGAATTAATAAGGGGACTGAAGGACCTCAATTACGAGGAATGACTACAAGCACTCAATTTATTCTCGCTGGAGAAGCGGCGCTTGAGGGCACATGATAGCGATTTACAAATACTTCAATGGTTATCCCAGCATAGGAAAAAAAACTATTCAGTCTAAGGGAGTGTAAGAGGACATGGGGCCACACAATGAGATTGGAGGAGAAGCGGTTTATCCTTAAATTGCGCAGGGGGTTTTCACTGTCAGGGCAATAAGGATGTGGAACTCTCTTCCAAAATTGGTGGTGGCAGCAGGGAGTATGGATATTTTTAAAAGACTCTTGGATGTGCAGAACACAACATACAGGGATATGAGAAATAATTATAGACACTGACACATGTACACCTACACAGGTTGAACTGGATGGACTATTGTCTTTATTCAACCTTACCTACTATGTAACTATGTAATCCAAGAAACACCTTGCATAAAGGTTTTGACAAGGAATAGTGAAGCCAGCAGTTTTTGAAAGAGAATGGAAGAAGATAAAACCTGTTCTTTCAGGGTGCTTATGGCTATGTTCTGGTCAAGTCCTGATTGGAGGAAGGCAAGAATTTTGAGACAACGAGAATTCTCTGGGACTGAAGCACCCAAAGTCTCACCAATCAAGAAAGGATTTCCCAGGTATCATAATAGATCTTTCTGGAAGTGGTGTTTAGCAAGATAGGGATGACAGACTCTGACTCTTAAAGTGTTTGTTAATTCTAAATCAATGGTCACTGCTAGCCCCTCTATTATAGGCAGGCATACCACACTTTGTAAGTCATTTCTAAAAATGAGGCTTGTAGATACCTATTTGGTGCTATCTTCAGGCCAGTCACGTGATTCGCGGCCACTTTACAGCTCCGATACATGGCTTCTGCAGGATGGGGCAGAGATCTCCCTCTGACGTCAGCTGGGGAGCTCACATGGCCTCTCAGCCCCTCCCGCAGAAGCCCTGGAACGGAGATGTAAAGTGGCCATGAGTCACATGACCGGCCTGAAGATAGCTCTGAATAGGTATTTACAAGCCTTGTTTTTAGAAAAAACTTACAGTGTGGTATGCCTGCCTATAATAGAGCAGGTGGCAGTGACCATTGTAAGTTTTTTAATTTTAATAATAGCGGCGGGGGGGGGGGGGGCAGAGACAGAGACACAGAGCTGACAGGCAGGGAGGAGGGGGAGAGAGGAGAGCAGAGAGGATAGCTGTGGATGATGAAGGGACGTAATATGACCACAGTGGTCAGGGCTCAGCAGCCCTGATTTTTGTAGTCAGCGAAAAGAGACTGTTCCCTTAACCACTTCAGCCCCGAAAGGATTTACCCCCTTAATGACCAGGCCATTTTTTGCGATACGGCACTGTGTTACTTTAACTGACAATTGCGCGGTTATGCGATGCTGTACCCAAACAAAATTGATGTCCTTTTTCCCCACAAATCAAGCTTTCTTTTGGTGGTATCTGATCACCTTTGCGCGTATTATTTTTTGCGCTATAAATAAAAAAAAAGTGTCAATTTTGAACAAAAAGACAATATTTTATACTTTTTGTTATAGTACATATCCAATAAAAAAAATAAAAGTAAACGAATTTCTTCATCAGTTTAGACCAATATGTAATCTGCTACAAATTATTGGTAAAACAAAATTTAAAATAAGTGTATATTGATAGGTTTGCGCAAAAGTTATAGCGTCTACAAAATAGTGGATAGATTTATGGCATTTTTATTAATATATATATATTTTTTTTACTAGTAATGGCGGTGATCAGTGATTTTTAGCGGGACTGCGACATAGCGGAGAACAGATCGGACACTTTTGACACTTATTTGGGACCAGTGATATTATTACAGTGATCAGAGCTAAAAATATCCACTGATCACTGTATAAATGACACTGGCAGTGAAGGAGTTAACACTAGGGGGCGATCAAGGGGTTAAGTGTGTTCTAGGGAGGTGTTTCTAACTGTGGGGGCAGTGGACTGAGTGGGAATACAGAGAGATCCCTAGGAACAGCCGATCTCACTGTACTCTACTGTCAGAATGGGGATCTGCTTTATGTACATTGGCAGATCCCCATTCTACCTCTTTCCCACAATCGCGGGCGGCCGACAGACATCGAGTCCGCCGGACCCGCGGGCGAGCTCCCGAGGTGCGCGTGCCTGCTGTTACCACATGCACAGACGTACATGTACGTCAGTTTGTGTTGCCGAGCTGTCTTACCACAGTATATGTGAGGAAGGCAGTCAGCAAGTGGTTAAAGCATGTCATACAGCACAGTGCTTGTGCTGTGTAATTTGGCCCCTTCTATAACCTAAAAAACCTGGCTGATCCTGCCTGGCTATACCCTCCCCCCTGTAAACTAACCATGGTATATCATGGCTGCTGAGCCCTAATACCGTGGTCAGCTTACGTGCCTCCGTCATCTGCAGCCCTGCTCTGTCCTTCTCTGTCCTCCTCCCCTCCTGCTGCTATCATAAATACTATAAAAACCTCCCATCCCCTCTGTATCATAACAATATGTGCCCCTGTGCCTGTGTTTTATAAAAATATGCCGATCTGTACCTATATCAGAGCATCTCCCGGCGCTCACGTGACTCCTCGTCTCTCTCTCTTTCCTCTTTTCCCCTTCTCCCGGCTGACATCATTGGGAGTGCTCGGCCCCACCCAATGGAGCTGTCAGCCGGGCAGAGGAGGGAGCCGAGGAGTCACGTGAACGCTGGGAGCTGCTCTGATATAGGTACAGATCGGCATATTTTTTTACATAACACAGGCACAGGGGCACATATTCTTATGTTACAGAGGGGATAAGAGGTTTTATAGTAGTGGTTTAACAACCACTTTAAAGCTAGTGACTGAGATTAAGGATAGAACAGAAGTCCCTGAGACAGCAGAGGTCTTTTTTTTTGCCAGAGGCCAGGGGTCTCCTCCCAGTAATCTGAATATCAGGTTCTTCTGGGCCAGTTTGGTGCAAAGAGCAGATAAGGTAGAATCCACACTGGAGCAAAGGCATCCAATGCCAGTGCTAGTGTATCTCCTTGTCTTGGTCACAACTAGAGGTAGTTTGTTATTAATCTGGAGACCAGGATATCCACATCTGCTTGATCCAGGCAGTGACGTAGTTCCCTTTCCAGTTGTCAACTTCTGGGATGTAGACTGCAGAGATCGCTGGACAGCGAGCTTCAGTCCATGAGATGATCTGTCTTGTTTGCCTTAAGACTGCATGATTCCTGGTGCCTCCTTGGTGGTTGATGTGGGCCACAGCCTTATCTGCTTGCACCCAGGATGTCTCTGTAGAAGGAGGACACAGTGTAACCAGTGGCGGCTGGTGAAGTTTTTCCTTTTTTGACCTCTCCCACTTGGTGAAAATGGGCATGGTTTCAGCAAAATAGTAGGCGTGACTCAAAGGGGTGTGGCTCTAAGGGGGTGTCAATAGCATCTGAGATGAACGAGGGATGGAGGGAGAGGGAGGGAGAGATTGAGGGACAGCAGACCCAGATCCTACACAACAATAGAAATATGTGTATTCCAGAAAGTTTAACAATCAGCAGATAAAGATACTCAAAACACCTGGTGTTAGTGCTTCAATCATCCCGGCACCATGGTTGTTATGGTGTCAGGATGATTGAAGCGCATTATTTATATTATTACATTGCAATATAAAATGAAATCATTCAACTCACCATAATGCAGAATCAGTGGGAGCCCTGAGCGTGTCACCTGCCACGTCACCTGCCACAAGATGCCATCAGGTGCCCCAAGCAGGAGGGACTCCTTACATCAGTGTCCCCAGCGGAGTCCCTCCTTACATAAGGTGCCCCCAGCAGCAGAGCCCTCCTCACATCTGTCTCCCCAGCAGCGAGGTCCTCCTCACATCTGTGTCCCTATCAGCGAAGTCCTTCCTTACATATGTGTCCCCATCGGTGGAGCCCCTCCTTACATCTGTGTCCCCATCAGCGGAGTCCCTCCTTACATCTGTGTCCCCATCAGCGGAGCCCCTCCTTACATCTGTATCCCCATCAGCGGAGTCCCTCCTTACATCTGTGTCCCCATCAGCGGAGCCCCTCCTTACATCAGTGTCCCCATCAGCAGCATAGTCCCCCTCACATGTGTCCCCATCAGCAGAGTAGAGTCCTCCTCACATGTGTCCCCATCAGCAGAGCAGAGTCCTCCTCACATGTGTCCCCAGCAGCACAGCCCTCCTTCATGCCGTATTTGTCTCTGTCCCCTTCAGCGGGGGCTAGTTCCCGGCTTTCTCCGTGTGTTCAGTGGAGAGGAGAGGGGCCCCCCCTCTCCACTGAACACAAGGGGATTAGTCCTCACGGCGGCAGCCATCTTTTGTAGCCCGCCAGAAGTGACGTCTGGTCTCGCACTGAGAACAAAGCTCTTGGCCGTAGCACCCGCCGCAATGGACTACGCCACAAAGCAGCTCCAAACCCTGCAAATGAAGCACTTTGTCTGCAATCACGTGATTGCATAGACGTGGCGCTTCCAATAGTGCACTGTGTCCAGCGCCCGAACACAGTGCACTTAAGGACCTTTTTTTTAAAGGGCCATGTTTAAAACATTTTTTTTTTTGTGACTGGGGGGGGCGCCCCCTATGGTCGGGCTGCCACTGAGAGTAACAGACATTTTGACTGCTCTGAGCTCGAAGATGTTGATCATGTTCCTTGGACTGTTATGGACTGGAACACTTCTCCTCAGCCTGAAAGACTGGGATTTCTTGCCATTATTCAGTCACCTAAATACACATGCCGTTAACCCATGGTCTCTGTATACGCAGCCTCTGCCCTGTATCATTAAGATATTCTATTTTCCTAACCATACAGTACAGGACACAGGAACTTGTATTGTAAAGTATTTACCATGGGATGGACATCCAAAAGCAGTTCAATGCGGGGTAGGCAACACAGAAAACAATACCAAAATAAAAATGGGTAGAGAAGGCTTGACAAACTCATGAGCAGCTTCTAGCACCTTACAGCCAAAACTGGCATTGGAAGAACACTGAACATCCACAAGATAGAACTTAAAGGTAACAGAAGCTTGGGTGGCGGCCTTGCAATCTGAGAAACAGCCTAATGCTGAAAAGTCCTTAGGACTAACCAGCCTGGTAGTGTGTACCTTAATATACTTCTGATTATGGGTTTGAATGATAACTTCTCTGATCCACCTAGTATTGGTGGAACAAGAGGCAGGGAGGCCCCTGCGGGAACCCTCAGAAAGTACAAAAAGGGAATCATGTTGTCTAAAAGAGACTGTAGCTGTGGGACAGACTCTCTCAGCACATAACACAACAAGACAGTTGGGAGATTTCCTTTGATTTTTTTAGAGCAGGTGACAGGTGGGAAAATATGCTGTAAATTAAGAATGCTTTCAGACTGTTAATAGTTTATTTTTATCAGTTAACAAAATGGAAAGTAAATGAACAGAAGAGAAATCCAAGTCAAATCAATATTTGGTGTAACTACCCTTTGCCTTCAAAACCGCATCAGTTCATCTTGGTACACTTGCACACAATTTTTGAAGAAACTCGCCAGGTAGGTTATTCCAAACATTTTGGAAAACTAACCACAGATCTTCTGTGGATGTAGGCTGCCTCAAATCCTTCTCTTTTCATGTATTCCCAGACAGACTCAATGTTGAGATCAGGGCTCTGCGGGGACCAAACCATCACTTCCAGGACTCCTTGTTCTTTATGCTGAAGATAGTTCCTAATGGTAAATTGAAAAATCGGATGGCCGCACTCCCATAGAGGATGCAAAAGCGTTTTATTCAAATAAATATTTAAAATGTCCGTAAAAGCAAATAGCAATGAGCAATGAGCTTACAGGCAGCTACAAGCAGGGGAGGAAAAAAGGGTTAATGCATTTTTCTCAAAACCACAGTAAAACGACCACAAAACATCCTAATATATAAAATCACATGATACCTCAGGTGTATTACGTAGTTAGAACAAAACTACCCAAATCTACTGTATCTCCATTAGGAAAACAAAACGAAAAATAAATAAACAGATAAATACAATCCTATTCACCAATGTAACCTATTAAATGTTGCACCATATACTCTTAAAAAAACGAAAACAAAAAAACAAATGAGAATAGAAATAGAGGTATAAAGGAGATACAGCAATGTGCTCAAAAGAAGCAGGGTAAATAACACACAGTAGTGACATAGTTCTTAAAGTGTTACTAAACCCACAACAGTAAAATATGTCTGTATATGCAGCATAGCATGCTTGTTATACTCATTGTTGAACTTAAGGGGTTATTCCTCTGTATTGTGTAAAAAGTCTGTTTTATCCTGTATGCACAGATCCTTCCCTCCTGCACTGTCTATCTAGGGAAAGCCAGCTAACAAAGGCTGGGTAGCCAACTAGTTCTCAGAGCTAGCCAGGTCACATGATATTGGCATCACACATGTGGGCGTGTATACAGGCTGTAGTGGAAATCTCCTCCTACCTGAACTCTCAGCACTGAAGAAACTGTGCAGTTTATCACTGACCGTAATATAAAGATCAGCCAAAAAGGTACATAGCGGCAATATTTTATTGTAAAGAGAAGATTTATAAGCTGAGGCCTCGGGGGGGGGGGGGGGGGGGCAGATAAACTATTTTCATATTACTGGGTTAGTAACACTTAAAGCAACACTTTAATGGTATTGGTTGTATGTTTGGGGTCATTTTTCTGCTGCAGAATAAATCTGGGGCCAATCACACACCTCCCTAGTGGTATAGCATGATGGATAAGTATCTGCCTGTATTTGTCACCATTGACACCATTGATCCTGACCACATTTCCCACTCCATTTGCAGAAATGCAGCCCCAAACTTGCAAGGACCCTCCACCATGCTTCACTGTTGCCTGCAGACACTCATTATTGTACTGCTCTGCAGCCCTCCGGCAAATAAACTGCCTCCTCCTACTGAATATTTCAGATTTTGACCCAACAGTCCAGAGCACCTGCTGCCATTTTTCTGCACCCCATTTCCTATGGTTTTGTGCATAGTTGAGTCGCTTAGTCTTGTTTCCACATCAGAGGTATGGCTTTGTGGTCGCAATTCTTTGATGAAAACCACTTCTGGCTAGATTTTTCCAGAGAGTAGATGGGTATACCTGGGTCCCACCAGTTCTGTGCCGATGGCACTGTTGGACATCTTCTCATGTCAAAAGGAAGTAAGCATGATGTGTCTGTCTTCTGCTGAATTAAGTTTCCTAGGCCAACCACTGCATCTATGGTTCTCAACTTTGCCCAATCAGTGGTATCCTCAATGCTGGGAAATACAGGCATATACTTATCCATCATCCCATAGCATCAGGAAGATGTGTAATTGGCCCCATATTTATTCTGCAGCAGGGCAACGACCCTAAACACAAGACAATGTCATTAAGAACTATCTTCAGGGGGCGTGGCTTGGAGCTGCCTTAAAACTGTGAGTACATGTGGGAGGGGGAGGAGAGGGAGGACACACTGATGTGAAGGGGGCTGCTGATGGGGGCTCTCTGATGTGAAGTGGGCTGCTGGTGGAAACTCTGATGTGAAGGGGGCTGCTGGTGGGGACTCTGATGTGAAGGGGGCTGCTGATTGGGACTCTCTGTGAAGGGAGCTGCTGATTGGGATTCTCTGATGTAAGGGGGATTCTGTTGGGGACTCTCTGATGTAAGGGGGACTCTGTTGGGGACACTATGATGTAAGGGGGGCGCTGTTGGGGACACTCTGATGTAAGGGGGGCGCTGTTGGGGACACTATGATGTAAGGGGGGCGCTGTTGGGGACACTCTGATGTAAGGGGGGCGCTGTTGGGGACACTCTGATGTAAGAGGGATGCTGTTGGGGACACTCTGATGTAAGAGGGACGCGGTTGGGGACACTCTGATGTAAAGGGGATGCTGTTGGGGACACTCTGATGTAAAGGGGATGCTGTTGGGGACACTCTGATGTAAAGGGAGGCGCTGTTGGGTACACTCTGATGTAAGGGGGGTGCTGTTGTGGACACTCTGATGTAAGGGGGACGCTGTTGGGGACACTCTGATGTAAGGGGGGGCGCTGTTAGGGACACACAAAATTAAAGTGAGCCGGTCATAAGGAAGTCCAGGGCCAAATTTTTGTCCCAGTCCAGCCCTGGTGATTACCAACAGATACTCACTAAGGTTCATCACCTGGATGATCGGTTTTCAAAGGGGGAGAACACAGTCACTACCTTGGATGGAACAAGGTCACTCTGTGCACCTGGATTAACTGGCAGAGGTGCAGGTTCACATGGAGGATCTGGAGAACCGAAGCCACCGAAACAACTTGCAGCTCCGGGGCCTTCTGGAAACAACTGGTCCCTAAAACCTTGCCGACAGTGTATCAGCTACTCTACATGAAGTTCTGGACTCTAGTCCACAAGCCACTCTGGAGTTTGACAGGGTGCATCAAGCACTGGGTTGCAAGCCTTCCGACCCAAACTGCCCTTGAGATGTGATCTGCTGCCTGCACTGGTACACACAGAAAGAACAGGTTCTCTGCAAAGCATTGTCAATGGGACTGGTGGACTTGGACAGTGCACAGGTTTCGATACCACCTGAGATTTCTAGGGTCACCCTGCAAAGCAGAGCAATGCTGAAACCTTAGATGGAGAAACAGCGCCAAATGGAACTCCCTTCCCAGTCCTACTGATCATCCGTAGGGGGGATTCTTGTTCCTGTTGCGATGGCATGCTGACTTGTTGGACCTCTTCACGTTCCTCCACATAGATCCGATGCAGACTGGCTGCGTCCGCTGCCTGGCCAAGATTCCTGCTCTACTGTGTCAGCTTATCGGTCTGGATTGCTGTGGCGCACACCTAGAAGGAGGAAAGGAGACCAAACCCCTGTTCCAGTAGATGCTCCGGAATTGTGAAGGCTCAATCGCTTTGATGTGAGTACTTTGCCTCTTGACCCAGGGCTGGACAATGCCTGGTATTAGACTTTACTGGCAGTGCACCGTACAGAGCACACCAAACTCTGACTGCCAATTGAGCAGTTACCTGCCTGACTTACCTTTTGGGACATTCTTTCCCGTCTTTAACCCCTAACCCCCTCTGACTGCCACTGCAGTGCTGCCCTGGTCATCACAAATGTACTTCATATCACCATCAGTTTCCTGCTTGCACATTCCCTGAGGTCCCCGGCATTCCTCCCAATGGAGAGGTTCTCCTACCGACTCTCCGAGACACAGCAGAAACTCGTCAGATCTGGGGTGCTCCTGTGGCGGTAGGGCTAGGCGATGTTCTAAAAAAAAAAATCTGCGATTTAAAAAAAAAAAAACTCGATTCACGATTCGAATCAAGTTTTTTTTTTTTGGACACTGCGCCGGTCCTGAGGAGCTGCGGGCAGGAGTTTCTAGGCAAGGCAGCAGCTTCGGCCTAGACCATGGCGTCCGGCCTCTAGGCCTCTCGATTTGTTTAAATTTTGAATCGATTTGACCTCTCAACTCGATTCAAGATTTAAACCCCTAAGCCCTATGTGGCGGGGATCTTGGTGATCCGAAAATACCTGACCTTCCTCGGTGGGAATTACAGAGGGAAGTAAAAGTGAAATGCAGCGCTAAAAATGATAACAAATGGTAAAAGGCACATCAGACATGGTGACCATTACCAATATATACATAGCTGAAACACATGAAGCATAATACCAAAAAATTTAATATTAGACGGGATATAGTAAAGTCCCAATGTATGGCTATGAATCTGATATAAGAGAGTCCCAAACATAGGCTAAATATGAATGTTGGACTGATGTAGAAATCTTCTCTTGTATATCATGAGTTGTATGATCATGGGAAGTGAATAGATGGAATACGCTTACCAGCAGGAGTGAATTCGGATGCCGGTGACACCGAATCAAACAGGCTCTGAGATCCTTAATGGACGATGGTTGGACTATGGTTGGTCCTGGAAACCCCGGATCTCAAGGGGGATCTATTCTCTATGGTCCACGTCACGACTGTCCGTTCAGAAGCCTGAGGGGGAATTCTCCGCCACAAACAAGTCTCCAGAGCATGGATGGTTCCCAAAAAGATAGATAGGACGCCAATAGTGCAGATCAAATGACGTATTTTATTGGATATAACCAATAATCAACAAACGATATAAAAACGTGATCACGTGTAAAACAATAAAATCAAGTGTAGAAAAGAGTAAGGCTCACCCGACGCGTTTCGTACACATGTACTTCAACAGGGGCATCCCAATTACAGAGGGGTTTGATTGTTTGTTTTCTTCTCTCTCTTTTTGATTTATCGTCAAAGTTGCTAGTTCTTTGATATGCTCGACTGTCCCACTATGACTTCCAATGACTTCATTGCACTCGCTGTTTTATTAGTGTTACATTTTAGTTGGTATGTGTTGGGTGCTGTGGTGGGGCGGGATCGACTCCTAGAGAGGTTTCCTGGCACCCCCTATTCCTCCTTTAATTCCCTTCTGTCTCCAACTTTTCCTACTACCCGTCCCTTCATCCCTTCCCTTATACTTCGTTCCCACTTCTCTCCCCTCTTACCTCTTCAATCTTTCCCTTGTTTCCCCTATCTCCCTGGTAGCCTTCCTCTCCTGGAGATTGCTGGCATGTCACAGCCAGTTCATGTTCTATGGGTTTGATATATACATTACATGTGCTCTATCCTAAGGGCTGATCACTCTTGCTGATCCTTGATGATGGCTTTAATGCTATCATTGTACTCAGGTCATGACACACTTGACGCTTTGCCATGGCGTTTGTAATTTCCTTGCTAAAATACTAAATACGGTTACTGTATTTATCTGTTTTATTTGGGCTTCGGTTGTGATGGGGAGCTTCGTCTCTGATCCCTACCAATGGGCGTTTTTTGCCTATTTTTTGATTTGTACTCTTAGACCCCAAGAGAAAGGTAGGGGGTGAAATGGGAAAATGACCTGGGGGGTGCTGTAGTCACGTGGTCAGTATGTCTAAAGGGGGCAAAAATAAAGACAGTAGGATGAGCTAGCAAAAGATTACATGGAAAACAACTGAAAGCAACGTTAATCAGTATGCCTAAAGGGGATGTATCCAAGTAAGAAGTAAATGAAAAGAAAAGAAAGGGAGTGGGTGGGACACCTGAAAAATGGCGACAGGAGCGGAGGATCGGAGGGCAGGCTTTATGCAGCCTGAATCCTCCAACAAAATCATGCTAACCTGCAGTCAGCCTTCCCACTTGTACTCGGAGTTTCTTATAGACCGCAAAAGAAAGGTAAGGGGTGAAACGGGAAAGTGACCTGGGGTGTACTGTAGTCACGTGGTCAGTATGCCTAAAGGGGGCAAAAATAAAGACAGTAGGATAAGCTAGCAAAAGATTAATTGAAAGCAATGTTAATCAGCCAAATGCACAAAAGCTTGTGACATCTCGACATGTGGATCTGGAATCTATTTGGAGAAGCATAATGAAATCCACCTACCTAACTTTTTAAGCACATGAACAGGGACCCTTTGGCGAGAAGCAGCTCCTATCCTGAAAGAATGGCCGGAATATGCTTTGGGGTCCAAACCCAGATCTGACAGTAGGGTGCGGCAACGTTTCGTGAACTGTGTTGAGGAGGGGGGGGAGCACTGGGGAAAGGTAACAGTGGACAACCCCTAGATTTGTCCGCTATTACCACCATGAGTTGGTCTAAGACTGTGACCGGACGCAAGCATACTGGACTCAAAAATCGAATGTCAGTACCGGCTCCTATCTGCTGCTTCTTGCAAGCATCCAAAATCAACTGGAAATGGTCGGGGAACCTAACTGGTTGATCAAGAGTATACGGGATCTCCTCCCGGCATATGTGAACTCCACTGGCCTAAAGAAAACCATGAAGCCAGATACCTGGCCGCCTTGAGAACCAAGCCAGGTAGCAGCCCAAAACAGACCTAGTAAGTATATCGGACATGCCCCGAAATATATGCCCCGTGATGGGAAGTCTGCTAACCGTGGTAGGAGGGCCATTCTTCTGAATCCCTTTAAGAATGGCCCTAAAGGGATGCGCTTAAAAAAGGATGGCTTGTTGGGGTCCTGCAAAGAAAAATACTGTTGAATCCCTGCCAGATATGTTCTGATTGTGCTGCGGGACAGTTCAAGCTGAAAGTGGCAGATGGAAACGAAAGTAAGCAGATACTGCATGTTGTAGCAATCAATCGTAGGATAACGAGACTGGAAAACCTGAAAAGCATTCCAGGCTGTGTCATAAGCCTTCCTGACAAAGATTAGTTGATCAAAGCTGTCGCATCGGCCCAGTGGCAATCTAGACCATCATTAGTAATGAGAAATGCGGGGACGGTGTGGCACAGGTGTCTAAGTCTGGAACCTGTTGGAAAATAGTGGGTAGTTAAATCAGGACAGACCATTCACCGCTGTTTCTTTATCGTACATCATGGGACACAGAGCCTAAGTAATTACTTAATGGGTTATGGGCCACTTTCAGGTGTTGACACTGGTATACCCAATCAGGGAAGTTCAATCCATATATAACCCCTCCTCCTTCCAGGAGCACATCAATTTTTTCGCCAGTGTCTAAAGTGTTGGTCACGAGTGAAGATGTGCTCTGAGGATCTCCAGAACGGATCCATGCTGGATTAAAAAAAAACCTCCACAAACGGATCCATCCACACCACTGAGGCCACAGGATGGTACCCAGGACTCGCACAGAAGAACAAGGTTTTACCTGTAACGCCTCTCTTTGTGGGCTGGACCCTAGGAACCAGGAGTCTTTTGGTCTTGCTACATTACCTAAAGTTGTCCTGAGGGGTGCTATACAGGTCCAAAGGAGTGGAACCCCCATTAAGGGACCCGGTCTTTGAAGGTTTATTAACGCTGCCCGCTGTGATGGGTGAAGATTGGATCTGTCTATTTTCAGCAGTATCCTACAGCGAGGAAAAGGTAAGAGAAAAGGTAAGAGAAAAGATTAGGAACTGCAAAGTCCACCTATGCCTTTTCTTCCATATGTAACATTGTAATGCCTTAAAGTCTCCTCTAGAGGGAGTAAGGATACACATACCCTTTTCAGCAGCTCTGTGTCCAGCTACAACAGCATGGTGTGTCCTAGTAGCAGGAGGCAGTTCTTTATTATTCCTCTCCCCCCCCAGTTGGGGAAACTGAGGGGCTGGGGGTACATGTACAATGCAAGGTACATTACATCCTATCTGTAATCAGTTTGAGCAATGTTACATGACTCAGTGTGACAGCACTAAAGGCTGATTCACACTTGTAGTAAGCCTCAACTGCTAAGTAAAAATCCTTGTGTGGCCAAGGCCCTGCTAGCCAGTGAGTGCCAAAAACTGCCGCATAGCTTTTGTGGCTGCTGCATCTATCAATCCTTAAAGGAGAAAAAAACGACTCTGCAGGGATGAACATGGCGATTGTGTTCGTGTTGGAGGAACTCATCCCCCATGTGAAAATCAGACAGCGCTGTAGAATCTTGTATGACAGGAGAATCAGAATCGGAGCTAGGGGTAACAAAGCCAACAACCAAGAAATGAAAGACCTACCCAGGGGAATGACCCTCCTGGCAAAATTTGGCATAGCCAACAGTGACTGCAATCCTATCCTGGAACAGGCTTGGGAGATCGTAAACACGTGTATACGGTTTCAGATTCTCACTAACTTGTCTGCGGGCAGACTTGCCTGCATGGACTGAGAATCAAGTGTGATTCCCAGGAACGTGAGTGCAGTAACTGGGCCTTCCATTCACTTAACTGCCAGTGGGATGTTGAGAGCAGAGAAACTGATGTCAGTTTTCTTACGTCGGCAAGGGCCTGTTTGGGATTCTTGATGAGGAGAAAATCGTCAAAGTAGTGAATGACTTCTTGACAGCATTCTCTGTGGGAGAAGATCCAGCTGAGTGCCTGCATGAAGAAATCAAACAGCCACAGGCTGCTCTTGGAACCAAAGGTAAGTTTAGTGGCAAAATAACATAGATGCCTTCACTTATACCTCATGCCACTGCCAAAGTTTGAAAGCATCCACTATGTCAGCTTTAGCCTAATCTATTGAGGCATACGCGAGTGAAAATTCTTCCGATGGGATCAAGGAGTTGAGGCTAGGTACCTAAGAAGAATGAGGGGCTGACAAGTCATAATCAAAGGTAATTTATTAGAAAAGTTACCATCGGCCCGACCAAGGGGGTTGACCCTCAAATCCTGGAAGGGCAGTGTTGAAAAAGGACCTTTGACAAAACTTTCTCGAATTCAGACTGAAGCAGAAAATACTCTGCCTCCATATTTATGGCTGATGACCTTGAATTCTAACACTGAAAGGTGCCTAGTGGCAAAGAAATAAACCCTGCGTTAAAACCTTGTGAAACCTCCACCAAAATTTTCCAACATGGGTTAAAGATAAGTGGTGAAAAAAGCCTTTAAAAAAAAAAAAAGGCACGTTTATGCGGCTTAGTCATGTGGTCTTACTCTGCCTCAGTGAACAAGCCAACTTCGGATGGGCCCTGAAACAGCCGGTACCGACATGTAATAGATGGTACTGATTATGTTGCACGTATCAAGGCTGAACTTGTTTCAAATCCGAGATTCCCTAAAAAATGAATCGGCCGGCCTAATTTGTCAAAGGTGCAGAATGGACTGGGGTCAGGAGTGAACTAAAAGGATACCCTGATGTACCTGGTCGAACAGGACTTTCCGTGTCGGGGCACCAGTAAGTGGTGTGAGTAGACGACTAGTATGTCGCACAACTGGCGACCTTAGCCTAGCGAAATGCTGGCCAACAGCTCTGTGACAATGTTACTCCAGGCTATTACCATTTTGTGTGGAGCAAATATGGCTACGGCCTTGGCAGAAAAAGAACAATGACAATTGTAAAAAGCCACCCCCCTGTATTTCTGACCTACCTCTACCACTGCATAGAGGTAAAGATCCAGCTCTTCCCTCCTCTGTGGACTCACAGAGCAAATACGTCCCTGAACCACCTGAAAGCAAGGACAAACTCTGGGATGGAAAGTTAATGGCTGAGCCTGTAATCCCTGGCCAGGTTTTTAAGGAGAACATACTACCATGTTCCAAACCCCTGGCTGGAGAAGGAGGGATGGAGGCAAAACTTTCGATATCCGCCTGCGACATGACCTATGCAACTGAAAACAATACTGTTAAAAACAAGAGTTATACCTCAAATGTAAGCGATGACCGTGGCTAATAATGAAGTATGCGTTTGCACACTTTTTTGTGATTCGGCACTGCGTCGCTTTAACTGACAATTGCGCAGTGGTGCAACGTTGTACCCAAACAAAATTGACGTCCTTTTTTTCCCACAAATAGAGCTTTCTTTTGGTGGTATTTGATCGCCTCTGCGGTTTTTATTTTTTGCGCTATAAACAAAAAAAGAGCGACAATTTTGAAAAAAACAACAATATTTTTTGCTATAATAAATATCCCCCAAAAATATATAAAACTATTTTTTTTCCTCAGTTTAGGCCGATATGTATTCCTTTTTTTGGGCCGATATTTGGGCCCGCAGTGCCACTTCTTAAAGGGGATGTACCTGTAAGCCCTTTTGCCCACCCGTGCCATTCCGCCGACATATATCGTCATGCAGCGGTCGGGAAGCGGTTAAAAAACGAACATCTCAATCCGCTGGTACGCATAATACCCATTACAAACGTGATGGGTAACCCTGCAGTGGTGTGATGTCGTAAGATCTAATTTGTGAAGATATGAACCTAAAACATGTATGAGATGATAATGAAATGTGGGGGAAAAAAAACAAATGCACCAACACACACACCAGAATAACAAAACAGATGGTAGAACAAAACAGGTAGTAACAACCACTGAAATGGACTGAAACCGAAAAGCATAAAACTTTGTGATTCCTGTTATGTAGAACTACCAACTATGGAAAAAGAACATAAGCATACAGAAAACCTACCACTCAGAATAACGCGTAAAGAAAGCTGATGTCAGAATATGAAGTATAAATATTTGGCCTGTGTCTGTTTTTTCTGGGACAAGGAGGCATCACAGCGCTGCCCCATGTTCTGACGGCAGTCCACGAGGAATGAGGCTCGATACAACCTATAACAAGCAAACTAGGTCACCTACTAATCGGAAATAAGCTGTTGGGAACAATACAACCCCCCCCATCCCAGGTCCCACGTGTGCATGTCAAACCTCTGCGGCCGCAACACCTGCTATGGTGCCGGGGTCCGGCAGAGACCCCACGCACCTGTCGCCTGGAGAGCAACAAAAAACACAAGGCACAAGGGAACAATAAGGACTGTATATCTGCTGGGATATTTTAAGGACGACTTACAATGGCCTTCCAGCAGTGTACCATCAGGGCTGTAGCAGGTTTTGCTGCACAATTAATGGTTCTACTCACTAGTGCCCACCGCCCAGGCATAACGGATGGCTCATGTGACAGGGGAGGGACACCACCACCCGCCCACAGTGAAGAAACAAGGGGGGGCGGCTGCCACCGGGGGGACCCCCCGCAACCACACAACTAATGCCCCCAGCTTCCAAGAGCAAACACACATTCCCCCACAAAACCCCACTGCAGAGAGGAACCAAAATAGCCCCCCCCAGACAACAAGCACGCTGGATGAGCTGGTACCCCTGAGCTACGCCCCGAAACATAACCTGTGAGCAGAGCGAACCCCAGAATCGTAAGGTGGAAGCGTCCCCCACTCTCCTGCGTCCTAACGAAGAGACCTCCCGCGTAATAGAACGTATTCCTCTACATTATACAATTGATCTCGGAAAGCCCAGGGAACAGAGTTATGGAGCAAAATGCTAACTGCCTGTGATTTGGAATCAGGAGAGCAGCCGTGATAAACCAATGGAAAGAAGTGATCATGGAGTTTGGGTATTTTGTCAGCACTAAAATGTGTCTCCTGGAGGAAACAGACGTGGGATTTCATATGTTTCAGATTGAAGAGCACCATAGAGCATTTTTCCTGGGTATTTAACCCTTTTACATTAATGGAAGCAAGACGGAAGGGCCCCGTCTTACCAGAGGCTATCTCTGAGGGCAGAAGACGAGTGGATAGAAAAAAAAAGGGGGGGATAGAAAGTCACGGGGGAAGGAAGTAGATGAAAGCTATAGAATATGCAAACCTGACAGTCGCAAACTCAGCATAAATAACTTAATATGCCTTAGGCATAAGTGAGAAACAGTCTCAAAAGCACCCTACAAGTGGGAAAGCTGACCTCAGGTCAGCCCGGATTTGTAGGAGGAGTCGGGCTGCATAAAGCCTGCCCTCCGATCCTCTGCTCCTGTTGCCATTTTTCACGTGTACAGGCGCTACTTCTGGTCCCAGTTCATGATGTCAGAGTGCCGACAGGTCTTCCGGGTGTCGCACGCTTCATTAGCCTTCGGCTGCATCGCGGGAGGTCTCTTCGTTAGGACGCAGGAGAGTGGGAGACGCTTCCCCCTTACGATTCTTGGGTTCGCTCTGCTCACAGGTTACGTTTCGGGGCGTAGCTCAGGGGTACCAGCTCATCCAGCGTGCTTGTTGTCTGGAGGGGGTTGGGGGGCTATTTTGGTTCCTCTCCGCAGTGGGGTTAACCCTACCTGATCTAAAGGGATGAGACGTTGCATGATGACTTTGATTCTGGTTGCCATCATTTTGGTAAATAGCTTAACTTCACAGTTCAAAAGCAAAATGGGATGGTAGCTGGCACATGTAGTGGGTCTTTGCCTGATTTCAAAATAACAGAAATGCTTGCTCTTAGTATCTTGGAGGGGACACTCTGGCCGTCTGGTAATAGCATTGAAGGCTTCTAGGAAATATGATGTGAGTTGCGATTGGAGGGCCCTATACTATGCAAGTGTAAAGCCATCCGGACCTGGTGCTTTCCCAGGCTGGGTAGCAGCTATGGCCGCTGCAAATTCTTCAGCCGAAAGTGGTTGGGATAAAGATACCCGTTCATCTTGCGTAAGCATTGGAAGTTGAGCTTCCTGTAGGTAAGTTATTTCAGAAAGTATAGTAGTGCGTTGGGAGGCCGTAGGAGATCTCAAGTTATATAATTTTGAATAAAAAAAACTTGATCTAAAATTGTAATATGACCTATTTCGGCCTTAGATATTAGAGGGATTGTAGAATGTTTGATGTGAAAGAAATCGATTGTGGAATAGGAGCCATGTGAGGGAGAGTAGTAGGTGTAATCTCTCTCCTGAGGATGGAAAGTCCTCCAAATGTCATCCAGTTGATGTGAGTGGAGAAGATCCTTGAGGCGCAGCCTGGATCCTCTAGGGGTGGAGGTCAGTCCCGCAGGAGGAGTCCTTGCAAGGATCAATGGTCATGTTAAAGTCTCCTCCTAAGATAAGTGTCCCTTCTATGAAGGAATCAAGAGTAGAAAGAAAGGATTCAAGAACCGTCAATGAATTGGTATTGGGCAGATATACGTTCAGCAGTGTGAAAGTGCAGGAATACATTTTCCCTTTCAGCAGAAGGAATCTACCCTTTGGATCTCGGTACATGTTTGAAAGTTGCCAGGGGAGGGACTTGGCAATAAGAATACTAGTTCCTTTGGAAGATAGGGACAGGCTATGACAGACAGTCGGGAAATTGTTGTGCTGTTTAGGTATCTTATTCGCTCTGAAGTGAGACTCTCGGAGAAAGACTATGCAAGCCCCCAGTCTCCAGAGCTCTTTGAGGCAACTAGTTTGTTTCTCTGGGGAATTTAGACTCTTGATATTCCAAGAAATAATCTTCATGGACATGGCTCATGTGGCATTAGCAGGCTCTTGATGCAACCTCAAGGGAGGAGGGGAAGGGGTACAAGGGTACTGATGAGGGAGAAAAAAAAAAAGGAGGTGGGGGGGAAGAAGAGTTAACAACGGCTTAGTTAAGCTTAGAGAAAGTGGCAAAGGGATAGGGGGGAGGAGGAATTAAACAGGGAGGGATAGAAGGAAAGAGGACAACAAAGCGAATGCTCGCAAGAGCAGGTCTACTGCCACCGGGGCAGAGAAGGTCTAGAGTGGGTAGCGGTAAGGCACTTTCAGATAAAGAGCCCTGACCCAAGGGGCTCCCACCAGCCCAAATGAAAGAGACAAAATACCATTACATAGTAACTTGTATAAACATTTTCTCCCAACACAAGAGCAAGTAAATGACTAAACCGCTAATTAGTATTCTGTTTAAAACGCCCAACTAAAGAAAAGTAAGCGCTGCCCTTAAAAGGCCCTTCCAGTTTGAAAGTTAATGAAGTTCAAGGGGCCCTGCAAGGGCAAAGCCATATATGGCCAGTAAAACAAACATTAGTATAACACTCCTAAGGCATAATATATACCATCGAAACAAAATTAATCGGGATGGGCGATACATTTACATATTGTTTATCATATTAAACCCATCACAAGGGTAGCCACCCCACGGCTCATGTAAGTGGGAGGAGCAATTCCACGCAAACGTGCAGATCACCCTGTCGGGACTAACAGTGTACCCAGGGAGCAGGACCACTTACCACGATTGACCGAGGAAGAGGAGGCAATTTGTGGCTCCCAGAAGGGAAATTAGCCATTCATTTTGAATCCCTTTTGTAGTATGGGCCATTCGGAACTAGAAATGGTGAGAAAGATGGGGGGTGACTACTTTCTGGGAGGGTTGCTGGTATTAGCTGTCCCCCACCCATGAGACCACGGGGGCCCCCACAGAAGCATAAAGAATATAACCGTGAATACAACCTCCCTGTGGAACTAGTCAGTCATTATGTGGACTAGAGCCGGGGGTACAGACAGTGGTACTAAGTTTTATAAAACATGTGTCCACTATATGAGCCAAAAACAGTGTTGCGAGACAAGAAAAAAAAAAAAAAAAAAGTCATTTTGTTGGGTTCCGCCCTAAAGGATACTTGAATGGTGAGTGTTCCAGGTAAAAGGGAGAGTCACTTTTCTTCAAGTGTATAGCGACCCCAGGATAGGGAAACCACGTGTCATTCCTTGATGTTTGTTGTCTGTTTCTTTGGCATCGGCAATGGTCTCGGGCTCGTTGAGGTCTGCTCTGAGGAGCAATGTCTGGGGCAGGGATTTGCAATTAGCGGACCTCCAGCTGTTGCAGAATTACAAGTCCCATGAGGCATAGTAAGACTCTGACATGATAGAACTTGTAGTTTTGCAACAGATGGAGGTCCACTAATTGCATATCCCTGGTCTGGGGGATCCAATGAGACATCAGTGGTAAGCCAGCCAGGACTGGCAGGGGATCTATCTCAGCGAAGGTAAATAGGCCAGGAAACTCTGAAAGGCGGCGCAACGAGAAGCAGCGACTGCCTTTGCATACATTGAGGTGGAAGGGGTGACCCCAAGTGTAAGACATTCCGAGCTCCACTATCCTCTCCAGCAAGGGTTTAAGGGCTCTGCACATTAGCAGGGTCATTCTGTAAATGTCAGGCAGGAGGTGGACAGGGGGGCCCCATCGAATTCCAATACACTCCATGCTTGCTGCAAAATCTCTGCCATAAGCTTGTAGGCATGCAGTCGGCCAAGCACATCTCTTGGCCCGTCTTGAATTGTAGATCTAGGGCCGAGAGTAAGGTGAACCCTGTCAAAGGCAACCTCCGTTCATGGAGAGCGGTCCAGATACCTGTTAAAGAGGGTAGTAATGTGTGAGCAGAGTTCTGCCTGCGTTGCATGCTCTGGGATGCCCCGAAGCCGAATGTTCTGTCTACGCTTCGATTTTCAAGGTCATCAAGAAGTAGGTGAAGCTATATGACTTGATCAGCTATGTCAGTATGGGCAGATTGAAGGTGATACAGTAGATTGTATGCGCCACATCCCCTTTATTCTGTTCCAGTGCTGCCACTCTATCGTCTATCCCAGACACTTTTTGCTCAAGCACCTGCAACTCTCCTCTCAGTGCAGATTCCACCGGGTCTGCTAAAGCCTCAAAGTCAGCTCTTGTGGGTAGCTGCCGGAGAAGGACCCACAGGGTCTGCTCAGTCAAATGTGCAGCAGGGGGGTCTGAGCTGTAAGGTGTCCTAAGGGGAGGTACTTACTGTGGTCTGTGGAGTAGATCCAAGTAGCTAGGTGCATGTATCCATGTTGCGGCTGCAGCTGTGGACCTGTGAGAGGGCAGTTGCTGCCAGAGAGAGGCATGGGCCCAGACTGAATATCCCATCCCCTGCATCAGGAGACAGAAACTGAGCGAGGCAGGCACGGAGAGGTCACTAGGCAGGGAGAACGGTGGCATGTCACGTTACTCTCTGCGTTCTCCTTTCTTGGTGGCTGTGGGATCCAGAGCAGGGAGGGTACTGGGGGTGGGCACCATCTTGTTCCCAGCCAGAGTAGAGGCCGTCTGTGGATTCGGCCGCAGATAACGCTCCATTCAACGGCTGGATTGGAACTGTCAGCAGTGTGTTCTGTTACCAGCAGGGTTGGGAGAGCCGAAAATGCGGGGTAGAAGCTGTGCGGTAAGGCTGGAAAAGCACCTTGGGACGGGAGCTCGGCTATCTCACGTCTTCATCCGTCCATGCCGAGACTATGTCCCCCTGAAGGAAACTCTTACGGCGTCAGGATACCAAGACATTTTGGACAATTTCATGCTTCCAACTTTGTGGGAAGTTTGGGGATGGCCCCTTCCTGTTCCAACATGACTGTGCACAAAGAAATGTCCATAAAGACATGGATGAGCGAGTGTGGGGTGGAGAAACTTGACCGGCCTGCACAGAGTCCTGACCTCAACCCAATAGAACACATTTGGGATAAATTAGAGCAGGGACTGCGAGCCAGGCCTTCTCACCCACATCAGTGCCTGACCTCACAAATGCGCTTCTCGAAGAATGGTCAAACATTCCCATAAACACTCCTAAACCTTGTGGACAGCATTCACAGAAGAGCTGAAGCTGTTAAAGCTGCAAAGAGTGGGCCAACCCAATGTTGAACCCTACAGACTAAGACCCCTTTTACACCGCTAGCAGGAGTTAAAAGCGCCGCTAAAACTAGCAGCGCTTTACCACTAACAGACCCGCCGCCCCAGTGTGAAAGGGGTCTAAGACTGGGATGCCATTAAAGTTCATAAAAGCAGGCATCCCAATAATTTTGGTAATATAGTGTAGGTACCTATATCGGTCTTTATGTTAACATTCCACAATACACAGGACAAGGAGAGGGACAGTACTGTAAACCACTCTGGTGCTTCTGCATTGCTTTTTGCAATACTGTCACTTAACTTGCTTACAAAGAAAGAGCAAAGCTTGCTCAGCCTGGGGTGTGCTGGAACCCTGCAGTCTTTACTGTTGCAGTTTTCTTAAAAAAAAAAAAAAAAACCTGGAAAATATTTGCAGATTTAAACTGAAAGCTAATTTGAGCTTTAAATGTATTTTACCTGTAACCAGTGTAAAGGTGACCTAGGGGTGTTGCTCAGCTGCATCAGAGAAAGTCAGTTCACAGGTGCATCTCATAAAAGTTAGAATATCATCAAAAAGTTAATTTCAGTAATTTCATTCAAAAAGTGAAACTCATTTTATATAGATGAGTTACACACAGTGATATATTTCAAGCATTTTTCTTTTAATTTTGACGATTATGGCTTACAGCTAGTGAAAACCCAAAATTCAGTATCTCAGAAAATCAGATTACACAAGACCAATAAAAAAAAAGGATTTTTAATACAGAAATGTTGGCTTATTGAAGTGTGTCCATGTACTGTATATAATGCACTCAATACTTGGTCAGGGCTCCTTTGGCGTGAATTACTGCATCAAAGCGGCGTGGCATGGAGGCAATCAGCCTGTGGCACTGTTGAGGTGTTATGGAAGCCCAGGGTTTTGATAGCAGCCGTCAGCTTGTTTGCATTGTTGCAGTGATACCATGGTCATTAAACCAGGTATTGGTACTTTTGGCAGTGTGGGCAGGTGCCAAGTCCAGCATCTCCATAAAGTTGGTCAGCAGAGTGAAGCATGAAGTGCTCTAGAATTTCCTGCTGGAGGGCTGCGCTGACTTTGGACTTAAAAAAAACACAGTGGACCAACACCAGCAGATGACATGGGACCCCAAATCATCACAGACTGTGGAATTAAATGTGCATTTCATTGGGAAATGAAGGTCCCAGAGTCTGGAGGAAGAGTAGAAAGGCACACAATCCAAGTTGAATGAGGTCTAGCGTGAAGTTTCCACAGTCAGTGACGATTTGGGGAGCCACGTCATCTGCTGGTGTTGGTCCTCTGTGTTTTATTAAGCCCATGCCAGCACAGCCCAATACCAGGAAATTCAAGAGCACTTCATGCTTCCCTTTCCTGACAATCTGTAGGAGATGCAGATTTAACAAACTTGCCCAACCTAAATCCCATAGTCTGTGGGGTATTGTCAAGAAGAAGATAGACACCAGACCCAACAATGAGCTGAAGGCTGCTATCAAAGCAACCTGGGCTTCCATAACACCTCAGCAGTGCCACAGGCCAATTGCCTCCATGATGCAGTAATTCATGCAAAAGGAGCCCCAACCAAGGATTCAGTGCATACTATACTGTACATGGACATACTTTTCAGTAAGCCAACATTTCTGTAGTAATTTTTTTTTATTGGACTTATGTAATATTCAAATTTTCTGAGATACTGAATTTTGGGTTTTCACTAGCTGTAAGCCATAATCAAAATTAAAAAGAAAGAAATGCTTGAAATCTCACTCTGTGTGTAATGCATCTACAGTATCTCACAAAAGTGAGTACACCTCACATTTTTGTATATTTTTATTATATCTTTTTTATGTGACAACATTGAAGAAATGTGTGGCCACCATTAATTTTCCAGCACTGCCTTAACCCACTTGGGCATGGAGTTCACCAGAGCTTTACAGGTTGCCACCTGAGTCCTCTTCCACTCCTCCATGACAACATCACAGAGCTGGTGGATGTTAGAGACCTTGCACTCCTCCACCTTCCGTTTTAGGATGCCCCACAGATGCTCAATACGGTTTAGGTCTGGAGACATGCTTGGCCAGTCCATCACCTTTACCCTCAGCTTCCTTAGCAAGGCAGTAGTCGTCTTGGAGGTGTTTGGGATCGTTATGTTGGAATACTGCCCTGCAGCCCAGTCTCCGAAGGGTGGGGATTATGCTCTGCTTCAGTATGTCATAGTACATGTTGGCATTCATGGTTCCCTCAATGAACTGTAGCTCCCCAGTGCCGGCAGCACTGATGCAGCTCCAGACCATGACACTCCCACCACCATGCTTGACTGTAGGCTAGACTCACTTGTCTTTGTACTCCTCACCTGGTTGCCGCCACACACGCTTGACACCATCTGAACCAAATAAGTTTATCTTGGTCTCATCGGACCACAGGACATGGTTCCAGTAATCCATGTCCTTAGTCTGCTTCTCTTCAGCAAACTGTTTTTAGGCTTTCTTGTGCATCATCTTTAGAAGAAGCTTCCTTCTGGAACGATGCAGTATATGGTCTGAGCACTGACAGGCTGACCCCCCCCCCCCACCACTTCAACCTCTAGCAATGCTGGCAGCACTCATACATCCATTTCCCAAAGACAACCTATGGATATGATGCTGAGCACGTGCACTCAACTTCTTTGGTTGACCTTGGTGAGGCCTGTTCAGAGTGGAACCTGTCCTGTTAAACCGCTGTATGGTCTTGGCCACCATGCTGCAGCTCAGTTCCAGGGCCTTAGCAATCTTCTTATAGCCTAGGCCATCTTTATGTAGAGCAACATTTTTTTTTTTTTTCAGATCCTCAGAGTTCTTAGCAATGAGGTGCCATGTTGAACTTCCAGTGACAAGTAAGAGAGTGAGTGCGATAACACCAAATTTAACACACCTGAGACCTTGTAACACTAACGAGTCACATGGCACAGGGGTGGGAAAAATGGCTAATTGGGCCCAATTTGGACATTTTCACTTAGGGGTGTACTCACTTTTGTTGCCAGCGGTTTAGACAGTAATGGCCGTGTTTTGAGTTATTTTGAGGGGATAACAAATATACACTGTTATACAAGCTGTACACTCACTACTTTACATTGTAGCAAAGTGTGATTTCGTCAGTGTTGGCACATGAAAAGAAAATATTTACAAAAATGTGAGGTGTGTACTCACTTTTATGAGATACTGTATATAAAAGTGTTTCTCTTTTTGAATGAAATTACTGAAATAATTTTTTTTTTTTAACGTTATAATCTTTGAAACTTTCATTTATCATTGACATACAAGCAACATTTTCCCCCTCTCCCCTCAGTTTTACATATACGGAAACATAAATCTTATTAAAATTCTTAGATGTTGGTTATGTAGTTATCCCCTTTTCCCTTCTTCATCCATTCTATTCTTCCATAACCACTTTCTTATTTTCCCTATTCCAGCCATTCAATATGCCTTGTAGCGTCTTAATCCTCTTATTATGGCCACACTCATTCACCCATTTTACCCTACATCTCTCCATTCATTCTTGCTCATACTTTCTTCCTATTTTAGTATATCACATCCAGTCTACTAATTAAATTACTTTTTAGGTATTGGTGCCGCTAATCCTCTCGACCCTTCTCCCCACCTTGCATTTCCTTCTTTATACTGATGGTTCATTTCTCGTCTGTCTTTCACAAGGTTTTCCAAATCTCTTCATATTTCTTTTTACAGGCTTGTCTAAGATATACCATTTTTTCCTTCCATATTGTCTCATTCGTGCCACATTCCCACTTTCTAGCAGTTGAGGATAGCACCAATTGCCATCAACTTCCTTGCATGGAATAGGCATCTAAAAATTGCCACCTGGATACATCTGGGGTCCCCCTCTACATAACCTTACATCCAGATTCAGAGACCCCCCGAATACCAGGTTTCTAGTTCCGGATACCTCCTTCCAATACCGATATAGCTTCAGGCACCTCCAGAATATTTTGATTAAATCCCCTTCTACTTCCCCACACCTAGGGCAGCTAGCATCTGATCTACAGCCAAACAAAAAAAAGCTTTTGAGGGGTATAATATGCTCTGTATAACAAAAATAAATGTGACATCCTTTGTGACAGGGAGAGTGAAACCAACAGGCCTAATTCCATCATTCTACTCCACTGCATTTCAGTTATGTTCCCTACATCTTGTTCCGATCTCCTCCTACTCGATGGGGTTTCTGTCTCATCCAAACTCAAAATAGATAGATCGATCCATCCCTCTCTAGAGATCAAGCCCTTTAAAGTTTTTGCATGGATTACTTTCTGGAGCAACGATATCTTGCTCCATTCCAGTATCCTCACTCTAAATTGTTCTCCTAGAGCAGTGATGGCAAACCTTGGCACCCCAGATGTTTTGGAACAACATTTCCCATGATGCTCATGCACTCTCCAGTATAGTAGAGCATCATGGGAAATGTAGTTCCAAAACATCTGGGGTGCCAAGGTTCGCCATCACTGTCCTAGAGCGTGACTAATCTGTAGGTACCTGAAGGACCTGTTCGGTATAGCATATTGTTCTCTCAGTTCCTGAAAGGATTTCAGAAAACCATCTTTATATAGCCGGTTAATGAAATTTATTCCACACCACTCCGATTCCTTAATTGTCCCCATCTTCTGGAGTTCTCCCAAAGGGTGGCATACTCTGTGAATCCCCTATACCTCAGCAATATATCTTTGTTGTGTCCCATACCCTTACCATCAGGTTTAACGTGGGGAACCTAGAGGGGAAGGAACCTGCCTCCATGGCTTCTATCAATGATCCATGTGGGGTGTTTTGAAGCATTTCCCTACCTATGTATACCACTTCCAACCTGTTACTCCCTCCCATATATTGTAGCTGTGCCACCAAGAAGTAGCTCCAGGGATGTGGAAGGGCTACCCCTCCCTCATCTCTTTGTAAATGTAGGGTACGCAAACAAAATTCTTGCCAGTCCTTTCCATATTAATTCTCTAAAAATAACATCTATATATCTTTTGAAACCACTTTATACACCCGCACTGGGGAATTATGTAATACATACAGGAGCTGCAGCATCCATAGCATTTTGATTAAATTACATCGTCCTGCTACAGATAAATGGGAGGCGATTCCATATTTTAATTTTCCCTTGAATTTGTCTGGGAGCGGGGCAATATTTATAATATATTGTTTTCCCAGATATTTCATTTTGTCCACAATTTCAATCTGAGGGACCTCATCAGGCAGTTTTTAATTATTTCCATTACCCTCAACAGGGAAGTCTGGATATCTCCTAGGAATAGTAATAGATGATCTGCATATAATGCAACTTTTTCTTCCACTATTCCCCTTCCGAATCCTCTCACCTCCAAGGAGGACCTAATGGCCATTGCCAGGGGTTTGCTTGCGAGGGCGAAGAGCAGAGGCGACAGAGGGCACCCCTGCCTCGTCCCCCTCAACTTTTGCTTCTGGCACTTTATATAGTGTTTTTATGCAGTTGGTGATGATCGAGCCAAACAAACCCCGCCACAGTTATTGCCACTCCAAGCTATTAAAGGCCTTGGCGGCATCTAGAATGGCCCTTGAATCCTCCCCATCTGCCGGGACCTGTAAATTCAGAGATACTAGTCTTATATTTGTGCTAGTTGATCTTGCAGGTATAAATCCCGACTGATCGGAGTGAATAAGTTTCTGAATGTTTTTATTTAGCCTGGCAGCTAATACTTTCGCCAAGATATCTGTGCTCAGTAAGGAAATGAGTCTACATGAAGATGTATTAGGGGGTTTTTACCTTCCTTCTGTAACTATGGTAAATTCCATCATAGATGAGAGAAGCTCTCCCTCTGCCACTGACCAATTTAAGACCCAACAGCTCCGGGAGCAGTACCTTCCCGTAGCGCTCATAGGTCTCTGTGGGTAGGGCGCTGGGACCTTGGGATTTCTGGCCTGCCATCTCCATTGTAGCCCACTGTAGCTTCTCTAGTGTTATAGGTGAATCCAGATCCTCCCTGCCGATTTCAGAGTAGGGATCTCCAGACCCCCCCCCCCCCGAAAAAAAAAAAAGTAAATTTCCTCCTGCCGAGAACTATACATATGCTGATAGTATTCTTTGAACTTATCTACCATTTCTTGTGTATATGAAGAGATCCTAACCCCCCCCTCCCCATTCTGGTCATGGGGACCACCGATGGACAAGTTTGTCTTAACCAGGTGGGCCAACACTCATCCTAGTTTCCTCCTCCCCAAAAGGTTTCTGAAAAAAAAGTTGTTTAATTCTCTGCTTTCCTAATCATTATTGTCCTATAGTTCTGTTCCTCTAACCAAGCCCTAAATCTGTCAGGCTGTCAGGGGGTCGGGTCATCCACATATTGTTTTTCTATTATTGCCACCCTCTCCCCAGCTGCCTTTTCCCAATCCTTAGCCCGATTAAATTTTTGGACACTTGCATCATTGAGCCCTGAAGGAAGGCCTTCAAGGTATCCCACACCATCCCCACCGAGGCGGTACCTCTATTTAGGTCGACAAATTCTCCTAAAGGCGATTAATACCTCATCCGGCTCACCTATCGGTTCCATCGAGAAGGGGCTTATTTTCCATTCCCCGGGGCGGTGGCTCTCCCTCAATACTACTGACAGCGTCACCGGGGAATGGTCCGAAAGGTCTCTTGCCATGTAACTTACATTCTTTATCACATGTAGTGCCTCCTCATTCCCCAGTACCAGATCGATTCTGGAGAAACATTAGTATTGCCAGCGTTCCGGATTCCGCACTCTCCATATAGCTAATAGTCCAGCCTTCCCCAAAAATAGAGACAATGGGTCATCAACTAGGGTACCTGTCTGTGTCCCCAAAGGGAACCTATCCACTTTTCGGTCCATGACCGTGTTAAATTCTCCCATTGCGATGACCGGCACACCAGGCTTACCCAGAACAATCTAAAATAAACTTTTTGATATTCTAATTTTATGAGATGCACCTGTAATTTCAACTGCATAGCAATTTGCACAATGTGTATATACACACACACACACACACACACACACACACACACACACTTTACAATTCCTAGTTATACATAACTGTAAAATGTATATTCCATTTGCCAAATAACCACTAAATAATTATGTTTAACCAAACCTTGTTTATGTACTGAATAAAAATCACAGCCAGTAGATTCTTCACCAAAAAAATTTATTGTATAGTTATTCAAAATTAAATTTTCACATTAAGGGAAAAATGTAAATGTTGCTTTTACTGAAAAAAATGAAATAAAAAGTTATTTGGTTAACTGGGACTCCAGATAATGGTGAGGCTTGTGTCATGGCCAGCAGGAAGTGTGACCAAATAACTAGATATAGTATCTACACATTGATTTCATAAAAACATCCCACACAAGTATGCATGGTTCATCAGCATGCCACATTAAAATCTCTGGTCTTATACTTGTCCCATGCAAAAAAATACCAATGAACTTAGAATTAGGTCACTTAGGAGCCATTTCGTACATAAGTGATAAATTCACAACTAGATCACTTCATTATTAAGTAGTTTTTCCAAAATGGAAACCAGTAGCAATATGTTGGCCCCAATAAAGATTACAAAATGTGGGTTTTATCAGTGAAAACTAAAAGCACATTTTCTTATACATACTTAAAAATGTACTATTTGAGTTACTACGGAACACAAAACAATGTAAATAAGCATTTTGTGGTGGGTATATTTTAGTAATGATCACTCCTGACTAACTCTACAATTATGCCAACTACCCATTTATTCCTCCTAGATGAAAAAGGGATTTTTAAAAAATTTTTTTTTTTTTAGTAAAGGATGAGGATTCTTATGAAATATGAATCTGCACTCGCTCCTTTAGGCAAAAAGCCCATCCAGGCCTAAGATGGCAGAGCCCAATTACACAGTTGTAGCTCCTCAACATACCAAGACTGCATTTTTTTCACTCCTGAACTGCAAAGGATGCAATTTATTTTTTACCTTTTCCTTGTATAGGCGGAAATTGTCCTTAGGATGCAACATGCTCAGAGACCAAATTATCCCAACAAAATATATGCAGACAGGCTAATAAATTCTTGTTAGATATACATGCACAAATAACAGTAGCACAGAGCTTAAAGACAGGGATACACATATGTAGAATAAAGCTGGCAAATACACAGGGATGGCTTTAACCGCTTGCCGACCAGCGCAAGCCAATGTACGTCGGCAGAATGGCACGGGCAGGCAAAAGGGCGTACAGGTATGTCCCCTTTAAGAAATGGTGTCGCGCGTGCGCGCCCGCCGCGGTCTCCGTGACCGTGGGTCCCGTGGACTGTCCATCAGGTGCCCGAGATCGTGTCACGAAGAGGAAGAACAAGGAGATGCTTATGTAAACAAAGCATTCCCCGTTCTGCCTAGTGACAGGACTGCTCTGTGATCTAGAGCAGTGATCACTGTCCTGTGTGTTCAAGCCCAGCCCCCTCACAGTTAGAATCACTCCCTAGGACACACTTAACCCCTTCACTGCCAGTGTCATTTACACAGTAATCAATGCATTTTAATCGCACTGATCAGTGTATAAATGACAAGGATGCCAAAAATGTGTAAAAAATGTCCGACGTGCCCGCCATAGTGTCACAGTCCCGATAAAAATCGCAGATCCCAGCCACTACTAATAAAAAAATTAAAAATAAAAATGCCATAAAAAAAAAACCTATCCCCCCATTTTGTAGATGCTATAAATTTTGCGCAAATCAATATACGCTTATTGCGATTTTTTACCAAAAATAAGAATACATATCGGCCTAAACTGAGGAAAAAAAATAGTTTTATATATTTTTGGGGGATATTCATTATAGCAAAAAGTAAAATACTGCGTTTTTTTCAAAATTGTCCCTTTTTTTGTTTATAGCGCAAAAAATAAAAACTGCTCAACAGATCAAATACCACCAAAAGAAAGCTCTATTTGTGGGGGAAAAAAAAAGGACGTCAATTTTGTTTGGGTACAGCGTCGTACGACCGCGCTATTGTCAGTTAAAGCGATGCAGTGCCAAATTGCAAAAAACGCTCTGGTCTTTGGGCAGCCAAGTGGTCCGGGGCTGAAGTGGTTAAGTTCAGGGGAGCGTGCTATGTATAATCTCCATATATGAAGTGACTGCAAAAAAAAAAAAAAAAAAAAAAAAAAAAAAAGGGGTAAATCACTTAGTAGCAGGAGATGAAAATCAGACGCTTATGCATCTTAGAATCCCTAGTTTATAGAAAAATCAAAGGATTGCAAGGCACCAATATCCTATATACAGTATATACTAGAGAAAACGAAAAGCAAGATGGACTTAAGGTACCAATAAAGAACTCAATAAAATCAGTATATTTTAATATTTCAAAATGAGGAGTCTAAACAAGACCTAGACAGGAAAACAGTAGGACCCTCCCACAGAAATAAATATGGCAAATCGTATAACTCACTGATGTGCTAGGTGTCGGTTATTGCTGTGGGAGGATCCTAAGGGAGGACCATTTTACCCTTTGTCTTTAGATTTTTAAGACTCCTTTTGGAATAAAATACTGATTTTATTGAAGAGATGTTTGTTGGCAGATTAAAATTCCATCTTGCTCCTTTCTCTTAGAATCTCGCAAGAACTTTTAAAAGCAAAAAAAAAAAACAAAAAAAACAAACACTGTACATCACTAAAACAAAAATCTACAAATAGTCGCTATCAGAAATGAAAAAGCATTGGTGCCCTGGCTCTTATTATTCTTTCAGCCACTGATATTGCTTTAAGAATCTTAGTTTTAGATTGGGGGAAAAAAAAAAAAAAAAAAAAAGTCTCTAAATTATCACACTATACCGGCTAAAGAAAATCTGTCTATCATGCAAATTAACCGGTTTTAGTACTTTGAGTCACTGACCCGGAATATCTATACAGATCTGGAGATCCGAGTTCACTCTGCCATTATAACCTACATACTTATTCCAGATCAGTGAATAGCACTTTCAGAAAATCTACAATTGTTACTCTTGTTATTCTCTCACTACAGGTTCCCCTTAAGATGATTTAGGCCAAAGACCATCACATGCACTGGCTAAAAGGGGAACAGGGTATATACATATTTACACAATTACTTTAGGTCAAAAGTGCAATTTTACACCACTTTTTTATTTTACAAGACTAAGTGATCAGCGCTAATCTTAGGATCACAGCTAAAAGAAGTCTCAAATAGTTACTGAGCAATCCGGCATCACAATAGGTGTTGTGTGTAAAAGATGGAGGTAAGGAAAACTGGGAGGTTGGCAGCCAATTAGGTAAACACATTTATTTTTAAAAAATGAAAGCTGGAATATGATTGATGTAGTTACTGGTAATCTTATTTGGCTCCAGTGTTTAAAACCGTTCCTGATGCTTTGCCTTCCCCTAAAAGAGATGGGCATCTAGATTTGCTTTATTTTTGCTTTATTTTAAAAACCAAAATCAGCCTTAGACCTCCTTTCAGTGAAAACAGGCATGGAGCATTTTTTTGTTATTTTCTATACAGATTTAACATGTCGAACCAATCAACTAGGTTCGATTTTAATACTGTATTATTCTTTAGCTCTGGACTTTAATTTTTTTTTTTTATCCAGTGTTCAGACTGGAGTGTCTTCCATACTTAGACTAGTTTATAGGTAGCAAATTTATACATGATAATGGTCAATGACCCTGGAACAGAAAGTTATTATGCCACAAGGCTTAACTTATAGATGCAGACTGTGAAAACAAAAATAATGCTCCCACTGCCTGCATTGAATTTAGCTCCAATGTTGTGAATTAGTCCCTTAAAATCTGCAGGGAGACAAACACTTTCAGGGGTGTATCTTCTGGGTCCCCCCACAATTCCCACTGGTTCCTCCTACTGACCTCCATTTATAACAGATACATTAAATGACAGGAAGGTCATTGAGAGCTGCAGGAGACCCAGGACAACACTGCTGATGCGTTGGTTTAACAGCAGTGTTTGAGGGACCATTTCACAGTGTTGTAGACGAGATCTGCTGCGCAGGCAGCAGGAATAGCGCACATTTTTTGTATTTTTACAGGTATATATTTGCTGTGCGTTTTCTTTGTAGGACAGCGTTGCTTTATATCAGTGGTACCCAAACTGCTGCCCGTGGCCGGATGTGGTTCTTTGCCTGCTTCCAGCCCTTTGTGAACTATTCCTTCCAGACACAATATGGCACCATTTCTGTCATGGATACCAACAAAGGAGCGCTATTCCTCCTACTAAAACCAATGGGGCATGGTTTACTCTCTCACTTTAGGGCATTTTATACTGTTTAAAAGTTCAGCCCCCCCCTAAAGCCTGAACGGCAGTAAACTGGCCCTTTGTTCAGAAAATTCAGAGTCCCCTGCTCTAGAGAAACTAATAGCTGCAAAAATATTAGGCATTAGAGGCTGCTGGGGAATGGTTTTTAATGTTTGAGCTGTGATCAAGGCGGTTGTGCCAAAACTATAGATCCTTGTAACCCTTTTATGTGTACCTAATAAAACATTTACTAAGGATTTGGAATGCCAAGTTTTTCTATTGGAATCTGCTGTGGAATGAGACTGGGTCCTTGAAAGCAGGGAGAACAATGTTCGACAAACTTTTCATAACTGAAGAAACATCTGCCTTGGTGGGAAAGGGAGGAGCACCCGATAAAGAAGTAAATGCAGAAATCAGCATAACAGATGCTTCAGCCCTAGATTTCCTGGAAAGACAAGCTTCCCAATCTTTCTGCATCAAATTCCACCTTACATACATTGCAGGCAAATGTCAGGAGCAGATTTATTGTCGCAGTGATCATGCCTCCGTTTGCTAAGAGAGATGTTGCCTACAGTAAGGAGCCATTGATCCTCTAGAAATACTCACCGACCCACTGGATCTATGCCGCTTGTCACTGCAAGCAGCAAGAAGTAGTAATAAGCAGACTGTCAAAACTTCAAAACAGCAAAGCTATAGAGTAGGGAAAGAGCAGCCATCCACATTCCTCAAACAGTTGTCTCACAACCTACAGAGCTTGCTAAAAAGTGGGTGAGCTCCCATTTTCACTCAATAATGTATAAGCAGAAGCAGAGCACCAGCACACGTGTTGTGGGTAGATGCAAGAGCCACCAGAGTGCAACCAGAGCACTTTTTATAGGGCAGACAATGAAAACTCAGATCAAGAGAAAGTCCTTCAATCTAAATGGCAAGGAACTCAAAACAGCAACGTGGCTTAGAAAAAAAGCTGCCCAGAAAAAACAAAAAAGGGAAGACCAAGTCCACTACATAGAAGCCAGACAGAAATGGGAATGGTAATAAAGTGCCATTCTCTCATTGATGATGTATATGAGACGGCTGTAGTACAATGTAAGTGCAGCCATTATCACAGCACATACGCATGATATACCACAGCCCTGGTCCCAACATTCAACGAGGAATCCCCAGAGATATACTGGACTGATCATAAATGTAGAGTCCTGTGGTTGCTGGAACAGATGGAGTTGTCACCGCTAGGAATGCAGGACCATTGCAGAGAACACCAGCACAGAAAACTGGGAAAACCTGCATTCAGCAGACACTTTTAGGATTTAACCCATCTAGCAGTGCTCATTGGCTGACTGGAGAAGCTTCCAGGATTTTAAATATCCATCACGAATCTATGAGCAGAGGTTAAATGATAAAATATTCCCAAAAGCAAGCAAAAGCCAAGCAGAAGTAGACACTGAAGTCAACCAAGTGCAACTAGTAAAGCATGAGATAAGGATTGCAGTCTTAAAAAAGGGACAGTCCTTCAGTTTACATGCCTTGTATATGTTTCTCCTGTAGGCTGCAGTATAACCCTACATTGTTTAATACCATCAAGCCAGGTCCCTTAAATGGACAATAGGAAAATAGTACACCCAAATAAACCAGTTAACTTTTATAAATTCATATATTTTGGCTAAAAGTATCCTTTCAGATATTTCTGAACCTGCAGGTTAGTTACACTGCTAGAGAGCCAAACAGTAGCTGGCATGGCAAAACACTTAAAACTGAAGTTTAATCCGCTTGTATTTCACTTTCTCGGTTTCCTCCCTTCCCTACCTTAACACACTAATTAAAAATAAATATATGTAAAATTTATACACAGTGGAAAGAAAATGTGTACCTCTTGGAATTAACCAATTTTTGTGCAGTAATCTGCCATAAAATGTGATCAGATCCTCATCTAAATCACAATAAGCAAACACAATGTGCTTAAACCGATAAACAATTCTAATTTTCCTGTCTCTTTATTGAACAAACTCATTAAACATTCACAGTGCTGGAGGAAAAAAAAAAAAAAGAACTCTTGGGGTAATAGTTAGTAGAACCACCTTTGGCAGCAAGGACTTAAAGCAAGTGTTTTTGGTAGCTCTGGATCTGACCCGCACAACGTTTAGGAGACAATTTTCACCATTCTTTACAAAACTGCTTCAGCTCAGACACATTTGTAGGAGGTCTGGCGTGAACTTTGAGATCATTCCACAGCATCTCCATAGGGGTTTAAGTCTGGGCCACGTCAAAAGGTGATTTTTTTTTTTGGAAGCTAGTCTATGGTGGACTTATTTTGATGCTTAGAGTCATTGTCCTGCTGCACCACTAAACTTCTACTGAGCCTCAGCTGGCAGACAGACACTCTGACATTACCCTGCAGGATATTTTGGAAAACTTTGGAATAGATTTTCCCCTCAATGATGGCAAGTGGTCTGGGCCCTGAGGCAGCGAAGTCCAAATCAGGATGTTCCCTTAATACTTCACTGTTGGCATAATTTTTTGATGTTGGCAAACTGTGCCCTTCTTGTGCCATACACAGTGCTGAGCATTCTTCCCGAACAATTCAACTATTGTTTTATCAGTCCACAAAATATAGTCCCAGTAGCGTTGCATGTTACCAAGGTGCTCTTTGGCAAAACTTCAAATGTACAGCAATGTATTTGGAGAGCAGCTTCCTCCATAGTGTCCTTCCATGGACACCCTGCCTGTTCAAAGACGTACATGTGGTAGACTCATGAATCAGGATGTTTGCCAGATTGAGAGGTCTTCAAGCCTTTAGCTTTTACTTGTGGATTTTTTTACCTCATTGAGGATTCTGCATTGTGCTTTGAAAGTCATCTTGGCTGGGCACTCATTTCTAGGAAGAGTAGCCACAGTTCTAAACAGTCTCCATTTATAAACAATTTAACTGTTGACTGATGGATGCCTGAGAGATGGCTTTGTATCCCTTACCAGCCTTATGCAGATCAACTACTTTTGATTAAATCTATTCAGAGACTTCTTTTGTAAGGCATGGTTCACATCAGCTGATGCTCCTTATGAACAGCATTCTTAAACATTTTAAGTGTCTTATTAAAATAGCTCCCAAGCCACACCTCCACAATCATTTCATTAATTGGACTCCGGGTGTGCAAACGGCTCCTTTGAAGTAAATAGTCTATGGGTTCACTTACTTTTTTCTCCAGCACTGTGAATGTTTAATTCCTCGTATCTTTATTGACCACATCTATTAGAATTGTTTGAATGTTATCAGCTTGCTATATATCCAACTTGCTACGGCAGCTTTTAATGCACATTGAGAGGTTTACTGTGTGCAGTGAAAATCAGAGAAAGCTATTTTAGTACAGGAGATAGGCCTGTACACATGTGGAAGGCAAGGCAAGAAGTTCAGTTCTAAATGCATTTAAAAAAAAAAGTTAAAGCTGCCATTTTAATGACTGGGCTTATTAACCTAGCCTGATCGGCCTCAATATGTTGTTCACTTGTAGCTAGTACACAGTTCAAAAAATCAAGAGAATGTCTTTTTGTGCATCACGGACTCCCCCTTTAAAAGTGTTGCACATTGTCAATGAATTAGCAGATTTGTAATTTGTGCAACATGCTAGCTGCTAAACAAGTTAGCACTGGCTGCCCATAGTATATTAGAACTGGATTGCCTAGGATTTCCTTAAGGGCAATTTTGGTGTCCATTTTTTTTGCATTTTCATTCTTTTCCCTGAGAGGCAATTCTCTGGTCCATTTTGTTTCCTTATAGAAACATGTAACCAAGACACAAAGCTGAAATCATCCCATAACATAATGGAAATCATGTTTGTTGACAGGGTCCATCAGCTAATGAAGCAGGACTACATGGTATTAAATATTTATATTGTAAGCTCCATGAGCAGGGCCCTCTTATTCCTTCTGTATTGAACAGTGTTGAAATTGTACAGCGCTGAGCAAATCATGTATAATAAAATAATAATGTGTAGGTTTTCAGTTAAGGTATGCACAATTCATACATTAAATATATAGATTTAATGTCTATACATTAAGGTGCTCTAATATGAGAGGAAGAAAATAAAATTAGGACAAAGCTTGTCGTAAGGATTACTCTTTATTTCCCCATGACAGCCTAGCTTGTCTTCTACATTTTACAAGCTTTTTTGAATCTAGTTTTAAACTTTAACCATGTTTCAGATGACAAGGAATGCTGCAAAAATATTCTAATCCAACAAAGTTTATAATCACAAAATAATCTGTATCCATTCTACAGTGTTTCAGAATTACCAGTTAACTTTAAACACAAAAGTAGATAATGATGCTCATGGTGGCTAACTCAGTATGTTTTATCATAGCAACTTGTTGTTCATGCAACACTTGTGCTCAAGGGGAAGGCACAGCAATTCCTACAATGAGCCACCTTATAAAGAGTTCAGCTAGTTATACAAATACATTTATGTTGCTTTTAATTTAGTGTGCATTACCTCTGAAAGAGGCAGTCTGCCAATTAAAAAAAAAAAAAAAATTATAAAGACACTTGCATCTGTATAGCCAATGCAAGTTTTAAAAGATACAAAGTTTATCTCTTTAAAGTGGCTCAAAATAGATTGTTCATGGCTGCCTACATCTAAAAGATAAAACAATTCTAAAACAGACTGCCTAGGCAGAACAAAGGTGGTGAAACCATGAACCAGTTTATACAGATAATCACACCTCCTAATAGTCTGAATGTAGCAGTACATATGCACCAAATACCATTGTGGGTTTCCATATCATTTTCATAGAAAACAAACGCCTGAAAACAAATAGGGTTGTAATACAGCACAGCTTCTACCACAACTGAAACAATTTGTACAGGACTGAACAAAATGGATCTAGAAATAAACTATGCTGTCCATTTCCACATGCAAATAGATCAATGTTATATTTCAAAACGAAAGGATTGCTTCGCTTAAACCACTCGTTACGTTGCTCTACACGTTCACGTACGGTAACGCTTGTACTGCAGGGGGGGGGGGGGTGGGAGGTGGTAAAAAAAAAAAAAAAAAAAAAAAAAAAATTTGCAAAGTGATAATCCTGTTCTTTGAAAATTCCTGTACACAAATCAGCTTTTATGATATGGAACAGACTGCATAACAACCATTTTATCTGGTGCAAATGCACAGGGTTGCCTTCTTCCAACTCTGATGTATAAGCAACTTAAAAAAAATTACAAGCCATACAAGTTAGAAACTAAAATGAAAAGGAAAGACTGAGGCAAAGTAAAAAGAAAGCACACAGGCTGTAGGAGTAAACCAAAATCTGCTGCTATACCGGTCTTTGTTTTCATGTCCAGTGTAAGGTAACACTTATGAACTTATTGTGATTTTCTAGGTTTAGTATCATCCCCCTGAAGGCGATTCAAGCTTGCATGCGTCCACATACAGCACCACACCCATACTCTCGTACACACGCCACTCCTGGACTGGGAGTCTGCTTCATGAGTGAATAGCCTCACGTTCGTAAGATGAGCCTGGCTCCACAACACTGGTGTCCAGACATTCATTCAATGCTGTCCATTCATACGGAGCTTCTTAGCAAGGCCTGGGCTTATTCTCCTTGGACTTACGTGGGCATCCTACCCATAGGTTTCTTGTTATGCTTACAAGGCTTGATGATGAGTACTGCATTTTCCTCATTTGCTCTGTAAGATCAATGATCTATTTCAGGCACTGAAGATCTTTGACCTGTAGCCCTTTTCCTCTGCACAACCTATATAAGCATTCGGTGTGAAGTTTTCATTACATTTGCCATTCATTCTCACTCGCACCCACTCGCCATCTTGACATCATTTGGTCTTTACGGTCATCCAAATGAAGTCTGCACATTTCTGTCTCCGATTTAATGCAGCAGCAGATCCCATGAGCCAAGCTTGATGGATCAAACCAGTTTTCAGTGCTGCACTGTACCTAACTTCCAACAAATCTTCCTAGAAATGAAACCCTTCTGCTGGTACGTTGGCAGACGAATTGAAATTGAATGTTCCACCTTGTATTGTTTCTGGAACAAGGCTAGAATCTTCATCAATCTGCCAAAAAAGGAGAAAAAAAAAAAAAAGCAATTAAACCAAATAAAATTCAGAAAAAAAAAAAAATTAAAAAAAATGTATGGACGCACTACTACAGGGTTACAAGCAGCTAGTGAGATCCTTCTGAGAATAGCCCATTACAAATACACCAATCCTCAAGAAAGAGGACGTCTGGCTGATGCAATTTTATTAAGATTTATTTAAAGATTATTATTAATGCAATACATACAAGGTTTGTCTGGAATAAGGCAAAACATTTTCAGGCTAGTGCAAAGTAATGCGATTCAGCACAAACAGAAAGTAAAGTGCAGAAGGAAAGCAACAAAATGTGTTCATCACACACAGCAACATCACTAAGCTCTGCACTCCAGTGCACACCCCTCACCGCCTAGTACCCATGCCACCAATAAGATCTGCACTCTTCTAAATAGTTCATACGCCAACATTCCACCAATGATATCTGGATTACTGTGCACATACTTGCTTTTTTAAAAATAGTCACAACAAAAATCAAAATATTAAAAAAGTTCAAGTTATCCCAGATAAACTTTTCACAATACTGGCATAAACCCTGCAAGCTTGCTCTGCTCAAACAGCTTCCTCCCCAGCAAGTCTATGCAAGCCAGTACTCCTCTTTACCTGCTAAAACAAGGTGGCAGTGATAATACTAGATGATAAATAAATATTACAAACTAAAATATTCCACGCTTAGGACAGTATGAAAAAGAACTGCAGCCCCCCGGCAAAAAAATGGAAAAACACCGAGGTGAAATCCAAAGAAATGATTTAAAAAACTCTAATGGGGAATGTGGCACTGTTCAAAGGCGTATAATAGTAGGGAGTGTGTGGTGATAATATTGTGAGAAAAACCATAAACAAAACATATCATGTGTATACCATAAAAAACATCACATAGTGTAAAAAATAGAAGTAAAAATGCTTTGTAAATAATCATATAAAAAAGATACATGCACTCAAACAAGTAAATTATCCCAATGTGTAAATGTGTGTAGTGGTGACGTGAGTAAGAAAAAAAACGCACAAAAGTATCTATAAGATGCACAAATAGCAGCAATGGTGTAATAAATGATATATGTGATGGTGCTCCAAAATAGTTATAAAACAGGTCCAAATTGTGTGAGTGTCCAAAAAATAAAGTTCTACGTAAAAAAGGAGGAAAACCAGTGAAAAAAGTGTTATGGCAATCCAAAAAAAAAAAAAAAAATTTTTTGTGAAAGTTGTTATTGTGATTGTGGTTTAAAACTCTTCTGGACCCCCTCTTGTGTCCCCACTCACCGGAAGACCCAACCCCTGCAGGGGTAATGGGCAAGTGAAAATAACACCGATCGAATTCCATCAGTGGATTTATTTTCACTTGCCCATTACCCCTGCAGGGGTTGGGTCTTCCGGTGAGTGGGGACACAAGAGGGGGTCCAGAAGAAGAGTTTTAAACCACAATCACAATAACAACTTTCACAAAAATTATTTTTTTTTTTTTGGATTGCCATAACACTTTTTTCACTGGTTTTCCTCCTTTTTTACGTAGAACTTTATTTTTTGGACACTCACACAATTTGGACCTGTTTTATAACTATTTTGGAGCACCATCACATATATTATTTATTACACCATTGCTGCTATTTGTGCATCTTATAGATACTTTTGTGCGTTTTTTCTTGCATCACGTCACCACTACGCACATTTACACATTGGGATAATTTACTTGTTTGAGTGCATGTATCTTTTATATGATTATTTACAAAGCATTTTTACTTATATTTTTTACACTATGTGATGTTTTTTATGGTATACACATGATATGTTTTGTTTATGGTTTTTCTCACAATATTATCACCACACACTCCCTACTATTATACGCCTTTGAACAGCGCCACATTCCCCATTAGAGTTTTTTAAATACTAGATGATGCTTTTAGGATTTAACAAGCCTACAAAGGGGACCCTCAGCCTGAAAGCAGGCATTTTACATCTTCCCTAAACATTGCAGCTGCTCCAGACCACCACAAGCAAGAGCTAAAGTTAACAAACTGCTAATCTATCCCTTTACAAAGTTTGATTCGGTTTTACTTGCCCTAGTAGTAGCTGAGGGCATGCATGCATGCAAGAAAAGATGTAAGCAGAGGCTCCAGTGTCTTAAACACCTATCAGTAAACAAGTAACCCAGCAACTGACTTAAAGGAGTTGTAAACCTACATGTTTTTTCACCTTAATGCATCCTATGCCTCTATGGACGCCAAATGCTGGACTCGGGAGAGTGCCAGCAAGGTAACCCCCCCGGAAGAGCGCTTCTCCTAGGGGGTTATCCGATGTGGGGAGGAGCCACCGAGGGACCCCAGAAGAGCAGGTTCAGGGCCACTCTGTGCAAAACGAGCTGCACAGTGGAGGCAAGTATGATATGTTTGTTATTTTTTTTTTAAACAAACCCTTACCATCACTTTAAACAGGCTGCGGTGACAAGTACTGAAACTGCAAAGTGAAACAATAGAAGAACCTAAAATACTTTCCATGAAGAAATCACTGCTTCACAACCCTGCAGAAGTTGTTAACTTTACCATATACCTAGAAATCAAGAGACATGGTCTTGATTTCTAGAGCTTGTCTGGACAAATTTAGCAACACAAGCATTGGACTTACGTCTGATGAGAAAAACTGGTCAATTATTTCAAAAGCCAGTTTGTAGATATCTTCATTCTCATGGCTTTGCAGCTGTTCAATCTTCTCCAAACCTGTTTTAAAGGGTAGGGTTAAATTTTATACAAAATACATTTTTATACACTTTAAAAAAAAAACTTTTTTCCCCAAAAGACGAACCAACCCCCGACCCCCCCAGCGCTATATATGACTGGGCGCCCATTTATATTGCAAATAAAAATTAACACCACAAAAACGACTTGGCCCTGGTAAGTTTTGCCACCATAGGAAGATAATGGCTCAGAGTTTAGCGATTTATTTACTATGTAATAACTGAAGAACTATGCATCTGGCATAGAGCTCCTTCTCCATTCTATGCATTAATACCTTCGACATTCAAGCAAATATAGAAAAATATTAAAGAGGAGGTCCAGCCTGGTTGAAAAAAATTAAAAGTCAGCAGCTACAAATTACTGTAGCTGCTGACTCTTAATATTAAAAAGGCACTTACCTGTCCAGGGGGCCTGTGATGTCGGCTTCCCAGCCGATCTACGTATCGACTCCCGGGTGCTGCCACCACCATTCCTGGTAGGGGACCCAGGCAGTGAAGCCTTTCAGCTTCGCTGCTGGTTCCCTACTGCGCACGCGCGCCAATTGGCCCAGTGGCGGGAGAAGGAGCAGGGGGGGCCGAACTCCTGGGAGAACGGGCCATGGTTCAATTAAAGGGATGGGTTATAGTTAGACTTCAGGGACAGGTTTCTGCAGAGCCATTTAAACTTGGTTTTGGATGCTTAAAGCTCCGCGCCAAAACCTGCTGGTGCTAAGGCCCATTATATAAAAAGGCAATGGTATATAAGGGGTTTAAGTGAACCTGTATTCCTGTAAACTCCTAAACATGAATGCCTTGGCTAAAAGCAGACAGCTATTACCTATAACCATCACTTCATTACTGGAGTCTGTCATTCCCCATCCAATGAAAATGCCTCAGGTGGAAAATAAGGGAAGGGAGTAGGCAAGGCAAATGTAAGAATGGGGATAAACGCAAAGCTGGTCTGCATGTATAACATACCTCCACACTCCTCAATAAGGTTGGCTATGGTCTCAGCCTCATCATCGGCCATTTTCAATATGTTGCTTAACCCGTCCAACACTACTTGTATGACCTGGGCATCTTTTACAGTCAACAGATTGCAGAAAGGAGGAATTACATTCTGCTGGATAAGATAAGCCACCTACAAGCAGAAAACCATCACAATTTAAAAATCACAAATCTCATCCAGCTGACTGAAAAGTCATAACGTCATCCAGCCGATTTAGCTACATTAACTTACCTTTTACACAGTACATTTTACACTGTAATGACTACACTTTCCTTCCTGTTGTCCTTTGACTATAGTCATTTGCTATAGTGACAACAAAGCAAACACATTCAGACGGATTCTTGAAAGTGTCAAGAAAAATCATACAAAAAAAAAAAAAAAAAAAAACACAACACACCACAAGCTTCAAGTTCTGATTACATAAGATTTAATTGACAAACTCCTGAAAATACCTATGGTCTCCACTTCTCCCTTCTGACATCCTTTAAATCAATTCTTTGCCCTAGCATTCACAGAAGCAGGGACCAGGCATGCTTCCTCACCTGGCTCCTGTCCTCCTGCTACAGCCACCCTGTAACCCTTACAGTGGAAAGGGAGACTCTGAAGGGGACTCTGATTAAAGGGGAGACCATCATTTTGACATAAAGATCCAAGTAAAAAATTTAGATCTAACACATACAGAGTAGTGCGTGTACTGAAAAGTTTGGAGACCCCTGATCCAGTCAATACACAGCACACTCTACCAGCAGCTGTGGCTGATATGGAAATGGTGCATACATTATTATACAGGATTTATATAGCGCCATCAGCTTACAACATGAATGTCAACAGTCTATTTTATATAAAATTGAGTCACCGAAGAGATCTTTAGAAATCACAAAACTAAAAGGAAGGGGAGAAGTTACTCACTTGATCTTTCCTTCCACTGATCGTTAAATTGCTTATTGCCCATGCAGCCTCTTTCTGAGTTCCAAAATCACCCTGTGCAGAAGGAAATGCAAAACACAATATTTAAGATATACTTCGTGTTAGAGCTACAAAAAAAAAAAACCCCACAAACAAAAAAAAACACACACGCAAACACCAACACAAATCACATTCAACTTCACCTTATCCAATAAGTGTATGATCATTGGCACAAGGTTAGCATCAATAACAGCTTGAACTTGTTGTTGGTTTCCTGCAGTGATGTTGGACAAAAACCAGACTGCCTCCTGCAACATATACATACTGCATATCAAATCATAACTAAATCACAAAATGCAACCATAATATGTCAATATGAGACAAAGTCACAATAACCTGTTAAAGCGGATTTCTACCCACTTTTACAAGGTGGTTTTAAACTAAAGACCAAAGACCACCCCTCGTACTTGGATATCCATTTTTTTTCTCATAAGTTTTTTGAAGTATTAAGTGTACTTCTGTCCTAGCTCAGCCGTGGCGCAGGACATGAGTTCTGCGGCAAGCCCTCCTCCTTCACCACTGCTGCCTTCTGGGACCTGTGACAGGTAAGTGTCCTTATTAAAAGTCAGCAGCTACAGTACTTGTATCGGACCAAAAAAAAAAAATGAACCATGTCTGTTTTTCAAGTGACTGGGTTTATCCAGTGTGAAAAAAAATGCCAGTCGCCGCACAGGCAAAAAATCAACAATTAAAATGTCCCTGAATAGTCAAACTTACAGGACAATGTGCTGAATACTTAAAATGTGATAATAAAAGACAGTCTGTGTTCAAGGCCTTTCCAAATAAATTAAAATGTACTCTTAATTGATGCTTATAAGTACACACATGTACAGAAAGTGAGAAGTACTTACCTTGTTAATCTTTTCCTTTACATGAGTAAGCAAGGCTGGGAAGTGTGACAGAGCATCACAGTTCAGAACAACTTGTGTCTGTTCATCTGTACCAGTGACAATGTTACCTACAGCTCTTAAAGCAGCAGTCTGGAGGAGGAATACAAAGCAAAAAAAAAAAAAAAAAAAAAAAAAAAAAAAAAAAAAAACACTTACTCAGCATTGCTAGAAAATACTGAAATACTTTAACAGAAATGTGTTCTGCATAATCTTTGTAAGGCTCACCTGCACTTTCACCTCTGGGTTACTTAGAAGAGGAACCAAGTTTGTCACGATTCCAGAGTCTATAACCATCTGTATTTGTTCATTACCAGCATCCGTTAAATAGGAAAGAGCCCAAACTGTGTCTACCAAAATCTAGGATAAACCAAGTTAAATTTGTTAAAAATGTTTACCCAAATATTAGGATTTGTTCAATACAAAAAGAATGTTGTACTGTGCAATTAAAATCCTTCTCTTAGAGTTCACTAACACAGAAAATTATACTGTCAGGTTATACTGCCACCTACAAGAGGATTGGACACTAGCAAACAAATTTGGTAGGCAAGCTCAGAGTAACTCCTCCTCCCCCCATCATGCAATACCAAAAGCATGATTATAAATAGAGGTGCACTCCTGAAAAAAGGACACAGGAAGCGAGTCAGAAAATTGAAAGGTGACAGGTGAGCAACAGCCAACAAAATGCAAAAAATAAAAAAAAAAAGTCTGCCTGGAAGAACCAAACTCCCAAAGCTGGCATCAGAAGAGGCTTTGGAATCTCTGAACTGAAGACCAAGTGGCTGCTTCGCAAATCTGGAAAGGTTTAGCCTGATGCCAGAGAGCCTAAGAGGTATGCACAGATCCAGTAAGAAAGGGATTCAACTCTACTAAAGTGGAAATTTAGTCAGAAAATTAAGTTATGCTAGATCACTCCAGGCTGGCCACTATTCCAGGTATGGCTATGTAAAACATAAAAATAAAAGTGTCTAATCTGTGTAAAATCCAGTAATACACTGGGGGGGGCATTTTCAGGGGCACATTAAATTTTGTAGCAAAGTCTTAATCTAGAATAGGGGTAGGCAACCTTACAGAGGTGGAGATCTACCTGAACAACATGGGAGAAGACGAAGATCACCAGGCAATGTCAACTCCTCACACCTGATTTAACCACTTACCCACTGGACACTTAAACCCCCTTCCTTTTCAGCTTTCAGTGCTCTCACATGTTGAACAACAATTAGTCATGTAACACTGTACATACATTTTTGTCCTTTTTTCCGCACAAATAGAGCTTTCTTTTGGTGGTATTTAATCACCGGTAGGTTTTTTTTTCAGTATAAATGAAAAAAAAAGATGAAAAATTCTGAACAAAAAACCACCACTATTTTTCTTTGTTATTAAATTTTGCAAATTAGTAATTTTTCTTCATAAATTTTGGCCAAAATTTATACTGCTACATATCTTTGGTAAAAAAATAACCCAAATAAGTGCATATTACTTTGTCTTTGTAAAAGTTTTATAGTCTACAAGCTATGGTGCAAATTACTGAAAATTGATCACACTTTATGTACTGACGGCCTCTCATTTCTTGAGACACTAACAAGCCAGGAAAGTACAAAAAAACCCCATGACCCCTTTTTGGAAAGTAGACATTCCAAAGTATTTAGTAAGAGGCATAGTGAGTTTTAAAGTTGTATTTTTTCCCCACAAGTCTTTGCAAAATAAAGATTTTCTATTTAATACTACAAATTTAATCAATGTAAATACACGATTGCAGTACACCTAAATTGCTTTATATAGCCCACACTAAGGTGGGAGACAGACAAAGCCTCCCAAGTTCATAACAAGTCCAATTCTAGCGATAAATGAAAGCTGCTGACACCTTTGGAAGAGCTGGCAATCAATCAGGAGGCCAACAACTGCAGGCATTAACAAGCAATCATTAAACACAGGTTTGTCTATGCAACACTTGCATGGACGTTAAGCCCAGGAGCCTGTCAATTAAATGTTGCAGGATCCACCTTTAATGTTTCTAGTTCAGCCTAGGGGTGGGTTATTGCCAAAAGGAAATTACAGAAAGTCCTGATTAAATCACAGCAGACCCCACTAGGCCGTCACCTCCCCTTGCTGGAAAGAAGGAGAGTGTAATTGATGGTAAACATGGAGTAAGCAGACCCCAGTAGCTCTGCACATGCACAAGTGTAACCTAAATGTAGGAAGGAGTTAACAGGTTGCAGCTTCTGCTGATCTCTGACTCTAGCCAGCACTCTGCTCTGCAGATTGACAAGCATTGGGGTCTCTGCCTCCAAAATTACCACACTAATGGTGGACAGGAACACAAATCACATTTACCCTGTGCTTGTAGGTGGCATGCAAACACCCACAGCAACCAATACCCTTTTCTACCCTTCTCAAAGAGGACATCCTCCTTCGGGTAACCCCACACACTGCCTCCCCACAGTACAGGTATGGTAGGAAGGCGAGCTATAGGAAAAAAACTCCAAACATCCTACCTTGGAGCCATTTGCAAAATTCATAGCAGGTGCCATGGCAGAATCAGACCACATGGTGTAGCTTTGCTGACCAGATTTAAGGCCCGCCCAAACGATACGAAAGTTGGAACTAAAATTTCAGCCGAACGATCTGCCCATTTTCGGATCGTTAGTATGGTGCTTTCGGCAGTCGATTCCAACATACCAAAAGCTGGATGTGCAGACTAAAATTTTTGTTGTAAATGAATGCAACGTCCGATTTTCATTTAATCAGTACCGTTTTCATATGAAAAAAAAAAAAAAAAAAATCCTAAGAGCAAGACTGCGCATGCTCAGAAACGAAAGAATACATACAAAACTGTTTAACACATTACGTCACTGCTGAAGTTGAATTCTGTCGTACAAGAATTTTCATCTGGTGGGTAACATCACTTTTGACATGAGACTAGCATGCAACAAAAAACAGGCGAACGGTCGTCCGAAAATCTGATAGCGTGTACGAGGCTTAAGTCTGCCGTAATACTCCTAGGAAGATCCAGGTCCACCTACTGCTTCATCCCTCACCTGTTTGCACTCCCTCCCTGGCATCTGTGGATGATGGCACCAGGGTAAAAAAATGCAGACCCAAAATATAGCTGTCCATTCAGGGGGACCTACAGCTTTGCAGGCTGCATTCTGTCCTGGCCTAGGCACCATAGTTCACCTGCCTCAGCAGATATGCTCCCTTCCCATCTGGTAGTAGTCAGAGACCCCGAATGCCTCTACTTAAGACTCAGCAATGCAGTTCTTTCTCCAAAAAATAGGTTAAGCCAGTGGCCATAATCCATCTATATCAAGCAGCAGCAAACATGAGTAGCTCAGCCAGCAACCGAAGCTTGATTAAAATGTGAGTTAGGCCTGGTTCACTCCTATGCAGGTTGCATATTCCAGGTGCACTATGAGTTTTTCAATACATGTTTTTAATCTATTGATGTCTATAGAAACAAACCAGAAAAGTCAATGGCCCTTTCCATAAAATGCACAGATGTGAACGTGACCCATAGGAAACCATGTTAAAATAGACTGTAGTGCGTTTCTGCAAAACTAAAATAACGCACTAAAAAATGCATAGGCGTGAACCAGGCCTAAGTGAAGGCTTCATTATAGCCGTGGCGCCCAAGGGGATAGCTGCTTCTCCTCTGGCGGAGAAGGAACCTTGTGGAAAGCCAAGAAGGTAATGGGAAGGTCCCACGGCTAGGATACTTAAGCTGGCCATACACCATACAATTTTCTTATTCAATTTCCTTTGGATTTACCTTCAACTATGTAGTGCAAGGGCCTGCCTGATTGCATTCACATTGAAAGTTTTTAGGTTTGACCTCATATTATATGGTTTTGGTAAATCTAAAGGAAAGTTGTACAAGAAAATTGTATAATGTATGGCCAGCTTTACAAAAGTAGCCTAAAAAACCCCAGATATGCGATCCCTCCAAGAAGGCCCCTGCAACTAGCACGAAGGCTTGAGGGAAACAAACCATTTAGATGTTCCTGCTAGGCCGGAGAAAACACAAATACCGAGGACACTAGGTGACTGCTTTTTATTTGATTGTGGATGATGGGTTTCTGGTTTTAGGTGGGTGGAAACACCCATGTGCTGTCCTGAAAGATGAAATGGGGGAAAAAAAAAAAAAAAATGTCCATCCTCCCAGACGCTAACAAAAACCGACATACTGGGAGTAGAAGGGGTTATTCTGGGCTCACCTATAATTTTTGTTTTGCAGTGTTCAATCCTCCAGTAGGCAGCAGTATAGGACATCCCATGCCCATCAATGGGCAAGAATGAAAAATGTGTTTTAGCATCTTCAGTTCATTCTAGGTGAATGTGGATCAAGTTAGTTCTGCTATATGGGATGCCCTGAATCCTTGGGAAATCCAATACACAAATACTATCCCAAATGCGGGAATAACAGCCAGGTCCCATTCCCTCTTAAAACATATTTACACTTTTGCAGCCAAAACTACTTTATATTTGTTACATCTTCATAGCACAACCTAAAAATATTTAAAGAATGTCAACCCAGAATTTCCCAATATATGCCTGCTGTACCATGCACTTGTATAAAAAAGTATCCTGTGCTCTTTGTATTGCTTTGAGTGAAATCCCTGGCGTTCTTGCCAGTCCCTCTGCTTTCTTAATAAAAAATGACCACACTAAACATTTACTTGCTCTAGGCCAAAAAAATAAATAAATTATACTACACCACTTTATACTAATGAATATACATTTCATATTTAATTACAGAATAGCACTCTACCATGTGTGCTTTGGTATCCTTACCCATTCTGAAGCCGATGAGCATTATGCACATGCCAGTAATTTGCTGCCCTTAAGTTCTAATGATCTTTATTATGTGCAAACTGGTGAGAGTTATGCAATACAGTCACCAAGGAGCATCTAGGAGGGGATATAGATATATCTAACGCTTATTCAGATACTTACATTGACATCTGTGTGGTGGATAAGGACACACAGCGCAGGGAGAATCTATAAGATACAGGATTACCAAATATAATTATTCAAGAATTAAAAATGCATTTCAACATAAATAGGGGTGGTGCCCTTTGGTCAGATTACAGATACACATTGTAAAGCATATCTGTTAGAGATTTAGGGTTTAAAGGTCATCAGGGAGACCCAACAAAGGGCCATAATCACAGGAATTGCTGCGTAATAGCCCCTTAGTTTGCAACAGTCCTCAGATGCACTCCGAAATCAGCAATGTAATTTCAGAGTCCCCCTGTATAACCCAACACACACACATCTAAAACACTCACACTTAATATTAATACAAACATTTTTATATGTATATAAATTAAATGTATAGACTACAAACATCTAACATTTTTTTTCATATGTATATAATACTAATGACTCATTCTCACAACACCCAATACCTCTATGTCATCATTTCCAAGAGCAAAACGTTCCAAATAAATATATATTATATCTGCCATGCATTACCTCCTGTATGGTTTCCATAGGTGGAGGAGGATCTTTATGGCGACACAGATTTACCATTACCCAGGTGACATTTCTCAAGAAAGTAATAGGAATAGTGGGACTGATGAAAGACAGCAAAGGCTTGACCACTCCAAGGCTGATAACATAATCCCGACACTGAGGCCCATCACCTGTTCACCGTGACAATAAATTAAAGTAGTTGTGGTTGTGAACATACAAATGTTAGACACTTTCTAATACAGTTAGAACTATGCAGGCACCATAGCTGCTTTTTGCTATTTTTTAAAAAAATAGCTTTTTTTTTTTTAGAAGTTTAAAAAGTTCTGTTATGTGACTATGCTTCTCTTTTTCCTGATAGTGTGCGGGGGGTTACAGGACACCGTGCCTGTATTCCATAGTCTGTTAAGTCTGAGGCAAGATGCTAGCTGTGCTTGAGCAGGGGGCGTGTTCAAGAGGCAGATTGATCGGGAGGGGGGTGTGTAGCAGAGGCAGGCTATAATTAGTCTAAGGACATGCTGGCTGAACTACCCAATTCAGGCATGCTGTGTGTCTGCACAGTGTCCTGTAAATGGCCAGCCAAAGGATGCAAACTGATCATGCAAAGCACAGATTGGCTTCTGTGCTTTGTGTGGTCCGTTTAGATCGAGGAAAGGCAACCTACAGGATTAACCACATACTGCAGATGAAGACTATGATTTATAAAATATAAATGAAAAAATATTATGCTGCGCTATCTCCTGATGTTCTTCCCAACACTGAATTTAAAGTACCAACATTGCAGTATTAAAACTAAAAAAATAATATATAGAATGTGATAACACAAGAATATAGCAAAAACATTTATATTATCCTGAAGGACTTTATATACATCAGTGATGTGCATCTCATTCTACAGACAAAATAAAATATAATATAGTGGTTCTCAACCTGGGGGTCGGGACCCCCTTGGGGGTCAAATGACGATTTGCCAGGGGTCACCCAATCCTGGGCTGTCCCTGGAGCCCGCTGCCGCCTAGCTGGGCTGTCCCTGGAGCCCGCTGCCGCCCACTCAGCCTCTTCGCAGCTGCCCATTCAGTTCACAGCATGGCTGGGGGGCAGAGACTAGAGGTCAGCTGACTGGTGAGGAATGTGAAGTGGGAGGGAGTGGGGGAGACCCTGTCTCCTGATTTCGGCATAGGTGTCACTGCTGCGAGACATCACAGAGCTGGAGACAACGTGAAGCCGGAGTCAGTGAGTAACACTACCTGTGATTATAGTTGCCATTAAAAGTCCCCACTACAGTTCTCAGATCAGCTGATGACCTTGATCAAGAGCATCTAAGTTGACTGATCCCACCACTCCACCAGCACTGCTACTAATCCCATTCCCCCCACCAAGGAGTAAGAGAAGGAATAAAAATAGAGAGTACATGGAATGGAGAGGAAAAGAGGGGGAAGAACAAAGAAAAAAAGGGAGAGAAAGAATAAGAGAAATAACAAGAAAGGCGGCTAGAGAGAGGGATGAGGAAAAAAAAGAAATTAGGATAGAGAGATAAAAGGGAAACAAAGGAGAACAAAGAGAGAGAGAGTTTTACATCCTAAAATGTACCATAAGGGTTTTTAATATTGTATGAGTGGAAGGGACTCAGGGAGAGCTAAATGTCCGTGGGCTAGGGGCGCAAATTACTTGTCTTGCCTTGGGTGCTGACAATCCACACTACGAAAATAATTTTACTGTTAAGGGTCCCCACAACTTGGGAAGTTTTATCAAGGGGTCACGGCACTAGGAAGGTTGAGAACCACTGTCCTAGAGAATATATAAATGGGGCCACAAACGTGAATCATAAAGTGCTATAGTGCTAAAAATAGCGACGTCTTGATCAAACGAGGGTCAAATAGATATCTAGTCCTTGTTAGATATTTAATGGTGATTTCATAAAAACAATGTGTTGCGGTGTCTGCACTCAGGTGCTCCCCCCACCCTCAGGCAATGGCCGCTCACCTCAGAGCGTGTGACCTCGCAATTAAGTCCAGTTAACCACACATGTGAATCCCCTTAGGGATTCTAAGTTAGCTGTATGGTCCCAAACGGCTCACTGGTGCTGTGTTCCTCATGCAAATAGTAAAAAGAAACTCCATAGCGTGATACTGTTTTAACACAATTTATTGTACAAACAAAAAGCCCCAGTACAAGGTACCCACACGGGTTAGGTGCATTGAGTGCACCACTCAATGTGCTTAAAACGCTGGGTTTTGGTTGAGGTCGTATGTGTGTCCTCTGAGGCAGACCAGCTGCCTCCTACACCGTCCTGTCCCCTCCCCTACACGTGAGGATACAAGGAAAATTTTTTTATCTTCCTCAGGGGGATTTCGAATCATCCCCATGAGGGACGATATGCCCCTTCCCCCGATTGCTCTGTCAAAATCGATGGCACAACTATAAGCCCATCCCGAAATGCCAAGGTTCTAGGTGTAGTCCTGTACTCTGAACTCTCCTTTAAAGCACCATGTCCAATCACTGTCCAAATCCTGCCGCCTCAACCTCTGCAACATCTCAAAAATACGCTCCTTTCTAACCAATGACACAACAAAGCTCTTAATTCACTCGCTGGTCATCTCTCGCCTCAACTACTGCAACTCCCTTCTCATCGGCTTACCTCTACATAGTCTATCACCTCTACAATCCATCATGAATGCTGCTGCCAGATTCATCCACCTTACCAATCGCTCTCTCTCTGCTACCCCTCTGTCAATCCTTCCACTGGCTTCCGCTCGGCCAAAGAATTAAATTCAAAATACTAACAACTACGTACATAGCCATCCACAATTTAGCCCCCAGCGACATCACTAGCCTAGTCTCTAAATACCAACCTACTCGTTCTAATCGTTCCTCTCAAGACCTCCTGCTCTCTACTCCCTTGTCACCTCCTCCCATGCTCGCCTCCAGGAATTTTCCAAAGACTCTCCAATCCTATGGAATGCCCTACCTCCATCTGTCCACTTATCTCCTACTCTATTAGCTTTTAGACGATCCCTGAAAACCTCGCTCTGAGAAGCCTACCCTACCCACACCTAACAGTTTTTTAAATTTTCTCCATCAGCTCACCCCCCACAGTTATTACCTATTGTTTCCACTTGACCCTCCCTTCTAGATTGTAAGTTCTAACGAGCAGGGCCCTCTGATCCCTCCTGTATTGATAGTGTACTGTCTGCCCTCATGTTGTAAAGCGCTGTGCAAAACTGTTGGCGCTATATAAATCCTGAATAATAATAATAATAATAATAATAAGACCCTCGTTTCATCAAGATGTAACTATTTTTTGCACTATAGCACTTTTATGATTCACGTTTGTCGCACCATTTATATATTCTCTAAGAGTTTGTTTTATATTTTGTCTGTGATGCACATCACTGAATATCACAGCAACAAAGGACTTTATATACATTTTTTTGCTATATATTATATTTTCTTGTTATTTTATCACGTTCTATATATTTTTTAGTTTTAATACTGCAATGTTGGTACTTTAAATTCAGTGTTGGGCAGAATATCAGGAGACAGCGCAGCATAGTATTTTTTATTTTATATTGTCTTCACACGGCTTTATGAGACGTGATTAGTGCTAGTAGCTATCACTACGCACCAAATAATTTTGTTTATTATTTATAATAGGTAGCTCACAAGATCTTAGTTTGATCAAGATCATAGTTTGTTTTAACGATCTATAAAATAAACATGAATAAATATATATATTTATTTAGGGTAACAGACATTTAAGGCCAACTGGATTATTAGATCTTCAGACAAAGGAGTAGAACAATTCAACAGGAAAGAGTAGATCGAGCTACAAAAAGGCGGAAATACAAAAAAAAAACTTACCAATTATATTTCCCAGTGCCCACACAGCTTGCTCACATACATTCTGATGGGGGGAATGCAGAAGCCTCAAAAAAAGAGGAACAGCATCTAAAAAGATAAAATCAAACACAATGTGTTAAATGCAGGGGCACAAAACATCCATTATCATTGGTCAATACCTGTAGTAAAATGTTGACTGACATTTATATATTTGATTCAAAATATGTTCCAACACACGAGTCAAAAACTAAATAAACATGAAAACAATACAACTAAAATATCTAAAGCCACATTTTTTCCCCATGAATTTTGAATGGATTAGAAAATAGTTGAAACCTTTGTCAGGTTATTTGCCATCTGTTTCCCATTACTTCCTGAAAAAAGGCAGAGGAAATATCTCCAAAACCAGGGACCATCCTGGTTTAAAAATACTTTAATGCAAGCATGTTCAAGTGTGTGTGGCAGCAGTGAGAATGGCCCCAAAATTATTTTGCAGAATGTAGATTCAACACCAGTCTACCTAGCCTTTTTGAATAGAATGAAGAATTTGTCACATCAAAATCCTGCACCAAGATGGTTCTGGGGTGAATGCTGGCTACACTTTTCCATAATTGGTCACTTTAATACACGGAGCCATTTGTCTTAATAAAAGAAGAAGGTTAAACTGGTTGTAAGTCGCGGATGGAGGTGAAAAAAAAAAAAAAAAAAAGAAAAAAAGAAGAGAACCTGTAAGACAATGGCATAATGTGCTAGTATGCATCGTACTAGCACAGTATGAAATGCTTGCCTTGGAACAAAGCCCTCAAGCACTGTACTGCCACCACAGAGGGCCGACATCTTTCCCTGGTCTTGCTTCCAGGTTTGCGAGCTCCGGCTGGCTATATGACTGGCCACAATGACGTCACCCCCCGCACATGCGCATGGGAGCACTTCGTTCCGGCACAAAGCTCTGAAGGTCCGGCTGCATTCAGGGTGAATATCTCTTAAACTGTGCATGTTTAGATTTTCATTTTACCTGTAGGCCATTATAGGCTTACCTGTAGGTAGTTTACTCCCGCTTTAATTTAACCGCAGCTTTTCAACAGCACTACTTCAACTTGTTAACAGGATTCCTCAATCAAGAACTAAATATAGGCGAGCATATGGCAATTTTTAAATTCAATGGTCACAAACCTTTGAAAAATGTTCCATGATGCCAATATTTGTCCACATAAAAAACTGATTTTACCTGTGTGCATCATGATGCAACTTCAAAAAGGAGAAAAAAAAAAACTAACCATCTGTGTGGCTGACGTTTGTAGTAAAAGTAAACATTGACCACAATATACGTCTGACACTTCCAAGAGTATAGGATTCCTTGTGTGCCACCGCAGAGCGATTCATCTTGAAGGTCCCCACACCTAGGCCTACTGTGTGCTGCTGTGCAGTTTTAAATGTGTCACTATTTTTATGTTGTGTTTTTACGTAAAAAAGAAAATTATAGAATTATTTGCTGGTAATTTGGAATGCTTCAGTTAAATTAAATTACACATGCATTTTACCAAGCTACTATTTCTATGGGTTCATAAAACTCTCGGGTGGAGGCACCGCCACCTTCGGTAAGGGAATCAGGAAGTACAACAAAGGAGGCGCCGGATATCTATGCCCGGAAGTGGGAGCAAGTACCTGGATTATACAGGTATCTGCTCCCCCTCCCCCCCTGAAAGGTGCCAAATGTGACACCGGAGGGGGGGGGGGGGGGGTATTCCGAAAAGCGGAAGTTCCATTTTCGGGTGGAACTCCGCTTTAAAACACAAAGATCTAAATTTTTCATCTCAAGTCCCTAGGTTTTGCAATAGTAAAAGTAAATTGGTTGCAAACCCAAACCAAATAAAGTATTATATTGCAGCTCACTAATCATTAGATGTGGTGGCTGAATTTGTTTTCTTTTAAAGTTTCTCTCGCCCCCCCCCCCCCCCCCACTGTTTTCACCTAGCAGATTTATATACACTAACGAACTGAAGTGGAACTCAAGCTAACACTTTAGTCTACATTCATCACATGGCAGTAAACATGTTACTCATCTCATTACACTTTTTTCCTAGAAAACCTTCCTGCGTATTGATCAGTAAATACTTGTAAAAGTAAATTTTTTCTTTCTCCTTCACATGGCCATGTGAATGTAGCCCTATCAGCCGATACAGCAAACCATTTTCCTACTTTTGGAATAAAGCTTTTAAATAAATAAAATCTGGATTATTTTAAAGTACCCTTGTCAGTGGTAATAAGTTTATCTAAAACCTCTAATGCCCTGTACAACCGGTTTTGCTGTCGGAATAAACTCTGAAGGTTTTTACGACGGAATTCCGCTCAAGCTGTCTTGCATAAACACACGGTCACACCAAATTCCGACCGTCCAGAACGCGGTGACGTACAACATGTATGACGGAGGTAGAAAACGGAAGTTCAATAGCTTCCGTCTCGTAATTGCTTCAGAGCATGCGCCGTTTTTGGTGCGTCGGAAAAGCATACAGACCAGCGTTTTTTCCGATAGTAATTTGTTCCGTCGGAAACATATAGAATGTTTTCTAAGTCTGTCTGAATTTGCGACAGAAAAAGTCCGATGGGGCATACACACGGTCGGAATATACGATGAAAAGCTCCAATCGGACGCTTTCTGTCGGAAATTACGCTCGTGTGTATGCGGCATAACAGTTTGCATAACACTTATGCAGCCAAAACAAAATGTTTGCTGTTGCTTTACCTGCATTCTACTGCAGGGATAAAAGTAAATGTGATCAAAGCCTTGCTTGGTGAGAACACAGATGGTAAAGATTTAACAAAGCCAAAACACCAATTCATAAGCAGCCTGATATTCACACAGGACAACAAAGCAAACACACACTAATTTCATGTCTTTTATCTAACTCATATATATACTGACGTGATTGGACCACCGCTTGCGTTTGTTCAGATGTTCCTGAAGCAATGTTTGTTAGAGCCCAAGCAGCTTCAAACTGGAGAGAGGGGCTGAAGAGAGAAAGATGGGCAATGAGTAACTAAAAACATAGGTATGCTCAAATAACATAACACAAACTTACTTACTTGTCATCTCTTTCCAGACAGTGAACCAATATTGGTAAAATTCCTGATTTAATCAAATCATCAATTGGTGGATTCCGATCACTGGACAAGAGTTTCCTGAACAAAAAAAACACATAAATAAATCCAAGTATAAAAGTAATTTAGAGCAAAGCGTGCGGATTTGGGTAATTGGGGGTGGGGGAGATTAGGAATAAGGTCTACAGCCTGTTTTGGCCTTTATACACAAAGGTTTTACCTTGCAGCCTGGACAGCACTAAGCTGAATTCCTTGGTGGTCGCTAGATGCATTCTGTAACAAGAGGAGACAGTTAAATACAAGAAAAAAAGGTCAAGCAATGAAAATAAACACCATACAAGCAATACACTACCTGCACAATTGCTTCCAAAGATGTGTTTTGCTGAAGAGAAAATAAAAAAAAAAACAGATCAGTTTTATTGTACCATGCTACAAAACCATAAACATTTCTAACAACTTTTGGTAGGGATGCACCGATATTAGTTTTTTTCAGATCGAGTACTGATAATTTTGTATCAGCATGAGTACCTGAGGAAAAGTATACCTTTTTTTTTTTTAGTGCGGTGCGATTTGAGCCCATACAAAATGAATGGGCTCAAATCACACTGCAAAAAATTAAAATAAAATTGCATGTGATTTGAACAGGAAGGCAGTGCAATTCCTGTCCAAATCACATGCGGTTTCACACACTGCTCCTGTGAACCCAGGCTAAAGTCACTATGACAAGCCTGGGTTCACACAATGGAGCAGGAAACCGCATGTGATTCAGACAGGAATCGCACTGCATTCCTGTTGCAATCAAATGCAATTTTAGCCCATTCATTTTGTATGGACTCAAATCACACTGCACGAAAAAGTTATCGGAACATTCGAACGATTACAAGTACTCAGGCAAATGCTTAGTATCGGCAGAGATAATCGGTGCAGCTCTACCATTTAGCGCAGCTTAACAGGTTAGTATAAAGTCACATTCCTTTCCATATACAGTGCCTTGCAAAAGTATTCACCCCTCTTGGCATTTTTCATGTTTTGTTGCCTCACAACCTGGAACTAACATGGATTGTTTGAGGATTCGCATAATTTAAATTTACAGAACATGCCCACAACTTTTAAGATTTTTTTTTTTTTATTGTGAAACAAATAGGACAAAATAACAGAAAAAAAAAATCAATGTGCATAACTATTCATCCCCCTAAAGTCAATACTTTGTAGAGCCACCTTTTACAGCCATCACAGCTCCAAGTCGCTTTGGATAAGTCTATGAGCTTGCCACATCTTACCACTGGGATTTTTGCTCATTCCTCCTTTCAAAACTGCCCTCTCCTTCAAGTTGGTTTGCGCTTGTGAACAGCAATCTAAGTTTGATCACAGATTTTCTATTGGATTGAGGTCTGGGCTTTGACTAGGCCAGTCCAACACATTTACATGTTTCCCCTTAAACCACTCAAGTGTTGCTTTAGCAATGTGTTTGGGGTCATTGTCCTGCTGGAAGATGAACCTCCGTCCTAGCCTCAAATCACACACACAGAGTGGTACAGGTTTTGCTCAAGAATATCTCTGTATTTAACACCATCCATCTTTCCCTCAACTCTGACCAGTTTTCCAGTCCCGACTGCTGAAAAACATCCCCACAGCATGATGCTGCCACCACCATGTTTCACTGTGGGGATGGTGTGCTTTGAGTGATGTGATGTGTTGGGTTTGTGCCAGACATGGTGTTTTCTTTGATGGCCAAAAAGTTCAATTTTAGTCTCATCAGACCAGAGCACCTTCCTCCATACGTTTTGGGAGTCTTCCACATGCCTTTTCGCAAACTCAAAACGTGCCATTTTGTTTTTTGCTGAAAGTAATGGCTTTCTCCTGGCAACTCTGTCATAAAGCCCAACACTATGGAGTGTACAGCTTATTGTTGTCCTATGTACAGATACTCCAGTCTCTGCTGTGGAACAGTGCAGCTCCTCCAGGGTTACCTTAAGTCTCTGTGCTGACTCTCAGATTAATGGCCTCCGTGCCCAGTCTGAGTTTTGGTGTGCGGCCGATTTTGGCAGGTTTGGTTGTGCCATGTTCTTTCCATTTGGTTATGATAGATTTGATGGTGCTCCTAGGGATCATCAAAGATTTGTATATATTTTTTTTTTATAACCTAACCCCGAATTGTACTTCTCAGCAACATTGTCCCTTACTTGTTTGGAGAGTTCTTTGGTCTTCATGGCAGTGTTTGGTTAGTGGTGCCTCTTGCTTAGGTGTTGCAGCCTCTGGGGCCTTGCAAAAAAGGCGTGTATATGTAATGACAGATCATGTGACACTTAGATTGCACACAGGTGGACATTTCACTAATTATGTGACTTCTGAAGGTAATTGGTTGCACCAGAGCTTTTTATGGGCTTCATAACAAAGGGGGTGAATACATATGCACACATTGTCAATTATCAGTATTTTTACTTTTTTTAAATTTTTTTAATTGTTTTATGTATTTTATATTTTTTCTAATTTTACAAACTTAGACAAGTGTGTTCTGATCCATCACATATAATTCAGATTAAATAAAACACTGAACTAAAGGCTATAATGTAACAAAACAGGTAACAGGGGGGGGGGGGGGGGGGTGAATACTTTTGCAAGGCACTGTAGCTGTTAACTTGCAGAGGTTTGTATTAACATGCAAAGATATAGATTCAGCCTGATTTACAGGATAGGAAGAAGAGCTGGCAACCAAGCCTGCAACATAGAATCAGCCATTTAAAAAAAACCACAAAAACAAAAACTTACCACTTTGAATTCTGCATCAACATCCGAGTCCTCACAGACATCTTCCTGGGGAACGTTTCTCCTTTTCAACAAGTGCTCATCCCTTTTATTCTATACAAAAAGAAACAAACATGGTCACGTTAACGGCTTTGAAATGTGCAACTTTAAAATTTCCACTCGATAGATGCAGAACACAGCAGGAAAAAAAAAAAAAAAAAAAAAAAAAAAAAAAAAAAAAAAAGCACCTTGGTGTAGCAGTTTTGGTATAGAAAATTAACAAAAAAAAAAAGTGACAAACTTCCTGGTAACTATTCTATTGAAAGCTCTCTATGGCTGCGCTTACAAAAGAGATTGCCCCACCTATAAATTTAAAAGTACAGCCTGAGCTTTTTAGGCTGGGCTTTTCCTCTGGGTCACAGAAGTACAATTCGTTTTGCACTCTTGTGACCCGTTTTCAGGGGAGAGCGGTCTGAAGTCCGATTACTGCTGACGTCATTGCCATTAGTCGAGACAGCACGTCATCCCGACTTCCCAAGTCTGGACCTGCCAGCTGCCATGATTGATGGCAGTCTCAGCGAGCCGCTAAAACGGCCGCTTCCCGCCCCTCCACAGCTCAGCACGCCAATGAGCATGGAGAAAGTCAGCAGCTCTCCTCTGGGATCTGTGAAAACAGAGCCATCGGCAATGTTCGGTGGCTCAGTTCTCTGTGCAGACGGCGGGGGACAGATGCGGCATCCACATACTTAAAGCGGAGTTCCACACAAAAATGGAACTTCCGCTTTTCGGAACCCTCCCCCCCTCCGGTGTCACATTTGGCACCTTTCAGGGGGGTGCAGATACCTGTCTAAGACAGGTATTTGCACCCACTTCCGGCATAGACTCCCCATGGGAGTCTATGCCTCTTCCTGTCCCCACCGCGCTGTCTGCTGGGAACACACAGCTCCCAGGAGAGAGCGGGGACCACTTGGGACGCGCAGCGCGACTCGCACATGCGCAGTAGGGAACGCTTCACATTCTGATTCCCTCACCTAGGATGGCGGCGGCAGCTGCCGAGAACCGAGCGGGTTCTTGGCGTCCCCTGCCGACATCGCTGGACCCTGGGACAGGTAAGTGGCCATGTAATAAAAGTCAGCAGCTGCAGTATTTGTAGCTGCTGGCTTTTAATATTTTTTTTTTTTTTGGCAGTGTGGGTGAACCCCCGCTTTAAGTAGGAATCAAAATTAAAAAATAAACCCATACTTCTCTTAAGACAGAAGGTAGTTCAAAACTCCCTGCCTTACCCAACAATCTCAACACATTCCAAATAAGGTACGGGGGATTGGGGGGGGGGGGGGGTAGTATAATAGGGAACTAGAAAACAGTAAAAAGGAGGATTAAGTTTAGTGCCGCATTACACCATTCATCCCCCACGACAGCCAAGGGAATCTGTATATTAGCTTCAGAAGCAAAATACTACAACTGAGGAAGGGAACTGTATATACTGTGTATTTCATTAAACTATTTAAATGCTACACCAATCCTGTATATGTGAAGCTTACTATATAAAAAGGTCCTTAGACTGAGACCATAAACACCCCTGGGCTTAAATAGAGCAAAGCCAGTAGGTATCGGGCCACAGTATCCAAACCCATGCAAATACAAACCAGATTTATTAACCACTTACCCACAGGGCGAATTCAAGCACTCCATGTAAAAATCTTTTTTTTTGCTAGAAAATTACAGTACTCAGAAGAACCCCCAAACATAAGATTTTTAGCAGAAAAGTTAATCCAATTTTTTGTATACCGTGAAAGACACCGATTAAATAGATACCTCAAACGCCACGCATTAAAATTGCGCACACTTATGGTATGGCACCAAACTTCAGTACTTAAAAAATCCTCCATAGACTGTGCTTTAAATTTTTTTTTACAGGGTACATTTTTAGAGTTAGAGGTCTAGTGCTAGAATTGTTGCTCTCGCTCTAACGTTTGCAGCGATATCTCACGTGTGGTTTGAATGTTGTTTACATACGCGGGCGCGACCTACGTATGCGTTTGCTTCTGCATGCGAGCTCGCGGGGACACTAATTTTTTTTTCTATTGTTTATTTTTACACTTTCCCTTTAAAAAAAAAAAAATGTGATCACTTTTATTCCTATTACAAGGAATGTAAACATCCCTTGTAATAGGAACTGTGCGTGATCTATCCTCTTTCTGGAGAGATGTGGGGTCTATAAGACCCCACATCTCTCCCCAGGCTGGAAAGCATCAGATCAACAAAAAAAAAAAAAAACCCGAACGATCTGATGCTTTCCTGCCGTTTACCAGGCTTTGTTTACTTACGCCGGCCCAGACGTGACATAACGTCATGCCCGGCCCTCCGAGAGTAAGAGATTGCCAAGGACCATCTGTCCCTCAGAAATCTCTATGGCTATCTACAGGTGACCCAGGAGGCACTGGAGGGCAGGAGGGGGTGACAACATCCCCTCTTGCCGCCTGTAAGAACGATCAAGCGGTTGAACGGCCACTAGGATTGTTCTGGTGAAGGGAATTGCCAGCAGAGAAAAAACAGCAGGCATCATGCAGATATCCCCACTGAAAGACCAGGACGTCGTGTGACGTTAAGTGGTTAAAGACATAACTAAAGGGTTAAATGCTTGCTACTTACTAGTCAGGTGGTTAACGAGTCAATTCATATCCAAAGATCTAAGTTTACCCACAAGAAGAAAAAAAAAAAAAAAAAAAAAACACACCACACATGTGTAAAACAAAGTACATATGAAGTTTACCTTTCTTAGTTCCACAACAACTTCATTTCTCTGTCTTCTCATGCTCTGCAAAATAAAAAGAAAATGTATATATTAAAATTGAATCTATAAAAAAAGTAAAAGCATACAATCTGTTTGCATAGACACAGGGAACACTGCAGGCAATGAGCCCTGCAGGCTACAAAAGGAAGAAATATAGAATTTCATATATACAGTAAAACACCCTCATCTCTTGGGCAACTACACAAACCTTACATTTCCAGATAGGCACGTATGCGTACTACAGTTAGGCCGGCCATAGATGGTTCAAATCTATGTGGGAGTTCCATTGCTCTAGTGCAACAAGGCCATGTTTTGGGAATTAGATAAAATAGCTGTCGAAAATACCAAGCCATTGACTCAGATTTAAAGCACCTGTGCAAGATAAAAGGAAAAACCTGCAAACATGGCCTGTTGAGGGTACTTGAGGACTGAGGTTGAGAACCACTGCTCTAGTGCATTGGGGTGCCACTGAAAATGATAGGGCATCAAGCACATTAATGCATGTAACGCGCATTGAGGAATGTGCACCACGTCGGAAAAAGTATTAACCCAGCCTTTCACTTACAATGGATTCACAGCTATGCATTGTGGTAAAACATGCTTTTATCACAACACACATGTATATGGGTTGTCATTAAAGCATCACTAAAGCCAAAACAGGAAATCCCTCCAAAAAGGGAGGGAATGCAAGAGTACCAGACCTGGAAGTGTCCCCATTGGAAAATTTCCTCTCTATGCCTGTTCTGATGTCAACCCAAAATGCAGGGCTTTTCTTTCAACTATACTGGTAAAAAGGACAAAGTGAATCTCTCGAATTGGGGGGGGGGGGGGGGGTTTGGGACACAAACAGCGATAAAACCTGAAATTTACAAATGCACCAAAACATTTAGGCTGAAAATTGTGTTAGCAGAATGCCGATAACAGAAAAAGTTTGACGCAAATTAACTGCGATTTTACCATAATTACTGTAGAAGATTACCGATAGGGCCAAAACCTGACCTCTGATTGTACTCAAAGCCAACTTGATTTCCACAGCTGACTGTAGAAAAGAGAATTCTCCCAATCACATATTTCTGAGGATGCCATTTTCTGGCTTCACACCAATCAATAAGATTTCCAGACCTTATGATAAATCCTTCCTAGTGACAGCTTTTCTAGCATTCACTAGAGTAGACACCACGGTCCTTTAACACCCTGACTTCAATAGCCATGCTGGAATATAGGACCTTGAGACAGTAGATTGGGGCAATGTGGAAGCGTCCATGGCCCGTCTAATCGTCAGGCTCATAATCTCTGGAAAACCAGGGCCTTCTGGGCCAGGCTGGTGCCACCAGAATGACTGGAACCCCCTCTCTCTGAATCCTGCACAACAAATGTGAAAGGAGAGGGATCGCAGGGAAAAGCATAAACCAGGGAGTACTGGCTCCATGGAACTATAAGAGCATCTCTTGTTCGAGACACAAACTGCTGTAGCTTGTTGTTGAACCTGGATGCCAGTAGGGCGACCTCTGGCCATCCCCAACTGGCAAATTTCCTGGAACACCTCTGGGTGTAGGGACCATTCCCCCAGGCAGATCGGCTGGCAGCTGAGATAATCTGCCTTCCAGTTCTCTACTCCCGGGGTATGGACTGCCGATATAGGCACATGTCCCTCTGCCCAGGCTAGTATGTAGTTCACCTCCTTCAGAGCTGAACGACTCCTGGTACCGCCTTGGTGGTTTATATAGGCCACTGCTGTGGCATTATCGGACTGAACACTGATGGGGCAGTCCTGAAGCTCCACCGTCCAGGACTGCAGGGTCAGATGTACTGCCCATAATTCTAGGACGTTGATGGGCAGGGTCTGCTTTGTCCCTGACCATTTCCCCTGAGCTGTGAGGCTGTCTAGGGTTGCTCCCCAGCCTGAGAGATTGGAATCTGTAGTCAGTACTCTCCATGTTACCAGGAGAAAGGATTTTTTCTTTCACAAGTTCTGATCCTGCAACCACCAGTTTAGGCTTAAGCATGCCTGAGAAGATAAGCACATTGGATAATCCAGAGCTTTTCTTTCTCTGTTCCAAGCCAACAAGATGTCTTGTAAAGGCCTGGAATTGAACTGGGCATAGGGCACTGCCTCGAAGGAGGATACCATCCTACCTAGAAGACGCATACAGAGCCAAATGGAGGGGCGCACCTGATCCTTCAGGGCACAGATCCTTACGGGTGGCAAGAAAACTCTTGGCTTGGACTGTATTTAGAATCAGACCTAAATATCTTAGACTTTGAGCTGGTCTCAAGGCTGACTTTTCAGTATTTATGATCCAGCCTAAGCTTTTCAAATACTAGGTAATGAATATTAGCCTGACTGTCCCATGATGTATGAAAAAGAACATAGTGCCTGAAAAACGTCTCCCCTGTATGAAAGGCTGAGTGTTTTTACACTGGAGCGGTGCACTTGCAGGACAGGAAAAAAAATCCTGCAAGCAGCATCTTGGGTGCGGTGTATACACCGCTCCCCCACTGCCCCCGCCCATTGAAATGAATGGGCAGCGGTGCTGAAGCGCCTGCAAAACATTTCAGCAACGCCACAACAGATGCTTTTTACCTTTTTTCAGTCGCTAGCGGGGGTTAAAAGCTACCCGCTAGCAGCCGAAAAGCAACGCTAAGACTAGCGCCGCTTTGCCGCCGATGGCCCCCCCCCCCCCAGTGCGAAAGTGCTCTAATGGCTGACCATAAACTCATTCATTTAAGTGGATGATATTAATTTTAAAAAGTCGAATACTTCAATTCTATATAAATATTTTTTAACCACTTCAATACAGGGCACTTAAACACCATCCTGCCCAGACCAATTTTCAGCGCTGTCGCACTTTGAATGACAATTGCACGGTCATGCTACACTGTACCCAAACTAAATTTTTATCATTTTGTTCCCACAAATAGAGCTTTCTTTTGGTGGTATTTGATCATCTCTGGGACTTTTACTTTCTGCTAAACAAATAAAAAAAATGAACATTTTGAAAAAAAAAAAAAAAAAATGTGTTTCAGTTACAAAACTTTGTAAATAAGTAAGTTTTCTCCTTCACCGACGGGCACGGCTGATCATGTGGTAAAGAGTCTCAGTCAGAGACTCTTCACCTAGATCGGAGTTGAGGTGTGTCAGACTGACACACCGCAACGATTGCCGTAATACGCGCCCCCGGGGGGCACGCATCGGCTTAATAGCCTGAAGACGTCATATGACGTCTGGTTGTTGGAACCACTTTGCCGCCGTCATTTTGCTATATGGCGGGCGGCAAGTGGTTAACTGTCATTTTTAGTTTCGATTTAGTGCATCTTGTATTTTCAGTTTTGAAAAAAAGTGTCCTAATCCCCCTCCACTCTATCCTTAAAAAAAAAAAAAAACACACACACACACACACACACACACACACACCCCACAAGAAGTTTTTGCCTTTAGTGACACTTGTTTTGGCTGACACTCCACCACATCTGTGTATTAGACCACCGCAACAGATGTGAGCGCTATAGGGGACATTTATTAAAGAAGCATGGGAATCCTGTTTTTTTGCAGATTAATACTTACCTAGGTGGATGCAGCATCGGTCTGATGCTGCACCTGTCCCCCGGTGCCTCTTCACTGAGAGCCGAGCCACGGAACACCGCCGATGGCTCTGTTCTCTCGGCTCCAAGAGCAGAGAGCTGCTGCCTGTCGATCAACAGCTCTGCTCCTCCGTGCTCACTGGATTGCTGAGCTGTGGAGGGGCGGGGAGTGGCCGTCAGTCCAGGCACCTGGCGGATCCAGACTTCCAGAGTCGGGATGACGCTGTGCATGGAGTGATCTTGGTTACGTCAGCAGAGGGCAGACTTCAGATCTATTACAACCTCCATTGTGTCTCATTGACAAGACAATGAAAAACACATATGTTGCTCCAAAGCATCGTGTGAACACCCAACATAAATCCAGCCATATGCCCCGTACACATGATCCGAAAATCGGACGACAGATCATCCGACTTTTTTCGCTTACTAGTCGCAAGTAGAAATTGAATAAGTTACGACAATTCTCGTACGACAAAAAAAAAAAAAAAGTGGTGTTGAATTCATTTTTGAATAAAAAAAAACACGTTAAGCTTGCCTGCTCATGCAATGGTTTTGCACAGAGCAGGAGTCAGAACCACTGGCGGGGTACCCAAAGAGAAAAGGATCGGAGCTGATACGCTTCTTTTTGGGTTCCCCACCTGGTGGTCCCGCCATTTGCTGACTGCCCCCAATAGCAAGCTTCTTGCCTTGGGGGCACTCAAACAGGTTTGCTTCCAAGTTAACAGACGCGGTCCATTCACAGAGAGCGTGGCTTGGCCTCGCCCCGCCCCCCACAGGTTTACTGGCTTTGATTGACAATGCTGTGTGAGCCAATGAGGGAGAGAGACCTGGGAGAGCCACTATTCTCATGCACATTGCAGGATAGAGACGGGGCTCAGGTAAGTGGGGGGGGGGGTTAAGGTAAAAACCTCCAGCATATTAGAACCACTAACTCAGTGTGCATTAGAAGCTGCAGCAAGCCAGAGCCCACCTAATTTCTTAGCTTGAGTACGTCCAGCTTTATCCAGCCCGACTGTCCCTGACGTGCCCCTTTCATTCAGTGAATTTATTTCAGGCATTTATATGAATCTCAGGTCTTTCAATCTTATGGACTCAGTATCACATGTTGGCATTATCTAGGGCTTAAATGCAGAGTTCTTAGGCCTACTCCATCCTCCAGACTTGGATATCTGCATAACTTCTAAGTGCCATCTCACTGCTTGTGACCGGACAGAGGGTTCTTGATTCAGGGTGTTGTGATATTTTCAGGAAGTTGTGTACAGCACCCTGCCAGCACCTCCCATGACCTGCCTGCATGGCATAGAGAAGCACCAAATCCTTGTAAGGTGGTTACTGGGTCTAAAATGAAATTGAGATGCTAAAGGTCAGAGAGGAGGTGTCGAGAACTTTAGGCAGATGAGCAGGGCTCAGCAGAACCTCTATGAAAAAAAAAAAAAAAAAAAAAAAGGGGGGGGGGGGGGGGTGGCGGTGCGGATCTCGCTCTGAGACGTCATGTGACGGCTGCTGGTGCGCGGCGTGTCGCTAAGACACGACCCTGATCTCTGTAAAGAGCTGTGGCCCTTTAAACATGTTATCGGCTGTGTCCAGTCACAGCCGCTCACAGGTAAAAACGGAGATGCCGGTAATCTGCTCTCCTCGCCTCACACTGACAGTGTGTGGAGAGGAGAGCCTATCAGTGGCATCTCCTTGCAGGAGACATCCAAAAATGTAATGAGGGCACTGATTACAAAACAGCGCCACCAATCAGTGCCCATAAGTGCCACCTCGTCAGCACCCATCAGTGAAGGAGAAGAAATTACTTAATTTACTGACAAACTAAGAAAAAAAACTTTTTTTTCCAAAATGGTCTTTTTAAAAATAAATAAATAAATAAATAAAAACCCAGCAGTGATTAAATACCACTAAAAGAAAGCTCCATTTGTGTAAAGAAAATAAAAAATTTCACATGGTTACAGTGTGGCATGACTGCACAATTGTCAAAGTATGACAGCGCTGAAAGCTGAAAATTGGCCTGGGCTGGAAGGGGGTGAAAGTGCCCTGTAGGTAAGTGGTTAAGGTACTGAGGCCGATTTACTAAAAGGAGTTGGGAATCTTCAAATTGTATTGGTGTTAACTTATTATATAATCGTGTGTAGATAAAAAGTATTTGCTTTTCACAATTTGATTAATAAAGTGAATCGTCATTCATCAGCCTCATGGTATCTACTTCTCTCACAGGAGCCTTTCAATGAAATTAAAAAAGAAAAAAAAAAAAAAAAAAAAAATTTGGAAGGATCACTTGATTTCTGCATCCAAATGCACTGGACATAAGCCACTGTCCCCAAGTACACAGTGTCCTACAACAGAAGCCAGTAACAGGAGGCATGAGTGTGCAGTATAAATTTAGACAGACTTTGAAATAAGATAATGCTGCATAGCAAAACATTATAATAGCTCGCTTTTAAAATAGCCAACATATACATACATTTCCTCAGCAAGAAAAATTAGTAATGTGAACACAAGACAGTGCTACACAACACATGCATTCATCCATATACACCACATCAAATAGAAGAGATCTTTATGCAAGCAACCAGTACAAAGCAGGCTGGTTCTGTCTTATACGAATGGGAAACGAGGTGACACAGTTTAGGTATTAAAGCCGTATTCAATACAAAAAAAAATATTTTGAAGATCAGTAATTCTTAGATGTAGTGGCTGCATTATTTATTTATTTTTTTAGGCCCCCCCACTAGGGCTGGACGATTTTCTTAAAAAAAAAAACAAAAAAAAAAACAAAAACAAACAACCTCGATTCACATCTAGTTTTTTTTTTTTTGGACACCGTGCCGGTCTTGAGGAGCTGCGGGCAGGAGTTTTTAGGCGAGGCCGCAGCTTCGGGCCTAGTCCTCGGCGTCTGGCCTCGCGGACTAGGCCGAATCCGCGGCCTGACTTAAAAACTCCTACCCGCAGCTCCTCAGGACAAGCGCGGTGAAAAAAAAAAACAAAAAAAAACATTTGCTTAAATTTTGAATCGATTTGACCTCTCAACTTGATTCAAATTTTTAAATCAATTTTTTTCCCCCAGCCCTACCCTCCACTAGAGCTGCACAATTAATCGTCAAGAATAGTTATCGCGATCTTGACTAAAGTGTTTCACAATTCTGTCTATGCAAAGAATTCTCTCTGCTCTTCTGAAGCCACAGCCCTCAAAAGAAAGGAAGAGAAAAACCGGGCAGTCTGCGAAGAAACAAAACATTCTTTATCAGTTGAACTCAAGTATAAACATTGTAACAATTTGTCAAAGGAATAGACTTTGTGTGTAAGTGAAAAAAGTTTAACCACTTAAACACTAAACCTTTTTCTGACATTTGTTGGTTTCAAGTTTAAATCATTTTTTTTTTGGTAGAAAATTACTGTACTTAGAACCCCCAAACATATATATTTTTTTAGTAGACACCCAAGAGAATAAAATGGTGGTTGTTGCAATATTTTGTCACACTGTATTTGCGCAGCGGTCTTTCAAATGCAATTTTTTTGGAAAAAATGACTTTAATGAATAAAAAAAAAAAAAAAAAAAAAAAAAAAAAAAATCTAACCAGTAAAGTTATCCCTATTTGTTTTTGTATAATGTGAAAGATTTTATGTCGCGAGAATCGTGATTTTTTTTATTCTAAGCAAAAAAATTGTGATTCTCATTTTGGCCAGAATCGTGCAGCTCTACCTTCCACCCCCTTTATTTTCACCTGGCGATTCAACCAGTAACACCCTTCCTCTGGGTGGCATTGCTCTGTATGGAGGAGCAGCAAAACCACCCTTGGACAGCAGCATTGTCAATTCTGTCCTGGAGACAAAGCTATCCATCTGTAGCATTGTCCGACTGAACTTGAACCACATGACCCAGTCATCAAAAGAGACTAATAAAACAATGATACACAAAATTGCTCAACACCAGGATGTTGTCTAAAGTTCGGCTCCCTTTGGAGACAATACAACCCTGTACAAACAGAAGGTCCATAACTCTGTCCAACCCAGAAGGATGGCATTCATCACGACAATCTTCCTATGTAATAGATGAAAAAGCACTACCACAAGATATCTTGGTATGGGTCTTGAAGCATGCAACAAGATGATCAGAAACATTTTGGACTTGCCCAACATCAGAGGACAAGCCATTTACAGTTCTTAAGTAAAACTGAGCAAAAAGAACCATCTCAAAAAGGTGGACACTAGGGATGCACTGAAATATTGGCCGAAAATGGCCTTTCCGGCAATTTGCAGAAAGGGAAAAATGGTCAATAAGGGAGCTAAAAATGGGGCAGGGCTCCACCCCCACCTCTGGTGCCGCCCATTACGGGGGTGTCCTATAGCGCAGAAGAGAGAGGAGAGCCGCAAGTGCAGTAGAAAGCCGGCTGAGAAGACGCAACGATTCACTGCCAGTTTCCCTTAGTCTAGATGCCGTTAGCAGCACTCGATTGAAAAATTGACTCAGGGGGAGGACACCGCTGGATTCTTGGACAGGTATATGCCCTTATAATAAAAATCAGCAGCTACAGTATTTGTAGCTGCTAACTTAGTTTTTTTTCTGAAGGAGCCTGGAGCTACTCTTTAAAGAAGGTCCATCTGACGTAGTGCCATTGATCTAGCTCTAAGCCACATGCTAAGAAAAAAAAAAAGGGGGGGGGGGGACCATTTCCTTCTGGTGCTCTGACAGACTGACTAAAAACTGGTGGGGTCTCTCTTCCTCCTCCTGGAAAGGAAGAGACTCAGCATTTAATACTCCAACTAGAGCATCTTGTACTGACTCAGAAATATTAAAGCATCGGTGTTAGATTCTACTAGGGAAAGACCGTTTGTCTTAAGCCTGGTACACGAGAAAAATCGAAAATAAATTATTGTTTTTGTTTGCATGCTAGTCTCATTATCTAAAACGAATAGGTTACTAGATTTACGAAAATTCTCGTAAGACAGAATACAACTTCCCATGATTATTCAACAGATTGTATTCTTTTGTTTCAGCGCATGAGCAATTTTTTTTTTTTTTTTTTTTTATGGGCGAATACTGCCAATTACGGTAAACAAAAAATTGTTCATTCTGTTTTCTTACGAGAAATTTGGTGCTTGTCTCTTCAGATAATTTTGCATGAACGGTCGTGATCGAAACCTGTGTACTAATGATCAGATTATCAGACAGACAATCACTTCGAAAGCAGTATTTTTCATGAGATTTACTCATTGTGTGTACTAGGCATTTCTGAGATAGGGAGGATCACCCGATAAAGAGGATGCAGAATTAGTTACTTTCAGATTCAAAGTTTTTAAAAGTCCTTCTAAAAGTACAAGATGCAGCCTTTTCTTGCCAATCCTCACCCTACATATAGGGATGCATTGATACCGGTCTTGGTGCCGATACTCATAAAAATGCTCTGGATACCAAAACTTTGTGGTGTGATTTGTGTCACTACAGAACAGACGCAAATCGCATAGGATTTTAACAGGAACGTGTTGCAATTCCTGGCTGAATCGCAGTGCAATTTCCCCACCGCTCGTGTGTATAGAAAGGGAATTGTCATCTAGTGGGCAGTTTATAAAAAAAAAAAAAAAAATGTATAACTTACATTATGAAGTACATAGCTGGTCAAATGAAAAATCTGCATAGTGTCCCGGTCCTGTCTTATTGAAAATCACAGCAGCTGGAGGTGCTCACATAGGTGGAGGAGATGTATAGGCGGTCTTCACTTCCGCCCTATACCCACGGGGTCCCAGAACTTCTGGAGTGGCCATGATTTTCTATCATCGGCGGGACCGGGACACTATGCAGATTTCACATTTGGGCAGATGTGCAAAGAGGATGAGAAGGGTTGCCTTTTTTCTGACCTGCATAGTAAAGGCATATTGGAGAGATTTACAGTACCTATAGATACAAATCATTGACGTTTACAACCACTATAAATAAAATTACCTGCTGTGTATATTATAATATATATATATATATATATATATATATATATATATATATAGCTGTGCATGGCAGCGTGTTAGCACCTGTCTTGGCCTCTGGGAAGGCAGGCAAATTGCTCATAGCACAGCCAGAAAACAGACTATGCTGGGATGGATGTGCTTCTATACCTAGCATGGTCAATTTGAGATCGGAAAGCAGGGGGACTGGCCAGTATCCCAGGTATTTCGCACAAAGGAAGAGATACAAAAGCAAACCGGATACTTTTTAATACAAGTACATGTTACAACATACGCATTAGGAACATCAAATGTTGGGGGTAACATTCACTTTAATAAGGAGCTACCAACCCCTAAGGAATACTAATGGACTGAGAACAATGTACAAAGGGTTAAGCAGAAGAGGTTTTGTGTTATTTACCATTGCAGGCAACAGTAGCAGTAGTGGAAGTCTATCAATACTTGGACACCTCCAGAGAATAGAAAGCGGAGCTGCAAAGTAGAGCTGCACGATTCTGGATAAAATGTGAATCACAATTTTTTTTACTTAGAAGATAAGATAGCGTGGGGAGTTGAATCGCGATATCAATTTTTCAACGATTAGAGTAGATGTAAACCCTCACATATACCCAGTGAAGTGATTAGCGTCAGATAATACACAGAGATTAAACAAATCTCCCTACATAAGTTTTACACATATCTGCTGTCTTCCGCTTTATATACTGTTTAGAAAGTGCATGGCCTGTAAGAATTTTCTCTTCCTGTTCCAGCAGGGGGAGGGGAGTCTTGCCATACAGTGAGACAGCTGATTTGAGGAAAGGCTCAGAAAAACAGAGCAGGAGAAAGCCACTGGACTTAGGACTTTAGAGAGATAAGAAAACACTATATACATATACACACACACACACACACACATACATACATATAATATATATTTTACACCCAGCTCAAATTTCATGAAATCGCGTTTACATCCACTAATTGTGCAGCTCTACTGCAAAGAAGAGAAAAAGCAGCCCTATGTGTCCTGACAGCTGCCTCAGCCACCTCAAATTCTGCACAGGAAGAAGCACCAGCTGCGGGCAAGCTCTATATGTTGTAAAGTAGCAGAGGGAGTTTAAGCACGCACCTCTAAAAAAAAAAAAAAAAAAAAAAATGTAACACAAATGCCCCGTACACACAGTCGGACATTCTGACAACAAAATCCTAGGATTTTTTCCGACGGATGTTGGCTCAAACTTGTCTTGCATACACACGGTCACACAAAGTTGTCGGAAAATCCGATCATTCTGAACGCGGTGACGTAAAACACGTACGCCGGGACTATAAACGGGGCAGTAGCCAATAGCTTTCATCCCTTTATTTATTCTGAGCATGCGAGGCACTTTGTCCGTCGGATTTGGGTACACACGATCGGAATTTCCGACAACGGATTTTGTTGTCGGTAAATTTTATAGGCACTGCATCAAGAGAGAAGACTCATTTACAATGCAAACAGTGAGGAACACAAAACTGCAGGGGTTACAACAAAAACACTACCCAGCTGTCAGCACAGAAACATTAACCAGAAATAAAAAAATAAAAAAAAAAGGAAGGAAGAAGGAGGGAGGACCCAGTCTGCTATACACAATTGGCTAGGAGTAACAAGTAGCTGTGCGCTCCAGTGATACTGCATATGATGTAGCCAAAGCACACAGTGAATTCCCAGAATGGCCATTGTAACTGCATGCACACGCCACAAGCTTGGGTCTTGACACTCAAGGAAGCACCTTAAGCCCCATACACACTTTTAGATTTTCTGCAGATGGAACATTGACAGGGTTGTCACCAGAGTGCAAGACCATTGCATTTCCAGTATGGAAAATAGTGCAAACCTGGACTATTGTATCCAAAATTGAGTGAAAATCTAGCAGAGATGAAGATATTATCCTGAGGATGCCAAGAATAAAGCAGAGCTCTACCCAAAAGGGGAAGATCCGTTTGCCTGCCCCCCCCCCCCCCCCCCCACATCGCTGCCACATTTGGCACCTTTTGGTGGGGAGGGGGCGCGGGTGCCTGCTCCCACTTCTTGCTCAGTTCACCGCAGCGAACTGAGCTGCAAGTTCACCCCTCCTTCCCCCACAGCCTTCTGGGATACTTCACAGATTCCAGGAGACCGCATGCCATTCACAAAGTGCAGCATGTTTTGCGCAGTAGGAAACCAGCTCTGAAGCACCAGGACCATTTTTATGGAAGGGGGGCAGGAGTTTCTCATTAAAGTGGAAGCAAAGGCAAGTCATAGTCTGTTTAAAAACATTAACTCCCTACCTCTGCATATTTTTTTTTTTTTTTTAAGAGATCAGTGTATAAACATTTTTTAAATCCACTACAGTGCAGTCAGTGGAAGCTGGGAAAGATAGGATAAGCACCTTCTAAGTGTAGCAGGTTAGTAGTTAAATGGATAAAAGATGAGCATAAAAACACTCAAACGGGCAAGATTATCTAGCATGGTATATACTGTATTCATCCGCTCTGTCTCTAGGTGAAGCCGGGCGTCACCGGCTGTGGTGGTTGGTAATCTAGCCACAATCTGGCCGTACTACTGGCTCGCAGCGCTTCAGGGTTGCTGGGGCAAGAATTGACAGGTGCGCGGTGACTGCATCATTTCCGGGTCACAGGATCAGCGGGCGTTTCCCGTGTTCAGAGCATACATGCTCCTTCGTCAGGCTTGGCAATAGAAGTCAGCAGGTGACGCCACGGCACCATAAATTCAGTCCCATTGTCAAGCACTCCCTGCAGCTTCTCAATCACTTGGCCACACTGAAGGCGCTAAGAAAAAAAAAAAAAAAACCTAAAATGATCTCTTTTATAAATGGTATGACTGAGGATGGGGGAGGCAATGTTTTTTTTACCAGACTTATGTTAGCTTTTACTGACAAGGTGTGAGGGCCTAGAGCGGGGGTCTCAAATTACCTGAGGGCCACAGGACAAAATTTTCACATCCAATAGGGGCCCTGCATGCAAACTGTCCATTCCCCCCCAAGCACTGGTGTCAGCGGACGCACCATCAACCCCCCAAGCACTGGTGTCAGCGGACGCACCATCAACCCCCCAAGCACTGGTGTCAGCGGACGCACCATCAACCCCCCAAGCACTGGTGTCAGCGGACGCACCATCAACCCCCCAAGCACTGGTGTCAGCGGACGCACCATCAACCCCCCAAGCACTGGTGTCAGCGGACGCACCATCAACCCCCCAAGCACTGGTGTCAGCGGACGCACCATCAACCCCCCAAGCACTGGTGTCAGCAGACGCACTATCAACCCCCCAGCACTGGTGTCAGCAGACGCACTATCAACCCCCCAGCACTGGTGTCAGCAGACGCACTATTAACCCCCCAGCACTGGTGTCAGCAGACGCACTATTAACCCCCCAGCACTGGTGTCAGCAGACGCACTATTAACCCCCCAGCACTGGTGTCAGCAGACGCACTATTAACCCCCCAGCACTGGTGTCAGCAGACGCACTATTAACCCCCCAGCACTGGTGTCAGCAGACGCACTATTAACCCCCCAGCACTGGTGTCAGCAGACGCACTATTAACCCCCCAGCACTGGTGTCAGCAGACGCACCATTAACCCCCCAGCACTGGTGTCAGCAGACGCACCATTAACCCCCAGCATTGGTGTCAGCAGACGCACCATTAACCCCCACCAGCATTGGTGTCAGCAGACGCACCATTAACCCCCAGCATTTATGTCAGCAGACGTAATATTAAACCCCAGCATTACCCCTACACTCCACAAATACCCCCTCTTCACAAGTTTCAACCCAAGTCACGCAACTAAGGACTTTGCTCAGCCTCTCTGTGATGGCTCACTTACCTCTCCTCCTGGCAGTCAGCTGGTGGCCTGATCTTCTGCCTCCAGAGTCCTCTCCTCCTGTCAGGTCCTGGCTTCATCACAGGCCTAGTGGCAGGGCACCTTGAGAACGCCACAATCTTCCACCCTCAGGTGGCAGCAGGACCCTGGGTCCGGGGCCCATGTTCTGTCGAGAAGTGCCCGCTATCCAAAAGTGCCCGGGACAAACTGCGCATGCGCCGTACGCAATAGCACATCATAAAATCAGCTATTGTGTCGTTGAGATGGCGCCTGCGCACAATAGCTGACTGAAGACATTTTTCAGTCAGATTGTGCCTTGAGCTGCTGAGAAGTGTTCAAGTATGTGAGGGGCGGAATTTAACATACAGGGCGTGGATGTTTTCAATGATGGCCAGTGCTGCAAAGAATGGGGCGGAATTTTTAACGATGCCCAAACAAATCTGCTAAACAAATCATCTGCTATTCTTCCTGGAGGCCTGATTTAGCTAGTTAAACGTTTAAAATTCTGCCCCCATCTTTGCAGCAGTGGCCATCCTTGAAAACATCCGCCCCCTTCATGTTATATCAGCACTGGCCTTCAATGAAAGCATTCGCCCCATCATGTTAAATTCCGCCCCTCACCTACATGAACGTGCCTCGGCACAATCTGACTGAAAAATGTCTTCAGTCGGCTATTGTGCGCAGGTGAACAATAACCGACAATTTTTTTTTTCCTGTCAGATTGTGCCCCGCGCTCCCCGCGGCGAGTTCATGTCCATGATGGGTGGATTTCTACATGTTGCGGGCAGATTTATGGGCACTTGGGGCCGGAATTAGAAGGCCAGTGCTGCAAAATAAAACTTTGTGATGGGCGGATTTCTACATTTCTTGTGGGCAGATTTATGGGCACTTTGGGGCGGAATTAAATAACCAGTGCTGCAAAAAAATATAACTTTGACGGCGGATTTTTACATACTTTGGGGCAGAATATCACAAAGTTTTCTTTTTTTGCAGCACTGGCCATGTAATTCCACCCCCAAGTGCCCATAAATCTGCCCACAACGTGTAGAAATCCACCCATCATGGACATAAACTCTCCACAGGAGCACAGGGCTAAATTTGACAGAAAAGAAATGTGTCAGCTATTGTGCGCCTGCGCCGTCACAACAGCCGATGGTAAAATCAGCTGTTGTGATGTTACCTAAGGTGCATGCGCCCTTCAGCCCGGCAACTATTTGATGGGGGCATTTCTCAACAGAACAGGTGGGCAGAGCGATGGGCGGATCCTCCCTCCGCTCTGCTCTCCTGTGCTGTGAGCTGGGCTGCAGCAGCATGCGGGGGAGAGGGGACAGAGCGAAAACTCCTAGCCGCTGCCACCTGCGGGCCGTCTGTAACCGGTCGGCGGGCCGGTACTTTGAGACCCCTGGCCTAGGGCATGCCTTCAGTTTTTATGTGCCTGTTCATTCATTTCTCCTGTAGGCAGCAGCATAACCATGCCGCTTAAATTCATGGACAATAGAGAAAGAAAAATGTTTTTTGAAAAAACTGTCAGTTCCACTTTAAAAAGTTCAGCGGGCCCCTTTGTAAAAGTAGAGTGGAACACTACCATGACAAGGGTGGATGCTGTGATCCCAAAACATCAGTTTCTCACAATGTCATGGTGTTTCAATAAACATTTAAATCTCGCTCTATTGGTGAGATATCTAAGCTTCAGTTCCTAGCTTAGTACACCTAAAAGATAATGCAAACTGGAGTTTGTATTTGACAGGGAAATATACAATCAAATCAAGTACAGGGAAATATAAAATCTTTTCACATTTTCTTTGCTTTTGGTTTTTAGATATTAAATCCCTTTTAAAGTGGAGCTCCAACCAAAGGGGGAAGCTCTGCTGTCTGCAACCCCCCCCCCCCCTCCATATTTGGCACTTTTTTGGGGGGGGGGGGGAGGAGCACTTCTGGCTTAGTACTGAAATGCAAATGCCATTTTAAAACCTAAAAGTACTAACCCATACCCTAGCAAAAAAAAAAAAAGGGGTAAATAAAAAAATGAATTAAGGAAAGTAAAATCAAGCGTGCCATCAGTAGTAACCACACACAGGTTGGGATGAGAAGGGACTAAGGGAATCAAGAAGTATTCCAAAGAAATATGTACATAGCACAGTAAAGCCTTCCTAGAACTGAAATTGTTCACATGTCTGTCCATCCTATATTCCAAAATAAGAGATTTCAAGACAGTGGGTGGAGCCGTGCAAATCATTCCTTTACGCCCCACTGGTCAGATGCACATCCAGAACTGCTGGTGTATAGAGAAAATATAGCCCAATATTATAGACTATACATATGCACTGATCAAAATTTGGCTGATCCAGAAGGAACTGGATGAATTTCAGTGTATGGCCACTCAACAGAAGTAGCTTTTTCAATGTACTTTAGTCGAAAGGCGCCCATACCAAAATACCAGGTATTCTGACAACAGTGGGCATCGCTGTATAATTATGGAGGCGGTCTGAATCAATGCCAATAGCAAAAAAAAAAAAAAAAAAACACTCAGTTTATGGCCAGCTTTACTCATGAACTGTTTGAGGGCCAGTTTACACAATAGAAAGGCAGTCCGATTGCATTGCTGCATGGGCATTTTTGACATGTTTGTGTGTTTGATGTATTCCAGTGCATCTTTTTCCCTCTCTCTCCAAGTAGGGTCATGTGTTTTCCAGTGCATTTTTTGGTGCGTTTAACCGCATTCCAGTACAGTTGAGGGCAGAATAAAAAATGCAGCATGTTCTATTTTTTTTTATTTCTGGAACGCACTGGAACTGACTGCACTGCTGTGAACTATTCCTTTGAAAACCACATAACCTATTTTCTACGAGTTTGACGAAAAAAAATAAAACAGACACTGGAATGCATATAGTGTGAACCAGCCCTCAGAGAATGAAATAAATTTCCAACTCAGAGTCCACTTATCTACACTATCCTATTATCAGTAAGCACATGGCCCAGAGTAGTATGGCAAAAAGATTAGCACAAAAACACTACAATGGGAGGATATCTACCACCAAATGTCTGTATGCAAACATTCAGTATCTTGTTACTACTATAAAATTGTTTGAACAAAGCTTATGTTAAAGTTATTTTCACTGGGACAAAAATTTAAAGGGTAAGTTCACCTTTACAGAAAATCTATAAGATGAACTTACACAGGACCCCCTCCTCACCCACCCGTCCCACTGATCGGCAGCGCGGCGATCTCTCGTTCTGAGCCCCGGTATAGCCCCCCTCATGGCTCCGGGGCTTAGAAATCCCGGAGCTTAATCTCCTAAACATACCTCGTCAGGAGGGACATTTAAGATAATTCTAACTGGTCAAGACCGACCAATCAGAGCCCACGTAGCACATCCTCTCAGCGGGGAAGAAGAGTGAAAGCTGCTGGGATTTCTAAGCCACGGACCCCTGAGGCGGCTATACCAGGGCTCAGAACAGGAGATCGTCGTGCTACAGGTCTGCGGCCCTAGTTGTCCTTAGATCAGAATTAGAGGGGAAATCTTCCAATAAGGACACTTCAGGGAACTGCGTACCAGAGAATTTCCCTTACATCGGACAGATTTTCTCTTATCGCAATGTGTATGAGAAAGTGAAGGAAATGCTCCCCAATGGGACAACAATGCACACCTGCAAACCACCCATAGGAATCTTTTTTTTTTTTTTTTTTTTTTTTTTTAGCATTGCTATTGGGAGCAATCAATTCTGCCTGCTTTTCATGGTACATGTTTCACCTGTGCGTTTCAGGTGTGGTGCATTAAAAATAAATTCCAGCTTGCTGCATCTTTGATCATTTTGATACACTTATCACAATGCATGTGAGCACTGATAATGCACCTAAAACCATGTACAACACAATGCACAGATCTGATGCAAGCCTAATACCTCATACACACGATCAGATTGTACAACTTCTCGCTCGCATTTTGTTGTATAATACTAATATCAAATTTATCAGTGCATTTTGCGCTCTACGATTTTTTTTGTACGATTCTGAAAACCTTCCCGTTTGTGTAGCTACTTATCGGAAACGATGTGAAATACGTGTGACCCGTGTCTGCCACGCCTTTTGGCTATTTCCATTCGTATTGTCCTCCCATTTCCTTACGGGGTTATTTTCGTGATTCCGATCATGCGTGGTGTTTATCGTTTTCTTAGCAGGCGCATACTGTACAGATTAAACGATTGTCATTCGCTGAGCTATCGTCAGAGCAAAGCTTTCATGCTTGTTCCTTCAGATATTGTTGGGCAAACGGTCGTGATCGGTTGTCGAAAGCTGTGTACCAACGATCAGACTATCGTGCAATTAATCCAAAAATGTTTTTTATTATCCGATTATTTGATAGTGTGTACGAGGCATAAGGCTGTTATGATCGTTACTTCACTACCTGGTGAGTCACTGACCTGAAACAAGCATAACACCCAAGGAGATCTGAAGTCTATTTTGTCCTCATGAATATTGTCATTGGGACTAAAAGTGAGGTAAACAATCAAAATGTTTGTCTTTCAGTAGCGACATGTTACAGCAACAGTACGCAGCTGCACAGCCAGGTGCCCACACTTGTATATGCTAGCGCCGGGGAGAGGCAAGAGTTTGGGCAGCCCCATCTCTGGATCATGGGACAGGTGAGCGTGTGTTTATTAAAAGTCAGCAACTACACTTTTGTAGCTGCTGACTTTTAAACACAAAAATGACTGGAACTCCACTTTAAAGAGAAAAAAATGGCAGGGCTGAGGTGAAAATTGCCTGCCAAGCAGTGACTACATTATTACAGAAGAAGACACTATTCAGGTAATCATGCAGTGTGAGTATTGTGGTTGCCCGAATAGCTTAGTGAAGACTCCTCCATCCCCACGGTTTAGCATGGATGAAGGAATCCATTACCTGTCTCTTGTTTAGCCTGCAGAAAACCAATCAATCCCCAGCCATGCTAAATAGTGTGGAGGGAGGAATCGTCACTATCGGCTAATCAGGGAACCACAATACTCACACTGCTTGAATACCTGAACAGTGACTGCTTGCAAAAGAATGTCACTTAACAGCCTTTAATTGTCCACATAAATTCTTTATTAAAGTGTTGTTGAGCTAGGTGGCGCTGACAGGGTCACCCATGGCTTGAATGTCTCATTTCTGGTAAAACAGCAGACAAAATGTGATTAGTGTATGGCCAACCTAAAGCAGTATTATACCCAAAGCAAACATATTGCAGCTATTTCTTAAATGTGGCAGCTGCATTAGTTTTCTTTAGGCCCTTTTATTTACACCTGGTGATCTGGCGTTTCTTTTCAGAACAAGCTGACCTGCAGAGGTAGCAGTTAGGAGAACTGAGACAAACCATTTAAAAGGAGATGTATGGGGTACATAATAAACCTTACCTCTATGCTGCAGCTGTCCAACATTGGCTCCAAGACTGAGAACTGAGCAATCACGTGACTGCTGATCGCTCAGTTCTTGGTCTGCTCGGAGAGCAGTAACTAAGTCGCCGCTCTCCACTCTGCTCCTTCGGCTGGAGAAGGGGCAGAGCCCACTATAGGCTGACCCAGGGAGACAGGAGAGTAAAATAAGTGCACTCCTGTGACCGACAAGAGAAGAAGTAGTCCGGAAAAAGCTTTGGCAATACTTCTCTTAAAGCTGTTGTAAATCCTGCTTTGTGTTTTGTTTACCTACAGGTAAGCCTATAAAAAAAGATCTCCTCAACGTTGACTGTTTAGGAGATATTCACTCCGCATGTAGCCAGTGACATCAGCGGCACATGCGCCCTGAAAGTCCAGCATAACGTGTCGGATCTTCAGAGCTTCTTGCCAAAACCGAGGCTTCCCGCGCAATGTATACTGGCACAATATGCCATCGTTCCCCATTCTTAGCTAAAACAATGGCATTAGATGTGATTGGCCCCTTAGGAGAGGGACGCCCCCATATATATGTCCCAGGTGGTTCTATAGAGCAATGTTTCTCAAGGCGTCCCAACAGGTCATGTTTTCAGGATTTCCCTCAGATGAAAAGGCTGTGGTAATTAATATGGCAGTGAAACTGATCAAATCACCTGTGCTAAATAATGGAGAGCCTGAAAACATGGCCTGTTGGGGCGCCTTGAAGACTGGAGTTGAGAAACCTTCCTATAGAGGGTGAGTTCCTGTCTCCACAAGGGGGGGTCGTAGTACAGGACAGCCGCACCCCGGTCACCCCACACTAATCATCCAGGTGGATGGAGAAGCGGGATCCGCCCTGGTGTGGAGGGGAGTCGGCCTCCCAACACTCGAGCAGCGGCAGGCCCAGGCTCAGCGACGTCACAGCTGGGCCCAGGAAGCGCTTGGGGCCGGCCTTGTGCGTGCCGGTGTGTCGGAGCCGGGCTCAGAACAGAGGGTGGGGGAGGGAAGGTGGTCTACCTCTAAGTCGCGCCCTTTGTTCTTGAAGTTCTTCAGCCGCTGGTTGTCCAGCTTGTCGTTGTCAGCCATGATGGGAGCGCCGGGGCCTCTCGCCCGCCTGTGTCGGAGTGTACGGGGAAGGAGGAGGGGGGTGGACTTATGGACACGGCTCCTCCCGGACTGGGGAAGCGCTCCTCACACCGAAACTCGCCGCTCACACAAGAATAGCGCACTCTACAGCCGTTCGTCAGGGCGGAATGCCGGTAACAAGAAAGCCTCGAGCTGGGAGAAATGACCACGCCTACAGGCAGGGATCCCCGAAGTTGATTGGTAGCTGCTTGACCCTGTGGGGGGGCTCGGATTGCGCAAGACTTCCGGTGGCTCGTCTCTCCCCCAACCACTTAGAACGCTGCGACACTGAGAAGAACGCGGGAGGATGGCGCAACTAGGATCCTGGACGGTGTGCGTCACGTCCGGCGGGGGGCGTCACGTATAGCGTGACGTGCTGCTGTTATGGGGCAGTATTTTGTACCGTACATGGACACGGGCGCGAATTGGCCTTACAGCGACTGTTCCGTGTTGTGGGTTCTCTGTATTAGGTCGGGTCTACAAGGGGTACACTCAGAGGCTGTATAGGGGGCGAGCAGAGGCTTTGTAGCTGAGATAGACTATGAGCCGTTAGCCCTCTGCTGGTGACAAGCAGTACTGCGGGTACCTCCGTTGTATATGGTGTAGGTCTGGTGATAGAAGTGTTCAGGAGAGGGAACGTGAACTTACAGTATTGCAGAGTTTTGTAACAAACACATACTCGGTGCCATCTATGTGACACTGCTGCTTCTAAGAATCTAAGGCAGGGATCCTCAAACTACGGCCCTCCAGCTGTTGCGGAACTACACGTCCCATGAGGCATTGTAAAGCTCTGACATTCACAGACATGACTCGGCATGATGGGAATTGTAGTTCCTGAACAACTGGAGGGCCGTAGTTTGAAGACCCCTGATCTAAGGCCTCTGTCACATAGGCCTAGCTGCTGACTCATGCTCTGCAGTAGATTGCATTGTCATTAGAGAAGGGCCCCAGCGTGATCAAAATCCCACCTGTCCGATCCCGCCAGGAAGCCAAAACTGCACAGCACTAATTGCAGGCATTGAGACAATTCCTTGTCTGCAGCTGCACAGATCGGGAAAGGTCTCACTGCCTGTGATTAGCCGTGTGCAGTGTCGGCTTCCTAGTGGGATTTCGAACACCCTGAGCCCATCTAATTGTCATCAGCAGCTAACCTGCAGTTGGTAGGAGATATGCCGCATCCTGCATGTCTGGTATAAAAAGGGATTTCGCACCAAAATCTTTCCTCACCACACTGCATCCAGTGGTGGCTGGTGCTAAAAAAAATTTTTGGGGGGGCCGCGGAAAGCAACCCCCCCAGGTCTACACTCACCGCTCACGGCACCCTGGCTTCTCCTCTTGGCTAACCCAGTCTTCTTTAGATCCACCTCCTGTCCTGATTGGCGGAGGAGGAGCCGGAAAACAATAGCAAATATTGATTCGCTAGTATCACAAGTGGAAGGGCACTGCGCCCCAAGCACAACCTTTTTCAAGTCAATTATAGCCTCAGTCTCTAATCACGTGCTTGAAAAAAAAAGACAGACCGGATAGAAAGGCATTAGTCTGGCGCCCCTTATGGACCGGCTGCCACTGATTGGGACACATTTCCCTCTATTGATGAAGTGGCAGGTATCACCTGCCAAATATGACACATCCCCCTTTTTTTTTTGCCGCACTGCAAAGCACAACTTCCCAGCTGCAGCAACGAGTCTTTCCGGTGGTCATTGTCTAGTTTTTGACAGGCAGCTGAGGTAAATTAAAAACACATCTCAACCACCTGTTTTTGCTGCCTGACACAGCTGTGCACATGTGAAAGGGGCCCAAGGCCGGGAGCTGGGCAGTCAACTGATCGGTGATCAGTCAGCTAACGGTCAGTTGACAGCAGCAAACAGTGTTGGTCCTTGAGTAAAAGCAGAGCCAGCTATCAATCAGGAAGCCGGATTGGTCGCAGCAATATTGTGGGGATCCTTCCCCAGCCTGGCACAGCTCCTCCCTACCAGTTGATAGCAGGCAATAACCCACTATCAGCTGGGTCACAGGAGTACAATGGCAAATGTGCTCCTGTGACCCAAAAGAGAACAGCCAAAAAATGTGTGTCTATACTTCTCTTTTAAAGTGGATCTTTCGGGGCGTGTCCGGATGTGAGCGGAAGCAGACGTGTTTGTGAGGAGCTCCGGGAATCCTGTAATCAATCCTTAACCATCCATGCACCTAACTGCCCAAAAAAACCTGATTTCCTGTCTGCCTGTTCCTCTCCAACCCCTGCCAAGTTCTGAACCTGTATTGAGTAGAGGTTTTGTCGTGAACATCCAGGGCGTCACAGATCCTGCACACCTGTGGCTGCTGCCCTCTTGCCGGCCTGTAACCTGCAGAAGCGAGCCGATCCTGGCTGCGAGGTAAGAGACTCCCCTTCGTCATCTTGCTTGCCGTTCCACCTGCCTGGCGTGATCTGGTAGTCTGCCGGGGAGCTGAAACTGCTTGTCGCGGCTGCAGCCTAGTGGAGCCTGCCGATCACCACTGTTTCCTGGGCCACTGCCCCGCAGAGGTGCGCCGCGTCTGGTCTGGGATCAGGAGTGTGGACCTTGCTGTTCCCACTTGCCTCACCATCAATCCACCTGCCTGCTGTGATCTGGAGTGCTGCCCAGCGGAGACTGCTTGTGTGGGCCATGTGTGGTGTCCTGGGGCCTAGTGTCTTTTACCATCCTTCTGCCTCTATCCCATTGCTCTGAGCCATCCCTGCCTGATACTCCCAGCCTAAATATCCTCACTGAACTGCCACTGCCTGTGTGTTTGTTGAAAGGTGGGGGCTGCTGGTGAATACTGCTTGCCTATCCGGACTGTAATCTCCCGGGGCTCAATACCTGCTGCCAACTTGGATTACCCCTAGCTGACTCCAGGATGCTGATCTGGGCCCTGATGACTCTCCTCTGTAGAGGTCCCCTTTGGAGACTTGTCAGATGTCCTCCTCCTCAAAAAAGGGGAAGAGGAATTCCAAAGCCGTTGAGATTAACTTACTGCCCCGGCTACCGCCACCCCCTTCTCCTCGGTCAGGTCCCACACTGATCGGACGACTTTGGGCCTTGTTGGCTGATTTGTAGATGGGTCCTGTGGAGGAACCAGCCCCACTATCTCAAGACAGTACAGCCATGATCCTTGCTGCGATCGAGCAGAGCAGGACCTCACTGCTGGTGCGCATCGACCATCTTGCTGAGGAGTGTAACTTTATAAGAATGACCTCGACAAAATGGGGGGAGAATGACCAAAACTGAGTTCAGAATATCGGCCACCGAAGATCTTACAGCCACCCACGCCACCTCCATTGTCGAATTGCAGCGCAAAGTAGTCTCTTGTCGCAAAGTCAGATGACGCTGAAAACTGCCTCAGGCGCAACAATATCAGAGTCCTGGGGCTGCCTGAGAGAAAGGAAGGGGATCGCCCTGCTGAATTTGTGGAAGAGTAATTTAAAAATCTCCAGGGCCTTACGGATGTCCCTCCCACCTACTTGGTTGAAAGGGTCCATCAGGTGCCCACAGGCTGTGCCATCCCAGGGAACCTTCCCAGGCCTTTCCTGGTCTGCTTCCTTAACTGTCGAGATAGGAAAGTTTTTTCTCTGAAGCCTGCAAACATCCCACACTCAAATATAGAAACTCCTCCGTTCTTCTTTTCCCTGACTTCTTGGCTGACTTGCAACGGAAGAGAAAAACCTTCAACGATGTTCGTAGAGGGCTCAGAGATAAGAACATAAAATACAGCATGCTCTACCCCAGCCTCCTGCGGGTCCAACATGACGGACAACCCAGTGGATGCTGACGACTGGCTGATCACCCTGCATTGAAGGACTCTCCCCGCAAAACTACCTGATGCACGGATTTCCCACATCCTTTTCTGCTCTATCCTACTAAACTTCCTTTAAACACTGGAGCCACCTCAAAGGTACCTCGACACATGATTAACACTTGATCCCCACGGTTTGTTTTCTAAGAAGTGGAAGACCTGGTGCTCCCCATCTACCTGGAGGAATTACTGCCGGTCCCTCTTACCGTGACGGGACACATGTCCCTTCAATCTCGCCTAATGTTACAGGTTTCACACGAGCTGGGAATCCCCCTGGAACTCTGAGCCTCAAGTAGGTGTTTCCCAAATTTTGGGATTGAAACTGCTTTGACGACAGTTGGGGTTATGTCAGGCAGTAGGGAGTTGCATATACCTTTTAATCGGTTACCAAGTTTACCCAGATTTCTTACACTATTTTTCTTGCTGGACTATGTTTTTTTCTTTTTTTTTCTTCTCCTCAGGATATCCAGATGACTACATAATCTGGACTACCTCTCCCCCTGGCTTCTGGGCGGGACATTGTTGGCTATGGGCCTTCTATGCTCCTAATGTTATCACATTTTTCTATTTTAAATGGGTACAGATCTGAAGTTGATCTCTTGGAATATTAAGTGTCTGAACGACAAAGTGAAAAGATCTCTGTTGTTTAAGTTTCTGTAGTCTCATAAACCTCACGTTCTGTTTCTGCAAGAAACTCACCTCATGGGCAGTAAGATCCTGGCTCTTAAGAGGGCATGGGTTAAACAGGGGTTTCATGCCACATACTCCTCCTATGCAAGGGGGGTGACCATTCTACTGAGCAAGTCACTACCTTGCTTGTTGGAACAGGGGGATGCTATATTAATTTAATTCTTGAAATGTATGCTCAACGCTGGGCGATGATTATGTGTATATCCCTCCTCCGTTAGACCCCACCGTCTTGTATACTATTTTCACAAAACTCGCCCCCCTCCAGGTCCACAAAATTTTAGTCAGGGGGGGGGGGGACGACAAAAAACATCCTAGACCATACCAAAGACAATTCAAGCCCCTTTTAGATTTGCCCATCCTGAACTGGTGCTATGGGCAGACACTCTTGGTCTTTAAGAGTTTTGGAGGTGGAGGCATTCAGAGGACAGGACTTATTTGCATATCTCAGCTACACATAAATCGGGATCACGCATAGATTTGTTGTTTGGGTCTGCTTAAACTCTGTCACATGTCAGGGTGGCCTCCTTCCTCCTGGCAGGTCTTTCCGATCACTCCCCAGTAGAGTTATGCTTGACCCTTGGCGCCTCATTGTGAACCGGGATGCTGGAGGTTGGCGTCACATTGGATAGACAATCCTCAAATCCAGGAGGTGGTGGGACCCAAACTTACAGAATACTGGGCGCTCAACAAGGGTTCAACTTCCCTTGATGTGGTTTGGGAGGCAGACAAGACTCATGCCCGAGGGGACTATGTCTCCTCTATTAAGGCAGTGAGATCCGGCTTTACAATGCAAACCATTTAATTGGAACAAGATGGGAAAATGGCGTTGAAGCTCTTTACAATGCATCCAACACCTGAAATCTGTGCCTCCCTAGCCCAAGCGAGTAGAGCTTCGAAGCTCCATTACACCTTGCTGGTGCAATCAGACACGCAGAAGTCTGCCGCCAAACTTTTCGAGTCAGGGGACAGGAACGGTAAACTATTGGCCAACCTGGTGGGAGAACTCTCACTCCAAACAGCAATTCCTAGGATTCAGACTTCCATGGGTGGTCAAATTACAGACCCTGAGGGTATACTGAAGGAATTTCATCTCTTCATTAGCAAATTGTATGATGATCCAAATCTTACCTCGGCTGAGGCCATACACTTAGGAATTGGGGGGGGGATTACCTTGCCTTCTCTTTCTTCTTCTTTTTTTTTTCAAATTTTATCTTTATTCAATTTCAAAGGTTTGAAATACAAAACAGCGCCTATTGGGCATTCCCAGGCTCAATATAATACATAGAATCAAAAAACAGACTATATATCCTAAGTAACAATTAAATAATTTCCATCTTTACCTAGTCAACCAAAATAAAAAGGTTTTAAAATGAGTTACCTTTGTTCTATCTGACTTAGCGTTTATTATCCAAGGGTCCATGCCTCAATAGGTTTGTATCGCTTGTGGTGATACACAGCAGAATCCCATTGGTCTGCCATCTCTCTACCCCCACCTCTACCTCCCTACACCCTCTTCCCAGCCCACCCCCCCCCCTCAAGAGAGGGATAGAGGGGGGAAAAAAGAACTTCCCCCCCACCCCTTTCTCAGTCTCCTCTCTCATATCGCATCTACTAAAATGCCATACTTCCAAAAGCTGCTGTACCCAAACAGATCAATGGTTAACGACTTCAGCCCCGGAAGGATTTACCCCCTTCCTGACCAGAGCGTTTTTTGTGATTCGGCACTGCGTCGCTTTAACTGACAATTGCGTGGTCGTGCAACGTGGCTCCGAAACAAAATTGACGTCCTTTTTTTCCCCACAAATAGAGCTTTCTTTTGGTGGTGTTTGATCATCTCTGCGATTTTTATTTTTTGCGCCATAAACAAAATAAGAGCGACAATTTTGAAAAAAACGCATTCTTTTTTACTTTTTGCTATATTAATTATCCCCAAAAAATATATAAAAAAACTTTTTTCCTCAGTTTAGGCCGATCCGTATTCTTCTACATATTTTTGGTAAAAAAAAAAATCGCAATAAGCGTTTATTGATTTGTTTGCGCAAAAGTTATAGCGCTTACAAAATAGGGGATAGTTTTATGGCATTTTTATTAATAATTTTTTTTTTACTAGTAATGGCGGCGATCAGCGATTTTTATTGTGACTGCAACGTTATGACGGACATGTCGGAAATTTTTTACACATTTTTGGGACCATTGTCATTTATACAGCAATCAGTGCTATAAAAATGCATTGATTCCTGTATAAATGACACTGGCAGTGAAGGGGTTAACCACTAGGGGGCGGGGAGGGGTTAAGTGTGTCCTAGGGGAGTGATTTCTAACTGATAGGGGGATGGGCTGGTGTGTGACGTCACTGATCTCTGCTCCGATGACAGGGAGCAGAGATCGAGTGACACTTGTCACTAGGCAGAACGGGGAGATGCTGTTTACAACGGCATCTCTCCGTGAGGCGATCGCGGGTATGCCCTCGGCGATCGAGTCCGCGGGACCCGTGACCCGACTCACGGAGATCGCGGCAGGCGCGCACGCGCGCCGGCGGCAAATTCAAAGTAACGTACGGGTACGTTACTTTGCGCAGCCGCGCCATTCTGCCGACGTAAATGTACAGGAGCCGGTCAGGAACCGGTTAACCAGCACCTAATATTTTGTTGACAAAGTAAAGTTGGTCCATTGCGACCATGTTTTACAGAAGCAGACTTCTTGCTTATTTAAAAATGCCTTGAGTTCCTTCACTCTCATGATTTCATTTACCGCTCTGATACATTGACCTTTAGAGGAGGGATTGGGGATTTCCAATGTGTTGGCACACAAGCCCTAGCCACATTCAGAAGATGCCTCACCACTGATTGTTGATATTTACTTTTTGAGAGAGAACTAAGATGTAGTAGACAAGAAAATCCTATTACAGGAGAATTGGCGCTGTTCAAGAGTGATGAAAATATATTAAATAAGAAATAAATGATAAAATAAAAAAAAAAAATAAAATATAAAAATAATTATTCTCCGAGTAATAAATCTAAACCAAACACACGAATGTGCGATAAAGTGCTAGAAAAATATGTTGTCTGAAATATATAAGGAATCAATAAAATTCATAAACAATAAATAACAGTGATATTAATAACACCAAATAACGTGCTAAATAGCTAGGTCCTCAAGTGAATCCACAGCAGTCCACAGTGAAAAAGTAGCAAAAATTGATATATAAAATGAAATTGAAAAAATTGATATATGGTGTAGAAAAATTTATATATATATATATATATATATATTAATGAAAAATATATGTATAAGAATGGTGATAAAAAGTTCGACTGGATAAGTGTGTGTGTATATATATATATATATATATATATTTATAGCTAAATGCTAAAAAAAATATATAGTCTGTGAAAAGTTACAATACATAAATCCAAAAATAGTAGTGTAATGATTCATCAGTGCTCCCCGCCTTCATCTGTAACCCCACTCGTGCCCGCACTCACCAGAGCGCCTAACCCCTGCAGGGGTAACAGGCGTGTAGGCTGGGATCCAGCAGCGGTATTCCCTTGTAGTAGATAGCCCTTCACACGGGTGCCGTAATCTTCCCCTTTACCATGGAAGTCCTCATTGTGGGGTGCTATTATGCTAGCACCAACATGTACGGCGATATCACATGGAAAATGAACGCCTTTTATCCAAGTTTCAGTGTGTGTTCCACTACGTCGAAAAACCAGAACCAACAGTACTGGAAATGATGTCAGTAAGCGCAAGCGCGCAGCCTCAATGCATTTCGTGGTCAACACATCATGTCAGAAGACTAGTAGACCAGACTGTGTGGACTGCACAGAGATAACCCAAAACGCATGTAAGTGAATAATAATAATATTTAAAAAAATAGGTGATAATTCAGAAAATACAAACAGTGCACAACCAACACAACAAACCCACCACAAACAACAATATATACAGCAAGGGGCAGTACCGGAATCACAGATGTCAGCCAGGCCAGGGTCATACACAGCAGGTCAGCAGGACAAGGGATATACCAGAAACATAAACGTTTAGCCAAGCCAAGGTCATACACAGGAGATAAGCAACTGAACAAGGGCAGGTTAGGAGAGGGAGATAATGGATGAGATATGGCTACAAGGGAATAGGAACACAGGAGAGACATGATCAGGATGGGATAGTTGTTCAGGTTCAGATACAGGAGATACAGGTTCCGGGTTACAGGTCAGGGCACAAGGAAGAAATATACCAAGGCAAGCATGTGAGGGCTTGCCGGGTATTTATGGGACTGACTATAATTGACTACAAGTAACACCTGAGCGCAGGGAGTGTTGTCTGCTCCATACTGCCAGGATCCATCCGCTGGTGGACGTCAGTACTGCGGCCAAAAGATGAAATGACACCAGTAGGGAAATATTCTCCTGACAGTTCAACACTGCCAGGAGACACCTGCTGGTGGACCCCAGTACTGCATGCCAAACGATATATCTTACCAGTGGATGGACCCTTTCCTGACACATCATCAGGAAACTTCAAGTTTCCTGATGTATATATAGATATATATACATTTTTTTACACCATATATCAATTTTTTCAATTTCATTTTATATATCAATTTTTGCTACTTTTTCACTGTGGACTGCTGTGGATTCACTTGAGGACTTTGTTTAATTTTAATTAGCTATTTTATCTACCTAGCTATTCAGCACGTTATTTGGTGTTATTAATATCACTGTTATTTATTGTTTATGAATTTTATTGATTCCTTATATATTTCAGACAACATATTTTTCTAGCACTTTGCACTTTATCGCACATTAGTGTGTTTGGTTTAGATTTATTACTCAGAGAATAATTATTTTTATTTTTTTATTTTATTTTATTTTATCATTTATTTCTTATTTAATATATTTTCATCACTCTTGAACAGCGCCAATTCCCCTGTAATAGGATTTTCTTGTTTTTTTGAACTTCACCAAGGTGATGTTCTCTGCTGGGGGGGCTGCAGTTCCTTTTTCCTAAGCGCGAAAAATTGGTTTTTAAGATGTAGTAGACAGGCTGCTGGATTCTGGTCAAGTGTTAGGCTAGTAAGATCCTTAATTATAATACATATATTTTGCCAGTAGGGGCGTATTTTGTGGCATGTCCAGAATATATGGAAGATCTTTCCCCTATCTTCCACAACGCCAAAAGGTAGGGTCTGCATTTGGAAACATACGATGCAGTTTCTCTGGTGATCTATACCACCTAGTCATCAACTTATATCCTGATTCTTGTATTCTAGAGGATATGGATGATTTATGTACAAATAGAACATAAAATCTCTATGTTCAATGGAGACTGTTGTGTTTAAGTTTCTTTCCTATGTGGCAATATAAGGTGGGATGTAATTTTCTGAAGGTGCAGTTAATTCTGCATATGCCCTGGAGAGACACCACCTACCAGTTTGTCCAGACATACATAGTTGCTCAAAAGTAGTGGGCGTGTCTGCCGTAATTGAGTCGAATGATAGTGACCTAAGGTATTGCTTTATTTGGATTGCCTGCCATACTAGAAGGGCTGGTGTAAGCATTCATTGGATATCAGTTATAGATTTCCATCCTCCCAGATCCCTAAAGTCTTGTTTTCGAAACTTGTTAATTTTTATTAATTGGAGGAGTTTAAGATCCGATATCCCTGGTAGAAAATCTGGGTTCCCAATCACTGGTGTCATATTTGTCATCTGTAGATAATTTATTATTCTCGGTTTGATCGAACGGGCAATTTTATATGTAGTGCCTTTACTTGGTTTGGACAATTTGTGCTCAACCACGGGATGGCCTTGAGGTGGATGGGCGTGATAGATTGTACGATAGGTATCCAGTTCTTTACTCTCGTAAGATTACACCAATCCAGAATTCTGGATAGATGTACTGCCTGGTAGTATTGAATTGGGTCTGGAAATTCTATACCCCCACTTTTTTTTTGGCATGATGAGTATATCTGCCTTGATCTTAGGTGAGCAATCAGCCCATAGAAATTGTATGAACTTTCTCCTAATTTGTCTTAAAAATTGATTTGGACGGTCACCAGACGAGTTTGGAAAAGATTCAGTAACCGGGGCAGTACATTCATTTTTAGAATACTATTTTTCTCAACCCACGTATGTGACAAGTTTCGCCATCGCCTAAGGTCATTCCTAATATTAGCAAGCAATTGAGGGAAATTATATTGGAACATGTTTGTTATAGAGAGTGTGAGGTATATTCCCAGATACTTAAGTCTTTCTGTTGCCCATTTAAGCGGGAAATTAAGTTCTAAAACAGGAATTCTAGCTTCTGGGATTGTTAGATTCATTGCCTGAGATTTTGCTAGAATAATTTTGTAGTTTGATAGTTGTGAGTAACAATCAAATTCTCTTATCAAGTTAGGTAAGGATATTTCTGGGTTGGTAATAAAAAACAGTAGGTCGTCTGCAAATGCAGCTACTTTAAGGGATGTCTTCTCAACCTGTACACCTGATATATCTGGGTTACATCTAATATGTTTACCAGAGGTTCCAATGTTAGTATAAAAAGAAGCGGTGATAATGGGTGTCATGAACCTTGGAATACTGAAGTATTTCTCCTTTGATTCTATTACACAGTGGTGGGTCTTCTGCCCTGTCTTAAGGCTAACCCCTTCCAGACAGCTCCATGGTCTGGAAGGAATGCATTGTTCTGTGTTAAAAGTGAGATTCCTGTTTGAACTTACATACAGCCTGCCTGGTGTATGTTCTGAGCTATCACAACTGGATTCGAATGGCAAATAGCTGTAGTTCGAATCCCGGAACATCGGATGACCGAACCATCAGATGTTGCGATCTGCAATCTGATTCAATAGCCATAGAGGAGTGTTGGGAGAGTGGAACCGAGGGAGCAGGGGCTCGTTACAATGGGCAACCCTGACGCGTACCGTTTGCCAATGTAAAATTGGCAGATAACACCTGGTTAGCTTTGACCACTGTTATTGGGTAATCATATAGGGCTTCTATCCATTTCATTGCATTTGTCCCAATTCCTATATATTGAAGGGTATTCCTCATAAATCTCCAACTCACCCTATCAAATGCTTTCTCAGCATCTGTGGAGAGAAGCATTGCAGGAAGTTTGGTAGAGTTGCAGAGATGTATAACATTAAGGGCTCTGGTAGTATTATCCCTCACCTCTCTGACAGGTACAAAACCTGACTGGTCCACATGGATAATTCTTTCCAAATAGGGAAGAAGTCTTATTGCCATCTTTGTAAACAGTTTTAAATCTGTATTAAGAAGAGAAATTGGTCTGTAGCTGGCACAGAGTGAGGGATCTTTATTGGGTTTCAAACGTATGGTAATTTGCGCTTGTGAGGTGTCCTTCGGAATAGAATTGCCCTGTAATATTGAATTGAATGCTAATACAAATTTAGGGGCTAAAGTTTGACTAAATGTTATATTATAAAATAAAGTGAACCCATCTGGCCCCGGGGCCTTACCCACCGGAAAGCTCTTTAAGGCCTTGATAAATTCTTTCTCTGATATAGGTTTATTAAGTGCTATTTTTTCATTGCTAGTAAGTTGTGGAAGGGAGGAGTCTGCAGTATATTTTCTTATAAGATCTCTTTGAGTAGGTGCCAGATGAGACATTTGGTCCGGCAGGTTATATAAACCCGAGTAATAATCTTTAACCACTTCAGCCCAGGAAGAATTTACCTCCTTCCTGACCAGAGCACTTTTTGCGATTCGGCACTGCGTCACTTTAATTGACAATTGCACGGTCGTGCAACGTTGTACCCAAGCAAAATTGACGTCCTTTTTTTCCCCACAAATAGAGCTTTCTTTTGGTGGTATTTGATTGCCTCTGCAGTTTTTATTTTTTGTGCTATAAACAAAAAAAATAGCAACAATTTTGAAAAAAACACATTATTTTTTACTTTTTGCTATAATAATTTTTTTCCTCAGTTTAGACTGATATGTATTCTTCTACATATTTTTGGTAAAAAAATTTGCAATAAGCGTATATTGATTGGTTTTAAAAGTTATAGCATCTGCAAAATAGGGGATAGATTTATAGCATTTTTATTATTTTTTTTTTTTTTGCTAGTAATGGCGGCGATCTGCGATTTTTTTTTTTTTTTTATGACTGCAACAATATGACAGACAAATCGGAGAATTTTGACACATTTTTGGAACCATTGTCATTAATACAGCGATCAGTGCGATTAAAAATACATTGATTACTGTAAAAATGTCCCTGGCAGTTAAGGGGTTAACACTATGGAGTGGTGAAGGGGTTAACTGTGTTCCCTGGGAAGTGATTCTAACTGAAGGGGGAGGGACTAATTACAGGAAGTGACAGATCGTGGGTCCTAGCTAATAGGAACACACAATCTGTCACTCCTGTCAGAACAGAAAAGGGAAGTGTGTGTTTACACACACTCATCCCTCTTCTGTGTCTCCTGGTCACGATCGCTTGTGGCCGGCGGTAATTGCGAATTGCCACCTCCGCTGTGCACGCGCCTGCTATCCGGACCCTGCGAGACCACATAACATGGATTCGCGCAGGGGAGCCAACCTGCCGCAGTAAAACTGCGGCGGCTGGTCCGGAATCGGTTAAAGCAGTCTGCTATATCTACAGATTTAGAAGCTTTTCAATTCTCTATATGCGCAATAACCTGAATAAGGGTCTGTGTGGACGGGGCCTGTATAGAGCAAGCGAGAAGTCTACCTTCTTTATTTCCAAATTCATAATATAGGCGCCTACTGTATAGCATCCTCATTTTGACTCTAGATATCATGAGAGACTTGAACTGTTCCCGTAAATTTTCCAGTTCTACCTTTGATTGCTTTACTTGTGATTTCTTATGTTGAGTTTCGATATGGTGTACACGTGTTATTAATGAGTTCAATTTTTCAAGTTGTTCCTTTTTGTGCCTAGACCCAAGTTTGATCAGAGATATAGCATTTATGAGCTTCCCAAATTTAAAGCTGACATCCTGTGTGTCATTCAATTCAAAGAAAGTTGAAAGCTCAGTTTGGAGTTGTGTCTTTGACACTTACTCCTGCAAAATACTTTCATTAAGACGCCACCATCTGTTCTGGAGAGGTTGTGTAGTGATAGGAAAAGACAAAGCAATGGGAGCATGGTCTGACATAATCATTGTTTCTATAGTGCTTGTCGCCACATCCTCTACAAGTACACAAAAGATTAAAAAAAATCGATCCTAGAATAAGATTGGTGTACAGGGGAGTGGTAAGTAAAATCTCTTACATTGTGATGTTGGAGACGCCATATGTCTACAAGCTGAGCTTCGTGCAGGAAAATATACGTTGGCAAGTGTTATGGCCTGATCACCAACTTTGCCACGTACAAAAAGATATCTGCCCTGAGGGTCAGATAGCTGGTCCTCCAATTTCCACGGCACGGTTCTGGCCATCACAATGGAAACCCCTCGAGATTTACGATTATCTGAGCAACTATGATAAGAGATAGGGTATCTTGCATTTTTTATTGAAAGGCATCCAGTAGAGGTAAAGTGCTCTTCTTAGGGTGTGGCAGAGCGAGGCATGTAAGAGGACGTGCAGCCGTTAGCTCCGCCGAACATCCTGTGGAATCCGAGCTATAGCACCGCCATCCTGCGACCTACAGCCTCGGGACAGACACAGCTGAACTCCGCGGAATCCCCTGAATTTAGGGCCAGTATTATTTTTGTGTTACACAATGTCCAGATGCGGACAGGGCCCCCGAATCCCGCCGGACATCCTGGCCCAAGATGGCGGCCTCCCGCCCCGTTCTGCTAAGGAAGCAGCCCAGCGCTTCGGTAATAGGGGGAAAGACACTCCATCCACCCCAGGGCCTAGCGGACATGATCCAGAGGAGGACAACAGGGATCTGGATAACACCCTCCAATCCTGGCTCATCCACCTGCTCTGCCCTCCCTGTCTCACATCTACAAAGCAACATATTTGTCCTGAGGATGCCCCAAAAAATATGAAAAAGTCTGGCACTTGTGGACAGACTCAGAGTCCACAACGGATGATCAGCCCATGGGGGATTGCCCTGGTAAGATACCCTCAATAATTACCTGGCCCTGTTGAGTGCTGAGGTCCAGACCCCAGAATGTGAGTGGTGGTGTTAGTCCAGAGGTCGAGTGATAACACTCGACCTTAGCTGTTCTCGTAACATCCGGCTCAGACAGATAAGAGGGATGAGAGGTCCTACATGAATAGATATCTCCTACCTTCATCCTACCATGTGAAGACTGGGTACTAAATATGTGGTTGTTTTTGCTTTAGTTATAATTAGATATGTTTAGTTTTGAGATACACGGTGAGTTGTATGCTGTTATGCACACGTGCACCATTTGGCCGTGGTATGCCCCAATGGCCCTGTTTTGTACCTCCACAGTGAAACTTTCCGATAAAAATAATTAAAAGAAAAATAAATAAAAGATCTTTCTCCCTCCCCCTCCCAAAATCGAGTCAACGCTTTTTAACAGTAATGACACTCTTTCTTTATTTCGCTTCATCCCCACCTGTTTGTTCAACTCTTGCTCTGCAATCCACTGCAGTTTTTTGAGCACCGGGCTGAGAAAGAGGCTGTGCAGAGGGAAGCTGATTGTCGGGCATGAACTAGAGATGGCCAGGCTCCAGCAGCAGAAACAAGCTCAGAACCTTGAATCCCTAGAGCACAGGGAAGCATCTCTGTCTGTGAGCCAGGCAGCCAATTTTCCAGTAATAGACAAAGACTGTTACATTGATGATGACTTGTTCTCCTTTGAAAAAACATGCTGTCAGTAGCATCTGCCACAAACACAGTGGGCCCAGTATCTAACACCAGGGCTGCGAGGCAAATCCCTGGATGCCTATGTAGAATTGCTACCAAAGCAGGATGCAGATTAGGCCATAAAGGATGCAGTAATCTGAAAATATCAATTGACATGGGAAATGTACCATAAAATTCAGGTCGCTGTAGAAAGGGCCTGCGGACTCTTACAAAGATGTGGTAAGTCGCCTACGCACCACATTCTGGCTGTGGACCAGATGCTTGAAAGCAGGGGATCTCATGGTCGAGGATCAGCTGCTACATATTTGTCCTGCAGACAGTTTGTGTTGGAGCAAAAAGCAGCATCTGCCAAAGTGGCAGCAGAACTGGCAGATACCTATATCAACACTCAGATATCTGACTGGCACCTGCAGTGATCGCTGATAGCACTAAACGACTGGCACCTGCAGTTCCTGGTTACACTTAATGAAAACTTAGACACCACAGGACTTGGTGCCCTGAGCAGAAGAAGACAACATCACCTGGCTAGCAATTATTCCTCTATGCTGTTAGTCAGCAGGAAAGCTGTTGGAACCAGTGCCAACTTGCAGCCAGTCATCGTGGGCAACCAGACCATAACTGGCTTCTGCAACATGGGAGTTGATGTCTCATTAGTCTGACCAGTGTTGATAGAAAAAAAGACCTCATCTTGGAAAAGTTTCTTACCATTTCTGAAATTAAGGGGGACCCATTTTATGTCTACCCCGTGCCTATGTTTTCAGTGATTGTGGTGCAGGAAGCGGGATGAGACAGGTGGGAGTCTCCTCAGAGACACCCACATCAGTTTGGTTGGGTGCAGATTTGGGGACCCAACCAAACCATTCCTAGCAGTTCAGGCAAATGTTATAGCCTAACAGTTAACTATGCTATGAGTTACGGGCTGTGGCTCTCTCTTTCCTCATGGCAGACAAGATTGCTCATGCTCTGCTGGAAATCTTCACAAAAGTGGGATTTTCGGCCAAGCTCATTAGCGATCAAGGTCCTCAGTTTGTATCTGACTTGATGCAGGCTCTCTGTCAGAAAATACAGATGATGAATATCATGGCCAGTCCCTATCATCCACAAATAGGTTGTGGAAGTGTTTCAGTCAAACCTTGAAACAGATGCTGTGCACCTATGTGGAATCTCAGGGAAAGAATTGGGAATGTTATCCTCCTAATCTGCTGTTTGCTTACTGAGAGGTGCCTCAGGAGTTCATAGGCTTTCCTACTATTTGAATGTACAGATAGTGAAAAATTGACTCAACCTTTCTGTTGTGTGTCTCTGTGTGCCACACAGAGCATGGAGAAGAGAAAGCAGCAAAGAATTGTCAGAGGATTTGAGAAAAATTATGGAAAAGCATGGACAATCTCAAGGTTATAAGTCCATCTCCAGAGATATTAATGTTCCTGTGTCCACTGTGCGCAACATTGTCCAGAAATTTACAGCCCATGACACTGTAGCTAATCTCTCTGGACGTGGACGACAGAGAAAAACTGATCAAAGATTGCAAGAAGGATTGTTGCAGTGGTGGATAAAGAACCTCAATCAATTTCCAGACAAATTCAAGCTGACCTTCAAGCACAGGGTACAACTGTGTCAGCTCACACTATACGTCGCCATCTGAATGAAAAGGGACACTATGGTTGGAGACCCAGTAGGTCTCCACTGCTGACACAGAAACATAAAAAAGCCAGATTGGGGTTTGCCAAAACTTACCTGAGGAAGCCAAATTCCTTTAGGGAGAATGTGCTGTGGACAGGTTGATAGGGAAATTGCATATTTTCTATGGCTCAGAATATCTAATAATGTATTCTAAACTTGGTTAATAGGCCATACAAGACATAAGAAAGCCTCTAATATCCTAGTTTTCCTGATTACTTTGGATGATTCATACCAAAGGAATGTGTGATTGTAAACTGAGCAGGATGTGGCCGAGCCCACTTTCTTCTTTACGATTGGCTATTTCCTTACATTCAAGTTCTATATTACCACAGCCAAAACTGGTAAGTTTTTATTTTCGTATTCAGAGATGCAATATGTATGCGTCTGATCTGATTACCTGGCCACGCCTTTATGGGGGGGGACTCCGTGGCGAAACAGCATCTTTTGTCAAGTATTATTGTTACCGTATATTATTTATATCTGTCATTATCTTTAATAAATGTTATACTTATAAGTATTTGTGTGATCTCTATTTATTCTATATGTGTGCACATATCGAATAAAAACCCCAAAATAACGTAAACTATCACGTGACCGTGATAGAACACATGACGCTTCAGGTAGAGCTCGATTTGTGTAAGCGAGATACAAATTATGCAGAATTGTGCCACATTGTTTGTGCTAAGTTTAGTGTTGTGTTCTTGTATTGTAAGCCATAGTGCATTCAGAAAGCGTAGGAAATGTATCAGATACTTAGCCGGTTTAATTGAGATGCCTGTAAGTAATCAGGTGCAAGCCCATTCCGACTTGCGATTTTGTTTTAGTTTGATAAATTGGGAGAAAGACTGACATACAAGTGGAAAGGTTGTATCATCAGGAATCCTCAGTTTGTAATAGTAAAAAGCGCTGGACTGTAGGCAAGTTTCAAAGAAAATTCGCTTTTTTAGGTTTGAAAACGATGAGCAGATGCTCAGATTGTTACTGCAGTAACGTAAGATGTGTGTATGTCCGAATAAAAGTGTTTTGTTTGTCGCTAGCTAATGTTGAGGACATGGTACTTGTATAAAGACATAATGAATGCATGTTGTTTTGTTCGTAGTAAATGTGACAATGTTACCTGAATTAAGATAGAAAGGTAACGCTAAGTATGGCTGATTTGTAAAAGTTTTGCTACTGATGTTTGAAGATCCAAGTAAGTTTAATATTAGAAGTAGAAATACTGAAACTAAAGCAAAAGTTTTGTAAAGTGCTACTGTATATGAGAAAGATAAAAGCCTTTATTAGAAAGCATTTGGGAGATGAGCTGCAACTTTATAATGTCTGTGTGTATGTGACCCCCTCCCTTCCCATGCCTGTGTAAGGTATAGGAGAGGGAGTGAAAGTAGAGACTGCCTGTGTCTGACTTTGTGTATTTCTGTAAGAGAGGAGAGAGATGAAGACACAGTGCAAGCATTCCCTTTTTTAACCTCCCTTAAAAGATTGTGCCTGTGTAAAGCAGGACAGTTCTGAATATATAAGAAATTAGTAATACACTGTTAAATGTGATGTTGAAATGTGGGTGATGGTTTTGTAGGGCAATGGAAATGTTTAAATACTTTTGTAGGAATATGATTCTAGTTGAAATGGTTAGTTTTTATTATGTAACTCTAGTGCCGCGTACACACGAGCGGACTTTACGGCGGACTTTGCCCGGCGGACTTTTCGACGTACTTTCCGACGGACTTTCTGAATGAACGGACTTGCCTACACACAATCCACCAAAGTCCGTCGAATTCGTACGTGATGACGTACGACCGGACTAAAACAAGGAAGTTCATAGCCAGTAGCCAATAGCTGCCCTAGCGTGGCTTTTTGTCCGTCGAACTAGCATACAGACGGCGGACTTTTCGACCGGACTCGATTTCAACTGATAAATTTGAAACAAGTTTCAAATCTAAGTCCGTCCAACTTTTGAGAAAACAAAGTCCGCTGGAGCCCACACACATCGAATTGTCCGACGAAATCCAGTCCGCCGGGCAAAGTCCGCCGTAAAGTCCGCTCGTGTGTACGCGGCATAGGAGTAATTTGAAACAAAGGAAAGGAAATGGCTGATTCGAGTCGACACCCTTTAAATTCCTAAACAGCAGCCATAATTATTATAATTATATTAATATTTAATTCTCCATTCCAGCTTTCTGGGCATGGAAGGGGTGAAGACTCCACTCATTGATAAAAACTAACTGTGTTTCTTCAGTGCCAGTTAGTTGAATAGGATAGCTGACTAGTACAAGACAAGTTCTGTATAACATGTTAAATGCATGACTTAGAAAAGAGTAATAGCATAAGATAGGACAATAGTGAATGATCACTGGAGATGTATATTTACTTTGTATTGTCCTCATTGGTTGTTGTAACCAAGTGTGAAATTTTAGAACACAACACTAATTATTTTTATAAGTTTTTTTCTGGTAATACAGAAGGAGCCAGATCTGTTCCTGGAAGTTTCCAGGATCTGTATGGGATTAAACAAGAGGTTGAAATAGAAAAATCAATAAGGATGGTGATGTATAATCTTTGTGAGCAATAAGATGAGCACTATAAATGTTATTGTGAATGTAATTTTAACCATGGTGAATTATTGACAACTTTTAATGGACATCCTTCAATGAAAATCAAACACGGTTATGTGTAAAACCCAATGTTTAAACCTTTAATGCAGTACCACCCTTTCTCTTCCTGTACTGTGCGCATCCTGTGGATTCTGTTTTATGCACACTCCAACTGTGGCTCTGCTTTACAGTTCCACTACGATGATTATGGCAGACTATACCAAAGTACATGCTACCATAGTCCAGCTTGAACACACACACAGGAAACCGAAACAGCACAGGAAGATATATAACCACATTTTTATGTGTAAATGTTTAGGTATTTTTACACCCTCCAAATCATTAAAAATTTGTAAACCATTCCAGATGTGAAAACAATTCTACTATTGATCAAACTCTAGTTTTCTCTTGTTTAAAATTATTCAACTTAGTCAAACAAAAACTCTTAGATATTCATCATGCAGCATCATGATTATTAGCTGCTCTGCTTACAATTAGTTCCAATGGCAACTTTCGTCACGTTCATATATTACATAAACAAAATATCAACAATAAAGCGGCACAGGTTATCCATGGCGGCTGTAATCTTTGTCTTTAGTTCTTGGACATCAAACTATATCGGACAGGTTGATTGATGCTGTTTAGTACTATCTAGGAACTAAATACAATCAAAAGTAGGTTATCATTACATTTCCCTCCCAGAAATAAAGAAATAGCAACAAATACACAAATACAAAAAAACTTTCACAGAATACAAAACATATAGTCATTATGATTTATGAGTGCACTCTTTATTACCCATATTAAATGAGCTCATATTAATTAAACGTTTTCTGTCAGTGGCAGTCCTAAATGTAACCACTTAAGGACCGAGCCCATTTTTCAGACTCGGTGTTTACAAGTTAAAATAATTTTTTTTTGCTCGAAAATTACTTAGAACCCCCGGCCCCCCATCACTTAGAACCCCCAAACATTGTATATAAAATGGCGGTCGTTGCAATACTTTCTGTCACACCGTATTTGCGCAGTGGCCTTTTATTTTTAACATTCAAAGGTGCTTTATTGTTGTCATGTAAAGTAAATACAGTATACCAGTTGACATAGAACATAACATTTCATGCCAAGTAAACACATACAAGTATTATTATTGTTATTATTCACGATTTACGTAGTGCCAACAGTTTACGTGGCGCTTTACAATGTAGAGGGGGGACAGCACAATTACAGTACAATACATAAGGGACAGGAGGGTCCTGCTCGTAGAGCTTACATTCTAAAGGGAGGGCGTGGTGGTACAAAAGGTAATAGATGCGGGGAATGATTTGATGGGGTTGTTAGGTGGGTGCGGGATAGGCTTCCCTGAATAAGTGAGTTTTCAGGGATCTCGAGGATACAAAATAAGGTAGTACTGAGTATTACCAGGGAGGCGGACTTTTTAGGCTAAGAAACAGTGGAGAAGATATAGCAGTATAAAAAATATAAATTTATTGAAAAATACAAATATCTAAAAAACAAAATGACAGTTGTAATATAAGGCATCTATGATTATTGTGCAGTGAGCCCTTCTATGTCTACGCGTTTCGCCGTTAGGCTTCCTCAGGCATGGCCAAGGTTCACAGATGAGACAGAGAAGGAAATATGTCTCTATCTAAAATGAGATATAATATCATTAGACGGGGGCGTGGCCTGCGCTTGAGCTAGATGGCAGCATAGAACCGGAGCTCCGGTGATTTTCAGGGATATAGCGGCTCAAAACACGCCATCGAGTCCCGTTTTTGCGCTCCACTGCTGGCGATTCACCCTGGGACAAGACAGAGAGGATGTCCAGGAAACGAAAAGAACAAAGAAAGCCACAGCGCCTGACGGACTTCTATAGCATGAAGCAACATGAAGGTAGGCAAGATGGCGCCGGGTCATCCTCTACCCCGGCAAACATCCCCGCCAGCCATCTGAACACACAGAACTGCCACAGGCAAAATAGATCACCGTCAGACAGCCCACACCCATACTCTCCCTCCCCACCAACGGGTAGCCCTGCTAAGGCAAAGTTTAGGCTGGATGGAGAGGGATCCCTTGGTGCGACGAGTCCAGGCCTGGACTCAGGGGATGATACACGTGAGCTCCCCGACTCCATAGAGACCTTTCCTACCATGCATCAACCAGTGATAGATACAGTGATGAAAGATATGCTCTTATCGCTGAGAAGCTCACTGCAATCAGATATGATGAAGTGTATGCATAAGTTTAATACTAATCTTCAAGCTGTAGAAACACGGGTTGAATACATAGAGCAAAAGATGGGAGAATATGCAGTCACTATCAATGATCTAGTGGATTCCCATGAGGAAAGGGAAGGAGACACAGATTGGTTAAAAGACAAAATCGCAGACCTCGAAGACCGCAATAGGAGGAACAATTTAAAAATTAGGGGGATCCCTGAAACAATCCTGCAACCTGACTTAAGATCCTATGCCACTTCACTGTTTAAATCTCTCCTACCTGATCTATCAGATCTGGAGATCACCATCGACAGAATACATCGCCTGCCAAAGCCAACATTCTTATCAGAGCACATTCCCAGAGATGTGATTCTGCGATTACATTTCTACCATGCCAAAGAGTAACTGATGTTGACAATGCGCCAGAAAGATCAAATCCCCGCGCAATTTCAACACCTGCAGTTCTATGCTGATCTTTCTCAATACACCTTGCAAAAGAGGAAAAATTTAAATACCATCACCAAAGCCTTGAGAAATCATCATATTACATATAGATGGGGATACCCTACCAAACTCACGGTCACTAAAGATGGACGCACTCACGTGGTGAACTCACTAGAGAGAGGCCTCTCTCTTCTAAAAGAATGGAAGATAGTACCAGAACAGGAGTCCATCTCGGCCAACATGCCCAGATCAGTGGAACCGGCGTGGAAGACGGTCACTACAAAAAACGCAAAAACACACTCCTGACTCAGGATGGTTATCCAAAACCTACCAATCCCTGGAAATTGATTTAAGTGCTCTCAGGCCTGAACTATTTCCCCCACTTACCTGAACAGCATCAAGCTGTACATTAACGTTTGTTTTTCTCAGGTTTGGGTTTGGCCCTTGAAAATGCCGACCCTACACAAGTTTGGCGAATATATTGCCTTTTCGTTTTATGTTTGTGTTCTTTTGTTCCTTTTTCCCTTTTCTGTTTTCTCTAAATATGCAGCAGCCAGAATGCGTATAATATCATTAGACACACACAACTAACACATAAACAAACTGTTAACGATAAAAATCATGCGCTTAACAACTGCGAGCATAGGGAAGAACACCAAGCCGGTACCTAAAATTGAAATGCAAAAACATGCAAATCACGGTAGGATGAGAAAGCTCAATCAGCAGTTAGAAAGCTGAAATTAAAGCAAATGCAACCAGCGTCAGCAACGAGAATATGCATTTAGGCAGAGAAAACTTTGTAGGTTTGTTAGAGAATCAGACTTACTATATTCGATATAGTATCTCAGCAGGGGCATGTAGATAGTGTTACTAATTATGGGAACAGCCATTAGAGGGAGGAAGGCCAACACTGGATGCACCAATTAGATCCAGGATTTAGTATCAGCAATGCTGAAGGCTCAATATAATCCCATCACTGCATCTATAAGCATATAATAACAGATTCAAGCTAAATATAGAAACGGTGATAACATGTAGAGATTTTACTGCAGCAATGCTAATAGCATATAGGGAATTTAGTGCAGCAAGAGCCAAGTGATAGCATATAGCTAAGTACTTACATTCAGGATACAAATACTCTAGCGTGCCACTGGGAGACAGCATTACACTGCACCCAGGACTAGCAGCAGCTGTCAGATATTTATAGTCACAGCTGATCGTGAGACATAACATCATGTGATTCCAGGATAGCAGGTTGCATTATGGGAATTGTAGGCTGACGGCAACAGAGCTTTCTGCACATGTGCAGGAAGATATGCCGAAGAGAAGACATCCTATATGTATGCATTATGGGCATTGTAGGAACTAGTGCCTATTTCCATTACTCAGCTTTAGATCTGTCCCACAATATGCAAATTGCCAGTATTACAGTGACATCGCTATGTAGAAAACGCATGAATCTACAAAACTCTGCACAATCATTGTTGTCTTAGTTGTAATTAGCAAAGGTCGGCAGGTGCTAGACAGCAAAAAATCTCTTTAAAAGTACCGTGATCAGTATGCTACCACAAACATGCATATCTGAGGACCACCATTATGGTGGACCACGGTTTCAGCGATCTCAGATCGATTAGTGAGGTGTATAGTAGAGGTGTTGCGAACAGCATATGCAGCAACTTATCAAGTACAGTGCCTTGCAAAAGTATTCACCCCCTTGGCTTTTTACATATTTTGTTACATTACAGCCTTTAGTTCAAAGTTTTTTTAATCTCAATTATATGTGATGGATCAGAACACAATAGTCTAAGTTTGTGAAGTAAAATTAGAAAAATATATACATAAAACTATTTTTCAGAAAAAAAAAGATAATTGTCATGTGCGTATGTATTCACCCCCTTTGTTATGAAGCCCATAAAAAGCTCTGGTGCAACCAAATACCTTCAGAAGTCACATAATTTGTGTAATGATGTCCACCTGTGTGCAATCTAAGTGTCATATGAAATGTCATTACATATACACACCTTTTTTAAAGGCCCCAGAGGCTGCAACACCTAAGTAAGAGGCACCACTAACCAAACACTGCCATGAAGACTAAGGAACTCTCCAAACAAGTAAGGGACAACGTTGTTGAGAAGTACAAGTCAGGGTTAGGTTATAAAAAATATCCAAATCTTTGATGATCCCCAGGAGCACCATGAATCTATCATAACCAAATGGAAAGAACATGGTACAACAGCAAACCTGCCAAGAGACGGCCGCACACCAAAACTCACGGACCGGGCAAGGAGGGCATTAACCAGAGAGGCAGCACAGAAACCTAAGGTAACCCTGAAGGAGCTGCAGAGTTCCACAACAGAGACTGGAGTATCTGTACATAGGACGACAATAAGCCGCACACTCCATAGAGTTGGGCTTTATGGCAGAGTGGCCAGAAGAAAGCCATTACTTTCAGCAAAAAACAAAATGGCACGTTTTGAGTTTGCGAAAAGGCATGTGGGAGACTCCCAAAATGTATAGAGGAAGGTGCTCTGATCTGGTGGTGGCAGCATCATGCTGTGGGGATGTTTTTCAGCAGTCGGGACTGGGAAACTGGTCAGAGTTGAGGGTAAAGATGGATGGTGCTAAATACAGGGATATTCTTGAGCAAAACCTGTACCACTTTGTGTGTGATTTGAGGCTAGGACGGAGGTTCACCTTCCAGCAGGACAATGACCCCAAACACATTGCTAAAGCAACACTTCAGTGGTTTAAGGGGAAACATGTAAATGTGTTGGAATGGCCTAGTCAAAGCCCAGTCCTCAATCCATTAGAAAATCTGTGGTCAGACTTAAAGATTGCTGTTCACAAGCGCAAACCATCCAACTTGAAGGAGCTGAAGCAGTTTTGCAAGGAGGAATGGACAAAAATCCCAGTGGTAAGATGTGGCAAGCTCATAGAGACTTATCCAAAGCGACTTGGAGCTGTGATAGCCGCAAACGGTGGCTCTACAAGTATTGACTTTAGGGGGGTGAATAGTTATGCACATTGACTTTTTCTGTTATTTTGTCCTATTTTTTGTTTGCTTCACAATAAAAAAAAACTTCAAAGTTCTGGGCATGTTCTGTAAATTAAATGATGCAAATCCCCAAACACTCCATGTTAATTCCAGGTTGTGAGGCAACAAAACACGAAAAATGCCAAGGGGGTGAATACTTTTGCAAGGCACTGTACATATAGCACAGTGTATAGAGATTAGGGCTACTAGACGGAGCATTATAGTCTTGTATAACACAGTAACTATGATAAGCAAGTGCCAAAAAAACCTAGGTAGAGGTCCAGGGGGGCCAAACTTTATTGTATTACCACTGACAACCCCTATTAATATAAGTAATCCTATACATAGGCAGGGCTGCATCTATCTGTGCCTCCCAAGAGGAGAGGGTCGGAGGGGAGGGTGAGATCCATTTCAGGAGAATCTCCTTCTTTGCATAGAATAAAAGGTAAGAAATTAACAGTTAAAAGTTTGCAATGATGAGGGCGCTGGGCATCTTCATGAACCCCCAGTAGGGCCCGAAGGGGCAGTTGTAGTTTCAAATTTATTTTGCTGAAAACCGCTGTCCAATAGGTCGATATAATTGGGCATTCCCAAAACATGTGAAAAAATGTACCCACGTGAGTTTTACATCTGGAGCAGATGGGATCCCTGTCCGGAAAAATCCGATGAAGTTTCTGGGGTGTGTAGTATATCCTATGTAGGAATTTCACCTGGATGAAATTGTCATTGGAAGAAATGACTAGTTTGGGGCCATGCTCCAGGCAGTCCTCCCTGTTCAGTGAAGGTATGTCTCTATGCCATATTTCCCACAATCATTCTATCTTGGGGGAGTTGTGCCCAGGAGTGCTCCATATAGAATAGAGAGGGGTGATAGAATTTCTTCAATGGGGTCAGCCTAGAGGAGAAGCAATCAAGGAAACTGGGCCCTTGCAGGGTGTCGTAATTGTAGGTACCTGAACCTCATCCATTGGGGTAGGTTGTGTTTAAGTAGTACGTCTGAGAGCAATAGTAACACACCCTGGGGCATAACCTGGCCCAAGGTTGTATTACCATATCTGGCCCATATGTGGGGGTCCGGAACTGTGCGGAAGTTTAGTAGGTTGGGGTTCCTCCATAGCGGGTGTGCTGGAGACCACTGGTCAGGCTGCATAAAACATCACCTAGCTGCTACCCACACCCTCCACGTCGCTTGTGTATGCCCCAGAATCGCAGCATATACTCATGGGCCCTTGTAGGTAAAGTTACGGAGGTCTGCCAATGAGCCCAGACAGACCGCCTGCAGACTTGCCTCCAGGTTGCAGCATTAGATTTGGAGCCCATGAACCACCACTGACCTGTCACCAATTGGGAAGGGCCAGTCCCCCAAGAGGAGCAGGCAGCAGGCAGGAGCAGGCAGCTACAGAAAAAATACTTTTTTGAATTAAAAAATAAGACAACAGTAAAGCCCATTTTTTTTTATATTGTGAAGGATAATGTTACGCCGAGTAAACTGATACCCAACATGTCTTGCTTCAAAATTGCACCCGCTCGTGGAATGGCGACAAACATTTACCCGAAATGCGAAGTTTAAAAATTTCTCAGGTTACCAGTTTTGGGTTACAGAGGGGCCTAGGGCTAGAATTTTTGCTCTCGCTCTAACAATCGTGGCAATACCTTACATGTGTGGTGCGAGCACCGTTTTCATATGCGGGCGCTATTCACGTATGCATTCGCTTCTGCGCGCGCTCGTCGGTACAGGGCGCTTTCTTTTTTTTTTCTTATTTATTTTACTTTACATTTTTTTTTTTGACACTGTCCTTTTTTTTAAAAGAAAAATTGGGTCACTTTTATTCCTTACAAGGAATGTAAACATCCATAAAAAAAAAAAAATTTTTCCTTTAAGAGCATTGGGCAGAAGTGACGTTTGACGTCACTTCCACCCTTCAATGCTATGAAGCCGAGCGTGGGCCATCCTTCCCATACTTGGCATCCAGGCAGTGGGGTGACCGGACGCGATAGTCTGGGGGTGGGGACCTCTTCCGCCACCGATAAAAGTGATCTTGCGGCGAATCACTTTTATCTTTATCTTAAAGAGAAATGCACAGCGTTCCCAAAAATACCGAGGTTATGGCAGCTAGCTGCTGCCATAACAATGGTATTTAGCCTCAAAGTACTAGCGTACGGGTATGTCGTTTTGCATGAAGTGGTAAAGTGCACCAAACACCACTTTTCATTGAATAAAGTGCATCCAATTACACATTTCCCGATATCTATTAAATTTGGGTAATAAGCCCCCCATCATGTCTGGAAGGCCAACAAGGGGAGGCAGACGTTCCCATACCAGTATGAGGGGGCCAGCAGCGTCTGTGTCCACAGGCAAAGGTGGACGTGGTCTGTTCTCAGGCAGGGCACATTTTTCTCTGTTCAGTGATGTTGCCTGTGCTATCCAGCCACAGCATGCAGAGGAGGTTACTAAACCATCCTCATCCTCTATCACCCAAGCTGAGACTAGTGTGCAGTCCACCGCAGCTGCCAGAGCAGCTTATTCTAAAAAATATATATATATACAGGGAGTGGCGCTGTGCATGAGGGGATAATTGGCATATATATTTATCTATTGATTATAAATCATATTATGGAAAACGACACAAAGATGTGAAGAAATATACATATGTATCCCACATGGGGGTCGGTAAATGTCAAGAAGAAAGTATGAATGCAGATAGATGTTCAATATAGCCTGGATTCCATAACCCAATAACCGCTAGTAATCTCTGATGGTGTTATATGATGTGCAAATAAGTGCCAAAGTGTCAAGTGCAATCCAATAAAGTGTTCCAGCCCCTGCTGGAATAAACTCCAAGTGATTCCAAAAAGCGGGGTATCCGCAACCCTCTAAAATGCAGTGTAAAAAATTAAATTAATATGCAAACGAATTTATAAATTAAATTAATATGCAAACAAATTTTAAAGAGTTTGTAAATCTATATATATGTAACTAAGAAAGTGATATTAAATACTAAATATAGGATTGGAGTAGTGATTGATAAATTAATTAATAATAGCAGGATTCAATAGCAGCATGAGATCACATATAAAAATGCAGAAAAAAGAAAGAAAAAATCCAGCAAATCGTTAAAAAGTTCGTGTAATATCTTCCACCCGACAACTTCCAAATTCTCTAAAGATACAATCCCCCTGTTGTGCTTCCACTCACCGGAACGCTATACCCCTGCAGGGGTATAAGCATAAGATGTTTCCACTCCAGCCGATCAGATCCGGATGTCGATCGAATCTTTGTGGTCTCTCGTCTCTGATTTCCTAGTCCAGATCAGCCTCTCCAGAGCAGGGGGAAGAGGGGATGGATAATCCCCTAGTGTGGTCCTATCTCCAGCCGGACATCCGCTCCAAGGAAATTATATGTAATGAAAAAGTTTTGTCCACATAGCGTAACTCCACTGCCTCCTTTTCCACAGCTACTCCTGCCATAACCCCAGCACCATGCACGAAGGAGTCAGCTGAATTATTTGAACACAGTATCAGCCACTTGCTTTTTGACGATGCACATGCATTACCTGATTCTGATGTTGGTTCTGAGGTTGAGGAAGGGAGTAACATGAGCCTACAGAGTGGGGAGAACACTGATAAACAACAAATTGGTATTCATCTTCCCCGAACCGCAGCATGTTTTCAAGTTGGCTCCAGTGATGATGAGGATGCAGGGGATGATGATGAGGTCACTGACGAGGTCACTGACGCAACTTGGGTGCCAGATAGAGCAGAGGAGGAAAGTGAGGGGGAGGCACAACCCCAAAGAGGCAGGATGTCATCCAGAGCCAGCCATCATGGAAGAGTAGAGAGCAGCCACCCAATTCCATCAGATTGTGGAGCTGTTATCTCTCGACCCCCTTCCCACAGCTCAGCTATGTGAGCATTTTTTAGTATATGTGCTTTTGAGGCTACATTTGATGGACACTGGTGAGGCTGCATTTAATGGACACCGGTGAGGCTGCATTTTGATGGACACTGGTGAGGCTGCATTTGATGGACACTGGTGAGGCTGCATTTGATGGAGACCAGTGAGGCTGCATTTGATGGACACCGGTGAGGCTGCATTTGATGGAGACCAGTGAGGCTGCATTTGATGGACACTAGTGAGGCTGCATTTGATGGACACTGGTGAGACTGCATTGGTGGACACTGGTGAGGCTGCATTGATGGACACTGGTGAGGATGCATTGATGGGCACTGATCAGGCTGCATTGTTGGACACTGGTGAGGCTGCATTTTATGGGCACTGGTGAGGCTGCATTGGATGGACACTGGTGAGGCTGCATTTGATGGACACTGGTGAGGCTGCATTTGATGGACACTGGTGAGGTGGCATTGATGGACACTGGTGAGGCTGCATTTGATGGACACTGAGGCTGCATTGATGGACACTGGTGAGGATGCATTGATGGGCACTGATTAGGCTGCATTGTTGGACACTGGTGAGGCTGCATTTGATGGACACTGGTGAGGCTGCATTTGATGGACACTGGTGAGGCTGCATTGATGGACACTGGTGAGGCTGCATTTGATGGACACTGGTGAGGCTGCATAGATCAGGCTGCATTGATGGGCACTGGTGAGGCTGCATTGATGGGCACTGATGCAGCTGCATTGATGAGCACTGGTTAGGCTGTATTTGATGGACACTGATCAGGCTGCATTAATGGGCATTGGTGAGTCTGCATTAATGGACACTGGTGAGGCTGCATTTGATGATGATTTTGCACACAAACAAAAACCATCACAAACACACACAGAAATCATCACAAACACATACTGAAATCATCACAAACACTGACATTACACACACACAGAAACCATGACACCCAAATAATAGAAATTACTTTCTCGAGACAGGGGTACTTAAGACATTTTTTTAAACCTGCAGGGGTACTTCACTGTAAAAGGTTGAGAAACACTGGTCTAGGGGACAGGAGCCACACTGATGCAGAGATTCTTTCAGCTCTGCAAGGACAGGCCTAGAGGTGGTTCATGCCACGGAAGCTTGAGCCAGGAATGGTGGTGTGTGATAATGGTACTAACTTTCTGTCCACCCTTCGTCCCTTTGCCTGCCACATGTCCCCAATTTGGTGGTACAGTGTTTCTTAAACAGGTACCCAGGTTTGCAAGATCTACTAAGGCAGGCCAGAAGATTCTGTAGCCATTTCAGGGAGTCATACACAGCCAGCGTTAGGTTGGCTGAAATTCTGTGGGTATTCCACCTGCCCGTAAACCGCTTGATTTGTGACATGCCCACCAGGTGGAACTCAACTTTGACAATGCTGCAGCAGCTGCACGTGCAGCAGAGGGTCATCAATGAGTACCTGTGTAAGTATGGCACAAGGACAGGCTCAGGGGAGCTCAGCTCTTTTTTCCCCACGCCAATGGCTGCTGATAAAGAATGCATGCAATGTACATGGCAGGTACATATACTTTAAATTGTTTACACAAAGGCCAATTCTTGCTTTTATCAAATGTACCTCTATAGGGTTACAGTGTGAAGGCACCACCAACACCCAAAGCCCATTTTTTTTTGCACCTGTTGACAGATGCATATACTTTAAATTTTTTAAAGAAAGGCTAATTCTTGCTTTCATTAAGAGTAACTCTAACCATTTCCTGCTCTATCCGGCGGTGTGTTCTCGGAGTATTACCCCATGCACTATATTTAAAGGAATTTTTAATTTTTATTGTTTCACTTTAAGCATCATTAAAATCACTGCTGCTTTAAAAATGATCCTTTAAAAAAAATGTTTTTGCATTGATAAATGTCCCCCCCAGGACAGTACCCAGGCCCACATCCTTTTTATGGCCAATAACTTGCATATAAGCCTTCAAAACGGGCACTTTTGATTTTTCAAGTTTGGGTCCCATAGACTTTAATAGGATTTGCGGTTCAGGGTCAAAACTTTTTGTGATGTTCGAGAGTTCTGGCACGAACCGCAGAGTTGGGCCAAACCGGTGGAGTTTTTGGCCCAACTCAATCTGCTGGACATTTGACATCAGCTTCTGGGTTGATTGCTTCCTGAAGAGCAGGTCATCCAGATATCCTCTAACGGGGAAACCATGGGTCCTACACAACATCAGAACTTGAGCCAACACCTTGATACACACTCTGGAAATCCAGGAAATCCCCTCGACAATGTAAAGTAATCACCGGTCAGACAGACTCCTTCCAGAAATTCTGTACCTTCCCGTTCCCACCAGACAGGAAGTCTTAAAGTGAAACTCTGACCTCATATCTGTCCCTAAAGACCAGGACCTCTTCCAGTAAGACTGTTATGCCGCGTACACACTAGCGGAATTTCCGACAGAAAGAGTCCGATGGGAGCTTTTCATCGTATATTCCGACCATGTGTATGCCCCATCAGACTTTCTCTGTCGAAAATTCAGACGCACTTACATGTTCTTTTTTTTTCCGACGGAACAAATTACTATCGGAAAAAACTAGGCATGCTCTGATGCAAGTACGAGACCGAAGCTATTGGCTACTGGCTATTGAACTTCCGTTTTCTAGTCCTGTTGTACGTCACCGCGTTCTGGACGGTCAGAATTTGGTGTGACCGTGTGTATGCAAGACAGCTTGAGCAGAATTCCGTCGGAACTCAGTCGGAAAAACCTTCAGAGTTTATTCCGACGGCAAAACTGGTCGTGTGTACAGGGCATTAGGGTTTAATTCAAATAGAAAATTGCCTCATCAACAGCCTGAGACTCAATTTTTTGTAAAATTCCTGTTCCATAGGACCCGCTGAGCAAAATGCTTTGGCAGTGTAAAAACATTCTTTGAGTGAGCCCAATTGGCATACGTACATCGCTTTCTGCAAAGCGATGTACTGTAAAGGACTTGAGATTTTTCGATAGCTGCCAGGACCCAAAACCAGTGACTTTAGAGGAGGAGGGTTCCAGCAGAGGAAACATCAGGCTAGTGTGCACCACATCTGCCAAGAAACCTTCTGTGGCCTTCTGTGTCTTAGACAGCCCTGGGCCCTGGGATTTCCCCTGGGAGGACTTATCCACAGAGTATCCTGATCTTCAGCAGCTTTCTTGTCTTCTTCATTGTTAAGATTTTTTTCAACAGGGGAGCTAATCGAACATTTTGGGGAGCCATTTCAGGGCAAACTTTGTTTTTCCTACCTAATAAATGAATTTGGGGGACCACCCCCCATCACCCACCCATTTCTGGCAGTTGTACAACATGTTTTATGGCTAATAAATGCACTTGATCAGGCTCTGTGAAACTCTATAAACATGAATGACAAAATAACAATTTAATTCCATTGCATGACATACATTAATTTAATAATAAACTAAAACAGCTGCAATTTTCCTAATACAATTAAAACATATAAATTTGTATCACATATCTTACATGGCAAATTTTGCTGCCAGTGAGTTGAATGCATGTCCAAGTAAATGAGGTCTTAGTTTTATTCATCCCTAACAGCAGGGGCAGCCTGTCCATTAAGGGTGCATGGGCGTCGCCCCCTCTATCCACGCCACCCCCTATATGGTTAATGGATAGATTCATGCATAGCATGAATCTATCCACGGTCGCCGCGGTCACCCCCTATTCATGCGTCCAGCCCCTTTCAGGACGCGGGGTGTTTTTTTTGAAGCACCTGATTAGAGCCATAGGCTCTAATAGGCTTCAAAATAGGGTGGACATCTTGACCTCCAAGTTTTGGATTTGGTCTCCCTGAGCGTTTGACGTCACGCCCGGGAGTCCTACGCTCACTGGTTCCTATTGGAGGTTGTTCCAGCTGTTTTACTGCCCCTTCTCCACCTACGGCTGGCTAGCTGTGCTGCTGCTCAACGCTGGTTACCACTGGAGACTCAGTTGAGGCTACACATTGTCTCCCGGTCCCTACATGAGTTGGCTTCACCCTCCCCCTTCTTCACTTTTGTGGATCTTGTAGTGGTGCAGTCCATTCCTGGCCGCCGCCATAAGGTACCACCACAACAGTGAGCAAGTTGATTGTGATCTATTTATGCAAGGAGAATTTGAACTGTTTTTTTAAATCAACTTATGGTAACAATAAATCAATATTTGGTTTTATTTTATTGATTTTTGCCTGGCTGTCTGTCTGCACAAGACTGGCTCGACTAGCGCTCTTTTCTTTGGTTGCCATTGACTGTTTGTAGTTACATTCACACCTCTCCTGGTGTGCTCACCCATATGGCTGCTTATTGAGCACAAGTAGGACACTGAAATTGTTCCCAGTGCCACAAATGCCCCAGTTTCCTGGCGCCAGACTTTTTTTGTTGTCATGCTTTTCCAACACTGAATTGCCTCTCCCCCAATCAGGAAGCGCTGGTTTGATACCCGTTTTCCGATTGGCTGAAAGGTCAGACGATCCCATTGGATGCCTAGGAGGAGGGGAGGAGATGCATGGCGGAAGCCGCCGTGATCTCAGAAGAGAAGAGGACACAGATGCTGCCATATGCCCGCTGCAGCCTGATGCCCTGCCTGATGTGCCTGCCGATCACCAAAGCTGTGTGCCCGCTGATCCCCGATGTGCCCGCCGATCTTCCCACATGGTCGGATTTTCTGTCTTAAAATGTGCGATCGGAGCTTGTTGTCGGAAATTCCAATCATGTGTGGGCTCCATCTGACTTTTTCCATTGGAATTTCCGACACACAAAGTTTGAGAGCAGGCTATAAAATTTTCCGACAACAAAATGCGATCGCGTCAATTCCGACCGTGTGTGGCCAATTCCAACGCACAAAGTGCCACGCATGCTCAGAATAAATTCCGAGACGGAACTGCTCGGTCTGGTAAAATTAGCGTTCGTAATGGATATAGCACTTTCGTCATGCTGCAATGTTTTAAATTGTTTAATGCAGCGCACTCTCTTCTTCTTTATAATGCTAGAAGAATGAAGTTGTTTTGCTGCTCATATTCACACAGACTTCTCACAAACTTCTTTCTTGATTATTTTTCGGGATTTCATCAATATAATATTTTTATTTGTCACATCTACCGAAATAAATTTTTGTTTTTGATGTTTTTCAAAAAAACTTTTTTTTTTTTAAATCCTGATCTTGTTTTTTTATTTTTTTTAACTCCAGAATAGTTTTGGGTGTGTTTTTTTGTGTTAAGTTACCACAACACCATTATTATCTTGTATTATTTAATCTCAAGGAGGTTGCTTGGTGTTGGTGTCTCTTGTTAATTTCACATTGTATTTTTGAAATGTACCTGCCTCCTCACAAACAAACTGTCCTTTTTGAAGGAAAACACCCATAGGTGAGTATAATAAAACAAAGCAAAAATTTATTAAGGGGTCCTAACCAAAGAAAGAGGGAGGCAACGCTGGATAAACTGCAGAAATTGGCGAAGCCTTTGGCCCCCAGGGCACACATCAATTATTTTACTGCAAAATTGGTGGCCTGAGGAGTCCATATGTAAAGAAGTCCAGAAGTCCAAGAGATCATGAACAGCAGCAGATGACATGTATTATCCCCAGGCTGTGGTCATACAAGAGTCTGCATCTTTTGTCAGACCAGACTGAACCCAGGTCATCACTCTCTTGTCTTCCTTCCACGCTTCCTTCCTTGTGTCTGTGGTGGTGGAGTTGTGACAGGAGGAGGAGGAGGATGCAACTCACGCAGGTGGGTATTAGGTGTGATTTTGTCCCTTACCCCCTTAGTTAATGTTTCATAAAGGATGTCCTCACACATGAAGCGTTGGCCCTCCTGCATGTCCTGCAGTTTTGTGGCAGCCATGCAGGCAAAGGCCTCTTCACGAGTAGGGGTGGCTCTGAGGGACGCAGAAGCCTCCTGAACCAGCCTGAGTGCTGAATCCTCCACGTTACTCCCCTTCCTGGGTCTTTTGTTTGGAAGGCGGAGGGGAGGAACCTGGGATTCTGTAAGGCTCCTACTGGGCCCGGCCTTCTCCTGGCTGCCACTAACCCCCGCCTCCTCCTGGCTGCCACTAACCCGTGCCTTCTCCTGGCTGCCACATTCCATAGCCTCCTCCTGTGTGCCACATTCCACAGCCTCCTCCTGGCTAAAGTCTTCCTGTGTATGAAAAAGGGACATAGTTTTAGTTTTTTTCTTGATCAATCACACACAATTTTCATCTCATGACTGTTGCAAATTGAATGTTAATAAATATAAAAGACTATCATTCTGAGCCCAGCATTTTTCATTCTTGTCCCAATTATTTTTGCCCACTACTGTCTATTGATATGTAAACACCTTTATTTAATCTGCAATTAGTGATCAATAATAACATCTAGTAAACATCATTTATGTTTTGCCAAGAAATATGTAGAACAATGCTATACCTGGCTCCAGCTGGGCTTCTCCACTTCTTCCTTGCTGGAAGTCCCAGGTTGGACATCGGAAGCCTCAGCTGGGGTGGAAAGAAGAGTGGAACGAAGAGTGGAGAGGGATTCCCTGACTTCAGTCTGGTCTGACAGAAATCGCAGTCTCTCAATAAGTTCCAGAGCCTGGGGACATAAACGTCATCTGCTGCAGCTCCTGATCTCTGGGAATCCTGGACCTTCTTGCGCTCCCTAAGATAAGTGCTCTTCAGGCCACCAATTTTGGCCTTTAAATAGGGGATGGTTGCTGTGGGGACCACCGGCTTCACCAACTCCAGTAGTTTCTCCAGCGCTGCCTGCCTCTTTTGTTTATGATTATAATGCGGGTGTTTTTTATTTATTTTTATTTTTTTTTCTTATATCCGCTAATGCTGCAATGCACAGTAGTAAATATAGTCATTTATAACAGAAATAAAAAAGAAAAAATGCAGGGTAACAGAGTACAACATGTTGCTTTTCCCCCATTTTGCTTCCCTACCCCCCCTTCCTTATTTTCCTCCCAACCCTACCTCACCCTAATACCACCCCCCTTCCTCTCTCCAATGAGCATCACCGCACGTAGTTTGCTAGCACTGGGCCCCGCGATATTCTGCTTCAACCTGTATCGCATTAAAGCTTACTCTTACTCACAGGTCTAATCAGTTTGGGCCTTTATTTCTCCCCTGCCCCCGGAGGGCCTCCTATGTTCTACAGTTAATTTCAAAAAAGGTATCGTGTATTCAGCCCCTGGAGCCAGGCCTCCATATCTTAATTAATTTATTGTAATTTCCTTTTTTAGTGTATACCGTCCTTTCTGTCCAGACCAAGGAGTCCATTGTCTTAAGCCATTCCCCTAGTGTTGGAGGTGCTGCTGTCAGCCAGGATTGCGCTAACAATTTTCTCGCTTGGTATAGACACCTTATTATAGCAGTGGTCATGTTGGGATTCCCCATATTACCTCCTACCAGCCCTAAGATACACACCTTAGCGTCCAAATGTAATTTAACTTTAAACCTATAGTTTATTGTGACAACCACTTCCGGCCAGTATCTTGCTAGTTTTGGACACCTCCATACCATATGTATGAGATCTCCTGTCTTTAAACACCTAGGACACTTGTCGTCTGGTCTGTGACCGAACCTATACAGCCTCTTGGGAGTATAATATGCTCTATGTAAGAGGAAGAGGTGCGAGGCCTTCTGTGATGGAGAGACGGACACTATCGACCCAAATTCCAGTATTTTTTTCCACTGGGTGTCCGTCAACTCCCCCACATCCGCCACCCACCTCTCCCTAGGACCAGGGGTCGCACGCTGAACTATCATTTTATCTACTAGTTGCGCGTACACATCCGCAATCAGACCCTTAGTATTTGTTGCTTTGGCTATTTTATTAAGGAGCGGTATTTTACACCACTCCATAGGGCAGCCCTGGATTGAGTGTTTAGTGCATGCCTGATCTGCAGGTAACTGTAAAATGTATTATACGGAACTCCATATTCTAATCTCAACTCCATAAAGGATTTTAAATTATTATCGCTATACAAATGAGCCAATCTATGTACTCCATGGCGTTCCCAAATGGGGTTCCTTTCTATAGACAGCACTTCCCGCAGAGATTTATTAAGCCAAATGGGTGAAAATTCGGTGATGCCCCTATATCCCATGGTCTTCTTAACTATCTGCCAGATTTTAGTTACTAGTTTATATGTTGGCAGCTTTCTCTGGAGCGAACCCGCTTCTAATGCTTCCACCAAGAACTTATGTGGATTACATTCTAACATTATTTTATTACTGGCGCGTACATCGCCCGGGAGTTCTCACCCCCCAATGTGCTGTAGTTGGGCGGCTAAAAAATAGCCATAAGGATGAGGGATTGCCAGTCCTCCTTCACGAGTAGGTCGCTGCAATGCCTGTAAGATGATCCTGGCCTGGCCCTTCTTCCAAATTAGCTCCCTAAATAAAGAATCTATTTTCAGGAACCATTTTCTCCCGATCCATACCGGGGAGTTATGGAGAATGTATAGCAACTGTGGCAACCATATCATTCTAATCAGGTTCGATCGTCCCGCCAAAGATAGGGGAAGCTGGCACCAGATGTCACATTTTTTTTTAAATTTTGCAAGCAAAGGGGCCAAGTTGTCTTGGATGTAATGGTTGGGATCGTTAGTCATTACTATTCCCAGGTACCTTATCTTATCTGTTATATTTAACCCAGGGATACCATCAGGAAGGGTACTAGTAGTTGAGTCAATCTGTAAAAGCAATGATTTCTCCCAATTAATTACAAGGCCCGAGATCCTTCCAAATCCTTCTACCAGCTGCATCGTTTTTTCCAAGGATGGACCCGTGTCTCCCAGAAAAACCAAAACGTCGTCTGCGTAAAGCGCAATTCTTTCCTCGCCGCCCTTCCTCCTAAAACCCCGCAGCCCCGGTGACCTTCTTATAGCCTCCGCCAATGGCTCCATTGCTAGAGCAAATAGGAAGGGCGATAATGGACACCCCTGCCTTGTGCCCCTTTCAAGTGTTAAACTATCTGAATACTCGTTATTAACCTTTAGCTTAGCAGTTGGGCAGCTATACAAAATTTTCACCCAGTTAATAAATGATGGGCCGAACCCGAATCTCTCCATTATCCCCCAGAGATATCCCCATTCCAGGCTGTCAAATGCCTTGGCTATATCCAAGGACATAACAGCTCTGGGGTCCTTACCCTCCACTGGGGTCTGTAAGTTCAGATATGCCCTTCTAATGTTTACACTAGTAGACCTTTGGGGGATGAACCCTGCCTGGTCTGGATGTACCCGGATTGATGATGCATTTACTTCACCTAGTTGCTAGCATCTTTGCTAGGATTTGAATGTCCGAGCAAAGTAGCAAAATCGGTCTGTATGAAGATACATCCAGTTGGTCCTTCCCTTCTTTCTGTATAAATATGATATTAGATTCTGTCATTGAGGCAGGTAATCCACCATCTATAGCCGCCTCCTCTAGTGTCCTCAAGAGGGTGGGGAGCAGAACCTCCCCATAATATTTATATATCTCCAGGGGGAGTCCATCTGGACCTGGGGACTTATGGTTGGGCATATCTGCCACAGCGCTCTTTAACTCTTCTAATGTTATAGGGGATTCTAGGTTAGCTTTGTCCACTGTAAAAAGGATTGGTAGTTCAAGTCCCTCCAAAAATCTATCCATCTCTCCCCTTACTGTAGGCTGCTTTGATTTGTACAGAGTACTATAAAAATCAAAAAATATCTCCTTGACTTTCATGGGATCGGTTGTAATTTCCCCATTTGGGGACCTAATCGCAGAGATTGTTGAGGATGGAGAATTAGTGTTTGCCAATAGAGCCAACATTCTGCCCACTCTTTCCCCCTCCTCAAAGCATCTCTGTCTTTGAAAAAGTCTTCTGTTCTCAGCATTCCTGATTATTACCGCTTTGTATTCCTGTTGCTTCCTGATCCATAACTCCCTTATCCCTGGGTTAGGGTCCAGCACGTACTGTCTTTCCAGCTCCATAACCTCGTTTCTGATGCGTTCTCCCTGCATTCTAGTTTTCCTCTTCACCCTTGTTATATGCTGGATTAAGAGCCCCCTAAGAAAGGCCTTTAAGGAGTCCCAGACCACTCCCCCCGACGCTGTGCCTGAATTATGTATTATAAACTCTTTTTGGGTTACGGGTTCTCCAGAGATCACACCACCCCATTTCCTCCAGAAATTGAGCGAGCCTTCCCTCCATTGCCCTTTCTGTCCGGGCACCAGGTGAAAGCCTGTCTTGGCGACTGTCAAGGACTGTATTAAAGTCCCCGACCAAAATCATCGAGTACCTATCTTGTTCTCCATATATTCCAACAAACAGTGTAAAATTTCCAACTTAAATGGGGGGGGGATATATATATTTGCTATAACAAATGCTTTACCGTCTATCAGACAATGCAAGAAAATGTAGCAACCCAGTGTGTTGATCCGGACATCCCTGCAGGTAAACGCCACCCCCTTTTTAACCAAAATACTCACTCCCCTTAAGTAGGAGGAGTAAACTTAGTGGAATTGCGTTTGGAACCTCCTACCCCCAATTCGTGACTTGGACTCATTTGTCAGGTGCGTCTTCTGCAGGTAAATCAGTCCAACACACTGGGCTTCCAATTCTGAAAATACAGCAGCTCTTTTGGCAGGGTCGCCCATGCCCCTAACATTCCACGAGCTTATACCAACTGTGTTAGACATCAAGAAAAGAATAAAGAGAAATTTTTGATAAAAAAAGCAACCGAAAAAAAACAAAAAGAAAAAAGAGACCCAACAAAAGAATACAAAATTAGGGCCAGAAAGGGGGGTGACCCCAGGACCGCCATCCTATGCAATATAAAATATAAACCACTATTTTGCCCAAGCCTCCCAATCAAACACACCAAACTTCCTACTTTAAGATTTGTCATTTGTTTTAACTTATCTGTGGTTTCTAAATCAATAATCAGTGCTATTACTGTAATTAGAGGTGTGAGGGGTGAGGGGGGGGGGGCACTGCTTTCCCCCCCTCGTCCCTCCCCAACCCCCAAAATTCCAATTCTTTCCTCGTGCATGTGTAGATAACTCAAACCCTTATATAATTTATTACCCTTGTCCCACCCCTGCTTAAGTTTAATATAGTGCTTAAGTCCCACGTATGGGATAATTACCCCTTTATCCAGTGACCCCCCCTACCCCTCCCATGCCCGATTCGGCTAGCCCTGGAGGCCTTTATTGTGACCCTTGTGCACCCATCAACCCATTCTAACCAATACTTCCGTACCGAACCTACTAACGAATCTACCCTCCCGGCATTCTCCCCCTGCCCCCCACCCCTCCCCCCACCACTTTTATGTCAAATCCGCTAAGGGGAAATATTCTCAAGACTTTAGAAAAAAAAAAGAAAAAGAGAAAAACACCCCAAAACCTCAATCGTGTACTGGCTCCCATTAAGAGCTCTCACCCTCCAACCCTCGCTCCCCCCAACCTCCAGCCCATGCTGCAAAAAAAAAAAAAAAACAACCCCACCCCCTACTTAGCATTTAATAATTCAGCTTTTTTTTTTTTTTATTTCCCGGCTCTATAGGTTCTTTTTATTGTCCTCCAACCATACTGTGGCCCTGTCAGCTGTATCAAAAAAATAAACTGTCCCCAAAGCTTCTACGCGTAAACGCGCTGGGTATAACAGTGCGTATGGAACTTTATGAGACTGTAGAGCACGTTTCACGTCCATAAATCCTGCCCTTCTTTTTTGCAGGTCCGGAGAGTAGTCAGGGTACAATGAAATCCTAATGCCATTATAAAGAATGTCTCCTTTCTCTCTGGATTTTTGCATCAGTGTCACCTTGTCCTTGTAACAGAATAACTTGATAATCATTGGTCTAGGGCGGCCCCCCGATGCAGTGGGCCTAGTAGGGATTCGGTGCGCTCTCTCAACAGCAAAAAAAGGTGAAAAGATATCAGTCCCGAGAAGCCCCTTGAGCCAATTTTCCATAAATACCTCAGGGCGGGGGCCCTCGCTTCCCTCTGGGAGACCCATCACCCTAACATTGCATCTGCGCATCCTATTTTCTATTTCGTCCATTTTGTTTCTATATATTTCAACCTGCGCTTGCATGTTCTTAAATTCTCGTTGCATTGGATATACTGTATCCTCAACTTGGCTCAATCTTTCTTCTATAAGGGTGGTCCTCTCTAGCACTCTCTGGAGCTCCTTGCCCATAGAGCGTAGTTCTTCCTTGAGGCCCCTTAGTTGATTACGCAGATCATTCAGGGATCCCTTACATGAGTTCACCGCGGCCAGTACCTCCTTTAATGTGGGTTCAGGTTCACCAACTGTGCTTAAGTCAGAAGAAGCGCCGCTGGTGGGCACCATACCTTTCTCCAGGGAGTCTATCTCTGGGCTTTTTTTATTTGTTGTTTTAGTGCTAGCTGGTAATGCAACTGAAGCTGCTGACATTCTGCCCACGCTCTTTCTATCCCCCGCCAGACCTGTCTGTGTCTTCTCGTGAGGTAGTTGATTGCTTTTAGCAGGGGAATGCGAAGGGGTGTGTGCGTATTTTTCTAACTTTGCTGCTGCCGTAGCTGCTGTAGATGCCGGCACCGCTAAGTTCCCCTTTTCCTTAGAGGAGCAGGTAAGCTGTGCTGTTGAGCTCTCCTGTGGCTGTTGGGGATCCTCACCCTTCTTCCTAGTCATCATTGGGGTAAATAACAAAATAGAATTTCAACAGTTCCTTTCGCCCCGTTTGATATTCCTGGGTGTTACTGCTGTCGCCCCCTTTATATCCCGCTCTCTAAGATATGTATAGCGTTTTACAGTCCGCAGCTAATGCTTAACTTCTGCACTCCTTAGCAAGTATTTCCTTTAAATTTTTATTTCTTTTCTCCTTCTCCTTCTTTCCCCTTTCCCTTCCCCTGTTTTACGCTTTCATACTTCTCCTCTTCTGCTGTGTGGTATCAGCAAGGTGCTACATAAGCCCACCCTTTATAACTTCTGGTCTTCCTGAGCTTAGAACCAGATACCCCCGTACCTGTCCTGGAGTATTCAAGGGTTGTATGCCCTCCTTGTGTGCACTCGGCGTCCGCCGCTGTAGCTGTAGCAGGGGAGGCTGGATCACTTTAGCTGGCACATCCGATCCTCCGACTCATGGCTGAGTCACATGGGGTTTTCTCGGCTCTCGCGAGAGCCCCAAACGTTGCCGGGTAATGAAGGTACGGGCAGCGTATATTGAGCCGAGTGCGCGGCAGCACAGGTAGCGACTTCGAGCACCAGCGTCCTCCGCTCCACACCGCCTCCCCCACAGATGGGACACAGACAACCAGACAAGGTAGCCGCGGCACGTGCTGTATTTAGGCAGACAGGCTAGGCAGTGAGCTAGGTTAAGCTGCTGGGGATGGGGCTGGCAGCATGGAGACCGGAGCAAGGAGAGAGCTCACTCACACCGGCTCATACCGACATCCGGTCACGCCCCCATAATGCGGGTGTTTGACCTGCCACAGGCAGGGCAGCTCCCTGTACTTGTCTATGAACAGGGGGAGGAAGTTTTGGTCATTGAAGCCATCCATTTTATCTGCAATACACAAGACAAACCCTAATGTCAGGCTAAAGTCTCCTAATCTTGTCCCAATATAGGCTTCAATCTCTAAGCAGTATAGGCCCAAGTTTAAATGTTACCTTCGTTATCACGATCGGCGCTTCCTATACTCTTTCCTCCGCTCACAGATCGTACATACTACACACGCGTGTTACGCTTTATATACACTGCGCATGTGTGAAAGTCCGCCCACCCCTGACGTTCTTTCTAGTCTATCCCCTGCCCCTTCTCGTTCTGCACAGTGGGGAAGAGCACATGGTGGAGACAGAGCAGGTGCGTGCTAATTACAGCAACGAGGAGGAGGAGGAGGAGGAAAGGCGGAGCCAGAAATGTCACAATCCCGGAGGAGACGATTTAAGGCATCAAATATGTCCTTCGTTGAGATGGTGGAGATGGTCGACATACTGAAGAGGGACGACTATGACGGGAAGTATCCTTACCCCAACCCAAATGTCAGAAAGGCCAAGATCATGGCTAAAGTTGTGAAGATTCTGCACAGAAATTTTGGGGAACGCCGATCCAAGGATCAACTGAGGAAGCGGTGGTCGGACCTCAAATTAAGGGAGCACGATCAGTATAGAAGGATCAGGAGAGTGCTGCAAAAAAGTAAGTAGTTGTCCTGTGTTCCTATTCTTTATTTTTATTATGTTCGTGCTGCTCCATGTGCTTTTCTTTACTGTTGTACAGTTTAAAATGGCAACTTTCATGTTCATGGACACATTATTCGTTCGTAGGAAACTGTTCGTTCGGCCAATAAAACACCATGTTTTGTCCAGATGCATTTCAATACATTTTTTCTGGCCTACTTCTCTTAAAATAAGTTTGTTGTCTAGATGGGTTTGTAACTAGAATGAAATGCAAACTAGATTCTGTGTAAGGAGAGGACACTCAGCAGCTGTTTACACATCTGCACGCTGGAGCACTAGTGTGGGAAACCAGAACACCCTTTTTATTAGGGGGCCCCACACAGGTGCTCCAGTGTATACTATAGGGGTGACTCCATCTGTGAAGCTTGTATAAAACAGGTAAGTATTCAAGCTTGACAAAGGAAAAAAATATTTCTTCATCTTGCAACTCTGCCAAAACAGACAATTTTACCCCACTTCCAAGCAATGTTTCATATTCCTATTTCTGCCTTCAAATATCTGTGTGCTAAGTATACCTTTTTTTTTACATATCGGAGAAAAGACTCGGAGGACACCACTCATCAGAGGAGACAACAGACCCCCCCACCTCATGAAGAAGTGGAAATCCCACAAACACAACAGGAGGAGAAAGAGGAAGACGTTGTGGAAATTGTCACCACAAAAGGTGAGTGTCTGCGACCACAGGCTCAGGTAAGAGATGGATGCCGGCATATTTATAATACATGGTGGTTTTTTTTAATATATATTTTTAGGTGATCGTGATGTTGTGGATGAAGGTCATTTCACCAGTGAAAGTGCCCAGATCCTGATCAGGGAGATCATGGAGTGTAATAGGGACTTGGAAAACACCAAGCAAAACATCAATGATGTTCAAAACAAAATGAAGAACATCATTGATGTTTTAGGGAGAGTTTAAAACCCCTCCAAATCCCTAACTTATTTCTGCTTTGTTTTTCTGACAATTTTTTGAACATTTTTTGACATATTCTAGAAAAGCCAAATTTTGAAGATGCACATGCTGTGTCAACATGTGCTATCTGCCATCACAGGAAATCAATGTACGTGTTTTGTGGGTGCAACCCCTTCCTCAATAATAAAGTAGCTGAGAGGAAGGGGTTGCACCCACAAAACACGTCCATTGATCCCCCATGATGACAGCTAGCACATGTTGACATTCGGCAATTTGTGTGCATCTTCAAAATTTGGCTTTTCCAGGGGTGACTTCACCCCATCTGCTGAACGCAATATCAAACACAGTTTATAAATACTCATGTCTGATATTGCCTTCAATTTCTACAAAAGTTGAACTTTGTAAGTTCCAGAGTTTTGTATTTCTTGGTTTGAAACATGCCTGTTTTACCTTAAAAGGAAATTTCTACTTTTAATGTCACCTAAAAAATTATTATAAAACAAACATGTTGGTTTGTTTTAAAAACCTTTTAAAAATGTACATGTGATTGTGCTTTCATTAACCACTTCTAGACCGCTGCACGACGATGTACGTCCAAACTTTGAACGGGGATATCGTTGTTATGGCATCAGCTAGCTGCCATAACCCTGGTATCCCCGTTTTCGTGCGGCGGCCGGCTGTCAGATAAAGGTGGTCCCTGCGGCGGATTCGCCACGAGATCACTTTTATCGGTGGCGGGAGAGGGCTCCCGCCACGATCCGGTGCCCTCCACCGCTTACCGGAGCCGTCGTAGCGGCGGAGGCGATCGCGTCCTCCTCCGTGGTTTGTCTGGAGACGAGTGAGGTCAAGATGGCGCTCACTCGTCTCCATGACACTGCTGAGCGGAAGCGACGTCAAAACGTTACTTCCGTCCACGCGTCTTAAAGGCACATTTTTTCAAATGTAATTTTTCTAAATGACTTTTTTTTTTTTTTATTGCATTTTAGTGTAAATATGAGATCTGAGGTCTTTTTGACCCCAGATCTCATATTTAAGAGGTCCTGCCATGCTTTTTTCTATTACAAGGGATGTTTACATTCCTTGTAATAGGAATAAAAGTGACACCATTTTTTTTTAAAAAAAACAGTGTAAAAATAAATAAAATATTGTAAAATAAATAATAAAAATAAAAAATTTTTTTTTTAAAACCCCCCTGTCCCGACGAGCTCGCGCGCAGAAGCGAACGCATACGCGAGTAGCGCTCGCATATGAAAACGGTGGTCAAATCACACATGTGAGGTATCGCAGCGACCGGTAGAGCGAGAGCAATAATTCTAGCCTAAGACCTCCTCTGTACCGCAAAATATGCAACCTGTAGAATTTTTTAAACGTCGCCTATGGAGATTTTTGAGGGTAAAAGTTTGACGCCATTCCACGAGCGGGCGCAATTTTCAAGCTTGACATGTTGGGTATCAATTTACTTGGCGTAACATTATTTTTCACAATATAAAAAAAAAATGGGCTCACTTTACTGTTGTCTTATTTTTTTATTCAAAAAAGTGAATTTTTTCCAAAAAAGTGCACTTTTAAGACCGGTGCGCAAATACGGTGCAAAAAAAAGTATTGCAATGACCGCCATTTTATTCTCTAGGGTGTTAGAAGAAAAACCATACATAATGTTTGGGGGTTGGGGGAGGCTGGTCCTTAAGTGGTTAAAAAGATTGAGAAGCAACAATGTGTGGCTCCTTCTTTCAATGCTCAAAAGCATTTTTTTGTTGTAAAGTTGGTGTTTTCAGTAACAATGGGGGTTATTTACTAAAGGCAAATCCACTTTGCAATACAAGTGCAGTTTCAGTGCAGTCTCAAGTGCACTTGTAGTGCAAAGTGGATTTGCCTTTAGTAAATAACACCCAACAGTGCTTTCTAATTTTACACAATCACGCCATTTTCAGGACTCCCCAAATTTCAGTCAGGGTCAGCTAAAAGAAAGACAAGCAGTAAATCAAAGCAAACATTTGTTCAGTTTAAAATATTTTTTATTTAAAAAATGTCTCAGACATTGTCTGGCATATCAATGGCCCCCCTACCCGCAAAGTATTCCATGTATCTTATATGGACCTCGCGGGCACTCTGGGGGGGCAAGCCAGGACGGCCGGCTTCAAGCGCTGTCAGGGTTGGTTCATTTAGATTAAATCCGGCTTCAGGCCCAACTGAGCAAGCATAGTTCACAGAATTTCTCCTTAAAAAGTTGTGGAGAACACAGCAGGCCAGGATGATGTGATTGAATTTATATTCCGCCATGTGTATCGGTGTAAGAAATAGGCGGAACCGGCTGGCCATTATTCCAAACGTGTTCTCCACCACTCTTCTGGCTATGGCCAGCCGATAATTAAAAACCCTCTGGTCCTTGGTGAGGGTCCTCATAGAGAATGGCCGCATAAGATGGTCCCCCAGCGCAAACACTTCATCCGCAACGAAGACGAATGGGAGTCCTTCCGCATTGTCTTCTGGAGGTGGCAAGTCCAAGCTGCCATTCTGGAGACGCTTGTAGAACTCCGTGTGTGCGATGGCTCCACCATCTGACATCCGGCCATTCTTCCCCACGTCTACATACAGGAACTCGTAAGTAGCCGACACCACCGCCAACATCACAATACTATTGAACCCCTTGTAGTTGTAATAGTATGACCCCGAGTTGGGTGGTGGCACAATGTGGACGTGTTTCCCATCAATTGCCCCTCCGCAGTTAGGAAAGTCCCACCGCTGGGCAAAGTCTGCCATTCCTGTGGGTTGGAAGGAAACTGTGGAGTTAAACAAGAAAAATAAATTAATCATTTTGCACATAAACATGGAAAGCAGATTAGACACAAACATTCTTGGCCAACATCAGTATAACATTTATTTTAGGGAGTATTTAAAGACAAAGGTATAAGGTCCACCGATCAGATTCCTCCCCCCCACCCTCTCATGGGCCATTTTCTAAGTTTTAGGGGGGGAGATGTTTTGGCCAGGTAACCCTCTCCACTTCATTGAGAGATGAATGCCTAAATAACATGTATTACTTTGGCCAGCCCCTCCTTACTTACACTATTGGCAGCCCACTGGACAGGTAAGAAGTGTCATAATACAAAGATATAAATACACACTGTACACATTTTAGCACATTTTTACATTCTGATATTACCTATCAAGATAATAATAGAATACAAAAACTTTGAACATTACCATTTGAAAGTATTCAGGCAGGCCCTTGCGCTACATGCTTTGGTGAATTCATCCATAAATATGACCACAAAAGAGGTGGGTATAGTATGTATGGGTTTGGCAAAGTCAGCAGAGGATTGAGGATAGATAGAGGATTGATATCAGCTGAGTTAGCAGTTGGGGGGAGGGAGGGTTCCAAATGATTTTGGGACCCAAAAAACAAACCTATGGCACTCTGCCAGAATATAAAGCACAAATCACATTTTTACACATTTTAGGGGGTGTTTAGGGTAAAGCACTACTGACAAAATACATTGTTAATTGAGTAGACGAGGTGGATATAGGGCCAGGAGAGCATGCTGGGGAGGTTAGTGAAGGCAAATATGTATGAAGGACAAAAAAAAATTCCCCAAAAATGTGGACAAAGGGGACATTCACAGCATATTACAATCATGGTAATTAGGGAATGAGGAAAGAAATACAATATATTTACAAACATTAAATAACATGTGATGTTAAAGGATAAAAATCTTACCTTCATATACTCCTTCTGCAGGACCTGGATAAAGGCAGAACAGGTCTCTGGTATAATGATCCCCAGAGCCTGGGCGGAGATGCCTGTCGAGAACTTGAGGTCCTACAGGCTTCTCCCCACTGCCAAGCACCACAGGGTGGCGACTAGCCTCTGCTCCGCAGTGATGGCTTGCCTCATGCAGGTATCCTGCCTGCTAATATAAGGGGTCAGCAAAGCCAACAAACGGTGAAATACAGGGTCCATCATCCGGAGAAAGTTCCTGAAATCGTCAGGATTATTTTCATGGATCTCACGGAGCAAAGGCATGTGACAGAATTTGTCACGCTGGAGCAACCAATTCGTGGTCCATGAACTCCTCCTCACCCTGTTCATTGACTGGGCTTGTGTCAAAGTAAGGACCCCAACACCAAGCCCCCGCACAGCACAAACTCTACGATGAGTACGTACATGCAACATGGCTAGAAAACGGTCGGCTGCTCAGAACGAAGTAACAGAACGCACTGAAGAACAGCAAGGCCTGTGAAGAGCAACCTGAAAATCAGTAACGAACGGACAAGAACACAATGATAAATCAATGGTACTCGCTGCACGCACTGAAGACCAGATACAAACCCACAAGCACAAACTGAACAGCAGAAATACGATCTGAAAACCACGAGTGTGAAAAAGCACGAATCGTCTCTCAACAAACTTTTACTAACACGAGATTAGCAAAAGGAGCCCAAAGGGTGGCGCGCTTGGTACTGAACTGCCCTTTTATAGTCTTGTCGTACGTGGTGTATGTCACCGCGTTCTTGGCGATCGGAAATTCCGACAACTTTGTGCAAGCGTGTGTATGCAAGACAAGTTTGAGCCAACATCCGTCGGAAAAAATCCATGGATTTAGTTGTCGGAATGTCCGATCAATGTCCGACCGTGTGTACAGGGCATTACAGTTCCGACTTCCATAGATCAATATTTTTTGACTGTGCAAAGAAGAAATCTAACATGTTTTGAAATTTGCATCTTTAATTAATTAAATTAACCTTTGAAGTTATCACTTAGGCAGCATGCACATGGGTGTATTAAAATAATCCCATCTATGCTGGATCTTTTTGCCAGGAGCTAACTGAAAAGTCTAGTGTGAAAGAACCCCTGGTCTGGCGTGTATTTACACATGTTTAAGTACATATGGCGTTTAGACGTGTATGCGTGTTAAATCTCTGTTAGCTAGAATATTTATTTGTTCTAGCTACTAAGATGAAATTAAGTATGCAGTTATGGGAGTCTCTAACTGTGGATTTGAGGTATTTTTTATGCTCCTAAACACTGCTTTAAAATTAAAACCTAACTGCCACAATGTGCAAGATCACATTGGCTAATACAGAGCTGCGTTGAGAGACATAAAAAAAAAAATTACTTGTAAAAGCTGTGTTCTTTCTGCCCATGCATAAGATCCTAAAAATTATCTGAACTCTGGGAGCCATGCCCAAAAAGGGCAGACAGTACTACTCACAAATTATGTCTATAGCATCCTTACAACTGATCTTTTCCCCTTTACTCACTTACCAGGCCTTGTTCTGCTCTGTGTGGTGGGTGGTCATCAATGCAGATGAGCAGGGTTTTGATTCAACATGTCAGAGCTGTCCCCTGATAATTGGAGCATAGTTGCCAGTAGTCCTGGATCTTGCAGTATAGTCACAAGATTTTAGACACTATCCAACAGTGTCCATGTGTCAGTAGCATGCAATGCTCCTGTTCCATGGCAGCTGCTGGTCTCATTCCAACATTCTGGTTTTGGCTGAGCTGCACTGTCTCTGTCTGATTGTCCACCTGCAGGGTGATTGGTGTAGTCACAGCCTCCAAATCTGTTGAAAGCCTACCAAGCCCTTAGTGTCATGCTTGTGATAGTGTTTGCAACACGTGCTTTAAGCGCCCTGTTTATCTGCCTTGCTTCCGTGCCTTGACTTTTACCATTGCACATTGGCTAATACAGATGGATGTGTCTTATAGACACATAGAGCAGGGCTCTGGAGCAAGCACGCACCAGTGCCCCCATAGCAAGCAGCTTGCTATCGGGGGCACTAGTCAAGGGGGACCCAAGACAAGGAGAAACAGGGCTGCTTTGTGCAAAACCATTACACAAAACAGGTAAGTATAACATGTTTGTTTTTTTAAGCTGAACCTGTAATACCACTTTAAAGTGTTACTAAAGCCAGTAATATGAAAATAGTTCCTCTGCCCCCCCCCCCCCCCAACCCCCACAGTGACCACAGCTTATAAATCTTCTTTTTATAGTAACATGCTGCCACTATATACCTTTTTTGCTGATCTGTATACCACGGTCACATGATAAACTGCACAGTTTGTCTAGTGCTGAGATTTCAGAAAGGAGGAGATTTCCACTATAGCCTGTATACACACCCACATGTGTGATGTCAATATCATGTGACCTGAACAGTTCAACTTAAACAGGAAATGTTCTCTCCAGCAAAAGAGACTAAACTGAGCATGTGCAGGATGGCTACTCTCACTGTATTATATGGCCTTGCCAAGATAGACAGTGCAGGGGGGAAGGATCTGTCCATATAGTGTCAAAGAGCCTTTTTACACAATGCAGAAGATTAACCCCCTAAGCTCCACAGTGGATATAACAAGCAAGCTATTCTGCATATACAGACAAATTTTACTGTTGTGTGTTTAGTAACACTTTAAATAAACAAATAAAGCCAAATTCCCTGGACTGTTTTTTGAGCCTCTGGAGAGAGTGTGAAAAATTTCTGTGGGGGAAAAGCCTAAAATCCAATGGCTCTTGCGGGGGTAGTGCTTCACACTATCTACAGTACATACTGTATGTCTCTATTATATAGTGGTCATTGGTGTCACTAAAGCCTTATACATTAGGGAGAACAAGTATTTGATACACTGCCAATTTTGCAGGTTTTCCTACTTACAAAGCATGTAGAGGTCTGTCATTTTTATCATTGGTGCTCTTCAACTGTGAGAGACGGAATCTAAAACAAAAATCCAGAAAATTACATTGAATGATTTTAAAAAAATTAATTTGCATCTTATTGCATGACATAAGTATTTGATCACCTACCAACCAGTAAGAATTCTGGCTCTCACAGACCTGTTATTTTTTCTTTAAGAAGCCCTTCTGTTCTCCACTCATTACCTGTATTAACTGCACCTGTTTGAACTTGTTACCTGTATTAAAGACACCTGTCCACACACTCAATCAAACAGACTCCAACCTCTCCACAATGGCCAAGACCAGAGAGCTGTGTAAAGACATCAGGGATAAAATTGTAGACCTGCACAAGGCGGGGATGGGCTACAGAACTATAGGCAAGCAGCTTGGTGAGAAAGCAACAACTGTTGGCGCAATTATTAGAAAATGGAAGAATTTCAAGATCAGTTTCCCTCATTTCGGTCAGTCTCCCTCAGTCTGGGGCTCCATGCAAGATCTCACCTCGTGGGGCATCAATGATCATGAGGAAGGTGAGGGATCAGCCCAGAACTACACGGCAGGACCTGGTCAATGACCTGAAGAGAGCTGGGACCACAGTCTCAAAGAAAACCATTAGTAACACACTACACCGTCATGGATTAAAATCCTGCAGAGCACGCAAGGTCCCCCTGCTCAAGCCAGCGCATGTCCAGGACCTTCTGAAGTTTGCCAATGACCATCTGGATGATCCAGAGGAGGAATGGGAGAAGGTCATGTGGTCTGATGAGACAAAAATAGAGCTTTTTGGTCTAAACTCTACTCGCCGTGTTTGGAGGAAGAAGAAGGATGAGTACAACCCCAAGAACACCATCGCAACCGTGAATCATGGAGGTGGAAACATCATTATTTGGGGCTGCTTTTCTGCAAAGGGGGCAGGATGACTGCACCGTATTAAGGGGAGAATGGATTGGGCCATGTATCGTAAGATCTTGGCCAACAACCTCCTTTCCTCAGTAAGAGCACTGAAGATGGGTTGTGGCTGGGTCTTCCAGCATGACAACGACCCGAAACAGACAGCCTGGGCAACTAAGGAGTGGCTCCGTAAGAAGCATCGCAAGGTCCTGGAGTGCCTAGCCAGTCTCCAGACCTGAACCCAATAGAAATTCTTTGGAGGGAGCTGAAAGTCCGTATTGCCCAGCAACAGCCCCGAAACCTGAAGGTCTGTATGGAGGAGTGGGCCAAAATCCCTGCTGCAGTGAACTACAGGAAACGTATGATCTCTGTAATTGCAAACAAAGGTTTTTGTACCAAATAATAAGTTCTGCTTTTCTGATGTATCAAATACTTATGTCATGCAATAAAATGCAAACTAATTACTTAAGAATCATACAATGTGATTTTCTGTTTTTTTTTGTTTTTTTTTTTAGATTTCATCTCTCACAGTTGAGTACCTATGATAAAAATTACAGACCTCTACATGCTTTGTAAGTAGGAAAACCTGCAAAATCGGCAGTGTATTCAATATTTGTTCTCTCCACTGTATATAGTGTACATTTACTATATAAGCATTATGTTTAAATGGTTATGTATTTGATCTTTCTTGTAAAAAATAAAATCTGCAGAGGTTGTGTGGTCTGTGCAAATCATATCATTTGCTCCCCAGATTATTAAACTGCCACTAGATGGAACTATGGAACAAGAAACAAAGTGAAACTGCACAAAATGAACCTACATTCAAAGGATAGGTTTGTGTACGTATTTTTTAGTGCTGTCAACAGTGGCAAGCATATGTTTTCAGGGAATCACTTTAATTACCCTAATAAGGATGTATTTGCAAACCGTATAGAGCACAGCAGCAAGGAGACTGGTACTTTCTGTCTGTATAATGATGTATGCATATACCAATAGCATTTAGCAAATTATTTTGTTTTTATAAGCATATACAGTATAATGTAGTGTTACTGGTTTAAAATAATACAGGTTGCAGTGGGGCAGTCATTCTCAACCAGGGTTCTTCCAGAGGTTGCTGTGGGTTTCATTAGCTGTGGCTGATTAACCTCCTATTTGATGGTGTCTGCATAGTTCCAGGGCCAATGCTACTTGGTAGAGTTAGTGACTTGACACCACTAATCTTTTTGTCTGTAAAGGGCATTCTTTCCACTGACCACCAAAGTATAGGGGCATTTTTCCCATTGACACCTGATGAATTTGTTTTTGCGGGGGTTGACAGAAACCTGAAAATTATTTATGGGGTTCCTCTAGGGCAGGCATCAATAAATGAAAGATCCAAGTCCAGGTTCAGACCAAGCGACAGTCCAGCTAGGTGAGTGGTACCTCTTCCATGTTCCCCTCCTCGTTGGGCACAAGCATGGTTCACATAGGGGGCCTACCCCGATGTGGGATCTTTGAGCTACACCAGGCGATGAATGGGATCACTTATCTTAGCACAGAGTAACACCTTGCTCAAAGGCATGCTTACCAATGTCACGGTCATGTGAAGAAGCAAACATTAAGGCAGTCAATCAACTCAGAGATGAGCCACTTGTGTGTAGTGTTGTATGCAGAGTTCCTCCAGAAGATGTTGTCCCTTGTCCTACACACTTGTACAGGTGTATGTGTTGCATTAGGAGAGACATGCAGAGGCTATGCTCATTCCACCAGTTAGCGTACCTCTGTTATCTTACTCCCAGTAACAGAATGGGGTCCTGCTGAGCACATACCATGGAACTCATGCATGCTCTCACTTAACCCTTCTCTTTCCGTACTAAGTGACCAGGCATAGACCTTCGTAACGCTAGTCCACTCCCATTGACCATCAGAGAAAGACAGCTAGGGAGGGAGCTGGACACCGAGCCCCCTCGATACCGGAGGACCTGTCACCTAACCAGGTATCATGCCAACTACTGTTTGCTGTTTACTTCTGTGGTTACCCACGGCAACTTTTTCTCCTCTCAGAATCACAGACCAACCTTGCATTGCAGTGATGTGTCTCAGACCCCGGAGTGCTATTTCAGACTCTGGTTCCTTAGAGAGACTCCAGGACCCCACATGCACCCCTTGAGTAACTTTAGACCAGGCCTCAAGCAGTTGTAGCAACTTTAATTAACTTTTGTCAGAAAATGTATAACATGCAGTAACGCCCTTTCCATAACTAAAACTAACTGTGGCTGCCCAAGTACCTGCACAGGTGTAGCATCTTTAGGAGATAACTCGAGCAAAGGAGTCCATGTCCTTGGGAGCATTCTGATGGTTCGGCATTCCATGCTGACCAGCAAGCTTCTTAAAGCATAATGCTGAGTTCCCATGTGTGCATCTGTAGTCCATTCTAGGGCCCCCAGGATCCAGGCCTCTTCCCTTTATATCACACAGGAGGGAGGCTGGACCATAGAGGAAAATCCACAAACACACAATAAAAGGCGGTACAAGTATTAACCCCTTCCCTCCCAACCTGGAAAACTGGGTGTTAACTAAATACACACAGTAGGCAACCTGCCTACAGGTGGGCCTGGATGGGAGGGCGCCAGCTGCCCAAATTTCCAAATGAACATGCCGGTGATTGGTTACTAAGATGCAAGACAGTCCTAGCATCCAATTACCTGCTTGTTAACTTGAAAAGTTGGGCAGCTACTGTCCTCTATCCAAAGCTGTTTCTCTTCCCACCCTCTGCCCTGCTGTGTTGAAGTAGGGCTGTGAAGGGAGAGGAGATGTGATTGCATGGGGGGCTGTAATGGAAAGGGAAGGGCTTTGCCTGTAAGGTGGACTGTGATGTAAGGAAAGGGGGCTGTGATATAAAGGGCTGACTGTGATGTAAGGGGTGGGGCTGTGATGTATGAGGGGACTGTGATGTGGGGGCAGGGAAGGGGGTGGATGTGACATGAAGGAGATTGCAATGTAAGGGGGGAGTTGTGATGTGAAGAGGACTGCATTGTAAAGAGGGGCTGTGATGTGAAGGGAACTGTGATGAGGGGGGCTATGATGTGAAGTGGTGGCTGATGACACTGATGAGTGGGTCATGATATGAAGGAGGGCACTATGATGTGAAGGGGGGGCTGTGATGTGAAGGGAAGGGAACTATGATGTAAAGTAAGTGGGGAAGGGGGGCTGTGATGTAAAAGGGGAGGGGGCTGTCATGTGAGGGACCGGGGACTGTGATGTGAAGTGCGAACTGAGGACACAACTGAACTGCTGTAAATGGCAGACTGTGATGTAAAGGTGAGGACTATGATGTAAAGGGGTCTGTGATGTAAAGGGGCCAACTGGGGACACTAATGTAAAGAGGTAACTGTGATGTGAAGGGGGTACTGAGGTCACTGATGTAATGCAGGTGCTATGATGTGAAGGGGAGACTGAGAACACTGATGTAAAGAGGGAGGAGCTGTGATCTGAATGGGGACTAAGGACACTAAAGTAAAGGAGGGACTGTGATGTGAAGGATCTGAATCATAGCAGAAACATGAGATTTGGACCTCTTTCAGAAAAATAGTTTACTGACTGTACCTCCATGAATTTTAACTCAATGCTCTAGTGTAAAAAAATATGAGAAAGGCAGCAACAGAGCGTTTACCTTTTAAGATAAATATTGGTGCTTATCTGTGGGAACTATAGTGATATGTTGGGGTTCCCAACATCAATTGTTACAGTTCTGCACTCCAGTATGGTTGAAGAAACATTTTCTGTTTTCTCTTTACAGCATAAATGTAACTTTATTGTTGAGTACAGCCTAATGTGATCCTTTGGTATTTTACTAGGGAAAATATATGGAACAGGCTCCCCAGCTGTCATTAAACTACAAGTCTCAATATGCTTCAACAGCCATAGGCCCCATACACACAGGCTTAAAAAACGCCTATTTTACAGGCACGTGGTGGGTTTTTTTTAGCTTGCAAAAGCACCTCTATGTTATCCTATGTGTCCTTGCACACGTAGGTGTTTACAGGTGTATTAGAATATTAAAAGAAGAGCATTTACAGGGTGAAAAAATATATATATATGTATCACCACCCTGTTCAGGAGGATCTTTTGTGTAGATAAACTGCTTGATGCGCCTAAATGCGCTTAAACACTAAACTTTAGCATTCATTCATTCCAATGTCCACAATAAATTAATCTTCTGGCCAAGGAAATCCAGTAATGCTCAAATGCTTGACACACCTAAAGGCATCTAAACGCATGTACAAGTCATGGCTTTAGGCACTTTTCTTAACCACTTGCACTCTGGGCACCTAAACCCCCTTCCTATCCAGGCCAATTTTCAGCTTTCAGTGCTGTCACACTTTGAATGACAATTACTTAGTCATGCAAAACTATACCCATATGAATTTTTGGTCCTTTTTTCATTCAAATCAAGCTTTCTTTTGGTGGTGTTTAATCACCACAGAGCTTTTTATTTGTGTATATTATTTGGTCTTTGTGAAAGTTATAGTCTACAAGCTATAGTGCCAATCATTGAAAATTGATCACACCTGATGTACTGACAGTCTATCTCATTTCTTGAGACACTAACAAGCCAGGAAGGTACAAATATCCCCCAAAGACCCCTTTTTCGGAAAGGTATTTTTTTTTCACTTTTTAATTTTTTCCCACAATTCTTTGCAATATGAAGATTTTTATTTATTTATTTATTTTTCACAGAATAATAACACGTTATTTCTCTTACATGGCATATGCATACTTACAGCTACAATCCAAAACACATTCTGCTATTTCTGAGTATGGCGATACCACATGTGTGAGACTTTTACACAGCCTGGCCACATACAGAGGCCCAACATGCAGGGAGCATCATAAGGCACTCTAGGGACATAAATTACACATATAATTTCCTGGCAACCTATCAACATTGGAAAATGTGGAAAGAAAATGAAAACGCATTTTTTACACATTTTTACGGCACTGACGGGCGCTGATAGGGTGGCACTGATGAGCTCTTACCGATGGGCACTGTAGTGGCACTAATGGGGCACTGTAGTGGCACTAATGGGGCACTGTAGAGCACAGATGTGGCACAGATGTGGCACTGTAGGGCACTGATGTGGCACTGTAGAGCACAGATGAGGCACAGATGTGCACTGCTGGGGCGCTGTAGAGAACTGCTGGGCACTGATGGGGCACAGATGTGCACTAATGGGGCACTGCTAGGCACTGATGGGGCACTGTAGAGTACTGATGGGGCACAGATGTGGCACTGTAGAGCACTGCTGGGCACAGACGTGATATTTCTGGGTACTGATGTGGCACTGCTGGGGCACAGATGTGGTACTAATGGGGTGCTGCTGGGGCACTACAGGGCACTTGGAATATATAAAAAAAACTCAAGCAGCCTTAGGCTGCAGCTGTTCCCTCCTGTCCTCACACGATCTGTGTGAGGAGATGAGAAAACCGCACATGACACCAGTTTGTTGACAGTGATCGCACCATCATTGGACTGAGAGATCATGTGGTAAATGCCACTGAGATTGGCCCTTTTCCCCGATCCGTAATGCGTCCGGTCCCGAGAACCCAGTGAGCACGAACACTCCCATGTGCGCACCCCAGGGGGCGTGTGGGAAACGCAATTCTGGGAGGACGCCATTGTACGCCCTACCAGAATTATTTGACCGCACTGTAGCCATCATTCGGCTATGGTCCAGTCAGCAAGTGGTTAAGCAGCTTTTTCTTGCCGGGAGTAAAATGCTTTCAGATAAGAAAATCGAACACCCTGTGTGCATGAGGAGATATACTCTGTATTGTAAAAAGAGCTTGAAAGTCAAGGAATTTGTTTGCAACACAGCATATTAATTGTGATTTCTAACTTTGGAGCCACACCATAATATATTGTGAATGTTATTATATTATGACAGCATCTTTCACGTATAATTGTATGTCTAAAATAAAAGTAATACTTAGTAAAAAAATGTAAAAACACAAAACAAATTCATAGTAAATACTTGCAGCATCAGGTGAAAATGTTGTATTAATTCTTTGTAATATACAATCCTAAACATTTCTTGCATAACACAGAGTATAAACCATTCAAGTGGAACAAAAAAAACAATATACAAAGATTAGGAAAACATTCTCATTTTATACTGTAGTGGAACTGCACACATGTAATTTCATGTTTGACATGATAAATACATAAAGTAGTATACTGCACATAATTTTTTTCTGCTTTAATCCTAATTTAATTTGAAAATACTGACTGAATAAACAGGTATAACAACAGATATAGTTAACACTTCACATTTTTTGCAGAATATTCTTCTTAGAACAAAGTGCAGTCATCAATGTTAGTAAATAGAAGTCTTTTACTTAACAGGCAGTTCACCATACTTTTCTGCAAACTCCTTTTGTGCTGTTGCCCAACAAGCATTTGTATTATATTGCATAAATCTACAGGGCATTTTCTAAACGTATTTTTAGCAACTTTGGATAGTTCTTAATAAATAACATTCACACACACATAAAAAATTATTATTCTTACTGCCTTTATGAAAAATCAATACTATGTTGGACTCAAGGTGCATTCAAGTTCTATAGATCACACTATATGTTCTAGAATTTCCGTGATGTTTTAAGTCTTACGCTCTGCTTTGCAAAGTTCAGGGCATCTTCTTTTGATTTCTTCACAAATTCAGACACTTTACTGAATCCTTCTGCCAGGCCTTGGCCTGAGAGGGCACAGCATGGCTGAACATACCAGTCCCGGTCTGAACAATGCTTTTTCATGTTAAATTTTCGTGTGATCTCTTCTGCATCAAGAGCCCCAGGAAGATCTTGTTTGTTAGCCAGGACAACAACAGGCACATTCTTTATTAGTTCATTCTGCAGTATACGTTGAAATTCCTTTTTTGACTCATCTAGAGTTTCTTTGTTAGTACTGTCCACCACATACACCAGTCCATCTGTATTTTCAAAGTAGTAGCACCAGAGTGATCTTAATTTCTCTTGTCCTCCAACATCCCATATGGTTAATTGTAGGTGCTTCTCTGTCTGAATCATCTCCACGTTGAAGCCAACTGTCGGAATTGTTGAAAAAGGTTCTTTGAATTTGAATTTGTACAGCACAGTTGATTTACCAGCTGCATCCAAGCCAAGTATGAGTATTCTGGCTTGTTTAATTTTGGAGTGTATAGAGACAACCTGCCCCATGTCTTTCTGTCTTTGTTTTTCGGTTTTGAACAGCAGAAATAGGTGAAATGTTTGGCATGGTGACTCGTAGCAGTGAGAACTGTCTACTTATAGAGAGGCTTATCAGAAAGGTGTATTGTTTATGAAGGTTTAACGTCCACTGCCTGTCACAAAGGTAGAACTGTCAGAAGCAATAAAGCGCAATCGATAAAGGAAGCCAAAGTTCAAAGTATGAGAGAGTGAGGTGTGAATACAGCACTTTCTAATACAATAAAACTAGTAAAGTTTACTTTAAAATAAATAGGTAATAATAAAACATCTTACCACTGGTTGCTGCAATACTAAGCGATGGAAACCAAAATCTTTTTGTTGTAAATTATTGTTTGCTTCCAAAAAATGTTTTCTCACTTCAAACTGTTTTAAAATGATTCCTGTTGGCACAAATTCAAAATACTGTATACAGTATGGTTGTAGTAACCAATTTACAGTAGCATCAGCACATTCTTGGCTGCATTGATCAAACCTATTTACAAGGAGATATAACTGCAATTGCAAACGTATTTACTTAAATGAAGAAAAATGTAATATTGTGATCTCATTCGTTAATCCTGAGACTGAAGCTATATTGGACTGATTAGCAGAGAGTGGATCTTCACAAATAACAAGCAATCAACTAGTACTGTATATCTACTGTGTTTTTTTTTTTTAAGACATGTCCTCCAAACTTATAGCAGCTAATCCAGTCCAGAATGTAGACTGTTTTTCCCATAGTAAGAGGGCTGTTAGTGTGCAGCCCCTATGGTATTACCTTGCTGTACCCAACATCTATTATAACAGGTCTAAGAATTACAGTAGGTTCAGGTTCACCTCTATCATGGGTTTGATTTAATTCCTGGGGATCAAATTTCACTCGGGAGAATTTTATAAAATCATAATGCACTGCATAGCCTTTGAATTGTGGTCAGCGAGTTTAGAATGGGCAGTAAGGGGACTTTTGTTTAAGTTAGCCCCCTCAGTATAAAAGATGGGGGGCAGCCATAGTGCCATTGAATTTGAAACTGTTCCAATGAAAGCCTAGGGAAAACTGACAAAATGCATAGGGAAAGATTAGGGTCACTGAAAGACTAGCTCCAGTCTGTAAATAAAACTAAAAATTTTAATATAAGGACACTTATCTCTCCAGAGATCCCGTGATGTCGGCACCCCGAGCCAATTTGTCAGTCGGCTTCAGGTGCAGGCATTGTAAGTAAGTAAAACCTTACTGTGCTTTCTGAATGGTCCCACAGTCTTCTGGCAGTGGGGGGAAGGAGGAGGGGCCAGAAATGTCGTTGTTTGCTGATCTTACCCGGAAGTGAGAGGAGGTACCTGTCAAAACCAGCTACCTGCCCCCCCCCCCAAAGAAAGTGCCAAATGTGGTAGTGGAGGTTCCCCTTTTTGGTGAAGCTCCGCTTTAAAAAAACTGTACTTTCATACTGATTGGGAGCTCTTTGGGAAATCAGCTCCTTTGCTGTCTTCTTTTTTTTATTATTGTTATTGGGTGCCCTTTTTGCCGTTAAATTTATTTTGCAGTTGATTTGAGGTCAGTGATCATTGCTAGCTTTTGCCCTGTCCATGGCAAACTTTTGTTTTATTTTCTGCAAGGTTTCCCCTAAAAAAATATGGAGTCTTGTTTCAGGGGGTGGTAGTTTGGTGTTTTCATTTGTTTTGGGGTTATAATGTTTTCTATTTTATGTTGTTAGGGGCATTTTTTTGCTGCAAGCATTGTCTTTAAAACAGCGGGCTTTTGTATCGGGAGTGGTATTTTGTTTTTTAGGGGTTTTCTATCTATTTATTTTTATAGGGCCTTTTTTGAAGTTAGGTTTGCCTTAAGAAGAGAATTACCTTATTACTTACCACCTATTCTTGGAGCTGTCTTGGCAGTACGCTGCTGTATCATTTGAAAGAAGAACAGTTAAGTACAAGAACAGTGTGCACCTAAGCCACCTCACATTATATCACTATTCACTACACCCCCTCCCCTCATCACCACAGATAAAGTAAAAGTTAGGCATACACTAGGCCTACTATTCTTAAGGTATTACTAAAGGCAAAACTTTTTTTTTTAGCTTTGGATAGAGTGGAGATGGATTAGAACACCTGTCAGTTCTCAACACCATCTGTGCCCCTGCTAGGGAGAGATTCACATTCTCAATTTTCCTGTTTACCATTGTCATTGAAAGTGAAAGTAAAGAAAATCCCAAATTTTGGGTTGTCCCCAGAAAATTAGGGGGAATCCTCCAATGGGTACACTAAATATGGTGACCTGGGGGTCCCCAAGAAATTCCCTTAATTTGCAGGGATTTTCTCTCACTTGCTGTTTGGCTATGGACAGGAAGTGATGGAAAAACTGCAATGGGACACAGATGGTGAAGAAAAATCTGACAGGGCTTATAACCCTCCCTTAATCTTTCCAAAATGAAAAAAAGTTTTGCCTACTTTAAATAAAACTGTCTTGCTGCTTGCCAGTTTTACACCACTAGACCTCTCTGCTGCCTTTGACACAGTTGACCACCTGCTGCTCCTCAGCAAATTACACTCCCTTGGCCTCCGTGATTCTGCATTATCCTGGTTCTCCTCCTACCTATCTCAGCGCACTTTCAGCGTCACTTACAACTCCATCTCCTCCGCTCCCCTTCCTCTTTCTGTTGGGGTACCCCAAGGCTCTGTCCTTGGGCCTCTCCTTTTCTCACTCTATACCTCTTCCCTGGGCCAGTTGATCACCTCCCATGGCTTCCAATACCATCTCTATGCCGATGACACACAGATCTATCTCTTCACTCCCCAACTCACCCCCACTATCTCCTCACGGATCTCAAACTTGCTGAATGACATATCGGTATGGATGTCACACCACTTCCTCAAACTTAATCTTTCTAAAACTGAACTTGTTATATTTCCTCCTTCACGGTCCCCCTCCTGTGACTTCACCATTAATATCAACAACACAACCATTGGTCCCTCCACACATGCCAGAGTCCTGGGTGTAATCCTTGACTCTGACCTCTCCTTCAGCCCCCATATCCAATCACTGGCTAAATCCTGCCGCCTTAACCTCCGCAACATCTCCAAAATTCGACCCTTCCTGACTAATGACACTACAAAACAACTTATTCACTCCTTGATTATTTCCCGCCTCGACTATTGCAACTCTCTCCTTAATGGCCTACCCTTAAGCAGGCTATCCCCCTTCAGTCTATTATGAATGCTGCTGCTAGACTAATACACCTCACTAATCGATCCGTGACTGCTGCCCCTCTCTGCCAATCCCTTCACTGGCTTCCCCTCCCCACCGTATAAAATTCAAAATGCTAACCATAACATACAAGGCCATTCACAACATCGCCCCCATCTACATCACCAACCTCATCTGCAGATATCGCCCAAATCGCCCCCTTCGCTCCTCCCAGGACCTCCTGCTCTCTAGCTCCCTTGTTACCTCCTCCCATGCTCGCCTTCAGGACTTCTCCAGAGCCTCTCCCATCCTCTGGAATTCCCTGCCCCAGTATGTCCGATCAGCCCCTACCCTGTCCACCTTTAGGAGATCCTTGAAAACTCATTTATTCAGGGAAGCCTATCCCACACCCACATAACTGTCCCTGAGCCACCCCCATCAAATCATTCTTTGCAGCTATTACCTTTTGTACCACCACCCCCTCCCTTTAGAATGTAAGCTCTACGAGCAGGGCCCTCCTGTACCTTTTGTATTGAACTGTACTGTAATTGTTTTGTCCCCCTTATACATTGTAAAGCGCTGAGTAAACTGTTGGCGCTATATAAATCTCGTATAATAATAATAATAATAATAATATCCTCTGAAGAATGTTAAAGGCTAAGTTCACCTAGGATCATATTACGTTACACACATATTTAGGGTGCAACATATAACGCTCTCCTGTTTACCCACCTCCCGCCATCAGTGCTCCCTGCTCTTGACAGCAGACAGGGGATCTTCTCTCCACACTCGATGTTTCAATTTGAAAACAGTGCGACTGTGTGGGGGTTCTGCCCACACAGCCACGTCAATTATTCACAGTTTCCTGTTAATCAAAACATTACTACAATTCCCGTCAGCCACCACGGCAGAAAGCTTGTAGTTCTCAAAGAACTACAAGGGCCCTGGTGAGTGCTCTTGTAGTTCATTGATTCTTCCTGCTGGTCTGTAGGGGTCGGTTCACACTACAACGACTTGGGATCCGACTTGTCAGCCCTCAAGTCGCCCCAAGTCGCTTGACATTGGGAACGTCACAGTCCCATCATGCCCCGGGACTGTGATGTCATAAGGGGCGGGGTCTCCGGTTGACATCCCCCCGGTGACCACGCCCCATGCCTATATAAGTCAATGCACACCGCCTACACAGCATTACAGTGGGAGAGAGCATTGTGTCAACATCGGAAGAAAAGAAGAGGGAAGAAGACGATAAAGAAAACCGGGCCACCGCTAGCAAGAGAGCGGCAAAAGAGCAGAAGATAGCGGAGGAGCCCAGCACAAGAACCGGAGAGCAGGAGAAGAACTGCACACCGGGAGAAGAGGCCGGAGAGCAGGAGAAGAGGCCGGAGAGACCCCTGAAGTCAGAAGAGACCCCTGAAGTCGGAAGAGACCCCCGGAGCTGCCTAATAAATTACTTTAAAAACCTGTGTAGTGTTTTTTTATTGACACTTTTTTCCCCCAGGTGAATGGGTAGGGGTACAATGTACCCCATACTCATTCACATAGGGTGGGGGCTGGGATCCAGGGGCCCCCTTATTAAAGGGGGCTCCTGGATTCCGATAAGCCCCCCGCCTGCAGACCCCGACAACCAACAGCCAGGGTTGTCAGGATGAGGCACTTGTCCTCATCAACATGGGGACAAGGTGCTTTGGGGTGGGGGGTCTGCAGGGCACCCCCCTTCCCCAAAGCACCCACCCCCCATGTTGAGGGCATGCGGCCTGGTACGGTTCAGGAGGGGGGACGCTCGCTCGTTCCCACCACCTTTCCTGACCAGCCGGGCTGCATGCTCAAATAAGGGTCTGGTATGGATTTTGGGGGGACCCCCACGCCGTTCTTTCGGCGTAAGGGGTTCCCCTTAACATCTATACCAGACCTAAGAGCCTGGTATGTTCCTGGAGGGGAATTCCCTCCTGCGCTCGCTGCAATAGGAAAATGTGTTTTTCCTATTGCAGCGAACGCCAGATGTACAGTACCCTGTCGCCGAGAACCAGCGCGATGGGATCGCGCTGTAAACACATTCTCATGGGCAGGCACTGTATGTCACAAGAGCTGATTAGCTCTGATTGGCCACAGGCAAAGTCGCCTGTCCTGGGGGCGACTTGAAGTTGTGTTGTAAGTCGCCCAAAGTAACGTTGAAGTCGTGTTGAAGTCTCCTTGCAAAGTCGCGCTGAAGTCGTGTTGCCCCTGTGTGAATCAGCACTAACTGTCTGTCCATATGTGAGATACAGACAGACAGCTGACTGAGAGTCTGAAGAATCCTTGCACTGCACCTGCGATCTGCTGATCTCGGATGCAATGATTTACTGCAGTGTAAAAAAAAAAATGCACATTTTTTACCTGCAAAAAATATGTGCATTTATTATGTTTTTTTTTACCAAACTTATTAGGAATAATTTATTCCATACAAAGTATCCAGGACTTTTAAGGCCTCATACTAAAGGCAAAAACACACTCTATTGTCAAGTTTTATTGTAATATCAATCAATAAAATGTTTTGTCTACATGACTATCAACATCAACAAGGTATAGGTAGTAGACCATAAAAACACCAAGGGTTATGCAAAAATATAACATGGGTTGTTTATGTATTCCGTGGAAGTGGTCCAACATGTTTCACAGTGACATACTGCTTCCTCATGGACTCCACAGGAACATCTACAAAAATATATAAAAAAATTGGATGAATTTATGCAATTTTTATCAAGAAACCAATTCAATCCAAAATTCACGGTGCAAGTCAGCCAGGAATAAATCTTTTTTCGATGTTTGCATCATGGTTAATCCTGTTGGTACATTATCTACCACATTATAGCAAAAAGTAATGGCTGGTAACACAATTTTTCACATGGCTAGTGCTCACCCTCCCCTGTTGGTGAAAAGCATACACTACAGTCAGTATCTTAGGATACGAAGGAGTTGTGCTACCGTGTTTCCCCGACAATAAGACCTACCCCGAAGACCTAGCGTTATTTTCCAGGAGGGTTGCAATATAAGCTCTACCCCGAAAATAAGCCCTAGTTTAAAATGCTTGTAATATCCTATAATCCACTCTATTACAGTATTATATAATGTACAATGTGTGTGTTTCTGTAATATAATTGTGCCAAATACCTTCGGTACAGCGCCGCTCAGCTAACCTTCCGTTGATCTCCTCCTCATCTCCCAGCTGTCAGCGGGGGCTCTCAGCCCCTCCCTCTGCAGTGCTCGGAGTGGGGGCGAGAGCTCCAGTGGAAGTGCAGAGCGGCGCTATAACTAAGGTATTTGGCACAATTATATTACAGAAACACACAGATTGTACATTATATACGACTGTAATAGAGTGCATTATAGGACTTTACAAGTATTTTAACTTGGTTCAAATTGGGGATTCCTGACAGGCAGAGGGGGAGGGGGAGAGAAGACAGCACATTACATAGTAATATACAAGATCTACCCCAAAAATAAGCCCCACTGTGTCTTTTGTCACCAAAATTAATATAAGACCTGGGCTTATTTTTGGGGAAACATGATAGTGATTCTGATATCCAAAAGGAAGCAAACAATCTAAGAGACATGCTACTGGCCAGAGGTTACAGTAGAAAAATGCTGAAAATATCTTACCAAAGGGCAAAAACTGCAAAAGGGAAAAAAACATTTTTGCATTCAGGCCACAAAAAATGGTGACACTACACGAGTGATCACTCATTTTAGTGCCCACCAAGATGCATTTAGCCAAATCTTGTCTTGTAATTGGCGTATTATAACAGAAGATGAGACATGATACATTTAAATATATCCATACTCTCCCTGAAATAGTATTTTGAAGCAGTGGGTCCATCAGGGACCAACAGGGACCGACTGGTCCATAGTTACTTTCAGTCCCCTGGATGGTGAGGAAAATACAGCGAGATTGGGAACATTTAAATGTGGAGGGTGTGACCAATGCCCGTGGATACAGGAAGGAGAGGTATTTGCCATCCCTTGAAGTGGCCCCTTAACTGTAAACATTACGTTGATTGTCAGACTCAAGGAGTCATTTATCATATATCATATATATTTCGCCCTTGTGTACAGGACCACCTGTATTCTATAGAAGCAGGGGTTCTTTATACACCTGTTGGAAGACAAGTGGGTCTTTTGCACAGTTATGACCCATGATTGATTTAATTTTGTACTTTGGATAGGATATATCGAGAACCTCCTCTGACGGGAGGCCCGTTGGGTTTACAGTTTAAAGGACAGGGCTTCCCCCGACCTTAATTCAGTTTTTCCCCTCCTCTTACTCATTCCTCTTGTGTTTTATCCTGCAAGCACATGCCAAGTGGTGAAGCTTGGATTTATGTTTTAATGTTGAAATCTATTTCGTGTAGAATCAATAAGAGCTTATGACACATACTCTAAACATTTGAGATTTGAGAAGTCCTGAAGAAGAGTAGAGCTGATATGTTAAGATTCATCTGCTTATTCTCTGTATAAATCTATCTTCAGTGCATGCATATATGTAATACATGTTTTTAATGCCCTATAAGGCGGAAGTTTATGAAATGTTGTAATAAAATTTGTTTGATTTTGATTAGTTTTTTTTTGTTTTTTTCATGAATCCTCTATTGAAGGTGTATTTAAAGTCCCCTATTTGTTATGTTTTTATGTACAGTTTCTGTGAACATATAATACACAAATGGGGAAGCAAGCATGATTTGCATTTATTATTTCCTCTTCCTAATTGTAGTAACAGTTCTCCTTTGTCTCTAACACTATTGCTCTAATTTACAAGGTCAGTTGCTTTTTAAAAGGTTTGTACTCAGAAAATTTATTTTCTGACAGTGTGTCCCTTAGTTTTAAAGGGCAAAAACAGGCCCCTACTAAGGCTTTGATTACACTACATTGGGTGGAGAAGCAGCTTGTTTTTCAAAAAGTAATCTACCTGCTATAGGATCACCTGCCAGGAATTGCAAATGAAAACAGGCAACAGCTGCCAAATGCTGTTGATTGTTCTCATGGCCTAACCCTAGGTTCACACCTATGCATTTTTTATTGCATTTTGCAGTTTGTAGAAACACCCTACAGTCCATTTAACATGTTTTTTCAGCCGATGCATTTTTAGTAAGGGGTCAGGGACTTTTTTCCTGGGCAGATTGCACTTTGTAATGGATTTCAATGGACCCGCATCAAAAACAAAAGTGTTGCATTTTTACATGCGTTTTTTCTCTCAATAATTTACTATGTATAGCTGGTTGTTAAGGAGCAGGCCAGGAAGCCGGCCACTGCGTCCCTAACAACCAATGAGTCATCAGCTGACAGCTATATGTAAAAACAAGAATTGCTGGCATTAAAAAAAATCCCCAAAAAAGGCCTTCGGGTCTGGTATAGATTTTGAGGGGAACTCCACACCAAAATGTAAAAAAAAAAATGGTCCCCCCAAAATTCATATCAGACCCTTATCTGAGCATGCAGCTCAACAGGTCTGGAAAGGGAGGGGACAAGCGACCCCCCCACCCTCCTGAACCATACCAGGCTACATGCCCTCAACATGGGGGGTGCTTTGGGGCCAAAACACCTTGTCCCCATCTTTATAGGGACAAGGTCCTCTTCCTCACAACCCTGGCCGGTGGTTGTGGAGGTCTGCAGGCGAGGGGCTTATGCTGAATCTGGAATCCCCCTTTAACAAGGGGGTCTATAGATCCAAGCCTCCCTCCCCCCTATGTGAATGAGTATGGGGCATCTAGTTCCCCTACACATTCAACAAAAAAGTGAGTAAAGACACAACACAAGTTTTTGACAAGTCCTTTATTAAAAAATAAAAAAACAATGTCCCCCGATGTAGATCTATCGTCACTGCCCACCACCACCGCCGACACGAAAAAAGAAAGAAAAAAAGCTCCGCTCGCACAGAAGGCTCCCACCATCTGCCTGCTCCTCTGTCTGACAGTTCCTAAATAGCTAAGGGGCGGGGCCATCCGGTGACATTACCAGGGTAGATCTTTTTTTCTTTTTTCAGGTCAGCGATGGTGATTGACCATGGATCTACATTGGGGGGCAGTTTTTTTTTTATTTTTTAATAAAGGACTCATATTGTGTCTTTCCTCACTTTTTACACTTTTTTGGTAAATGGGTAGGCCATATTCATTCACATGGAGGGGAAGGACTGGATCCGGAGGCCCCCTTGTTAAAGTGGGCTTACAGATTCCAAATAAGCCCCCGCCCGCAGACCCCCACAACCACCGGCAGGGTTGTGGGGAAGAGGCCCTTGTCCCCCCCATCAATATGGGGACAAGGTGCTTTGGGGTAGGGGGGGCAGAGAGCCCTTGCACTACATAGTTGATGGTAGATCTAAATAAGATTGTACAATCAATTCACTCCAGCCCAAATGCTGCTACACCACTCCTCCATCCCAAAAAAGGACTACCATCGCTCTCTTGCTCTACACCTGATAAACGCGGCAAAAATGTGCATTCCGACTCTCTGGAAGTCCTCCAAACCCCCTACTATAGCTGATTGGCTCAAACAAATAACTAGAGTAGCAGAAATGGAGGAACTGATCCACCAAGCCAAAGATACACCCTCCAAATTCAGGAATACCTGGTCTTGCTGGCAAAATTTCCAAACAACAGACGAATATGCTGATCTAATGTCTTAAAGGCTTACACTGTCTTTCCGAGCCTGGTCGGAGGAGGAAGCATTAAAATCTATCCTATTCATCTAAATCCCGTTACCTCACTACTCCCGCTGTCCTACTCTTCTTTACCTCCCTCTCCTACCCATAGGGTTGCTACACGATGCTTAAGATGACACTCCCACTCCCGCCTGCCCACTCTATACCTTCTCAATGTACCTACTCGTTCCACGCCCACAATCTCCGTACTCCACTCTACATAATTGTATGCCTTTCTGACCAACCTCTTAAAGGATTGCTAGTGGTCCGGTGACCGCAATCCTACCACACATTAACCCATTTAGAGGCAATACACCATCATCTACAGAATTCTACTCACAGATAACATACCGAGCCCAAACAAACAAAAGTCAATTTAGCTTATGACTAACTGACCCTACACACATTCTCAATTATAGCTATGACACCTGGAGATCCCAGAACTTTAACTACATCATTAAAAAGATTACCTATTCAGAAACAAGAAGCCAGACAAGCACGATAGAACACACCATTACATTAGGTTACGTTATTAAACATACAAAACCCTAACAAGACCCCAGTTACCACACTGTACTCATTATATTAATTCAAGATATAGATACCATTGTTTGACTGTTCATCACTTGTTTATCATTGCTTACTGTTATACCGTACTTCAGTACCTAAGTTGCAAAGTTATTCAGAGCAGATAATACATTAAGAGAGATTATTGTATTTCGCACTCTATACTATTGCATTATAATAATCCTTGTATGTTATCATTCTGTATCACTATTGTGTACTATGACTTTTATTTACAATAAATAACAATTTGGAAAAAAAAGATTGTACAATCAGATTGTATAGTGTATGGTCACATTTAGATATTATAATGTCAGGCCAAAACCTATATGGGATGCATGGTACACAGAAAAGATAAACGATCACGTGTAGTATGGGTAACAATAAAGAATAGGAATAGGAACTCTGGGGACACCCTTCTCCTCTTCAGAGCAAAAGAAAGAAATGCCGCTCCGGAAAAGAGTTCCTTGAGACACATGTCCTGATAAGGCACACAGGTGCAGGCTCTGCAATGGATCAAAGAGCAAGAAAAAATCCTGGATGGCCGCACGCCGATACAACACCTTTATTCGTGAATTAAAATACAAATCATTCAGTCCATGCTATGCAGAGGTAGAGGCAAATAGCTTAATCATAGCTATCCTCTCTAGAGCAGCAAGTACTGCCCAAAATTCACAAAGGTGATACTCAACTGTCCTCTACGGAACATGAGGACAACCCTCCACCCCAAGCTTTTAGCTTTCTCTTCTCTTTGGAACTCAGTGGCCTCCCACACCAGGGTAATGCAGAGCTTTGCCGAACAGAATGAATACATAGAAGCAGAGTTCCACAGGTTCTACAAATATTACAATACAGGACGGCACATTTGCATGGACCGGGTGGAGATCGTGATCGTCTTCTGGTCATGTACCACATCAGAGGATTCCATCCCACTATGGGTACACCCAGGGCAGGCCCAAGACATTGTGCTGCCTGGGCCCAGGAATAAAGTGCTGCCCCCCCCCCCCCAAAAAAAAAATCAGGCCCACTAAAAGGCCCCGACATTAATTATTTTATATCATAACAATTAAAACCAAAATTAAATTTATTAGAAGTCAGATTTACATGCAACAGTGATGGTGGGGTTCAGACAGAGGGGGCGGCGGTGGTGGTGGTGAGGGGGGGTAGACACAGGCAGGGGTGGTATAAAGGGGGTTAGACACAGGCAGGGGTGGTAGGGAGGGGGTTAGACACAGGCAGGGGTGGTATGGGGGGTTAGACACAGGCAGGGGTGGTAAGGGGTTAGACACAGGCAGGGGTGGTAGAGATGGGATTAGTGGCACTGGCACTTACTTTCTCCCAGTGTCAGCCGTGCCTATAGCAAACCCTCTTTCATCATGGGGTCTCTGCTCATCAGAAAGCTCCACCCCTTCAAGCTGTTGGCCGTCAGCCTGTCAGCTGACTTTCTCTTGTCAGCAGCAATGTGGGGGGAGCCACGGAGAGGATGGGTGGGCGGCCAGCTGTGCATTGCCATTACATGTAATAGCATCCACACAGTGGAATAAGAAGAGGAGAGGGGGGCAGAGCGGGCGTGTGGATCGGGTGGGACCACTGTCTTCCTGGGTGTCAATGTGCCGCCCCTCAGAACCTGCCACCCGGGACCAATAGTCCCATTGGGTCCCATTATAGGGCCGGCCCTGGGTACACCTGTTTTTCTGCCAGACCCTGACCTTTACGTTTAAGTGTTACTGTTTTTTATGTACATGCTATGGCACTTTATTGTTGTAATATTTACTGTTGTGTACCTGCTTTTGTAAACCACCCTGTGGGTTATTTAAGGGTTTGATGCAGCCTAGACAGCTTGCGTCTAAAGAGGGAGGATTGTAAGCTCGTTAATATTATGCCGGTCACGTGCTTCCCCAGGATGGGAGGGTAAGGGTTAATGCTTCTTCCTGTTCTTTGTTTTTGGTAGAGAGACTGGGACTAAAGCTTACTATAGAGATGACCGAGGATCGGAAGTTCTCCGATAAACCCTATGGTCTACGAAACTGGAAGCGACAAGGATTTTGTCACTTCCAATTTCGCTCAGATGTAAACAAGCTGTTACTGGCTTGTGAAAGAATCTGATCAAACCAATCTTGATTTGATCAGATGGTTTTACAGGCAGGAGAGATGTGGGGTCTAATAGATCCCAGATGTCTCAATAAAGAGAACCTGTCGCTGCCCATGCTATCACAAGGGATGCTGTTCATCCCTAATGATAGCAATAATAGTGATAAAATAATAGTGATAAAAAAAATTAAAAAGACAGTTTTAACATTTTTTTAAATAAAATAAATAATTAAAAAAATTTAAAGCACCCCTGCCCCCCTGTGCTTCCATGCATAGGAAAATGCATATGTTGATTGTGCACACATGTGTAAATGGTGTTTGCACAACACTTGCAGACATCCCAAGTCTTCCGCGAGGTCCGTGGGTTTCTCGCATTTCGGCTGCGGCTCCCTGACACCCGCAAGTGCTGCATGATATTGCAGGGCCGATCCTGGGTGGGTACATGGGGTGCACCCAGGGCCGGCGCTACCACTAGGCAAAACTAGGCAACCACCTAGGACGCAGCCACAGCCGCTGGCTTACCTACTCTCCATTGGGAGGAGAGAGGGCACCTGGAGCTTGTCAGTGCCTGTGTGGCTGTGCCTCATCCTCTACCCCTCATCTACTCTGGGGCTATGTGACCAGTGGCATAGTGTGGGGGGAGGCAGGCAACGTTACTGCCCTGGGTCTGGGTGTAGAATTTAAAGGGGTGCTGTTGTACTGTCCCCAGTGTAATGTTCGTCTAGCGGGGGCAAATAGGCATGGGGCTGGTGGCACTATGGCAGCAATCAGCACCGCATCGTCCTTGGGGTGCAGGTGGCCGCCGGCTGGGCATCCATTGTCACACACGGCAGTAATCAGCGTGCCGAGGGCAGATAGCCAGGTAGGCCTGAGAGACTCAGAAGAAGAGCTCCACCGGCACGGCCTCCTCCTCCTTGACCCCGCCCCCCAAAGAGGCGAGAAGCAGTGAGGCAGGAGCAGCGTACCGGACCCCGCGCTTCCAGAGCAGCATGGATTGCTCCAACTTCCTCCGCTTGGGGCACAGAGGACAGCCGGGAGCAGCTGCCTGGCTGAAAGGATCAAAGCGGATCTTCACAAGAAGACAGACTGGCATGGAATGGAAGGTACCATACCATCATCATCATACACACACAGACCTGCAGGCTGCAAATCTGCAGACTCTGGTACAATGGGACAGAGAAGGGACTGCAGATAGGGATAGGACTAGGGGTCTCTCTCATCTCCCTTCTCACTCCCCTCTCTCTCTCTCAGCCCCCCTCTCCCCTCCCTCTCAGCACCCCCCTCTCTCTCAACCCCCCCTCTAAACCCCCCGCTCTCAGCCCCCCCTCTACCCCCTCTCCTTTAGCCCTCCCTCTCTCACACCCCTCTTTCAGCCCTCCCCTCAAGCCCCCCTCTCTCTCTCAGCCCTCCCTTTCTCAACCCCCTTCTCTCAGTCCCCCTCTCTCAGCCCCTCCTTCTTCCTCAGCCTCACTTCTCTCTCTCTCTCTGAGCCACCCTCTCTCTGAGCCACTCTCTCTCTAAGCCCCCTCTCTCTGAGCCTGCTCCCTCTCTCAGCCCCCTCTCTTTCTCAGCCCCCCTCTCTCTCAACTACCATCTCTCAGCCTCCCTCACTCTCAGCCCCCCTTCCTCTCTCTCTCATGCACCTTCTCTGTCAGCCTCTCTCTCAACCACTCCTCTCTCTCTCAAAGACCTTCTTTCAGCCCTCCTCCCTCTCTCTATCAGCCACCCTCTCTGTCAGCCCCCCTCTCTGGCAGCCCCCCCTCTCTCTCTCTCTCTCTCTCTCTCTCTCAGCCACCCTCTCTCTCTCAACCACCCTCTCTCAACCACCTTCTCTCTCAGCCCCCCATCTCTCTGTCAGTCACCCACATTCTCCCTCAGCCCCTCCCTCTCTCTCAGCCCCACTTCTCTTTCTCTCTCAGCCCTCCTACCTGTTTCAAGCAGAAACACTGCACATACTGACTCCTACCACCATGACCACTTCAAATCACTGAAGTGGTCATGGCGGTTAGAGTGTTCCTTTAATATCTCTCAGAAGAAGTAAACCTCTCTATACTGATTCCATTTCATTTGATCATCCTTTTGTTGTGTTAAATTGGTGGTTCTGGGGGGGGGGGGGGGTGGTGGAGCCACCTCCCTGAAATTTGTTTTTGCAGGTTGGGATGTCTGCACATGGGAGGTATTGCCATCAACATTCCAGTGAGAGCAATAATTTTAGTACCAGACCTCCTGTGTAAAGCCTTGTACACATGATCCGATTGTTGGCAGGGGATTGTGTGATGACAGACTGTTGTGCTAAAATCCAACCGTTAGTACGCTCCTTCAGACAATTGTTGTCTAACTTTCTGGCAACAAATGTTGGATGGCAGGCTAGTAAATTTTCGGCGAACAATGGTCTGTTGTCTGATTTTCGTATTGTCTGTACACAAGTCCATCACACAAAAGTCCAAAGTACAAACATGCATGCTCAGAAGCAAGGATAAACCTGAAGCGGTCGGTCTTGTAAACTAGCGTTCATAATGGAGAATTAACATTCATGACTCGGCAAATTATGAAATGTCTAAATGCAGCGCATATTCTCTTATTCTTTAAAGGGATAATAGTGAAGTTGCTTTGCTGGTGATACTGATGGAGTTATGGCAAACGTATTTGAAAAGGCTTTTTTTTTCGAGTGATATCAAGAATAATATTATTATGCTTGTTGTTTTATTTTTTGGGCAAGTTACCACAACACCATTATCCCATAGTTTTTAACATCAAAGATACAACTATGTTGGTGTTCCTTGTTAATTTTACATTGTATTTTTTAAAATGTAACTGCCTACTCCCAAACTGGCATTTGAAGTAAAACACATAGCCAAGTATTATTCTACACAATTTTTTTTATTGTGCATTAAAAAAAGAAAACAAATAAAATTAGAGATGCTATCTGATATCCAAATATAAATAACTTAACCAAAAGTGCATTCTATGCATACAAAAATATAGAAAATATAACAAATAAAATCATTATTAAACAAAACAAAAAAAATGAATTAGTAAGCGGGGTAGGGGTGAAAATCCCAAGACCAGCGGCCTTGTGGCTGGTATTGCCAATGACCGCAATGCTGCTGTGGTGGGTGGGGTGGCTGTGGTGTGAGGGTTGGCAATTTTTCTGCCATTTGGCCCTTAACCCCCTTGTTGAGGATGAGTTCCTCACACCTGCTCCTTTATTCACTGTCCATCTGCCTTAATTTATTGTCAGTCATCACGGAAAATTCCTCAGCCTCATCTGGGTCTGTCTGGATGGCAGTAGTGGCCTGGCTGAGGAAGGCAGCTGTGGCCTCCTCCAGATTCCTGCTCTTCCTGGCCCTTTTAGCAGGAGGGCGAAGGGGAGGGATCTGTGACTAGGTCTGGCTGCTGACCGCTGGCTCCTCCAGACTGACACTTTTCTGTATATGAAAAAGGGACATAATTAGATTTTTTTTTAGGGTTTGGTCATCAATCACACACAATTTTGATCTCCTCACTGTTGCAAATTGAATGTGGAGAAATAGAAAAGATTATCATTCTGACCCCATTATTTTTCATTCTTGTTCAAATCAATCATTTTTGGTCACTACTATCTATTGATATGGAAACCACTCTGTTAAGGCAGAAATATTTGAACAATAACGTCTAGTTATCATAATTGTATTTTTGGATACAAACATGTTCAACAATGCTATACCTGGGTCAAGCTGGGCTTCTCCACATCTTCATCCTGTGCAGCAGGACCTGTGTGGACCTCAGGAGCTGTGGCCTCAGCAGATGTCGAAGGGAATGTAGATAGCGATAGCCTGGGTTCTTTCTGGTTGGTAAAAAAAAACGCAGGCTGTTGTAATACCACAGCCTGGGCACATATAGGTCATCTACTGCTGCTCCAGATCTCTTTGAGTCCATGACCTTGTTGAGCTCCCTTTTAAAAGTACTCCTCAGGTTTGAAATTTTGTTCTTGACATAGTTGATGTCTGCCCTGGGGTACAAAGGCTTCACCAACTCAAGCAGTTTCTCCAACGTTGCCTTCCTCAATATTTTATTGGAGTAGCCTCGACTCTTGACCTTCCAGAGACAGGGCAGCTCCCAGTACAAGTCAATGAATTGTGGTAAAAAATCAGGCGCTGTAAATGTATCCATCATGATAAATAACATGATGCCTGCAGGACAGAACACAAGACAAACCATAATGTCTGGCTTAACTCATAAGCTGGTCTCAATGTAGGCCTCATTCTAAGCAGTATAGGCCACTAACCTATGCCCCAAATTCCAATTGTACCTTTGTTTTATGGCTTCTTTCGTGTGTTGCGATCATTCGTCCTCAACTCCAAGATCGTTCCTACGACTGTTCCATGTTCTGACTTTATATACACTGCGCATGTTTAAAACTCTGCTCTCACTGCGTCATGACGCTGGGGTGTGATCATCTCTCTTCTGCATGCGACACACACAGCGGAACATTCGGGAGGGACAACATGGCGGATTCTGCAGATTTCAGACAGCCCCGGGGTGGTGGAGCTCATAGGAGGCACAAAGCAGCCCCCATAAACAAGGGTGAGATGGTGGAGATGGTGCGCATCCTAGAGAAGCATGATTACAACTGCAAGCTGCGCAATTACGAAAGGCCCAACAGCCGAAAAGGACCTCATTTTGGAGAAGGTCATTGCCGTTTTGCAGTGCGAATTTTCGGTGGAATGATCAAAGGACCAAATCAAAAAACGATGGTCTGATCTCAAACACCGTGAACAAGATCAGATGGAGTACATACATCAGATCATAAAAAAAAAGTAAGCAATATTTGTATCTAACCAATATGTATATGTGTAAATTAGCTGTATGTATATGTTATTCCTCCAAGTAGCTCTAGAGAATTATATATAATGTTTTGTAAAATACAAAATTGGTATTCTAAAGATGAAGGCAAATATAAAGCAGATATGAACATTCTTATTTGGTCCTGTTTTTGGACATTTCTTTATTTTTTTAACTATTTTTTCTCTCTTCTTTCAACAGGGAGGCACCAAAAAAAGAGGCTCCAGCCAAGCCACCACAAGGGACGAAGGGAGGCTACCCTCGCTCGGACCCCAACAGGGGAGGCAATAAGGCCATCTTCGCCCCAAAAACGTAAGTAACAACTTCAAACACACTCATTTAGCCACCGACAGTGGTGTTTCTAGGTGGGCTAAAGGCCATGGGCTTAGGGCAGAACTTAAGGGGTAAAGAACACTTTCTGGTTGCTGCCTGGATCATTAGTGCCCATTAATGCAGCCTTGCCAGTGTAGACATGAGTAGAGGAGAGGTCCCGGAGATCAGAGTCACACAGAGTCACGCCTGCTAGGATGATCATCATATATCCCCTATCCCATAGGAGACAAGAGGGGTGGGGGGCAACTGCTGTACTTTTTCAATGTTGGCACTTGTCCAGTGTTTGCACTCTGTAAAATGACATCTCCTTCCCTTTTCTATGCATTTTTCACAAAAAAACAACAACCAGAGGGCAGCATGGTGGGGTCCACTAGTCAGGAGCAAACATTGACATCAGACCAAGTGCAAGGTTGGTCAACTAATGTAGCAAAATGGATGCTAGAAACAGATGGGACTTGGGGTCGCTTAATGAATGGTGTATTGTTTCTTTTTAGAGGAAAGTCAGTGTGGTGAGCTCATTCAGGATGTTTTTTTGGAGTCATTGGATCTGACTCCTGGACCCAGCACATACCTTGCCATTGTGGACGTCAAATCCCCTGACACAAGTCACACTGAGGGCCAAAGCGACCCAGAAAAGGAAGAAAGTATTCGGGAGCCTCTTGTTTGTGCAAGTAAGTATTCTTGGAATCTGGCTTCAAATGTGTATACATGTGTTTAGATGTTCAAACAAAACACCCACTCCACACATTAGCAAAGTATGTAGTGCCTTAACATTAGCATGGAGAAGGAAGAGGTGGAAGGAGCTGCTAGGAGCTACCTGAGTTTTGGAGACCCAGGCACCAGGGCCAAGATTACAGAGTAGTTGCAATGTGTACATTCCTAGTAGTGTAGGTGTCTGAAGGGCAAGCAGGTTGCAAGCAACAATAGACTGAGTAGGTAAGTATTTCCGGAATTTGACTAGTAACTTGACCATAACTCACTATGTAGGACCTCAGCCACTTGACCATCGTTCCCTTAATACCTTTTTCTCTTTTTACTAGGTCATGGTCTTCCATAATGCATTATTGGCAGAATGAGTGCAGATATGTTGCGTTATTTGAAGGATCTGGAGCAAATCAAGGAGGCTGCCACTGCTTTACAGCGAAGAATCCAAGATTTTGTGGACATGCTTGCCAAATTTTAATTTCCTCTTGCCTGGTCTGAAGTTTATTGTTCCACTTGTTGGCTCCTGTTTGCCCTTTTAATATTTACCATGTTTTTATGACTTTGAAATGTGAAAGCTTAGGGACAGAACTCTGTGTTTCTCCACTCCACTCCTCTAGGTGCACGACCAGGTCCTGTTTTCTGTATTTTCCTCAGTCTAAAAATGACTGTGCTAATTACTAACAGTGAAAGTGACAACATCACCTGTGCCAAATTCAACAAATATAGAAAACCTGACCTGGGTTTGCATCTTGAGAAGGAGAGTTGGGAAACATTGCGCTAACTAATGTGAATTGTAATGTTTCTGTGTTTTTAAGAATAGAAAAGCCCAAATATGATGCCCACAAATTGTGCCTTAACATTCTTATTTCCCTCATGATCCCATGCCTAATGTGTGTATTTCCATACATCTAGTTTGTTAAAGTCCCAAAACACACAGTGTTTCAACATATGCCATCTCCCATCACTGGGTATCAATGGACGCATTTTGGGGGTGCAACCCCTTCCTCATAACTAAAGTAGGTCAGAGGAAGGGGTTGCACCCCCCGAAACACGTCCATTAAAACCCTGTGATGGGAGATAGCACATGTTGACACACTGTGTGTTTTGTGGGTTTAGAAAATAATGTTTGTAACTACACACATTTTCGGCAGGGTATCATAAGGGACATTTAATAGTTCTGCCTCTACATGCACGTGGCTTCAAATTTTGGCTTTTAGAGGGGTGAGATCACCCCATCTCAGGAAGACAACATCCACAAATCTTGGGATACTAATGTCTCATTTGGCCTTCACTTTACCAAACTTGAACTTTGTAAGTTCCTGAGTTGGGGATGTGTATCTAATGTTTTAGAACATGCCTGTTTAGCCACAATAAAGGAGAAATAATGCAAAACATACATGTTATACACCAAGTTGTTGGTTTGTTTTAAAACCTTAAAATGCACATGTGAATGTGCTTTGAGTAAAATGTTTTTTACTAAGCAATGCGTGGCTTATTATTTCAGTGCTCAATACCAGTGTATTTGTTAAGTTATTGTAGTTACAATGTCAATGTGCTCTTAAATGTGGCCAACTCCAGCAATTTTTATGCCTCTAAAAAATTAAAGGAGTTGAAAAGGCATAATGTTTTTGAACTTTGTGCATTAGATCCATTAAAAAACAAAACATTGTGTGTGTGTAGCAGACCCACAGCACACCATGATAGTTAGCTGAAGAAGATATTGTCACTTCATGTAGCAAATAAGGTACGTTTGCACTACTGTAGCAAGTGGCCAAAATAAAGGCCATTTGTGAACATATTAGACAGATAAGAAACACAGACGACAGTAGTTCAAATGAAATATGAGTTTAGGATCCAAGAAATCTATTATTCATGATCAGCTACAATTTGCTGCCAAGCCATTGCCCCTCTACCCACTAAATAATCCAGGTCTTTTTGCTGTGGATCTCTGGCATTTTGGGAGGGCAATACAGCACGGGCATTTTCTGGAGCTGTCATCATGGCCACAGATAGACTAGCTGCAGCCTCTTCAGCTGGGCCTGCCACTGCAGGGTCCGCATCAGTTGGCACTGAGGCTAGGTAGCTGCTGGCATTCCTCCTTCCTCCTTAAACAAATTATGGAGTATACAGCAGCACAGGACCACATTGTTTATTTTGTAGAGAGCCGGTTTAATTGGAGTTAAAAACAGCCTAAAACGACTGGCTAGGATGCCAAAGGTGTTTTCGACCACCCTTCTGGCATGAGAGAGCCTGTAATTAAATATTCTCTGCTCTAGGGTAAGGTTCCTCATAGGAAACAGCTTCATTAGATGTTCCCCCAGAGAAAAGGCCTCATCTGCAACAAAAACAAAATTGAGGCCCTCAACATTCTCCTCAGCAGGTAGCAAGTTTAAGGTGCCACTCTGGAACCGCTTGTAGAACTCTGTCTGCATAATGACTCCTCCAACAGAGTTGAGGCCGTTCTTCCCAACATCAAGATACAAAAACTCATAGTAGCAGACACTACAGCTAACAGGACTATGCTGCAAAAGCGCTTATAATTGAAATAATATGAGTTGGGTTGTGGGACAATCCAGACATGTTTGCCATCAATCAACCACAGTTGGAAAAATTCCACTGATGCTGGAACTTGCCTGCAACGTCCTGCCATTGCTGTGGGTTGGAAGTAAACTGTGGATTAAAAAAAGAAAAAAAATTACTACTTCTGCACATAACATTGCAAGCAGATTTGACACAAACATGTTTGGCCAACATAAGGTTAAAACTTAAATAAGTATTTAAAGACAAAAGTGTGAGGTCAGCTTATCTGATTCCTCACCCCCTCTGGTGGCCCATTTTAAAAATTTTAGGGTGGAGGTAGATGTTTTGGACAGTTAACTCTCTCCACTTCATGAGAGCTGTTTGCCTAAATAATGTGTATTACTTTGGCCAGCCCCTCCTTACTTACACTATTGGCAGCTCAGTGGACAGGTAATAAGTGTCATAATCTAAAAATCGGGATACACACTGTCCAAATTGCAGCACATTTTGACATTCTGAAATAACCTATTAATATAATAGGAGACAAAAACTTTCTATCTTACAATTTGAAGGTAATCAGACAGGCCCTTGCACTACATGGTTTGGTGAATTTATCCAGAAATATGAACACGAAAGAGGGATAGTGTGTATGGGTTTTGCAAACTCAGCAGATAGAGTTATTGTATCTGTTGACTTAGCATTTTTGGGGGGGAGGGTTCCAAATGAGTTTGGGAACCAAAAAATAGCCTCTTGCATTCTGCCTGAATTTGAGGACAACAATAACATTTGGACACATTTTAGGGGTTGTTTAGGGTAAGCCCAAAAATGTAGTTGACAAAAAACATTGTTAAGTTATCAGGCTATGTGTGTATGGGTCCAGGATAGCATGTTGGGGAGGTCAGTGAAGGAAAATATACATGTAGGCCAAAAAAGAGCAGGAAAAGCTTACAGCATGCATGAGGACAAAGAGGACATTCATAGCATATTACAATATTGATAATTATGGAATCAACAAATGAATACAATATATTAGCAAACATTAATACGAAGAATGTGATCCTAAAGGTAAAAACCTGAATATAATAATATCAATAATATTGAATAATGGCTGAGAAGGTGTCTGGAATAATGAGTCCCAGAGCCTGGGGGGAGATCCCAGTGGTAAACTTGAGGTCCTGAAGACTTCTCCCAGTCGACAAATACTGCAAGGTGGGTATGAGCCTTTGCTCGGGAGAAATAGCAAGCTTAATGCATGTGTCCTGCTTCTTAATATAGGGGGTCACCAATGCCAAGAGTTGGTGAAAGCAGGAGTCCGTCATCCGGAGATAATTCTGAAAATCTTTCGGATTATTCTCCTGGAGCTCTCTCAGCAAAGGCATATGACATAATTATATAAAGTAAATAAATGAGACAGCGCTGCATAAATAATAAAACAGAATAATATAAAATGAAAATTAGAAAATTGTGTACAATATAAGTGCTCTGAAAGAAGTCCAATAATAATTTATAAGTGATATTTCTTCCACTAGCATGCAGGAAGATGTGATAATCTTCCTGCATCTGCAAGATAATCTCAGTGTGGTAGATCTGGAGCCAATATGGATTCAAGTTTGAAGCAGCATAGTGGAAGGAATCTACATCTGATATCGATTACTACCTGTCCTTTGAAAGTCCAACAGAGATTACTAAGGACCAGTAAGGATTATTCCTGAAAGGAGAGTTGAACTGTTTCAAGGAGGTGAGCGAGCATTGCATGTGGTGGCGGGAGCACTATGGATATGGAAGTTGTTTGAAGCAAGAAAAAAACCTCACATCTTCCTGCATGCTAGTTGAAGAAATATCACTTATAAATTATTATTGGACTATTTTTAGAGCACTTATATTGTACACAATTTTTCATTTTATATTATTCTATTTTATTATTTATGCAGCGCTGTCTCATTTATATATTTTATATCTTGTTTTTTGTGGGAGCACAGAGGTGACAGCAGCAGCAACCCTGTGTTAGTCTTTTTAGTATAGTAGCGCGCAACTACCTTACTTATAATATGACATAATTGGTCACAATTAAGCACCAATTTTTGGTCAAAAAACTCCTCCTCCTCCTGTTCCTGGACTGGACTTGGGTCAAAGAAATAACTCTAAGCCCAATAATAGCACGTTCTCTCCTTCGATTCCGCAACATGACTGGTTGACGAACGGCCATTCAGAAACAAACTGAAAAGCATGAATCAACACTCACCAAACTTCTACTAACATGAAAATTAGCAGAAGGAGCCCAAAGGGTGGTGCCAGACAATTGAAATTCCTCTTTATAGTTTCGTAGAACGTCTAGTCTGTCACTATGTTAGTGTTTGTTGGCCAACAATTGTGTACCATTAGTATGCAAGACAAGTTCCTGGAGCACGCCCTTTGGACAAAAGTCAGACGCTCTGTTGGCCAACAGTCGGATCGTGTGTATGAGGCTTAACTCTAAACAGGTAACCTGTAAAGGCTTTTAAAGCATCGCCTATGAAGATTTTTAAGTGCCATAGTTTGTCACCATTCCACTGGTGTACACAATTTTAAAGCGTGACATGTTAGGTATCTATTTACTGGGCGTAACATCATCTTTTATATGTAACCAAACATTAGGTTTATATTGTATTTCTGTGCATTAAAATTGAGTGTAATTTTCCAAAAAATTGCTCAAATAACGTGTGACATAAGAAAATTGCAACACCCACCATTTAAAAAAAAAATGCAACACCTTTCATTCTACTCTCCACGTCTTCTGTATAATATTTTGGGGGTTCTAAGTAATTTTCTAGCAAAAAAAAAAAAAATGCTGATTTATACATGTATAACTGAAATGTCAGAATTGGCCAGGGATTAATTAGTTAATATAATGTATAAAACTGTAGCTAACACAAATAAAGTGTTTGTACAAATATATTACAAACCTGCATCTCACATTTTAATGCCCTTTTAAAGAATTTTATGGTGTGTCTTTTCTCATTGCAGTTATCACACCTTCCCTCTTTTTTCATGTTTCTGTGTCAGAACACAAAGCTTGGATGTCACAAGTGTAATTTAGAAATCCTGAAAGATATGAGGCTTGTACTATCTTGGTACAAGATGGTACATTGGAAGGTCATAAAGAGTGTATATCTATCCGCCATTGATTATAAGAGTTGTGATAAACAGGGATACCAGTCAGGGCAACTGAGATAATGAGATAATTTATTTTAATCATGTGCACATGTGATCTGTTACCTGGCCAAACCAGACAGCCTTCATCTGACATCAGCTTCTGCTATATGATTATTCTGAAGGGCACTTTCCACTTTATGTCAAATAAATAGAATGTTCCTGCAGTGGAGAAGTCCATTGGAATAGCCAAAGCTGGGGAAACATACAGGGGGTTGAAAAAAAAAAACACCTCACAAATCCTCGCATCCATATAACAAGCGATGTGGATGCAGGGACCTCTCCCGCTGTGCTACTGTATTCTGACAGCGGGGACTAAACCCCTCCCCCCCAGTCATAATAAACAGTTATTGGCCACATGCACTGATCAAATGATGGTTTTCTAGCAGGACCATGCGACAGAATCTGCAAAATGCAAAAAGCACTAAAAATGCATAGGTGTGAATCGAGCCTAAAGCCTCGTACACATGATCGGATTTTCCGTTGGGAATTGTGTGAAGACAGGCTGTTGGCGGAAAATCTGACCGTTTGTACGTTCCATCAGACAATTGTCGGATTTTCCGCGGACAAATGTTGGATGGCAGGCTTTAAAAATTTCAGCGGACAAATGTCTGTTGTTGGATTTTTTCCAAGCGTGTGTACACAAGTCCGTTGGACACAAGTCCAAAGTACAAAACACGCATGCTCGGAAGCAAGGACAAGCCAGAAGCGGTCGGTCTTGTAAACTAGCGCTCGTAATGGAGAATTAACATTCGTGACATGGCAAATTATGAAATCTCAAAATGCAGCGCACAATTCTCTTCTTCTTTAATGGGATTATAATGAAGCTGGTTTGCTGATAATACTGATGGAGTTATTGCAATAAATTTTCAAAGGCTTTTTTTTTCTAGTGATATCAAGAATAATATTATTATGCTTGTTATTTTTTTTTTTTTTTTTTAGTGCAAGTTACCACAACACCATTATCCCGTAGTTTTTAAGATCAAAGATACAACTACAGTCAGGTCCATAAATATTGGGACATCGACACAATTCTAATCTTTTTGTCTCTATACACCACCACAATGGGTTTGAAATGAAACAAACAAGATGTGCTTTAACTGCAGACTTTCAGCTTTGCAGGATTTGCAACCAAGTATTAAAAAGTGAAAGTTTGATGGATGACTGTTAATCTGTCCCATTACTTTTGGTCCCTTAAAAAGTGGGAGGCACATATACAAACTGTTGTAATTCCTACACCGTTCACCTGATTTGGATGTAAATACCCTCAAATTAAAGCTGAAAGTCTGCAGTTAAAGCACATCTGGTTTGTTTCATTTTAAATCCATTGTAGTGGTGTATAGAGCCAAAAAGATTAGAATTGTGTTGGTGTCCCAATATTTATGGACCTGACTGTATGTTGGTGTCCCTTGTTAATTTTACATTGTTTTTTTTTAAATGTAACTACCTACTCCCAAACTGTCATTTGAAGTAAAACACATAGCCAAGTATTATTCTCCACATTTTTTTTATTGTGCAATAAAAAAAGAAAACAAACAAAATTAGACATGCTATCTGCCAATAGAACTTAACCAAAAAGTGCATTGTATGCATCCAAAAATATAGAAAATATACCAAATTAAATCAAAATTCAACCAAAAAATAAAATAAAAGCCTTATGCATGTGTCCTGCTTCTTAATATAGGGGGTCAACAATGCCAAGAGTTGGTGAAAGCAGGGGTCTGTCATCCGGAGATAATTCCGAAAATCAACCGGATTATTCTCCCGGAGCTCCCGCAGCAAAGGCATATGACATAATTGGTCACGATAAATAAAGCAACCGATTTTTGGTCCAAGAAATCCTCCTTTCCCTGTTCCTGGACTGGACTTGGGTCAAAGCAATATATCCAAAGCCAATAATAAATAATATGTTATCTCCTCCGACGCAAGATGGCTGGTTGACGAACGGCCGTTCATAAACAAATTGAAAAGCGCAAAATGAAAAGCATGAAATTAAAAGCGTGAATCAACACTCACCAAACTTCTACTAGCATGAAATTAGCAGAAGGAGCCCAAAGGGTGGCGCTAAGGAGCTGAAAAAACACGTAGTATGTCACTACTTTTGTATTTGTTGGCCGACAATTCCTTGCCGTTTGTATGCAAGACGACACCCTTCGGACAAAAGTCAGAGGTTTTGTCTGTGGAAAATCCGATTGTGTGTACGAGGCTTTAGGCTCGATTCACATCTATGCATGTTGCTTTTGAGTGTTTCTGCAGTGCTTTTTGAAGTGCTTGTCATGTTTTTGGACATGCGTTTTTTGCCGCAAATTTGTTCTTTGAGTTTTTTTTATTACACTGTATATAGCTGGTTGCTAAGGAGGGGGCCAGGGAAGCCAGCCACCACATCCTTAACAACTGATGAGTCATCAGCTGTCCAGAGGCCCCACCCCCTTTTCATGTCACGGACCCATCATGCCCTGGACATGTTAAGGGCATGCGGCCTAGTATGGTTCAGGAGGGGGGGGCGTTATCTCGTCCCCTCCCTTTCCTGACGTCCTGGGCTGCATGTTCGGATAAGGGTCAGGTATAGATTTTGGGGGCCCCACGCCATTTTTGAAAAAAAATTTTGGCGTGGGGGGGGTCCCCTCCGAATCCATACTAGACCCAAGGGCCTGGTATGGACCTGGGGGGGACCCAATGCTGTTTTTTTTCATGATTTTTTTTTAGCCGGCAATTTTTTTTTTATTACATTCAGCGGGGAAGCCCGCTGATAGCTAATGACTCATCGGTTGCTAAGGGCATGGTGGCCGGCTTCCTGGCCCCCTCCTTAGCAACCAGTTATATACAGTGAATGTACAGATTAAAAAAAACTACAAATCACGTCAAAATCGCAGTAAAAACGCAGTACTTGCATTTTGGATGCGGGTCCATTGAAGTCTATTACATAATGCTGCATTGTGAGGGTAAAAAAAGTCCCCAACCCTTTCCAAAAACGCAGAGACACAAAAATACATTGATGTGAACATGTTCCATAGAACCCATGTTAAAAAATTCCCCTGCATTTCTGAAAAATGCATAAAAAAACGCATTAGTGTGATTAGTGCTTCTGCTAAACAGACATTGGTACATACGTAACGAAATTCAGACGGTTGCTGCTGAACAGGCTGAATTTTGGTACGTGTATACCAAGCCTAAGTTTGGTTGAGAGTTTAGCTGGTTTTGGCCTGAGTTTGGGAAGGACAATCTACTCTGAATAATCCTTTGGCTAGAAGAGGAGGAGGGTTTTGTATTTTGGCATTTTAAGAGGGAGGTCTGGGGATTCCTCCAGTTTCTCCTAAATTCCTTTTCCGGATCTGTATGACTTGGCCTCTCTATACCTTTCTGGGAGATTACGCATGTATTGTGGTGGTTTCTGTTGTTTTGGTCTCCTGTCTGAGGGAATGAGGCAGATTTTTCCCCGGTGACTTTGGATATGGATGTGTCTATCTTTTCTCAAAAAAGGTTTGTCCCGTCGTATGGGATCTTACACCAGTTAGTTTTTGAAGCAGCATCAGCTGTCCAGGGTTTAAGCCATAGGGCTCTTTTGGTGATCACGGAGGCCAGCAATGCCCTTGAGGAGAACCTGATTGTGTCCACCGAAGCCTCTGCCACGAAGTCCCCTGCGAGACTGAGTTCCTGAAGAGCTCTGATCACTCTCTCCTGTTCTGCTCCCTCCAGAATCAGTTTCTCAACATTAGACGTCCAGCTGGAGATGGCTCTTCCTACTGCTGCTAAAGCGACAGCTGGCCTACAAGCTCCTCCTGCTGCCGCATAGGCTCTTTTTAAATTGAGGTCCGTTTTCCTGTCTAACACATCTCTGAATGTCACTGCATCCTTGAGAGATAGTGTTACATGCCTGGCCAAACACATTTGTGATGCGTCTACCACTGGAGCTGACACTAACGGATTTACGTTAGGCTCTTTTAGTGGGTATAGTTTTGTCAGTCTGTTGTTGAGACTCTTTCTTTTCCTCCGGATTTTGCAACTCATCTTTGATCAGTTCTTCCAATTCATCAATGAATGGGAATGATTCCTCCCATCCGATTGCTTCCTTCACAGACTTAACAAGTGGCTCTATCAGGGTAAAGTCAAATCCCGTTGAGGTCTCTAATTCTTCACTGTCAGCTGAGCTATCTGCTGTTTTTGATGTGCTGGGTGTAACCATTGAGGTAGTCTGAGCATACTTATCTGCTTCAGGTGTTGATATTTGTTGGATCGATTCTCTTACCGATTCTCTAATGATGTCAGTCACCTCCCTAGCATCGGTCTCTTTTTCTGTAGTAGTTTCATTGAAGCACGAATGACAGGCCAATTTGTCTAGAAGAGCTATGGTGCCACAGACCCAACAAGCATTTGCGGTCGGGCGGGAGCGATGGCTGGCCGAATATGTTCCGTGGGAAGAGGACTTTCTGTGGTATTAGTGACAGTGTCGGGAGGGTGACTTTGAGTGACTTTGTCTGCAACCTGATCGCCTTCTCTGAGTAGAGTGACTTCTTCGGTGCCCTGAGCGGCTCCCTCGGTTATCTCAGCGACTTCCTCGGTGTCCTGAGCTGCTTCTTCTGCATCTTGAGTCTGACGATCTTATGGACCTGATAGGGCTGTCCAATAAGGCAGCATTAGTGGCAAGGTTCTCTTTTTCTCAATCTTCACTACTTACCAATTCGTCCCCTTCCCTATTGAGCTGTGGATGGTCTGCTTGGGCAGTGGTCTCCATGAGGAGTGAACAGAGGCTTCCACCTAGAGTGTGCAGTAGGAGTTAGAGAATACATAGAGAAGCAAACCAGTCACCCATAGTAGAGACTAAGTTAGTCTTACCTTAGTGGAGGAGCAATGATAAAGAGGTTAGTGGGCAGTGTTTAGCATTTAGTGCAATCTGATAGGAATCCCTGGTGTCTTGCAGTGACAGGAGATAGAGGAAGTGCTGGAGGTTTTAAATTTACTGCCGTCGCGGCAGAATGATGTCACAATCGCACATAGTACAGCGCAGAGGAGCCCATTGCCATGATGAATGCTGCCAAAATAAGCTCCTGGCAGCGTCACTCCCGCTCGCGCATGTGCAGAAGCGTTCGGACGCTCAGGCGCCATCTTAGGGATGTCAGGATGGCTGTGGCTACAGATCCCAGAGAAACCCCGCAAGTGTTGGAAAGTAAAAACGGAGACCACTGCATACAATCTAAGCCTATTTAAGTCTTGTAATGTACCAGGCAACATACCCCTGAGACCATCAGAGTGGGGTTCCTTCCATCTAGCTCATTTAGAGGCTGTACAGCCAAGGACTTCCACCCAGGAGAGGCTTGAACCTGGCTGGAACTTCCATGGGAGCTGCATGGGCTCCGGCCTATGCCTGTCTCCACCTGGGACTTTGGGAGGAGGAGGTTGTCTACCCCTCGTCCATGTACCGCAGCCACGTACATACCTGGCTGCGGTACATCGACGATGTATTCATGATTTGGATGGGCAATATGGAAGAACTCCACCTCTTTATGGCCCAACTAAACATCAACCAACGTAACATAAGACTGACGTACAATTCTGACCGCAACCGCCTCCCCTTCCTTGACCTAATGATCACCCTTCAAAATGGCCAATTATCCACCTGTACATTCCGTAAGGAAACGTCTGCTAACACTCTCTTAAGTGCCAGTAGCCATCACCCCCACTGGTTAAAGAATGGTATACCAGTGGGGCAATTTCTACGGATTAAAAGGAACTGCACTAAGACAAGTGACTATAGACGTGAATCCCTAGAACTCTATGCGAGGTTCCGTGAACGTGGATACTCGCATAAACAAATTAGAAAAGCAAGACAAAGAGCTGCAATGAGAGATCGGGATAGCCTACTTGTGTCACACTCAGCTGATTTCACAGTTCCCAACCAGGAGCCAAGTGATCAAACCAGGATAATTACCACCTTTGGTCCCCAGTGGATGGAGGTTCGCTCCATTTTGGAGAAACACTGGGGGGTCCTTACCAACTCCCCAGGGTTACTTAACATAGTGGGTACTTCGCCTAAATTGGTGGCCCGACGGGCCAGAAATTTGGGCGACATACTTGTTAAATCTAAATTCAGTAAGAACCCTGACCCCACGTGGCTGGCTGACTACCCAAGAAGTACAGGAATGTTTCCTTGTAATAAATGTTAAATTTGCCCATTTGTACACAGAACCGCTACCTTCTCTGACGCATTAGGAAAGGAACATTTTGAAATTAGAGATCTATTTAACTGTTCCACATCCAAAGTAATCTATATGATTACCTGTCCCTGCCCTAAAATCTACGTAGGGAAAACAAAGAGACCCCTTAAGGTACGCATAGGCGAGCACCTGAGAGAAATTAAGGATACAGACAAAATTCCTGAGAAACCATTAGCCAAACACTTTGCATTACAACATGGTAGAAATACCAAAGGAATGCTGGTAAAAGGCATATACGCGTTAAAGTTACCCAGCAGACGAGGTGATTTTGACAGAGTCCTTCTACAAAAGGAGAAGTGGTGGGTGTACCGCTTAAAGGCTCTTGTCCCGCTAGGCCTAAACACAGAATTGAACTTACAGGCCTTCTTAGGGACATAGACCAAATCACTTTACACCCACAATACTATGTAAATATCTCTGTTAATATCTAAGCTTGAATTGCTTAAATGTATTTGATCCCCCAAAAAATGGCATCCTGCACTAAAGTTGTTCCCACTGTCTTCTAACTGAGTCTGTATATCTTTAGCTACCCATCAACGGCATTGTCGCGGTCCACGGAGCTGGCTGAGCAGAGAGGGACGAATGGCTGCACAGCATAACTGAATTGCCGGGATCCACACCAATACGGCTACAAGTCCGTTCAAGAGCTGGAGAAACGGAAGGCATCCCTCATACTGGAGTGAGCTTGCCCAGACTACTTTAGGCTTGAAAGGTACCTTTGGAAAGCATTTCCACACTGGATGAGGACTGCCAGTCCCGTGTGTCGGCTACTCCCAGTGGGAGGAATCCTACTGACACCCAAGTCATCCTGACTTTACCACCATCACCTGGCCATTGATCCTTGATCAGCGCTCCCTATTATCTATGGATGGTAATGTATGAACATCCCAAGCAGTCTTGAAATGATGCCTTTACTATCTGCATATTGAGGTACAGCGCTCCCACTACTGTTACTAACAGATTGAATCACGGTACGTGACACTTCATTGCACCAAATGAATAGCATTAGTGAATGACACTATATACCAGTGTTTCTCAACTCCAGTCCTCAAGGCGCACCAACAGGTCATGTTTTCAGGATTTCCACTATTTTGCACAGGTGATTTGATCAGTTTCACTGCCTTAGTAATTACCACAGCCGTTTCATCTGAGGGAAATCCTGAAAACATGACCTGTTGGTGCGCCTTGAGGACTGGAGTTGAGAAACGCTGCTATATACAGGTTTGTGTGTCTTTTGTCTCAATGTTGTCCTGTCTTAAGTCTTAATTCCGAATTCACAAATTATTGTACTAACCATATGTATGTTTTTCATCGATAGCCTCAGTATGTTTCATTGATTTTATACCTAATAAACTGATAATTTTTGATACCACCACTCTTGACCAACTATTGCTGTAATAACTACTTTTTTTTCCCTCGATATTCTACATAACGAGTATCCCTTCCCCCCCCTTCCCTGCCTCACGAATTATAGCATCGCATTCTCTAGTTAAAGCAATAACACCATACTTGGTTTTTGGTCAGACCACGATCAGCTACTGTACTGATCGTTAACTAATACTGTATTTGCACTGTTTCCCCTCCTTCCCCCATCCCATATTTCGTATATTGTAATGTACCAGGCAAAATACCCCTGAGACCATCAGAGTGGGGTTCCTTCCATCTAGCTCGTTTAGCGGCTGTACAGCCAAGGACTTCCACCCAGGAGAGGCTTGAACCTGGCTGGGGTGAGAGCGGTAAGGGGCGCTGAGCATACCATCCAGTCCCGGATAGGTGAGGAAAAAAAAGGGGAATACTGAGGTGGGTCCTCTCTTATAATTTATAGCTATTCATTCTTATCAGGTTGTGAGGGGAGGAGTCACAACCCAAAAGTATGCTGCCATGATGCGACACGAAATATGAATACCCCTGTGGCTAGTAGAGGAGAATCCAACCAGCTGATTAACAGCAATCTGTGGAAGTAGTATTCCCCCAATTTTTATAACTGAAGAAGAAAGCAATTCTATAACAAACTGCTTCTTGACTAAAATAACACATATACTCAGGGCTTTTTTTCTCAGAGAATAGGTGCAGGAACTCAACGATGCCCACCACACACACAAACCTGACAAATGGCATCAAATAGTAGCTCTTCCCTCTGCATACAACCCCCTCCCTTCACTGCCTCATCACCCCCCTCCTTAAAAGCTTCACCATCTGTCATATTTCTTACCTTTGTTGCAATATTAAGCAATATTAAGCTGAAACACCTATCCAGCTGTAGTACCTCCCAGCATACTATACTATACTACAGTCACTTGCAAGGGAGATCATGCAGTAGGAGCATCAACAACTGGTCGCCAGGGAAAAAATGGAGACCAGCAGAGGGTGCAGCCTACCACGCACCCTCTCCTGCCTATGACTGCAATGAACCCTGGGCACCTGTTCTGTATCTCCCTTGTCCCTGTCAGGCACTCAGTGGGATCTGTGCAGGAGATCTGACCTGTGGGAGCTACTGGGAGATGAGCTATCACTTCTAAATGCAGAAGCTGAACTTCAGTGTTACCAAGTGATAGTGGAGAGCAGGGAGCAGAAGACCTGAGTCAGAGGTGGTGGAACTGAGTTTCCCCTAGTTCCTGCTGAAAAAAAGCCCTGCATATACTGCAGCAAAGAAATCAGGTTACCAGCCTAGTACTATAGTTATGCAAGACGCACATGCACATACAGCGGGTAAAATAAGTATTGAACACGTCACCATTTTTCTAGGTAAATATATTTCTAAAGGTACTATTGACATGAAATTTTTATCACGTCAATAACAATCCATGCAATCCATACTTACAAAGAAGCCAAAAAAAATACGTTCAGAAATTAACTTATGTGTAATGAAATGGAATGACACCGGGAAAAAGTATTGAACACGCTAAATGAAATTTATTTAATACTTGGTACAAAATCCTTTGTTGGTAATGACAGCTTCAAGACGTCTCCTGCATGGAGAAACTAGTTGCATGTATTGCTCAGGTGTGATTTTGGCCCATTTTTCCACACTAATGCCCCGTACACACGGTCGGATTTTCCGACGGAAAATGTGTGATAGGACCTTGTTGTCGGAAATTCCGACCGTGTGTGGGCTCCATCACACATTTTCCATCGGAATTTCCGACACACAAAGTTTGAGAGCAGGATATAAAATTTTCCGAAAACAAAATCCGTTGTCGGAAATTCCGATCGTGTGTACACAAATCCGACCGACAAAGTGCCACGCATGCTCAGAATAAATAAAGACATGAAAGCTATTGGCCACTGCCCCGTTTATAGTCCCGACGTACGTGTTTTACGTCACCGCATTTAGAACGATCAGATTTTCCGACAACTTTGTGTGACCGTGTGTATGCAAGACAAGTTTGAGCCAACATCCGTCGGAAAAAATCCTAGGATTTTGTTGTCGGAATGTCCGAACAAAGTCCGACCGTGTGTACGGGGCATAACAGTCTTCAAATCTTGAAGGTTCTGTGGGCCTCATCTATGAACTCTGATCTTTAGTTTTTTCCATAGATTATCTATTGGATTCAAGTTAGGTGATTGGTTGGGCCATTCTAGCAGCTTTATTTTTCTTTCTTTGAAACCAATTGAGATTTTTGTTGGCTTTTTGTTTTTGTCTTGCTGAAATGTCCACCCTTGTTTCATCTTCATCATCGTGGTAGATGGCAGCAGATTTTTATCAAGAATATCTTGGTACATTTTTCCATTCATCCTTCCTTCAATGACATTAAGTTTGCCAGTACCGTATGCTGAAAAACAGCCCCACAACATTTCTTTCTTTTAGTTGTTATTTCTCATTTGTTCATTGACAGACACAGCCTTCTTTATTCAGAACTATAGGGTTATATCATCACCGCAGGAGTAGGACTACGCCCATGGGCTGTCCTCCGTCAGTAAATAACCCCCTCCCTGCTTTAGGTATTCAGTTTTTTTCTGCCTAGTCAGGAGTAAGGACCTAGTTCCCTGCTGGGATCTCTAGTCCTGGGAATTTTGTTGTTGTTTATTTTCGCTTTCCTGGATTCTACAATCAACTGTGGGCTGGGCGACGGGCTGGACACTTGATCCAGTGGTCACCCCAGTCTGGCCAGTGAGCGTGCGCAAACTACAGTTATGCGCTAGGTCGGCTGCGACATGGCCCTACTGGACAGGGGCTGGCCCTGCAAGTTAAACGTTTTGCGAAGTCGCATACACCCGGGTCTCGGCCTGTGTTGCAGCATTCCTCATGGCCAACAGCCCCCCACTTCGGTGGCGAGGAGGATCTGCCTGTGAGCATTACCCGTGCTTTTCGCTGGAGAGGTAAGTAAGGGGTCTCCTCCTCTCATTCCCCGGAGTGGTGTGGGGCACGGGTACTCCCTGGGGCTCCCGGGCCTAGAGGCTTTGTGGACATTATCCCCCTTTTCCACCTTCGGGTGTTACTGGGGGGGGATCTAGTGGTTGGGCCTGGGAGGCGAGTGGTTGTTCCAGTAATTTAGGCCGCGGCCTACCAGCTGGGGGTACTCGCGGAGGCGGAAAATCTAGGCTGCGGCTTTGCGGCCCAGCGCTCTCGCGGCCGGCGGGCGAAAATTTAGGCCGCGTGATGTCACGGGGAATGCCACAGGGAAGTCCCAGTCAAGTCCCCATGCGTCAGAGGGGGGCGGGGTTTACCGGGTAGCCCCACCCCCTTTATTTAAGAACCGTCAGAAGAGGAGAAGCGTCACACAGCGGGAGCCTCCCTCCATGCCATCATGGATGCGGAGCGGCCCGAGGAGAAGAAGGAAAGAAGATGCCGACGCTGCGGAGGAAGATGCCGGACGAGAACACCGGAGGAAGAACCAGAAGAACCAGCAGAAGAAGAAGATGGAGGAAGAAACCGAAGGAAGGTAGAAGATAGAAGAAAGAAGATAGAAGAAAGAAGATAGAAGAAAGAAGAAGCATTTAAATAAAGGAATTGTCAAAAACTGTCTCTTGTCATTTTTAACATTTCCGATAAGCCCCCCGCCCGCAGACCCCCACAACCACCGGGCAAGGGTTGTGGGGATGAGGCCCTTGTCCCCATCAACACGGGGACAAGGTGTTTTGGGGGGCTACCCCAAAGCACCCTCCCAATGTTGAGGGCATGTGGCCTGGTACAGTTCTCTCGTCCCCCCCTCTTTTCCTGCGGCCTGCCAGGTTGCATGCTCGGATAAGGGTCTGGTATGGATTTTGAGGGGGACCCCATGCCATTTTTTTTTATTTTGGCCGGGGTTCCAATTAATATCCATACCAGACCTGAAGGGCCTGGTATGGAATTTAGGGGGACCCCCCACGTCATTTTTTTTAAAATTTTGGTTTGGGGTTCCCCTGTGGGGAATTCCCATGCCGTTTTTCCCATGAACTTTTATGTGTATTGTCGGACCGGCAGTTCATTAATAGCCTCGAGTAGTTTTAAATGACTTTTTTTCCTTTGAAATGTAATTTTGCTGTCAGACTGTTCTAAACACGGGAAACGTGCGCCCCTTTACAGGCATACTATAGACACCCCCAAGGTACAAAATTTAAAGGAATATTACACTTTTATTGTTTCACTTTAAGCATTAATAAAATCACTGCTCCTGAAAAAACTGACATTTTTAAAACTTTTTTTTGCATTGATCCTTGTCCCCTGGGGCAGGATCCAGGTCCCCAAACACTTTTTATGACAATACCATGCATATAAGCCCTTAAAATTAGCACTTTTGATTTCTCCCATAGACTTTTAGGGTGTTCCGCGGCTTTCGAATTTGCCGCAAACACACCAAATTGTTCGCTGTTCGGCGAACTGGCGAACAGCCGATGTTCGAGTCGAACATGAGTTCGACTCGAACTCGAAGCTCATACCTAATGAGGACAAGGGCCTCTTCCCGACAACCCTGGCCGTTAGTTGTCGGGGTCTGCGGGCAGGGGGCTTATCGGAATCCGGGAGCCCCTTTAATAAGGGGGCCCCCAGATCCCGGCCCCCCACCCTATGTGAATGAGTATGGGGTACATGGTACCCCTACCCATTAACCTAGGAAAAAAAGTGTCAATAAAAAAACACAGTACACAGGTTTTAAAAGTAATTTATTAGGCAGCTCCGGGGGTCTTCTTCCGACTTCGGGGGTCTTCTTCCGACTTCGGGCTCTTCTTCCGACCTCTCCTCCCGGAATTTGGCTTCTTCTCCCGGTGTTCGGCCTCTTCTCCCGGTGTTCCGTCTTATCTCCCGGGCCCCTCCGCTATCTTCTTCCAGCTCTTTTGCTAGCGGGGGCGCGGTCTGCTGCCGCTGTCTTGTCCCCTCTTCTCTTCTACTCTTCTTCAGATGTTGACACGACGCTCTCTCCTGCTGGAAAGCTGTGTGCGAGCTGCGCAGCCATTTATATAAGCGGTGACCCCGCCCCCTTGTGACGTCACAGTGCCAGCATGAGCAGGGACCCTGGGGTCACGCCCCCTTATGACGCCAGAGTCCCTGCGCATGCTGGGACTGTGACGTCACAATGGGGCGGTGTCACCGCTTATATAAATGGCTGTGCAGCTCGTTCACAACATTCCAGGAGGAGAGAGCGTTGTGTCAACATCGGAAGAAGAGAAGAAATGAAGAGGGGACAAGACAGCGGCAGCAGACCGGGCCCCCCCTAGCAAAAGAGCTGGAAGAATAGCAGAGGGGCCCGGGAGAAGAGACGGAACACGGGGAGAAGAGGCCAAACACCGGGAGAAGAAGCCGAACACCGGGAGGAGAGGTCGGAAGAAGACTCCGAAGTCGGAAGAAGACCCCCGAAGTCGGAAGAAGACCCCCGGAGCTGCCTAATAAATTACTTTTAAAACCTGTGTACTGTGTTTTTTTATTGACACTTTTTTTTCCTAGGTGAATGGGTAGGGGTACCATGTACCCCATACTCATTCACATAGGGTGGGGGGCCGGGATCTGGGGGCCTGGTACGAAGGGAAAGGAAAGGGGCTGTCTGCTTCTTCTGCGACCTTCTTCTGGATGGATCTTGTCTTCAGGCGTTCGTGGCACATTTTTCACAAGTTCTATGAAGTGGATGGGTTGGCATCTGCGGATGCCTTTTTTGGCCGTAAGTTTTTTGCAGGCTGCTGTTGGGTTCCAGCTTGTCCTGTTTGAAGCTCCTGTTACCTGGTTGGCTCTTGTGTTAGCCTTGAGATTTTTCGCTGTCCCACCCCTCCTGTTCAGCACTGCTTTGGGACGTCCCTATGGTTCTGAATAAAGAAGGTGGTGTCTGTCAATGAACGAATGAGAAAATAGGATTTTTTACTTACCGTAAAATCTGTTTCTCTGAGTTCATTGACAGACACAGCACCCATCCCTCTATGGAGTTTTTTGATACTTCTATTACTGCTTGCTACTAAACTGAATACCTAGAGCAGGGAGGGGGTTATATACTGATGGAGGACAGCCCATGGGCGTAGCCAGGGGCAGGGGCGTTGCTAGATCTGCAAAAGATCTGGGGCTAGAGCCCATAGCAGCGGTCACCAACCTTTTTTCATGCCCGCGGTGGGGGGAGGGGTTGGGGGGAGACCTAAGCAATTTTTCACAGGTGATGACTGGTGTTGGCGCTTCAATCATCATGGCACCATGGTTGATATGGTGTCAGGGTGATTAAAGTGCATTATTTCTATTGTTACATTCTAATATATAATGAAGTGGTTCAACTCACCATACTGCAGAATCAGTGGGAGCCCTGGGCGTGTCACTTACCACATCTCCTACCACCATTTGCAGATTGCCACATCTCCTGCCACCATATACAGATTGTCACTTGCCACGTCTCCTACCACCATTTGCAGATTGTCACTTGCCACGTCTCCTACCACCATTTGCAGATTGTCACTTGCCACGTCTCCTGCCACCATTTGCAGATTGTCACTTGCCACATCTCTTGCCACTATTTGCAGATTGTCACTTGCCACATCATCTGCCACCATTTGCAGATTGTCACTTGCCATGTCTCCTGGCTCAATTTGCAGATTGCCACATCTCCTGCCACCATTTGCAGATTGTCACTTGCCATGTCTCCTGGCTCAATTTGCAGATTGCCACATCTCCTGCCACCATTTGCAGATTGTCACTTGCCACCTGATGTGGATTGTAACTTGCCATGCCAGCCAGTGCTACCAAATGTGCATTGACGCTGCATTGGTGGCAGGCTGACAGCACTGGTCCATTTAGTGAGAGCAGGAGAGCGGTGATGCAGGGCGGGCAGTGAGAGATGACGTCATCTCGGTGCTCCCCGCTGCACCTCCGACATTGAAGCAAGGGGGTCTGGCTGCAAAGTGGAGCTCCACGATGACAGGAAGCACGTGACCTCCACTCCACCGTGCTGTGAGGATGGAAGAGCGCTGATGTGTGACGGGCAGTGAGAGATGTCATCTCTCTGCTGCTCGCCGCACCTCGCTCCCAAATTGAAGAGGCCCGGCTGTGAAGAGCGCTGACGTGGAGCAGGCAGAGGGAGATGTCACCTCTGCTTGTCCGCCCGCTCGCTTCCTTCTTCTTCTCCAGCCTCTCTCATGCAGCCAGCCTGCAACCCGCTGGTTAGGCAGGGACCCTGCAGCAAGAGACTCGGGGCTATGGGCCCCAGATCCGGGGCTATAGCCCCAATAGATACCCCCTAGCAACGCCCCTGGCCAGGGGTTGTTTTTTTGTTCTGCCTAGTCCTACTCCTGCGGAGATGATATAACCCTACCGTTCTGAATAAAGAAGGCTGTGTCTGTCAATGAACTCAGAGAAACGGATTTTACGGTAAGTAAAAAATCCTATTATTGCATGCTTAGGTTAACTACTTGCTTACTGGGCACCTAAACCCCCCTCCTGCCCAGACCAATTTTCAGCTTTCAGCGCTGATGCACTTTGAATGATAATTGCGCGGTCATACTATACTGTACTCAAATGAAATTTTTATCATTTTTTTCACACAAATAGAGCTTTCTTTTGGTGGTATTTCATCACAGCTGGGGTTTCTATTTTTTGCTAAACAAACAAAAAATAGATGGAAAATTTTGAAAAAAAAAATCATGCTTCATAGTTTGTTTTAAAATTTTGCAAACAGGTAATTTTTCTCCTTCATTGATATGCGCTGATGAGGCGGCACTGGTGGGCACTGATAGGCTGGACTGGTGGGCACAGAAAAGGTGGCACTGGTGGCTACTGATAAGATGGCACTGACGGGCCCTAATGGGTGGCACTGATGGGCACTGGTAGGTACCACTGATAGATGGCACTGATAGATGGCACTGATAGGTGGCACTGATGGGCACTGGTAGGTGACACTGATGGGCACTGATAGGTGGTACTGATGTGCAGCACTGTTGATGAGGCACTGACTATGGGCACTGATAGGTGACACTGAGGGGCACTGATGGGTGGCGCTGGGGGGCACTGATAGGCGGCACTGTTGTCTACTGCTAGGTGGCACTGTTAGGTGGCACAGGTGGGCACTGAGGAGCTGGCGGCAGCTCTCCCCGTGATCGGGACTGATGTCCCTCTCACGGCCGCCGGTGATCTGCTTTTTTTTTCTCCTAATGCTGTCAGCACGAGGAGAAAAAATAGCTGATTACCGGCTCTGTTTACATCACATGATCAGCTGTCATTGGCTGACAGCTGATCACGTGGTAAGGGGTCGGGATCGACTCCTTACTCCGATCTGTGATCCAGCGAGTCTCATAGACTCGCTGATCACAGAGCGCGCCGAGCGCGCCCTGCAGGAGGCACGCAGGGCGCTCGGGCACAGGAGGACGTCAATAGACATACTCCCGGCAAAGCAGGTCCGCACTGTAGCCGTCATTCGGCTATAGCGCGGATCTGAAGAAGTTAAAAAAAGCTGCTGCCTCCCCTGAGGTGCTTTAATTAAAGCTCCAATATAAGGAATTGTGTGTGTAACAAGGTGAATGGCGCTGCCAGTCACCTGAAGAGTGGTCCTCTCCAATGAATCACTCCTCCAAGTGCGTGCACAATATTTAGTTGCTGTAGATAGCGTACCCCGTCACCTGAAGGGCGACTCCCCACAGTGAGTCACTCTTCCCAGGTGAGTATGCAAATGAGTAACTAGTGCCTATTGCCATCACCTAACAGGGGATTACCCATTGGGTAATCCCCTGTTAGGTGAGGGGAACAGGCACTAGTTGGGTAATCACCTTTTAGGTGACGGGAATAGGCACTAGTTACTCATTTGCATATTTATCTGGGAAGAGTGACTCACTGTGGGGAGTTGCCCTTCAGGTGAAGGGACACGCTATCTACAGCAACTAAATACCTACCTATTGTGCACTCACTTGGAGGAGTGATTCATTGGAGAGCATCACGCTTCAGGTGACAGGCAGCGCCATTCATCCTGTTACACATAACATTTCTTTCTTGCCTTTTTTTTTTTTGTTTTCTGTTTTTCTTCCTTTAGTTTCCTGCAGGCTATTAGCACCTATTTCTCTCCTATATATTTAGTAATATATATATTTGTTTCTCTTAGCTAGTTTCCTGCAGTCTATTAGCACCTTTTTTTCTCCTATTCTTTTTTTGCCATTGGCGTTCATTCGAGACTATGCATATACTATGGGAATATGCCAGTATCAGTCCTCATGATGTTCTAACACTTTGCTTTTAAAATCATTTGTTCTCAACATCTACTTCATTGTGTGTATACATATACACATATTTTCTATTATTTTGTGTATGTTGTTGTAACTATACAATGATTTTGACTGATGTGTTGAGTTTGCTTCGAGTTCAATTGGTGTATCAGATTTTTTCTGGCAGTGGATTTGGACCGAACTCTTTACATCAGATTTAGTAGTAGTAGTAGTAGTAGTATATAGGTGATTGTGGTGACTAGTTCCAATAGGTAATGACTAAGCGCTAACATTTGCGTGAAAAGCGTCTATCTTTTTGTCCCTTGCTCCATATGTCAACCACTTGTCATATGAATCTTCAATAAATAGGATTTTTGGAAGTGCAGCTGTCTGGAATCATTTCCTTATGTTGAACAGCTTGCGAGCTGGGCTAGCACCTGACCAGTGTGTGTGGGCATTAACCAGAGACTCACTCCCCTGGAGCAGCTTTTCTTGTTTCATTGAAGCCCCACACCATGGTGTTCCTCCAAACTTCGCTGTTGGTATGGTGTTTTTAGGGTGATGTGGAATTGACATTTGACCTCCAAACATGGTGTGTATCATGGCATTCAAAGAGTTCAATTTTGGTCTCATCTGACCACACTATATTCTCCCAGAATTTCACAGGCTTGTCTAAATGCTGTGCAGCAAACTTTAAACAAAGCTTTCCACAAGTGGTCCTTGGCTCTTGGACAACTCTTCTGATAATTTTTTTCACTCTTCTGTCAGAAATATAGCGAGGAGCACCTGGTTGTATCTGGTTTACAGTGAAATTATGTTCTTTCCACTTCCAGATTATGGCCCCAACAGTAGTCACTGGAACATTCAGAAGTTTAGAAATCCTTCTGTCTTTTTTTTTTTTCTTTGCCACATCAGTTAACTTTATCCAGAGACTGCTTTCAGGATGATACTCATATATGTCTCAAATCCAGTCACATCATTGTGGCCTTTCGAGTTTTTTTTTTTTTTTTTTTCAGTAATGTATTACAATTTACATTACAATGTAAAAATAGTAACAATAGTCCTTGACTACAAAGCACATACCGTGCAGCTTATACCTCAAAGCCAGTTGGCCACATATCCTATCGTTACCATTATACATGTTTATGTGCTATTACTTTTCTCTTGATTAAACCCACCCCCCACCCCCCTGTGATCCTCCCTTGTTGGACCCCCATGATTCCAGGGCACACCCTATAGACAGCATCGGTTCTGTACGTTATTCTCTCTTATATCTAATCTGCTCTTAACTCAGCCGCGCCCCATTGCTGAGGAGGCGGATACTCTCAGCGCTAAAGTAGCACTGATTGCAGACATGGCATTGCTTGGACCCACAGGTTCCACAATCTCACAAACTTGTTGTAGTTACCTTCCCTAGTGTAAAATGTCCTTTCGCTCCACACTGTGGAGTTGACGGTTCCAATCCAATCTTCCGGGGTTGGGGGGATTCTTGTTTGCCAAGACTGTGCTATTAATTTCCTGGCTTGAAACAGGCATCTTGCTACCGCTACCGCTGTGCTCCTGTCTCTCAGCCCGTTATTAACGTGTCCCAGCACACAAGTCTTGGGATCAAGCTCTAAGTTAATTTTGAACGTTGTATTTATTTTCTTCAAGATCTCAGACCAATACCTGACTAGTTTTGGACACCTCCATACCATATGAATTAAGTCGCCTGTTCTTCTACATCTAGGGCACTCGTCGTTAATTCTGCGGCCAAACATGAAAAGCTTTTTTGGCGTGTAGTAGGATCTGTGCAGCAGCATCAGATGGGAGGCTTTTTGTGAGGGTGAGACCGACACCTCTGGTCCTAATTCCAGGATCCTTTTCCACTCTGTGTCTGTTATCTCCCCCACATCGGCCGCCCATCTGTCCCTGCCCCCAGGGAGGCCTACCTGCGTGTTTGTTCGCTTTGTTAATTGGGTATAAATCTCTGAGATTAACCCCTTAGAGGTCTCTGACTTAATTATTGTTTGCAGCAGTGGAATCCTACACCATATGGGGGGTTGCCTGCCGAGCTGCTTGCTCAAGGCATGCCTAATCTGTAGATAGCTATAAAATACACGATTTGGCAACCCGTACTCATGCCTCAGTTCCTCAAAGGATTTCAGGGTATCCCCGGCATATAACTGTATCAGCCGACTTATCCCGCACCTTTCCCACAACTTGTTACTGTCTACAGACAGTAATTCCTGCAAGTTCTTATTATTCCAGATTGGTGAGTATTCTGAGGTTCCTTTATACCCCATTATTCGCTTAGTTGTCTGCCAAACCCTAGTAATCATTTTAAGTGTCGGGATCCCTCCTTGTAGTGATTCTGCCTCCAGTGCTTCCACGAGTGAGCTATGTGGGCTTCCCTGTAAAATAATTTGGGCACTCTTACTTCCCCCTCCAATGGTGGCGCATCCTCCAAGTTGTTGTAGCTGGGCTGCCAGGAAATAGGTGGACTGGTGGGGAACCCCCAACCCCCCCTCCGTAACAGGACACTGCAGTTTTTGTAAACCTATCCTGGCCTGCCCTTTTTTCCATATTAATTCCCTGAAAAGGGATTGAATTTTTTGGAACCACTTCTCCCCTATCCAAACTGGGGAGTTGTGGAGCAGGTACAACAACAGGTTGGCCCGACCCGCCACAGACAAGGGGAGTCTATTCCAGATATCACATTTTTTTAAAAATTTTGATAGGAGGGGGACCAAGTTGTCTTCGATGAACGCGCTGGGGTCCTTGGATAACACAACGCAGAGGTACTTCATTTTCTCCATAACTTTCAGTTGGGGCAAGCTCATCGGAATCGGATTGGCCAATGGATCAACCGGCAGGAGTGATGATTTCTCCCAGTTAATGGTCAATCCTGAGAATTTTCCAAAATCTTCCACTAGGTGCATCACTTTCTCCAGTGAGACAGTCGTGTCCCCCAGAAAAAATAGGACATCGTCCGCAAAAAACGCTATTCGCTCTTCCTCCCCTTTTCTGTGGAATCCCTGCAGTTCGGATGATGATCTCACCGCTCCCGCCAGTGGCTCCATAGCCAAAACATACAGCAAAGGAGACAAGGGGCACCCCTGTCTCGTCCCTCTTTCGAGGGGGAAACTTTCCGAATAACCATTGTTTATCTTGAGTCTTGCCTTTGGATTTTTATATAAGATCTTTAACCAACCAATAAATACAGGGCCGAATCCAAACCTTTCAAGCACCCACCAGAGATATTCCCACTCCAGGCTATCGAAGGCCTTGGCGGTGTCCAAAGACAATATAGCTCTAGACCCTACGTTCTCTGTTGGTACCTGGAGGTTCAAATAGGCCCTTCTGATATTAACACTGGTAGACCGACCAGGGATAAACCCCGATTGGTCTGGATGCACAAGATTTGCAATACATTTGTTCAGTCTGGATGCGAGCACCCTTGCAACGATCTTGGCATCTGAGCACAATAATGATATCGGTCTGTATGAGGTGACTTCCAGTTGATCTTTCCCCTCTTTTGGTATCACTATTATATCAGCCTCTGACATTGATAAGGGCAGCCTCCCGTCCTTGGTCGACTGCTCCAGTGCTTTTAAGAGCTCCGGGAGCAGCACCTCCCCGTACTTTCTATAGATCTCCAGTGGCAATCCGTCCGGAACGGGAGATTTCTGGCCTGACAACTCCATGACAGCCTTTTGCAACTCCTCCAAGGTCAGAGGAGACTCCATCTCACTCCTATCCCTTTCCGAGAGCACGGGCAGATCCACCCCTTCTAGAAACCCGTCCATATCGCGCCGGTCCGACCCCCGGCGCGACCTGTACAGATCCCTGTAGAACGCAGAGAAAGTCTCTAAGACCACGGCGGGATCGGAAGTAATCTCTCCAGCCGGTGTCTTAATTGGGAAAATGGCCGTTGGAGATAAATTAGACTTAGTTATAAGTGCAAGCATCTGGCCTACTTTCTCCCCTTCACCGAAATAATTTTGTTTCTGGAAAAGTCTTTTGTTCTCTACTCTTCTATTAATTACTTCTCTATACTCTTGTTGTCGGTTAAGCCAAGTCTCCTGTTTTTCAGGGGTTGGATCCGCCACGTATTGCGCTTCTGATTCCATAACTTCCCTACTAGCCCTCACCTCCCATTCCCTTGACGTTTTCTTTACTATGGCAACCTGCTGGTGTAATAGTCCCCTAAGGAATGCTTTTAGGGTGCCCCACACTACCCCCGCTGGTGCTGTACCTGAATTGAATGTTACAAATTCTTTTAATTTGGAGGTTACTTCTACTGGGCTGCTTATTAAATCCAGCCAAAGTGGTTTTATTGTCCACCTTTTCTGGTCAGGTCTGGTATTTAGGTTCAAGGTCAAGGTCAAGGGCGAGTGATCTGAGATTCCCCTAGGCTTATACTCTATGTTCCCTATCAATTGCAAAGCTTCACTGTTACCTAATACCATATCTATACGGGAGAGAGTGGAGTGTGACCCAGAATAACAGGAGTACTGCCGGGCGTTTGGATTGTGAGATCTCCATAGGTCGCACCACCCAACTTCTTTCAGAAGTTGGCCTAGGCGCCCCTCTGATAATCTCTCCGCCCGATTCACTGGTGGAAACCGGTCCATTTTATTATCCAAAACTGCATTAAAATCCCCTACCAGTATTATCGGTACGTCAGCCTTATTATCCACAAACTCCAACAGATCCAAAATGGTCTCTGTTTTGAACGGAGGCGGGATATAAATATTTGCTAACACCAGAGGCCTATTTTCCACAACACAGCTTAAAAAGACGTAGCGTCCCAGCGCGTCTACTCTGGCTTCCCTGCAGGAAAATGAAATACCTCTTCCCACCAATATGCTCACCCCTCTTGAATATGAGGTGTAGACTGAGTGATACTGTTCTTGAAATTTATGGTTCCGAACATGTAATTTGGTATCGTTGGTGAGATGAGTTTCCTGCAGACAGGCCAGTTCAACGCCATAAGCTTCCATCGCCAAGAACACTGCAGCCCTTTTGGCCGGATCGCCCATTCCCCTAATATTCCAAGAACCTATTTTTAGCGTTTTCAAAGACATCTAACGAAAATGAAGAGTAAGAGAAAAAAGGAGAAAGAGAAAGAAGAAAAGAAAAACGGGAACAACAAAAAGAAAAAAGAAAAGAAGAAAATGCCCAAAGAGGAAAAGCACTTCATTCGTGGGTTAGTGAGTACAAAACTTGCCAACTCTGTGGTTGTGTTAACCAGAAAAGGGAAAAAGAAGAGAGAGTGGGGAGGGGCAAAGAGCCCCCACATCCAGGGACCTCTCCCTCCCCCCTCTGCGCTTCCTAGTTGCAAATACAAATCACGTGTACCAATATACGTTACTTTTATAAACCCCCCCCTCCTAACTATGTGTATCTTACGTGCGCCCCGTTGCCCAACCCTGTATCTCACTACGAACCCCCCCCCCTTCCACTTTATTCATCCCCCGCCTCACCATCCTTGTTCGTGACCCCCCCTCCTGCCTAATTAGGCTAGCCCTAGGGGCTGCACTTGTGACCTTTTTTTTCCTCCCTCCCAACCATACTAGAAATAACTCCCCTCTCATATGACGGAAGAGTGCATTGCGACTTACTACCACACTCTTTCCCCCCTCCCCCCCTCCCATAGCCCACTTCCAAACCCTCAAAACAATACTTAAAACATTCATAACTAGTGAAATCACATTGTTTGTCCGTGCTTCCATCTGTCACGCCCCCCCCTTCCCCCCTCCCCCTTGTCATCTACCAATTGCTGTGAGGAAAACAACAGGTGAAAAGATCTAGAAATCCTTCTGTAACTAATGTCATCAGTATGTTTTGCAACATAAGGTTGCAAAGGTCTTGAGAGAGCTCTTTGCTTTTACCCATCCTGTGATGTTTCTTGTGTGACACCTTGGTAACGAGACACCTTTTTATAGGGCATCAGTTGAGATTGAACCAGCTAACATTAATTTGCACGGACATGGGCCAGGGTGGCTTTCTAATTACTGATAGATTTCAATTGGTGTCTTGGCTTTTCATGCATCTTTGCACCTCCCTTCCTTCATGTGTTCAATACTTTTTCCCTGTGTCGTTCCATTTTATTACACATAACTTTATTTCTGAACTTCTTTGTTTTGGTTTCTTTGTATTGCATGGATTGTTACCGACATGTGGTGAAAATTCTATGTCAATAGCACCTTTAGAAATATATTTACCTAGAAAAATGGTGACATGCTCAATACTTATTTTACCCACTGTATATGAGGACAAACAAGGGAATACTCCTATAGTGTAAACCCACTTTATTTAAAACAGAACAAGAATCCCCCTCCTGAACCATACCAGGCCACATACCCTCAACATGGAGGGGGGGGGGGTGCTTTGGGGCAGGGCTGTATACAGTGGAGGCAGTGAGCAGTGTGTAATGGGGGCAGTGAGAAGTATATAGTGGGGCAGTATGCAGTGGGAGCAGTGATCAATATGTAGTGGGGCAGTTTGCATTGGCGCAGTCAGCAGTACGTAGTGGGGGCAGTATGCAGTGGGGGCAGTGATCAGTAGGTAGTGGAGCAGTATACAGTGGGGGCAGTAATAAGTATGTAGTGGGGCAGTATACAATGGGGTAGTGATCAGTATGTAGTGGGGCAGTAAACAGTGGGGGCAGTGAGCAGTATGTAGTGGGGGCACTATGCAGTGGGGGCAGTGATCAGTATGTAGTGGGACAGTATGCAGTGGGGGTAGTGAGCAGTATGTAGTGGGGGCAGTATGCAGTGGCGGCAGTGATCAGTATGTAGTGGGACAGTATACAGTGGGGGAAGTGATCAGTATGTAGTGGAGCAGTAAGAAGTATGCAGTAGGGACAATGAGCAGTATGTAGTGAGGCAGTATGCAGTGGGGGCAGTAAGCAATACGTAGTAGGGGCAGCATGCAGTTGGTTCAGTGAGCAGCATGTAGTGGGGCAGTATGCAGTGGGGGCAGTGATCAGTAGGCAGTTGAGCGGTATACAGTGGGGGCAGTAATAAGTATGTAGTGGGGCAGTATATAATGGGATAGTGATCAGTATGTAGTTGGGGAGTAAACAGTGGGGGCAGTATGCAGTGGGGGCAGTGATCAGTATGTAGTGGGACAGTATACAGTGAGGGCAGTGATCAGTATGTAGTGGGGCAGTATACAGTGAGGGCAGTAAGCAATATGTAGTGGGGCAGTATACAGTGGGGGCAGTGAGTATGTCGTGGGGCAGAATGCAGTAGGGGCAGTGAGCAGTATGAAGTGGAGCAGTATGGAGTGGGGGCAGTAATAAGTATGCAGTTGAGCGGTATACAGTGGGGGCAGTAATAAGTATGTAGTGGGGCAGTATATAATGGGATAGTGATCAGTATGTAGTTGGGGAGTAAACAGTGGGGGCAGTATGCAGTGGGGGCAGTGATCAGTATGTAGTGGGACAGTATACAGTGAGGGCAGTGATCAGTATGTAGTGGGGCAGTATACAGTGAGGGCAGTAAGCAATATGTAGTGGGGCAGTATACAGTGGGGGCAGTGAGTATGTCGTGGGGCAGAATGCAGTGGGGGCAGTGAGCAGTATGAAGTGGAGCAGTATGGAGTGGGGGCAGTAATAAGTATGCAGTAGGAACAATAAGTCATATGTAGTGAGGCAGTATGCAGTGGGGGCAGTGAGCAATATGTAGTAGGGGCAGTATGCAATGGGGCTGTATACAGTGGGAGCAGTAAGCAGTATATACTGGAGCAATATGCAGTGGGGGCAGTATGTAGTGGGGGCAGTATGCAGTGGGGGCAGTATGCAGTGGGGGCAGTATGCAGTGGGGGCAGTATGCAGTGGGAGCAGTATGTAGTGGGGGCAGTATGCAGTGGGGGCAGTATGTAGTGGGAGCAGTATGCAATGGGGGCAGTATGCAGTGGGGGCAGTATGCAGTGGCACTGCTGGAAGCAGTTCCCTTTCAAGCTGTTTGTGTGCAGTGTACTAAGGAGGGTAGGGAGCTGAAGCATTACAGATGTAGGTAATTTGTTCAGGACAAAAGCTTCTCCTTGTCATTCACTCACCACATGGCTGAAGACTTCAGCGCTGCCATTTCTGCTCCTCTTCCCAGTCCTCTCCCATTTTCAGTACAGTAGACACCTGTGTCAATATTTTTTCACAGTGCTTCTGGGGAAGGGGGTGGGGGGGGGGTGGTATGTGGCAGTGGACGGTGTCAGTAGTTTTTTTATTTTTAATAATTCATTTTTTTACAATTTAATTTTTTTGTTCACAATGCTTTTTGGGGCGAGGGGGTTGAGGCAGTGGACAGTGTTGTTAGGGCAGGGAAGAGTGTTGTCAGTAGTTTTTTTTATTTTTTTACACTTTTTCATTTTTTAGAATTTTTTTACAATATTTTTTTTTATATTTTTTTGGGAAGGCTTTGGTGAGATGTCAGGGGTCTAAACAGACCCCTGACATCTCCCCTTTGAGACAGACAATGGGACTGAGGACACATTCCCCAGTCCCTTTCTCAGCACTAAAGATGAATGAACAGGAGACAGAGGCTCCTGTTCATTCATAAACTGAGCAGTGTGTCCAATTACTAGTTCCCCCCGCAACCAGCGGGAGAGGAGAGGAGGGGAGCCGGCTGTAGGGGACAAGGGGGGCTGGAGGAGAACACGGGGGGGAGAAGGACATGGAGGGGGCCAGAGGAGAACAGGGGGGGGCTGGAGAAGGACACGGAGGGGACCGGGGGAGGAGCACACAGAACAGCTGGGAATGATCGGTGCAGAAGGAGGGACAGCTGTGAACAACGATCTCCCTGTATAGCTTTTTAGCTGACAGCCACAGGAGGGAGAGAAGGAGAAGCGGATGTCAGCTAAAAATCGATACAAAGGAGATCAGTGTTCACAGCTGTTCCTCGCCACACCGATCATTCCTGGGAGTTCACGAGGCGCTTGCAGGTGTGCAGGAGCCGCCACAGAAATGCGGGAGTCTCCCACACCTCGCAAGAAACATGAGATGTCTGGTATCTGGGGGAAGTTGGCCACACCTTCTCCACACCCTCCATCATGATCAGCCTGCAGAGAAGCTGCAGGCCAAGAGAGAGTCTCTATGGGCTGCCAACCATAGCAGGCTAATCGCTGGACAAAGAAAGCTGTCAGAGGCAGCTCTTGCTGGTCCTCCCAGTGACCCGATGGACCCTGATCTGGCAGCGGACAACTGCCTAGAGTCTATGGGCAGCCCTGGTCACAAAGATTGGGGTGCTAGCAAAAAATTTTGGGGTGCTATAGCACCCCCAAGCACCCACCTGGTGCCACCGCTGCAAGGATTAGATAGTAGGGACAGAGACAAAAACACTGAATTGTACAAATATGTGATAAAGGAAAATAATAAGGGTAAGAACCAGACACATAAAGGACCAAAGGCTACAGGGAGCTATTAGGGCTTGTTCACACTTGCCTACATTTCTCACACTCCTATAGTGTTTGTATGGCATTAGTATGGGCGTCAGATAGGCGTCAATTAGCTTTAGTACGGGCATTAAACAGGCTTTTTACAAGCATTAATTAGGAGTTAAAATGCTCCCCATGAGCGTTTGATGAGCGTTCAAACTGCTCCACAAATGCCTATTCAATTACAGTAAATGAACGAATCTTAACGCCCCGCAACTGCCTGCCAGAGCATTTGCGAGGTGGTAGCATAGACTTGAATGGGAGGCGTTGGAAGGGCTGCAAACGCCTCTTGACTCGACATGAGGCTTTAATTTTGAAGCGACGCAACGCTAATGCTTAGTGTGAACAGCACTATGTGCTGTCTATTGTATTTTGTGCATAGGCATTTGAGGGGCCTTTTTACCGCCTCTCAAATGCCTCTCAAACACCTGCTCTTAATACCAGTGTGAACTCAGCCTAAGAGACAAAATGAGATTTGAGTAAGAGGACCTGGCAGCAGGATGCATATGAGAGTACAAACAGACAGAAGGTATAGTATAGATAAAAAAATTTGTAAAAAAAAAAAGAGAGGAGGTATAACGCACATGGTGTCAAAACAGCCAGCAGGAGGCACAGAGTAAATAAAGCACATGTAACAATGGCTTCTCGAAGAAGCTGCTGGATTTTACAGGCCCTCCTAGCCTTTTTGCTGGTGTATTGGCCTGTAGCTGCATACAGACATTCACCAACCCACTGGTGGCAACAGAAAGACTGTCAGAGTTCACTTCTTTTTGCTTTTTTACTGGCTCATTCGTCCAGTGGGAAGTGGATTGGGGATCCAGGATACAGGACAGCTACCTTTAAGTATCTTCACCCCCTCTCACAGCCCAGTAGTGGACCATTAAGCTGAGACTGGCTATTTGTAGTTGTGGACCTATAAGCCGAGACCAGCAATTGACTAAGCAGAACTATTCTTTATTTTAAAACCCCTTTCCTGGACAACTAGGAGCCTGAAAATCATGAAATAGACCTTGTTGGAGCCATATTCTGCCTAGGCAGCACCTCTGAACTCACAACCTCTCAAGTTAGGGTGATCAAATATCCCCAGTTGCTGGGGACAGTCTCTAGATTGAGGAGACTGTCACAAGGGTGAGCAGCCACTGTATAGACAGAGCAGAGCCCAGCAGCTGCCTGTGACCTGGTCTTGCCTGGACAGTGTATGTGACTGTCACTGTGTGTGCTGTGCAGGCCAGTGATGGGAGGCTCGGGACAATAGGAAGGGATGGGGGTGTAAAGAAAGGCCTTCTGGGCACAGGCTAAAACAGGTTCCTTTTTGTGCTCACAAGAATTGGGCCCTGGTTAACACAGATGCACATGTACAAACTCGCGCACGCACATTAGCGATTGCGCATTCTTGTGCACGACGGCACACAGGTGCACCTGTGACAGATGTCGGCACCAGCCAGGGGTTATTATTACAGCTTGCTAGTGACCACCAATGTTGGGGGAGTTATTATTGCAACCTGCCACTGACTATCAATGTTCGGGGGTTATTACAGTCTATCACTGACAGCCAATGTTGGGGGGTTATTATAACAGCCTGCCACTGAGCACCAGTGTTGGTGGAGTTATTATTATAGCCAGCTCTGTTGGTATTTAGAATAGAACAGAGTAGGGCATCTTCCAAGGAGAAAGGGGCAGGCTAGGAAAGCCTGAAGAGGAGCCTCAAGCACTCTAGAGTTGGTAAGGTCAGAACACAATTTTTAATGATTTTCTATTTATGTGTTTTTGTATTATTTGTGCTGCTATGGCTATTTTATTGATTTATATAGCATACATATGTGAAAAAATACATTTCAGCAACTGTTTATTGTTTTTAAAAATGGTGCTTCCTCTATCTGTATGCTAATTAAGTTGTTTGACTGGTTCATGGAGCTCATGGTACAGGAAATTATGTTGGTAGGGGGAGGGAACAAAGGACCTGAACACATTCATGTTCTGAGCACAAAGGACCTAATCTTGAGGACTCAGAGAAGCAAAGAGGAGCAATCAGGAAGGAGATCTGGAGAGAAGGAAGACAACTCCATAACATCAGATAGACTGAAAAAAGAACCTTTAGCTGTGAATACAAATCTACAACCCAAGTTAAATAACTCTTTTGTGTATCCCTTTTGCATGCATTGTCCAGAGTCATTTGCTCGAAAGGATAGATAGCTTGTGCATGTGTATATTGTATGCAAATTCTGTAATACTCTATGTGTTGTATATTGTTTTCCTAAAATTGTAGGTAGTTTGTATGTAAATCATTCTTGTTTAATAAAGCACATTAATAACTACAGATTTTTTTATGCTTCCCTGCCTTTACAGAAAAGTGTAGCGCTCCCCACGGAGGAGCCGCTTAAGTATATTTGGTTCCGTACTCTGCCTCTCAACCCCAAGAACAATCCCAACCAACTCCCGTCTGGCACACCTAATATGCAGTATTATTGCAAAAAACAGCAGTAGAACAAAAGCACAGCTGTGGTAAACCAGAAGGTACAGTATGTTTACTGATAAGATAAAAGCATTTAAAGGTGAGCAACATGAACTTTTACAGGTATCCCTTATAGGAACGTAATCAATAATCAAATGGCAATTACACATCAGATATTGAACATTTAATAGTAAGAACTATGATCTCTATGATATCTGTGCTAAACTAAGCACATTCAATGCCTATGTGAACAGGCATACAGGAGAGCAGAGGAATGGCTCTTATGAGTGTCAGACCCCTCTCTACTGCTCATCTACACATGCACAATGCAGAACAGTAATTAACACTTACAACTTTTATCAAGGATAGAACTGTATTGCAATTCAACCTGCTCTTACAGAGAGTTCTTGGTGAATTATAGCTCTATGAGCTTCAGTAAAACAAATCCCTGAAGTGGGGAGGGAGGTGAAAGTAGTCCTGTATTGCTGTGTTGCAATCTGGTTGATCTTCAGCTAGCCCTTGATGTTTAATTGCATGCAAAGAAATTTTGGATGGTAAAGTAAAGCAACTGACTCCAGTGGCAGCTGGTGAAGTTTTAGGATGGGGGGGCGCCAGACCCCGCCCTTCTTTTTTGACCCCCTCCACTTCTCATAAGCCCCACCCCTTACATAATCCACTCCCACTCCGTCCCCTGTATTCCACCCATAGTGTCAGGAGTATACAGCTCAGCATCACAGGACAGAGTATACAGCCCCAGACTCACAGGACAGGAATATACAGCGCTAGCATCACAGGACAGAGTATACAGCTCAGCATTACAGATCAGGGTATATAGCTCAGCATTACAGATCAGGGTATGCAGGTATACATCATCTGTCCTGTATACAGCTATATATACAGTAACAGGACAGAGTATGTATATCTGCAGTCAGTGATGATGGAGGAAGTCCTTTATATACAGGAAGGAAGAAGGTGGGTGTATATACCTGTATACATTACAGGACAGATGTACTCACAATTTGTGACTATTATGTACAATAACGTAGTCAGTACAGGGCATGGCAGCAATCTCCAAAATCATGTAATGCAAAGCAGCCAGCGAGACATGATGTGGCACACAGTCATTGTATAATACACCCATCATCGTCATCCCCATATTATACACTCATCATCACTATCCTTATCCCCATATTATATACCCGTCATCATCATCCTCATCATTGTATAATATACCCATCTTCATCATCCTCATCCTTGTATAATACACCCATCCTCATCATTGTATAATACACCAGACATCGCTATCCTCATCATTTTATAATTCACCCATCATCATCATCCTCATCCTTGTATAATACACCCATCCTCATCATTGTATAATACATCCGTCATCGCTATACTCATCATTGTATAATACACCTGTCATCATCATGCTCAAAAGTTGTATAATACACCCGTCATCGCTATCCTCATCATTGTATAATACACCTGTCATCGCTATCCTCATCATTGTATAATACACCCGTCTTTATCATCCTCACTGTATAATACACCTGTCATCATCATCCTCATCATTGTATAATACACCCATCATCATCATTGTATAATACACCCGTCATCGCTATCCTCATCATTGTATAATACACACATCATCATCATCCTCATTGTATAATACACCAGTCATCATCATCCTCATCATTGTATAATACACCCATCACAAAAAAAAAAAAACTGCGACAGTGTTCGAAATCAGTCTACATGTTACAGAATTTGAAGGAATTCTTTTTTTTTATATTGAGGTTTTCAGTATGAAGTAGTATTAATGAAGTTATTTCTCTACAGTAATATAGACATTGTGTGTGTATTATATCAGAATAAAAAAGATTGGTAGGTATGGCATGACTACCACTATTGGTATTTGTTGTACAGAATTGTGCTATTGAATTGTCTGACCTTTCATCCCTGAGTTATTGAGCTTGGTCATAGTCCATTATTCTGTCCTTCTCAGTAATGAAATCTGTAGTGATATGGCAGGGAGTTTCATGTGCATTCCCATGTTTGCAATGGGAGGTGTTCCTAGGCTTCCCTATTAGTGAAATGTTTTTTCTTTATCTTGTTGCCATTTATAAAAAAACAATGTGACAGTAACATCTACTGTACATTCAAGAAAAAATGGAATATAATGATTTCCTAGACTCATATAATATACAGCTTATAAGACTACTGAATATAATGTCAATTACAAATTCACTTCCATTTATGTAAAAATTGTAAAACTGTACTTATGGGTGACAATATAAAAGTAGTAGGAAATAATTAGAAAAAGTTATTCAAATCAAGAATACTGTGTGGAACATTCTCAAAGACAAACACAGCCAGCTGCCACGTTGATGCTTCCTTTTGCCTGTATACAAGCTAACAGTAGAATTGTTTGTTCGTCAGTCATAAACTGTCAGATATTTTAAAATCTTCAGCGATTTAACCACTTCAGCCCCGGAAGAATTTACCTCTTTCCTGATTAGAGCGTCGCTTTAATTGACAATTGCGCAGTCATGCGACATTGCACCCAAACAAAATTGATGTCCTTTTTTCCCACAAATAGAGCTTTCTTTTGGTGGTATTTGATCACCTCTGTGGTTTTTATTTTTTGTGCTATAAACAAAAAAGAGCGACAATTTTGAAAAAAAAAGCAATATTTTTTACTTTTTGCTATAATAAATATCCCCCAAAAATATATATAAAAACAAATTTTTCCTCAGTTTAGGATGATATGTATTCTTCTACATATTTTTGGTAAAAAAAAAAAATCACGATAAGCGTATATTGATTGGTTTGTGCAAAAGTTTTAGCGTCTACAAAATAGGGGTTAGAGTTATGGCATTTTTATTATTAATTTTTTTATTAGTAATGGCGGCGATCTGTGATTTTTATCATGACTGCGACATTATGGCGGACACACCGGACACTTTTGACACTATTTTGGGACCAGTGACATTTATACAGCGATCAGTGCTATAAAAATGCACTGATTACTGTATAAATGACACTGGCAGAGAAGGGGTTAAACACTAGGGGGCGATCAAGGGGTTAAGTGTGTCCTAGGGAGTGATTCTAACTGTGGAGGGGGTGGACTACCTAGGACATGACAGTGATCACTGCTCCCGATGACAGAGAGCAGTAGATCTCTGTCATGTCACTAGGCAGAACAGGGAAATGGCTTGTTTACATCTCCCCATTATGCCGCTCCGTGACATGATCACGCGACACTGGCGAACATCGAGTCCGCGGGACCCACAGACAAGGTCACGAAGCACGCGGTGGGCGCACACGGACACAATGACTCATCTTAAAGGGGACGTACCTGTACGCCTATTTGCACAGCCGTGCCATTGTGCCGACGTATATCATCGTGCACTGGTCGGCAACCGGTTAAGCATATCTGTGTGTGTCACTGGAAGACCCCAACCAAAGAGTGCATGTTCAGGAAGATACCTCAACACAACCTATCAATAATGTCAGAATGTGAAGGTAAAGTGGTTCTAAAGGCTGAAGGCTTTTTTTTTTACCTTAAAGCGGAGTTCCACCAAAATGTGGAACTTCCACTTTAAGCACTCCCTGCTCCCTTACATGCCACATTTGGCATGTCATTTTTTTTGGGGGGGTGCTTAGTTTTGAAGGGGACTTCCTGTCCCACTTCCTGGCGAATCCTTCTCTCCCCCTAGGTGGCTCCTCCCTCTCGGCAATCTTCTGGGACACGTGACAGGTCCCAGAAGATTGCCTGTCCACTGGGAGAGCGCAGCACTACTCACGCATGCGCAGTGTGCGCCCGGCCCTGAAGCCACAAGCTATGTGGCTCTTTTCTCTGCATTTCTCCTATTCTATCAATTGAATATTGATATCACTCGATGTGCAATCACCTACATATGGAGAAGGATTATTCATGCGTTTTGGGACGTATTTGGTTCACAGTCATAGAGGATTCCTAATACTACGCCCTGGTTGTCGGTTGATAACACAAAGCATGTTAGACTCATAGAACGTATGTTCTTTTGAGTTCAAACTATTTGGTAAGCTTACATCTGTCTCGGTGGAGGTTTTGCTGCACTGGTGTTCCCAGTCCCCCCTCAGTTTAAATATCGGATTGGATGTTTAAGTGGTGATTTAGAACTTTCTTTTCAATCATCACTGTGGATTGTTTATTCATTTTTTCACGGACACATCTATTTGTAATTTTTTCTTTTTTCACAATCACTTTTTTGCAATATTTACCTTTCAGTTATTTATATGTGTGGAATTTTGCGATTTATTTATTCATTTATTTATTTTTACACATATTATTTATTACTATGTTATAGGGTCACATATCAATCAATTTATTGCCATTTGTGATTATTTGTGATATACATACATGTTTTGTTAAGTTTGGTTGAGCCAATTCTAAACACTTTAGCGCTACACTTAGTTACCATAACTAATAACCAACCTTCATGGTGTACTGTCATGTATCTATATAAACGAAGATAAAATAACTCCTCGGTACTTCCCTCAACATTTAAGGATTAGACCCAAAATAGAATGGTTGATTAGAAGCAAGAAAAAAACTCACCCACATAGCCGGCACCAGATATCTGGGCGTCTCTAGGCCAAAATAGTCAATCTCCCGGGCGAGTGTGGGAACCAGGAAAAGTGAAGTAGCATAGAAAAATTGTTTCATAGAGAAAAAAACTATATATTTAAGTAGAAACTGATATTTGAAAAATTCATAAGGTGGAGCTATCCATCTCACAACCATTATAATTCAAGTGATTACTTTCAAAAAAGAAAGGAAAAGTGCATTCACGATATTTCAAATAACGGTACACACCTATGTGATCTTCACTAGGTAAAGCATACAATTAGGCGGGTAGAGTATGTTATCCAGGTGGGTACTGAAATCAGGTACAGGTGAAAATAGTCCAGAGAACCATCTAGAGCCATGTATGAATTCTATATAAAATAAGCATAACTAAACACTTTATGCTTAGTTTTGCACATGTTGTAATAGCATTATGCATGTATGAGGATTATTTGTTTCTGCCTGGTCCCTGCATACATAGTGTTGCTGCATTTTGCACATGTTTATGATTACAGTACGGGATAGTTATTTATTTATTCATTTATTTATTTTTTGCACTTCTTCAATAAGACATTGTGCGTGAGATTTCACTATTTACATATGATCCTATAGCCCCATTACATTTATTTTACACTGCTATCACATCCTCTCACTCCATCAGGTTAGCGCAGCACCTACTTTTTATGCTTAGTTCCCATTATATACCATAAGGTGCACCTGATTCCTATCCATTTAGGCGTCAGCAGCATGCGCCGAGGCGCCGCAAAATGACGCCAACGCATACGATTCCAGAGCGCGCATCTGCGGATGCTCGAGTGACTGCACGTACGCATGGTGTGGACATGAGCAGTACTGCAAGGCGATTTGTCAGTGTAAAATACAAAAAAGACAAGACGTCGGCCCATCCAGACAAAGTCTAAAGTCTGCACAAACATCAGAAGGATGGGGAATCACACACTCGCCCAAGAGATATAGACCCCCAAAACACCTGAGAGTCGGCCATGGAAGGTGAGAGCTCCTATTCACGAGGATCCAATGTTAAAGGGTACATTTGGCTACTATACTTTTTTGTAAGAATCAATATAATAATTTGTATATATACATCTTCCCTCTAGGGGCAGTGTAAATCTGAGTGTCCCTCCTTCTTTACAATATAGTCTTTGTTTGAAGACATTGTATTTTAATTTTCTCCCCTTCGTTTGTGTCCCATTTTGGTTATTGTATCACTGGGATCTTCTGGCAGAATGTACCTTCGTGGTACGGCATGGACAGGGTTCATGTCCACTATCCAAACTAGTGTCGAATCATGTAAAAAGGATGATGGTGATCTCACTCTCTATTTGGGTAGAATTCAGGGTTTGCTTAAACGCAAATCCCATCTCTACTGGCATATTGAGTATTTTCAACAATACATCAGGGAGAATATAAACCCTCAAGGACTTTGTTTCCAGACATTTCCTACTATTAGAAATCCTACCGAGGATTTAAAAAAATCCTGGGAACAGGTTCTTACAACCAGCAGTAGGAAGCTAATGCTATTATTGGTTAAGAGCCATACGACTGATATGGATCTTTTGGATAAGGAGATTGACTCCCTGAATGCTCAATATTCACATGTATTTGAATTATCTAGTTTTAATACTAAAATGAAGGAGATTAGGGAGTGATTGGAGACTATTAATAGGGACATTGTTGTAAAAAAACAAAAGACGTTTAACTTGGATAAGCTAGCCTTCTTGCAAGGCTATGCTTATAAATGGATCAGTAAAGGTGGTGGGGGCAGAGGACATGGGAGGAGACCAAACTCTAAAACACAGTCTAGGAATGATGAAACCACCAAATCTGATTCATCATTATCCACTTCTTCTCTTCCCCAGGCACAGGGTCGCTCATCTGAAGCACCAGTATCACGTTCTTACAAACGCACTCGAGGTGGCGCACACTCACCATCTGACCCTAAACACAAGAAACGCCCTGAGATGTCATCCCAGATGAGGGAGCAGGATACAGGTAGCAAATTAACTCCCACCTTACAGGGAATACTATCCAGGGGGGTCCCTTTAGATCCAGCCTCCTCTCCAGGAGGCCAAGAAGCAGGGGAACCTGAGCGCTTTTGTTTATCATCCATCCAATCCTCAGAATCCAATAGCCAGTCTGAGCTCAACATCATAAATCCAACCACTATGAAACTCAGTCCGGCACAAAGATCCATATTACAATTGGGATTGGGCTTTTGCCCAGCCCAACCAATTAATATATCAGAAACCATCAAGGATATTTATCTTTTTGCTCGTAGACTGACTTACAGATTTATGTTTGACTCGGAACGAAACAATAAAAAATTGGTCAAACATTTCACAATGGATTAATTTAGAGCCCTGAGGGACCTTATGCTACTCTATGAGGAAAGTAATCCTGATGACCCTGTTCCTTCATCTGATGTTATGGCTGATAGAGTTGTTTCTCCTGTCAGTAACTATAAAAGTACTCCCTTTAAACCAAAGTCCCTGATCTATCTACCTCTCCCAAAATATGGGCCTTCTTGCCATTAACAATTAAAGACTTGAAGTCTCGACAGTGGGATAGATCAGAGACGAACATTTCCAGTGAACAACAAGAGGCTTTAGCCCTGGTTCACACAGAGGCAGCCCGACTTGCAGCGCGACTCTGTAAGGCAACCTGCACACGACTTCAGCGGCGGCTTGTAAATTACTTCTGTATAGAAGTCAATGCAAGTCGCCCAAAGTAGTACAGGAACCTTTTTCTAAGTCGGAGCAACTTGAGTCATTCCTATTAGAACGGTTCTATAGTACAGAACGGAACACAACTTGTCAGGTGGCTAAGTCGCCTGACAAGTCGCCCCTGTGTGAACCGGGGCTAAAGATCTTTGCAATCGCGTGATGACATTGTAATAAAACCTTCAGATAAGGGTGGGAAAATTGTTCTAATGTCCCACCCCCAATATCAAAAAATGTGTCTTAATATCCTAAAAAAATCACGAATGGTATTGCAAAATTGATTTACAACACATTCCGATATACACTGATGAACTACGTACTTTATGTACTAATGCCTACCTGAAAGGGTTGATCGCCCACAAAACCCTAGAATATCTAATCCCCAAATTTCCGAAATTGGCAAAATCTATGCCCTCCCTAAGATTCACAAGAATCCCCAAAGTCCCCCAGGTAGACCTATCATTTCCGGAAACGTATCTTTAACTGAAAAGGCTAGTAGATATGTGGACTCATTTTTAATGCCACATGTTACTTGCCTTCCATCGTACATTCGGGACACGCAGGACCTTCTGAGACATATTGAGGGGACTTATGTTCCCCCGGATACCCTGCTCGTTACCGTAGATATAGAGGCTCTGTACTCAGGTATCCCACACGAGCGGGGCATCCAGGTGTTTTAATCCTTTCTAAGAGAGCAGGATCATACTACCTGGTCTCACAATGTATTAATTTTGCATTTACCAGAAATTACTTTGTCTTCATGAATCAAGCCTATTTACAAAGGCAAGGAGTGGCAATGGGCACTTGCTATGCCCCAGCTTATGCCAATTTATATTTGGGTGGATGGGAGAGGTGGTTGTTTCCGATGAAAGATTTGTCTCCTATTTGACCAATGTACAATTTTGGTTTCGGTTCATTAATGATCTGATTGTGTGGAAAGGGTCTAGAGAAGAACTTCTGGGCTTTCTGGACGCTCTTAACATCAATGATTTCAATTTGAAATTTACATATACCTTCAATGCTGCAGAAATCGCATTTCTAGATTTATTAATTTGTGTTGATGAAAATAGCTATATTGTAACTGACCTATAACGTAAGCCCAGTTCGGGTAATACTATTCTACATGCCCACAGTTCTCACCTGGCTCCACTTATCAGAAGTATTCCATATGCGCAATACCTGCGTCTTCGCAGGAGTTGTTTATCTGAAGAAGACTTTTTTCGTCAACCCGATCTCTTACGATCAAGACTACTTGATAGGGGATATTCCAAAACCTTGTCGAGGAAAGGCTAGAATAAGACCTAGAGCTGAACTCCTATTCGAAAATACCTCCAAAACTGAGACTAACACAGTGAAATTCATCACTCGTTTTACTGCTCATGAACGACCCCTACGTTCATTGATCTCCAATAATTGGCATCTTTTAGCTGAAGATTATACCTTGGCTAAATACGTACCTTCCACCTCAGAACTGGTATTTAGAAGGGCAACTTTACTGCGTGACACATTGACTAGCAGTCACTATCAACCCAATCTGGAAACGGTACCTCGTTCTTCCAAGGGGACCTACCGCTGTTGTAGATGTAGCCGCTGCCCATGGATCTGTGAGGCCAATGGCATTTATCTACCCAATGGCCAGTGGCTTCAATTGAGACAATATGCTGACTGCGCTACCCGTGGAGTCATCTTTTTGATGACTTGTCAATGTCATGCATTCTATATAGGCAAGACTATTCGTGAACTCGGATTAAGGATGAGAGATCACCTTTACTATTCTGGTGGAGGTAAAATTTTGACACCTGTCACCAGACACATAGGCCTACATCATAGATTTGATCATTCAGTGATTTTATTTTTTGTATTGGAAGTTGTCTCCCCTAATCCCAGGAGTGGCGACTGGGACAATGCTATTTTGAGAGCCGAAACGTACTGGAGCTCTCTGCTCTTAATCCCCCAGGGATCAATGAGGTTAACTCCTACAAACCCTTTTTGTAGGTGTTGACCTCATAGGATTACCTAAAAGACCTCAGTGCCCCTGCTCTGTCTCTGTCGCTCTCTATATATAACCTCTATAGATTTTTTCTCCTTCATTCTTCTCTTTTAATACCTTAGTGAAAGACTCTATTTTATTTTCCATTTTTTCAGTGGGTCCAGTTTTATGGTACCCAGAATTTGTGGACACTGCAATATTGTAGGGTTAGAATTTTATAAAAATGAAGGTTTACTTGGACACTTCGATATTGAACCTATATGGTGAATACTATCTAATGAATAAACATATTTTTTGTATTTTTAGATTAATATATTTTCTTACCCCCTCTCTCTTTCCTTCAATGGTACCCTTTAACATTGGATTGGATCCTCGTGAATAGGAGCTTTCACCTTCCATGGCCGACTCTCCGGTGTTTTGGGGATCTATATCTCTTGGGCGAGTGTGTGATTCCCCATCCATCTGATGTTTGTGTTACATCCACTGGATGGCGCACACAGACGTTAGACTTTGTCTGTATGGGCCGGCGTTTTGTCTTTTTTATGCTTTACACTGACAGATCGCCGTGCAGTACTGCGCATGTCCACACCATGCGTACGTGCAGTCACTCGTCCGTGCGCAGATACACGCTCTGGGATAGTATCCGTTGGTGTCATTTTGCGGTGCCTTGGTGCACGCTGCTGACACCTAAACAAATAGGAGTCAGGTGCACCTTATGGTATATAATGGGAACTTATCCCTTAGACGCTCCCTGTGGCATGGCGGTGGAGACATTCTGTGGAGTGGACTTATCGGTATGTGTTACCTTATGTGTGTTGATATGATCTTCATGACGTGTCCATGTATGAACTATTGCCCAAAGATATGTTTTCTTTTTGGATCCCGTTCTTGTCTGAAATCTTGTGTAATACTTCATCTGAATATCTTTCGAAGTTTGGACCCTAACTGAGCATATCCAATCTCTGTGATGTGATTTCGACATCATGATTTGAGATTTCTCAGATAGGTAATAGCCCTCTTTGATCATTCCCATTAGGATTAGTCCTTTGATATGATGTTTAAATCATCTTAATAATTCCTTCTTTTTCTTGTATATATGCTCTTATTTTATATAGAAGTCATACATGGCTCTAGATGGTTCTCTGGACTATTTTTACCTGTACCTGATTTCAGTACCAACCTGGATAACATACTCTCCCCGCCTAATTGTATGCTTTACCTAGTGAAGATTACATAGGTGTGTACCGTTTTTTTGAAATATCGTGAATGCACTTTTCCTTTCTTTTTTGAATTATTCACTTGAATTATAATGGTTGTGAGATGGATATCTCCACCTTATGAATATTTCAAATATCAGTTTTTACTTAAATATATGTTTTTTTTTTCTCTATGAAACTACTTCACTTTTCCTGGTTCCCACACTCACCCGGGAGATTGCCTATTTTAGCCTTGAGACGCCCAGATATCTGGTGCCCGCTATGTGGGTGAGTTTTTTTCTTTTTTCTAATCAATTATTCTATTTTGGGTCTATTCCTTAAATGTTGAGGGAAGTACAGAGGGGTTATAATAGATTTTACCTTCGTTTATATAGATACATGACAGTACACCATGAAGGTTGGTTATGAGTTATGTATGTTTTTGATGTTAATATTGTATATTTGATTCATATGCTTTTTTGTAGATCATTTTCTGACCTAATATACTCCTGAAGAAGGGGGTAACCCTGAAACATGTAGAGTGTGCAACTGGAAGAACATTTTCCGTGTATAACAGTGCGGAACCATTATATACATCTAATTTATTCCAATTTGTGTCAGATAAGTGGACGCTCCACTACTAGCAGCATCCAATGTCTAGTATCTACTTATTCAAGGCTTTTTATTATGTATATTTTTGTATAATAAATTTATATTTTTTGTAAGCTGACTTTTGTAAGTTCATATTGTACCACGAGAGTCCTGCTGCCTCCGCAATAGTTCAATTTCTTATTTCGTTGTAAGTGCAATTTCATTTATGTTTACTAAAGTGGTTTAATGCACTATGTAGTGTGCCACGTTTTCTCATTTTATTTCCAGAAAAAATAAATACAATGAACACTCCCATAGTAAAAAAAACCTGAAAATTGTATCATACTTACCGTAATTTTCCTTCCCTGGTGCCAATCCATGGCAGCATACCTGTGATAGAGCTCCGCCTCTACTCCGCCTTCAGGACTAGTGAATAGCATAAATTAAAGGGCATAGCCCCTCCCCCAACATTCTTCGTAATATAGAATACCGAGGGTGGGAGCTTATGCTGCCATGGATTGGCACCAGGAAAGGAAAATTACGGTAAGTATGATACAATTTTCCATTTTCCTGGTGCCTCCATGGCAGCATACCTGTGATAAATAACTGTCTCACATGGATGGGTTTAATGCTTTAACGAAAAAATGTTTAATCAGATACAGACATAGCAGCACAAAGTGCTCTTCTCCCGAACTCTACAGTCGTAAGAGCTCCAGGATCAACACGATAATGTTTAATGAACGTGTGTCGAGAAGACAAAGTGGCAGGCCTGCATACTGTTTCCAAAGAAACATTTGCCCTCGCTGCCCAAGAAGCTGGCACCGCTCTTGATGAATGAGCATTCACCTGAGACGGAGTTTCCAAGTTCTTTACCCTGTATGCTTTCTGAATTAGCTTGACAACCCAGGATGCCAAGGTTCTGGTAGAAGCTTCCTTTCCTCTATTCTTACCCCATGGGATGATGAGTAATCTTTCAGAATTCCTGAAACTTGCTGTGGCTTCCAAGTAGGCCCTGAGGACTTTGGATATGTCTAACTCGTGACAGGAGTTTGATTCTGAGTCCATGAAAACTGGTAACGCCCATGGTTCTGACAGATTTGCCGTTGAGGTGACCTTGGGTGTGAATCCTCTGAGAGGGCGAAGTTCTACCCTATCTGGGAAAAAGGATATATGTTCATCCCCGATGCCCAGAGAGTGGAGTTCCGAAATCCTCCTGCCGGATGTAATAGCCAATAGGAAAGTTGTTTTTAAAGTTAGGTTCCAAATTGAGACTTCTTCAACCAGCACAAACGGATGAGTGGATAGGACTTCCAATATTAGAGGAAGATCCCACTTTGGAAAGGAACGTCTGGATGGAGGAAGCATATTCAATACTCCCCTGAGGAACATGACCACTAGAGGGTTTTCTGCCCACCTGGTGTTAGTTGCTGCAGAAATTGCGGACACTTGTACCTTGAGGGAACTCTGGCTGAGCCCCAAATCGAGACCAGTTTGCAGAAAACTCAGAACATCAGCAGTGGAAGGAGAGATAGGATCAAATCCTTTTCCTGTGGCATAGGATAAGAACTTGTCCCAAATCCTTGCATATATTGTGTTGGTTGTAGGTTTTCTGGCTTTCAACAGGATGGATATGACCTCTTGGGAACAGCCTAATGATTCAAACCTCCTCCTTTCAACTTCCATACACGAAGGTCCAGCTTCTGTGGGTCTGGATGGGCCAGCCTGCCCTGGGTCAACAACTGCGGGAAGGGAGGAATTCTGATCGGAGGATCCACACTGAGGTGCATGGCTAGTGGAAACCAAGGTCTCTTCGGCCAATAGGGTAGCACTGCTAGCACTTGGACTGGTTCGTTCAGGAGTCTGAGGAGAAACCTTGATATGAGTGGGCGAGGAGGAAAGGCGTAGGCTGTCTTGAAGGTCCAAGGACAAGATAGCGCATCTACCCCTTCCGCTTATGGATGTGGGAGAAGAATTTTCTGAGCTTGAAATTCTCCTGCGTAGCAAAGAGATCCACCTGTGGGGTCTGCAATAGATTGGAGATTTGGTTGAACACATGGGGATGGAGAGACCACTCGTTGTTGTCCCCAAACCTCCTTGATAAGACATCTGCCTCAGTGTTCATCTTGCCTGGGAGATATATTGCCCTGAGGTCTACTAGGTTCTTCTCTGCCCAGAGAATTACAGGTTCCACTTCCCTCAGAAGTGTCTTGCTGTGGGTGCCCCCTTGCTTCTGAAGGTACGAGACTGCCGCCTTGTTGTCCAAACGCAGAAGTACTCTCTGTTCCTTGACCTGAGATGCAAAAGAGGTTAAGGCTACAAATGCTGCCCTCATTTCTAGGACGTTGGACACTATCCCTCTGGTGGGAAAGGACCATCATCCCTGAATCCGGAATTCTCTGCAATGGGCACCCCACCCCTGGCCACTCGCATTGGAAGTAAGTGTGGTCCATGAGTGGGAACCCAAATGATGGGACCGAGAGAGATTCTCTGGATTCGTCCACCCACAAGTGTAGACTCCTGCTCATTAGCGTTTTTAAACGGATTGTCTGGGAAAGATGTTGTCATTTCCATTGTATTAGGAATCCCGTCTGGAAGTGTCTCAGGTGCCAGTGAGACCATGGAACTAGAGGTATGCACGAGGACATCATGCCAATAAGGCTCAGACACTGTTAGGCTGATAGATGGGACCTCTGTATGGTCTTGGATACCTTCTGAATGATGCCCTCTATCTTCATTTGGGGTAAAGAGACAGTGCCTAGGTGCGTATCGAACACTGCTCCTAGGTAAATCATCTGTTGGGTCGGAACTAATTTGCTCTTTCGATGGTTCACCAACCACCCCAACTCTGACAACGACTGAAGAAGAATCTCCCTGTGGGCTACAAGCTGGCTCGGGTTGTTTGACAGCAAGAGGATATCGTCCAGGTAGTGATAAATTTTTAATCCTCTCTCTCTCAGAGGGGCCAAGACAGATATCAACACTTTTGTGAACACCCGAGGGGAGGTGTACAGCCCGAAGGGCGGAGCCTGAAATTGCAGGTGGACATGACCCACTGCGAACCTTAAGTATTTTTGGAAGGATGGTAGAATAGGGACGTGGAGGTAAGCATCCTGCAGGTCTATCGATATTAACCACTCTCCTGGTTGTATGGTTTGGATGATCGTCTGGAGCGACTCCATCTTGAAGATTTAGAGACGGATATATCGATTTAGCTTTTTCAGATCTATTAGAGGTCTCCAGTCGCCTGTTTTTTCTGAACCAGGAAAAGGGGGGAATAAAAACCTGTAAATCGCTCCGATGGGAACAGGTATTGCTGCCCCTTGACGCTGCAGAGACTCCAAAAATTGGTTTAGGGCCATTGCTTTCTGTGGAGAGGCAGGTAACTGTGTTTCTTTGAAGGACATTTGAGGAGGCTGCTGAGAGAAAGTCCAGAAGTGACCGTACCGGATCGTTGATAGGACCCATGGGTCTTGACACTGGGAGGCCCAGATGGGGAAAAAATGTATTAACCGGGCTCCCACTGGGGGCGTCTCCGCCCCTTTGGCGTCAAAAAGACTTTGTCCCCTCCTGGGGAGCTGTGAGGGATTTGTTTTTTCTGGCTCCCAAGATGCTGCCTCTCCAAGATTTCCTGTTGTCCCTAAAGGGGCGAGACTGCCTGAAGTCTCTAGAATTTGATTGCCGGAACCGGGATAAATAGGCCTTTGTTCTCCGAACCCTCCTGTCCTGAGGAAGTAAGCCAGATTTTCCCCCTGTTACTCTGGAGATTGCTTTGTTGAGTTTCTCGCCAAACAAAGATTTTCCTTTAAAGGGGATCTTGCACTAATTCTGCTTTGATGCTAGATCGGCTGTCCAAGGTTTTAGCCATAAGGCCCGCTTGGCCATAACCGAGTGCAGCATTGAATTGGCCGAACAACGGATTGTGTCAATTGCAGCTTCTCCTACAAAATCCGCCGCCAACTTAAGCTCCTCCAGAGCTTTGATTACGTCCTCTTTAGGAATGTCTTGGTGTAGGGCTGTCTCAACATTTTCCGTCCAAGACCTGATGGCATTGGAAACAGATGTCAGCGCAATGGCTGGTGTGCAAGCCGCCCCTGCCGCTAGATAGCTCCTCTTGTGGTCTAGGTCAATACGTCTATCTAGGGGATCCTTGAAAGACGTTGAATCCTCCATTGGCAACGTTACATTTTTTGCCATATGCACTACAGCATCAACCACAGGCATTGAACTTAAGGACTGAGTATCCGAATCTGCCAGTGGATACAGTTTAGATAAACGTGCGAGAGAAAACTTTTTATCAGTTTTGTTCCACTCATCCTCTATGATCTCCCTGATTTCCCCCATTAATGGGAAGAAGATTTGCTTTCTCTTGAGGAATGGAAAATAGGTTTTTGATTTCGATTTTTGAGAAGGCTCCTCCGGGTCTTCCCAGGCAATGGCGCTCCTCACCGCTTGGACAAAGGGTTGAACCAGGGAGAAATTGAAACCAGATGGTTCAGTATCATCTGAAGACTCCTCGGATGAATCTACAGGTGGAATTTGTTTAGCTGTTTTTCCTGATGGAAGCAAAGGAGTACTAACAGCTGATGGACCCGGAATGTCAGGGTCTGAATCCAAAACTTGCACAGCTTGAGAAACCGGGTGAGCGGGGATCATGGCCGTCAATTCAGAAAGAGAGTCTTTCATGGTTTAAGTACCCTGTTTCCCCCAAAATAAGACTTAGCGTGATTGTCAGTGATGGCTGCAATATAAGCCCTACCCCCCAAATAAGCCCTACCCTGTTTCCCCAAAAATAAGCCCTACCGTGAAAATAAGACCTACAGGGAATTTAACTAGGGCTTATTTGGGGGGTAGGGCTTATATTGCAGCCATCACCGACAATCACGCTAGGTCTTATTTTCAGGGAAACAGGGTAGGTCAACCACCTGTTGGCCTTCTAATTCCCAGTTAGCTGCATAGTCCCTGAGACAGTCTCTACAGACAAGCTTATCAGGGAGTGGAACCGTGCCACAGGCCCAGCATTTTTTCCTTGACGCCCGCGGTGGAGCCGAAGGACGACGTCTATGAGATCCTGATCTTCTAGAAGATTTACGGTGAGAAGAGCGTGACCTCCGCTCAGGACTATCGTCATTGTCATGGCGCCTTGAGGATTTTCCAGTCCGCTTTGCGGGAACAGGGCTAAAACAAACAAAGTTTGTTAGTCAGTGGCGCACTCTTTTTTTTTTTTTTTTTTTAAATACTCACGTACAGGTGGTCCACATACCTATTGGACATAAGAGGATCTTGACTATGAGACGAATGGCTCATGGTGAATTTATGGGCAGGAGGATCAGCTGTAGAACGTCGAAGTAAGAAAACAAAAAGAAATATAGAGTCTATTTGTAAAACAATATAACCAAAGTTACTGCAATAGGAGTGTGAATAAAGTATAAGACATAACTGTAAAACTGAAGTAATTTGGACTGCAGGGCATACACTTGCTATGCAGAGCAGCCCTGATCCCAATTTGGAGCCAAAATTTAGAGTAAAAAGGGGAGGGGAGGTTAATTGAATGGACTTCCCCTATTACTGGCAAAAATACATGATCTAAGCTCTTTTCCCTATACCTAGATAGCCGCCGAAGCCTCACCGCCCAATGCGCGTGCGCCCACGCATGCACACTAGCTGTTGGGAGAGGCAATTGCAGATACAGTCTCCAGCTGAATCCAGAGCGGCCGCGCAGGCGCATGGAGCCGTCATGTACAATACAAGGAGAAAGACACCGCCTCCCCTCCGCCGCTCAGCTCTGCCAGTTTCTCCCTCTCTCCCGCCAGCACGGTGAAACCGGAGAGGCGGAAAAACACCGAACCGAGCCCACGGTAACAAAGGGTAAATACAAGGCTAGATAAATATATGGAAAAAAAGGCAAATAAAAATGCCCGTTCTGCGCATGCGTGGACCGGGAATAAATGTCATAAAGGGGCCAAATTTTTTTTTTTTTTTTTTGTAACTTGTACATGTAATCACCAGGGTTCAAAAATACCACAGTCATGGAAGCAAAAAAGGGAAAACCTGACCTGACCGAGAAGGAAGAGAAGCTGATCCTCCCACCATCATCGCCAGCATTCGTTTTTCTGTAAATTTAGCAGACTGCATTCCTATGGGGAAACTTTGCAAGACCCCAAAAATCCTCAGAAGGGGTTCCCAGTCTTATCAGCGCTAATAGCGGCCCAAGAATAGGGACTGCGCACAGGAGAGGCTTAACCCGGCGGACGCTGCCGACTGCAGAGGTATGGACATACTGCTACTCTTCACCAGTCAAGAGGTATGAGGAAAAAAAGGAGAATGTTGGGGGAGGGGCTATGCCCTTTAATTTATGCTATTCACAAGTCCTGAAGGCGGAGTAGAGGCAGAGCTCTATCACAGGTATGCTGCCATGGAGGCACCAGGAAAGCAGCTTTTGCTGCAATACTTACCAATAATCTGGAGCATTGCTGCTTTTCTGCTACAAGATGTCCTCAGTCTTCCAGGTCAAATGATGACCAGTTTAATTCAACTCACTCCTGAGTCCAGACTGTCATGGATTACCCCCTGTTGTGACATTACCACACAGCCTGTGCCTAGAGAGTATATTTGCACTGAGCGACGCTCACACATCATTACTTGTCAGAAAGCCTTTGGCAAAAGGTATACATGTTTGCTTATTTATTTTTTTATAGTAAAGTGCAGGGGGGCTTAGGAAAGGATGGAAGGCGACAGGGGGATTTAAGCAGATTTTCAATTTATTGACTAAGAAATGATGAGCACTTGCAAGTATCAGAAGCATTCACACTTTCTTAATATGTTGGAAGGCCTCTGATTGTTCTCTGCAGAAAAAAGCTGTGTATTACAACTACAGCAGGAGCAGAGGCAGCAATCCTTCAATTATATGATGACTGTTAATTTAAAAAAAAGATTTAGACCACTCAATAAATGCTATTGAGAGAAATGGTCAGTATAACTGTACAAAGTCAGACATCGATCACTTGGAAATAACATTTGAAAAGGTCACAGTAGCGTTTAGTGAGAGACAATCATGTGTTGACAGATAAATTAAAGTAGGAGCAGCGTATGCTGATAAACTAGCAGAATACATGTGTGAAAATACAAACCGTCAGAAACAGGAACATAGGATTCTTTTAAAGAAAAAAGGAATAAAGCAATACAGCTTTGCAACTTTTTACTTTGCTGATTTTCAACCGATCGCAATGGCTTCATCCCAACAGATAGTTGCCATCATCGATCGTGGCTTCAATCAGTTCCCCGTAGCCAATTCTTAAGACTACGTAGAAATAAGGAAACTTTTAAAGCGCAAGCCAATGTATTGAAACAGAGGTTCCTAGACAAAGGTTACAACTCCGATGATGTTGATCGCGAACTTCAACACACATTGGAGGTGAACGGAGAGTCTCTATTGGAAGTTAAATCTAAGCGAGACCCAGATGACAACTTTAAGTGGGCCATGCTGACCTAATTTTCCACCCAACATAGACAAATCAAAGCAATCATGACTAAAGATTGGAGTATTCTTAAATATGACCGTATTCTTAACTCAACTTTACCTCAGGCTAAAGTCATTTTTAGGGGAGCCAGTACTTTACAAAGTAGAATAGCTCCAAACATCATTGACCCTACTGCCCACCCGTCTTTTTTTCATAACCTGAAGAGCTTCTTCCCATGCAAAAAATGCATTGTGTGCCAGCACAACTCTGTAGGGAAACGCAAGACAGTGGAAGTTACATCTTCCATTACTAATAAAAAATATCCCATCAAAAAGTTTTGCATGTACGCAACCAAATACGTTATGTATTTGATTACTTGCCCTTGCGGGAAACAATATGTGGGCCAAACTATCCGCACTTTCTCAATCAGAGTTGGTGAACACATCGCTCTGATTAAAAGTGGAGACATAAAAAACACCGTACCCAGACATTACAAATGACATCATAATCGCAATCCTAAGGGAACACAGTTCATGGTGATAGACAGGTTTATCCCTCCCTCGAAGGGTGGTGCTATGACCAGGGGTGTTTCCAGATTGGAGACCTTCTGGATATATGAGTTACAGTCTTACTCTCCATTCGGCTTGAACGTTGAGAGCATTTAGATGCTCTTTGGGTTCTTTTTTGTTCCATTTTGTTTCACATTGCTGTATTACATTTAGGTCATATGTATGTGTACATGACCCTACATGAGAGTCCACCTCACGGGTGTATATAGAAATATGTTTTTATTTTTAATATTTTTGTTCTCTCATTTTAGACTTTGCAGGAAGATCTGGTCGACTCAGGCGACCAGATACTTCCCTCCTTTTCAAAGGGCTGAGTGCCAAATATTCCATTAGTCATTGGCCGTTTCGGTGGGTTACCCTCCACCCCTTTTTTAGATTCCCTTTGTGGGGAATTTTAATGTACCAACTGTTGTCTATATGTAAAATAATGTGACCCACATTTTGTACTCAGATGGCGTCTCTTTGTTCTTTACAGAGGGGTGTGATCTGTTATTCAATCTACTTTTCCTAATGATCCCGTTTCTAAATATATAATATTATACTTTGCTAGATGTCTTTCAACAAATATGACATTGCAATTTGTGCTGTGTCATTGCGCTATCTGGAAAGCATATTATCCACGCCTACATTGAGGGAATATTTCCCCTTCCTAGTTAGACGTGGAACGCACGTTTGTTGTGCTTTTGAGGCGCGTGACATTATCACATCACACAGCGTGATCGGCGGCCCGTACTGCGTTCCGCCAGAGCGAGGAATGACACGCATTCAGCCCTTGCAAACTGAGGCTTGCGGCACTGACAGGTCATCAGGCACCGATTGTGGCCATACTGAGGCATGCAACGCAATACTTTTCCCTAGACCGAGGCTTGGAACGCACGCCTGTCTGCCATCTTTGGCAAGACAGGAAGTGATTTTTTTGAAGAGTCTGAAACACATTGGGGGCTTGGCTCTCACGATTGGGGTAATGTTTTCTATATATATATCTGGAGGGCTGCAGTGGAGGGACACCCCAGATGATGTCCTAGGAGACGAAACGCGCCGGAAAGGACTCCACTGCCGCTACTTGTTTTTTAAAAGCGCTTATTTGATCTACTGATCTACTAAATGTAACTGTTCTAGCTACATTAAAACTCTTTTTATCTTAAATATAAATCACGCTATGTGGCCCTTTCTGTTCTCTCTTTTATCCTCACTACATCTATGGATATCTGACTACCATCTCCCATGAAACAATCCTGTAAGGAAACCCCCCATCTTGCGGATAGCCGGGCGATCCTGGTCCAGTGATTTGGAGATTCCAAGCGTCCATCCATATTTATTATCTTTACAACACAAGCCCGTTTGACTCATAGAATGTATGTTCTTTTTAGTTCAAATTCTTTGGTAAGCCTTCTATTTATCTGTGGTGGTTCCCCTCACTCCAGTCATATAGCTATGTTCATCGTTTGGATATCAACACAAAATCTTTGAACTTTTTTGAACAGTGTTATTCTGTTTTTTACCCTATATGGACATTTAATCATTTGTATGCACGGATCATCACATATGCTTTTGTTTTTTATTTGTTTTTTTATTTCAACATTGAGAGTATTCAGGTTCATCACCCACATTTACTTGTATCACGTTAAGTTTATTCTTTTTGTTTTTTCACAGAGCGCTACACTATTTGTTTCCCTATTGTTTTTGCTATTATCTAATTGTTGTCTTAGCTGCTATCTCCAAGGGCAGCGCGGAATTATTTTTTACGCTGATTTTCAGAGCCTGAGCTGGCTATTTCTCAATAAGTTATAAAGCAGAAATTTATAAACTGTTGAAGTTAAAAGAAAAAGTGAAGTAGTTTTTCAAAGTGGTGAAAAATATTATACCAAATCATTAAATCAAAAAAAGGAAATATTTGAAAAAATATCTAGCAATAAGTAACAGCTAGTAAAATTGGGTAAAACAAATTCATTTTCTAATGTATTTATTAAATTTGCAAATGTTTTTTTTTTTGCAAAGATACAATTCACCACCTGGTGAAGTGATAACATCAAAAGAAATGTAGAAGAAAACAAATTCTAAAAAAAGGTGGGATATCGATGTAGATATTAAAACAAAACACAAACTTAAGGTTTTATAAATAAGTCAAAGTGCAAAATGGTGATGACTGAAGCTAATCATTTCTGCCTTTTACAAACAGGTCCCATAATACCAATATTAATACTGTATACCCTACCTATGTGTTTTTCATTTTATGGACAATGTTTGTACTATACACTTTACCCACTAGGTGGCAGTGTTTTCTAGCTATGTTTTCTCTCTTTGAGAGTATCAAAACTGTAAAAAGAACAGCATTGTCTTTCTAAAACAGAAGATGTTTACATGTCATATCTCACAAGACAGACCCAAAAAACAAGGGGTTTGTTCTTCAATTTGGGACAGTGAGCAGAACCAAGGAATTTGTTCTTTTATGCCTTCATAGCCATCTGTACATCCAGACCTGCTAGTTTGCAATATAGCGAAAGCCTAAAATGACAAAGCCGTTACTCCCCCTTGCATATATATAGCTGTTTTTGGCTTGCTGGCCATTGTCAGTGCGAGGTATTAATAAAACACAATATCTTTGGAATATGGCTTGAAGTGAACCAACATGTAAAAACCGGTCAGCTATTATTGTTTGTGGCTGCAAGAAAGCAAAACTCGCTCAGAAACACAATAAAATACAGCATTAAATTCTTGCATAAAGTCATTATAGCCATATTAGCACTTACATATATTTACATATAGTGCTTGCAACAAAAGAGTACAGTAGGTGAAACATTTTCTTTGCACTAACAGCCATTTTTAGGACAAATTTAGAGATTATAATAGAACCGAAAACACAACTTTTTAAATTTTGGCTAAAGTAAGGGAGGATTATAACCCTGTCAATTTTTGTGTTCCCATTGGAGAGATAGCCAGAACAAGAAGAGAGAGCAAAGTCCCTCTAAAGTGATGGAATTCCTGGTTGTCACCAGAATCTCCAGAACTAGTGTCCCCAGTGGAAGAGTTCCCCTCTACATCTGTTTTGGCTACAATTCAAAATTTTGGATTTTCTTTGACAAATAGAGAGGGTGAATCTCCCTAACAAGGACACAGACAAATAAAGACTTGACAGATCTTCTATTCCCTCTCCACTCTATCAGAAACAAAAAAAAAAGTTTTGCCTTCAGTGAAACAGATTCACAGAAGTAATGGCAATAAAATATTTTACAAATAGCAGTAACAACCTTTGAAAATGAAGGAACTATAGTGTCTAAGAAGGTTGATTATTTTGATTTTAATTTCATTGATGGGTTATAGGTATTAACCCCTTCCCTCCTAGCCATGGAATCCCTTTAGCAGGGTCTTTATGCCAGGGGGCAGGAAGGATCAGTTGTCACAGTGGTCACATAATTGGAAGCTGTTCCCGCTGGCTACTGATCATTAGCAGAGACACTGCAAGGGTATTTTTGTCACATTCCCAGAGTTCAGCATTAATACATTACCAGAGGTTCCCAGAGCACCATGGGTCAGCTAAGGAGCCAGCAGAACTGTAGCAGCCTCCCTTGAGGCACTTCTTTCTGTGATTCAAACTTAGGATTGAGCAATCTGCTAAAGAACTCACTGATGTGTAAAATGTTCAGCTTGCGCTACTGGGGTCTGTACACAACAGACTTTTGAAGTTGCAAACAGCTAAGTTATTAAAAAAAGATTTTAGTAATGGAGAAAACTGAAGATGATCATTTGTGTTCTTATACGAATAGACAATGAACGCATTATATAATATAGCCACTGGGTGGCAGTGTTTTCACTCTTTGTGAGTAGCTAAACTGTCCACTGTACAGCATTGACTTAATATTTCTTATCACAACACAAATCCAAAAACAAGGTTTTTTCAGCCCTCTTTCATAAAGGGATAAGGGAAAATATGACAAGAGGGAAAGAACTCCTTTTTGCTGGTTACAGAGTATTAATAAACAATATTTACAGTGATTGTAGAGGCTAAAGGTTTTTTACCTTAATGCATTCTCTGCATTAAGATCAAAACCCTTCTATTGTCAGTCCCCCACCCCATAATTCCCCCCAAATACTTATCTGAGCCTGATCTCAGTCCAGTGCTGTTCCCAAGAGCAGTGATGCTGTTCTCTCTCCCTCCTCACTGGACTCAGTGAAGGCAGCGGGAGCCATAGGCTTCTGCTGCTGTCAATCAAATCCAGTGTGGAGGGAGTGGGGGGGGCGGCGCCGAGCTGCACTGACTGTGTCAATGGGCACACAGAGCACAGCTTTGGAGTCTAGCCTGCACGTGTGCTTTCAATGGTGGCACACGGAGAAAAGGAGGAGCCTGGGGGGGGGGGTGCCCGAAGAGGAGGATCAGGGCTGCGTAAGTGTTTTTGTAAATCCCAGATTTAGGCTTTAAGATTTAGTAAGAGATAGATTTGGCTTATTGCTATGTTTACACAGCACTGCTTCAGAAAAAGGACAACACTTTTACGTATTATCTAGTCTAGCACTGTGACTAGAAAGATGATCTGTCTTTTGGATGCACCAGGTTCTTCCAAGAATTCAAAATGTTAAGCCTTGTACACACTACTAGTTTTTTTTTTGTTCAACCTGCTGGGTTAAACAAAAAAACCTGACAGCTCAGGGGGAAATGTCTAGACAGCTTACTGGAGGCACAGGGAGGACTTTAGGAGTGCTGATGATATCCTTCACAGTCTAATGAACAGATGACACAGGGCACTGCAAGGGAGGGTGGTGGTGTCTTCATCCTTTCTACGCAGTGTGGCAGCAGTGTATGACTTTAAATATTGTGCATATGTATTTCAAATATCTATTTAACTGTTAGACTGGAGTCACACAGACACTGAAGTCTGGTTTAAAAAAAGTAAGTATTCTTAATTTATTTTTATTGTTCTCAGCCTCCTACACATCTCCAAAATAATTTTTTGTTGCTGTGATTCAACTTTCTGCAAGAGGGGGGGGCTACATGCCTTCTCCATGGTCCCACTGTATATAGGAATGTAGCCTCTTGCTTGAGATGGACCATGGGATTTGTAGTGTGCATAGAGCATTGCACATGGCCACAACTAGCAAGCTCATGGAGGACCTTACAAGTAAGCAGAAAAACACACTTATGCCCCGTACACACAAGCGGAAATTCCGCCAGCAAAAGCCTGATAAGAGCTTTTGGTCGGAAATTCCGACCGTGTGTATGCTCCATCGAGCTTTTGCTGGCAGAATTCCAGCCAGCAAAAGATTGAGAGCAGGTTCTCTATTTTTCGGTCGGAAAAAGTTCCAGATGAAAATGCGTTCATCTGTATGCAATTCGGACACGCAAAAAATCACGCATGCTCGGAAACAATTCGACGCATGCTCAGAAGCATTGAACTTCATTTTCTCGGCCCGTCGTAGTGTTGTACGTCACCGCGTTCTTGACGGACGGAAGTTCAGAGAACTTTTGTGTGACCGTGTGTATGCAAGGCAAGCTTGAGCGGAATTCTGTTGGAAAAACCATCCAAGATTTTTCTGATGGAAATTCTACTCGTGTATATGGGGCATAAGAAGCAATTTTATAAAAAAAATAGATTACAGGGCCATTAAATAGTGAATATGCATGGTTTATTTTTGGAGAAAAGGGATATAGTTCACTGAAGATGGCGGTTGGTATTTGAAAAAAAAAGCAAAGCTGTTTTTAGGACAAATGTTTAATTGCCCTTTTGCTTACAACTGAAGGTCAAACAATCATTAGCATTTCAGTAGTAGTCTGTAGGAAGCAATACATTCATTTATTCTATTAAGCGATGAATTGAAAATATGATTAGAGGTCTGTATCAGGTCTACAGTCAGGCATTGTCCTGATAAAATGCTGTATCCATCTGTGTGCACAAATGCAAATAAAACACAGTTTGCCTAACTATTGACATTCTGTCTGTCATAGTGACTTTGGCTGCCCTCAGTGGCCCACAAACCCTTATTTTAGTAGTCAATGTATGGGTTACTAAAATCACAGGTGGGCCAATTCTTTTTTCACTCCAGCAAACACTAGTCGATTGTCTTCTGAGTGATTTATATTTGCAAAACAGATCTTACATGGGGTAATGCGTCTAGTCATTAAAAGGTCAGTCCAACTAAAACTAATAGTTTGGTTTTTGGTGGATGGTGGAAAGTTAAACCACTTGATATTTACCAACTACCTCTCAGGTTCCCTATAGGTGAGATCTCTGCACTTGAGTTCCTAGGTCTGCACACTTGACCAATAAAATGGGTTTCTACTATTATTTCTGGATTTTGTATTCATGTTATGTTATGCAGAATTCAACAAGGGGTGCTGGAACAAGCAAAGCTGGGCAGAGGCAGTGAAAACTCCCAGGTGAGCTGGGAAAGAGTTGGGAATGATAGCAGGCAGATCTTACTGTTGGGGAATTGAAGACAAGTAACCACAGCTTGCACAGCCCACAAGGCTCACTTTTAAGTGGCTGACTCTCTATAGCCAGCTCAAAGTGGAACTTTAGTGGATTAAAGATGACAAATAGGCAGGAATTTAAAAAAAGAGGAGATATACTTTATCTAACTAAAGTTACTTATCTGCCTGTCTGCACTACAACTTCTATTTGACTATACTCCAATGGGACTTAAAGGGCAACAAAGTCTATTTTATGACTAAATCATTTTACTTTTTTAAATGTATGTATAATAAAACATTTGTTCAATTAAAATCAATGACAAATACAAAAATAAATTATTGGCTGAATAGTGTACATCGTATGATATAACAGAGAAGTTGCCTCCCTCAAAACCCAGACTGTAACCTAGACATATAAATTCTGTCCTAATCTTTCTATTGGTCCTTCTGCTGGGTAACATGACGTGCTTCAAAGCCTTTGTATTTTCCTTCCTCAGGGGTATACCACTATATTATCTGGAGACATACAGTTTCATCAACCATAGTTTAAACAAACCAGATATCTTCTCTTTTGCCTGTCAGAGAGTGCGCCTTGAAAGTAGATCCCATACCACATACACAAAGACTACACAGACTGGCTCAAGCCAAAAGACAAAGCAAAGAACACCTCCCAGTTTTTTTAGTAACCAACTCCTCACATCTTCCTCCTGGGTATTCTTGTCTGTCTGCATTGTACACTGTACAGCTCAATGTACAGTTTCAGCATCTGCCACAATAAGTGAAATCCGGCTCATGCATGGGAGTGATGTCATCTTAGGCAGGTCAATCAAAACGGCCAAAGATCGGGTACCTGGAGGAACATTGGCCAAAGATGTCAGCAGCTGGGGAGGAAGCTCCAGTACACCGTATTGCTGGTGTGGAGGTGAGTATACAGTAGTTCCACTTTAAACATTTTTGAATCTCCACATTTTCTGATTCTTCTCATTGGACCCGTATTTTATCTGTTGACATGTGTGCTCTTACTTGTTCATTAGCTTCCTATTGAACACAGGCAATACATTTTTTTAAAATGAAATACTGCTCACAGTAGAGCAGTATACAGACAGTCAAAAATGTTATCCCTCAAACAAAGACAATTCTTTTAGTTTTGGATAAAATGGGGAAGTGCTTAATTTCTGTCAAGTTTTTACTGCTGTCTGTATCATTAGAAAATATTCCCACTTTCCACTGTGTGACAGGAACAGGAAGAAAGAGGAATTTCTTAACTTACTGTCCTGCCAGGATATGAGTGGAAATCTCCCCAACTAGGCCAAAGGCAGCAAAAAAAAAAATTCTAACCCATGCTCACTCTATCCAAATTTAAAAAAGGCTGAAATTGTACATTAACAGCAGTTTTCTTCAGTGTGTGACATAAACTTTCTAAATACCCCCCTTGCAATATCTTTAAAGGGTAATTCCACTTCCGTAGAGAAAAAAATAGCAAATAAAGAAAAAATAATATAGCGTCTTCAATTTCGATACAAGTCATATTGTAATGTTATTAAAAATGACCTTTCCTTTTCAATCTGCAGCCGCTGTAATTTTCTATAAATACAATGCAATATGGCTACCTGGAGTTGTTCTGTACACAGAATGTGTACTGATCACTCCCCAGAAAAATCATTTCCTGCTTGTTTGATTGGCTCACCAATTTTCCCAGAAGTCTGCCTAAGATACAAGTCAGATTTAAGGCATCCCCTGCAACAAAAATTAAATTTTTGGCGAGATTCCAATAGAAACACGTCTAAAGGCATGCAGGCCCAGCAGCTTTCCTTATTAGTGCTCTTCAGCTGCCACAGCTGACTAATAATTATGAAACCACTCCCATTAGACCCACTTAGCACAGAGGCACAAAGACACATGGATTTCTTCAGAATAACAAAAGGTAGGAATCTGCAACAAAGGTTGTTATAATCCTTGCAATGTACATAGATCACCCAGAGGGGAATGTTATTTTCTCAACAAAAGTGGAATTACGCTTTAAAAAAATCATCAATTATTTTGTATTTTAAAAGAGCATTACTTCTAACAATTCAGTCCAATCAATGTGCATAACTTATAAGTGATTGGACACAAACTATAATTATTATAATATTTTTAGAGGTTCTACAATTTTCTATTTTCTGTTGCATTTTCCACCATGTATAATTAATAAATAGGAATCCAGCAATGAGAATGGTATCCCTGTAATTTCTACAGTAGGCAAGTTGAGCTAAAATAGCCGCTACCATATCTCTACTCAAATATCTGAAAGAGGAAAAAAAAAAAAAGACTGAGCCTGGCAAAAATACAGGTTTAGGTTAAAAAGTGCCTTTAAACTACCTTCTAAAATAAGAGTTACATATTAATTCAAATAAAGTTTTGTTTAGTTTGTACAATAGATCCAGATTAATAAAATTGGTTCGGGTGCCACATCCCTAATTATAAAGATACGCTTCAATGTACAGTATGGTCCCTGGACTGGGAGCTTGATTTCTGTCCCAATATTAATATGATGATGCAAATACTTTTGGATAACCTAGTAACTATTGGCATGTCCAGTGTCCGCTTGGTCTATTGATCTAATGGGTGCCTTTCTGTTTGTTTACTTAAAGGCTCCATATGGTGGTTGTTTGTTTCTATGCCAGCAAATTCCAACCTTGTCCAAGATAAGTCCCATCCAATTTTTGCTTGGGGGTTCTTTCTTAGCGTCCTCCGTGCCTCCTAGGCTTTGATATGGACGTGTTCTTTGGGATACACATAAACTTCAAATTTTAATTTAAATTTTACAGTATTGCTCAAATCTTTTTCCCCCTGATGAAGATCAATTAAATGGAAACACATTGGGGTTAACTGCTATTTGTAATAGTTTGGGGTGATGTTGGTATATTGTATCAGACCATTCTGGTCATTATTTATATACCGTATATACTCGAGTATAAGTTGTTCCGAGTATAAGTCGAGGCCCTAATTTACCACAAAAAAATGGGAAAAACGTATTGACCCGAGTATAAGACGAGGGTGAGAAATGCACAGCTACTGTAAGTGGAAAAGAGGGTCAACAATGCCTATTTGCAGCATCACTGTTCCCATTTGCAGCCTCACTGTGCCCATTTGCAGCCATAGGTCCCCTGAACTTCAAACTCGGTAGTTAAGGGTTCCTAGATGCCCCCTAGCTGCAGCCAAAATTTGGGGTCTCTGAACCCAAAGGGTCCTGAAATGACATTGCTGCAGATGGACACAGTTGACCGAATTTGGGGCCCCGTATCTCGGGGCCACTTAGTGCTAAGAACCCCAAATTTGGTGTGCAAACCCAGTGGAACTAGCACCATAAAACTTCCAAAGCTGGGGTTTCTAGCACCAAGTGGCCCCGAGATACAGGGCCCCAAAAATCAGTTCAGAAAATGTCAAGCATTTTTTTGCAGCAGAGAATGACATTTTCCGAACTGGGTTTGGGGCCCCGTATCTCAGGGCTACGTGGTGCTAGGAACTTCAACTTTGGATATGTTATGACACCAGTTCCACTGGGTTTGCACACCAAATTTGGAGTTCCTAGCACCAAGTGGCCCTGAGATATGGGGCCCCAAAGTCGGTTCAGAAAATGTCAAGCACTTTTCTGCAGCAGAGAATGACATTTTCCGAACCGATTTTGGGGCCCCGTATCTCAGGGCCACTTAGAGCTAGGAACTTCATCTTTGGATATGTTGTGGTACCGGGTCCAGTGGGTTTGCACACCAAATTTGGGGTTCCTAGCACTAAGTGGCCCTGAGATACGGGGCCCCAAAGTCGGTTCGGAAAATGAAATTTTTTTGCTGCATAAAAGTGCTTGACTCGAGTATAAGTCGAGGGGGGCACTTTCAGCACAAAAAAATGTGCTGAAAAATTCGACTTATACTCGAGTATATATGGTATGTGTTTTTAAAACTCAAATACATTCTTGTTAATTTTATACACTTGTTTTTTGGGTGCCTAAAAATTCCTATCCTCTTTCTACAAAATATTCTTTAGTTTAGTTTGTACAGAGATGTTATCACCAGATGACATCACAATCCATTTTGAAAGCCACTGTATCAGTTTATACTTGTACCTGATGAAACATATCTGTCATCTCGCATGCTGCATAGTGTATGTTTTTTTAAAAGATAAACGTATGCAGGTGTTCTTTGAGAAAGACACAATACAATCTACCATCTTTAATGATCCATTTACCATCTTAAAAAAGAAGTTAGAGGCAGAGTCTGTTTTACAGCAAACCAACATTCCTGCGGTTGCAGAAATATGACTTTTCTAATTTTTACACTTCTTGGGATAAGAAAAATAGCCTTAGGCAGATTGTAATGCTTCCATTAGCCATAATGGCATCGGTACATGCTGGTATGTGAAATGCAAATCTCTAATGGCCATTCTCTTTTCCTTTAGGCAGGGCAGTCATCACAATGTGAAGATCTCCGTGTGCATGGAGGATTATGGAATAATGTGCTCTAACAGCTGTTTATCTGAAAAAAATGAAAGTAAAATATTGTTGATGTGCTATTTGTGTGCATTATGTGTGTCATAACAGTGAATCCCTCGCTTAGAAAGGGGATTACCTTATAACCAACCTATCTGATATTACTCAGATAGCAAGGATAACTTGCCACAAATTTGTGGCAGTGTTGAATTGTAATGCCCCGTACACACAGTCGGATTTTCCGATGGAAAATGTCCGATCGGAGCGTGTTGTCGGAAATTCCGACCGTGTGTGGGCTCCATCGGACATTTTCCATCGGATTTTCCGACACACAAAGTTGGAGAGCAGGAGATAAAATTTTCCGACAACAAAATCCGTTGTCGGAAATTCTGATCGTGTGTACACAAATCCGACGGACAAAGTGCCACGCATGCTCAGAATAAATAAAGAGATGAAAGCTATTGGCCACTGCCCCGTTTATAGTCCCGACGTACACGTTTTACGTCACCGCGTTCAGAATGATCGGATTTTCCGACAACTTTGTGCGACCGTGTGTAGACAAAACAAGTTTCAGCCAACATCCGTCGGAAAAAATCCTAGGATTTTGTTGTCGGAATGTCCGAACAAAGTCCGACCGTGTGTACGGGGCATAAGTCTGTTAACTTGCTGCACATTTTTACTGCCAGCAGGTTATACACTTGCAGAGCAATTGAAGCACAAGTTCTTGTTGACATTTTTTCAATTTGTAACAAATTTGCGTGGCTCTAGCAAGAGCAAAGTCGCAGTGGTGAGTCTACAGCAAGAGCTCTGCAAGTCTACAGCATGAAAATTCAGCCACAGTGCCCCCTGTGGTGGGATGACTATCGCACAGCATAACTGAACCAGAACTTGCAAAATGTTTGCAAAGAAAGTTGATCTGGAGTCATACAATGTGGACTTGTTGCAATTGTGCAACAAACTTGGGAAGCCTGGCAAGTCTAGCAATAGCTTAGCAAGTCATTTTCTGGGTATAAGCTGCCTTTTTTTTTATCACTGCTGTGATTCTTCCTGCCCAGGTGATTCAAAGCAACAATACTGTAAATTCATCATGGATCTCATATATTATATGGAGGAAAGGGTATGGGGAACACAACTCACTTCCATTCTTACTAGCAAAATCCACACACAGCAGGTAAATAAGAAAAGTAAAAACCTGGTATATGCCACCAGAAAGAGGGCACCAGCAAAGAGAAGGTTTTACTATACGTTATAGTAGACAGTGCCAAAAAATGTAACCCTTATCAAAATTGCATTCTTGCTCTCCAGAGCTGGGGTTCCCAGTTTGGTTCCCTCCATTCGGGGTGCATATTTGTTTGTTTTGTGTATTTCCTCTGAAAGGTTACAAAACATCCTGATCGCTTTATTCATTTTCACACAATTGTTCACCTCTGTGTTTTTATGTCTACCATTCCGATATCCAATGATAGATTCAATTAGAGGTGGCAGTCACTGATATGAATGGATCAATGTTCTATAAACAATTAAGAACTAGAGTCAGCACCATGTAATCAGAGCCCTAGGGAGAAAAAAAGACAATTTCAGATGATGAATATGTTAATAAACAAATGCACAACATTTTGCTTTGCCATATATTTACTGAACGAGTGATTTAATCTATTGGTTTGATTTTGATTGATAAACCTAAATGTATCTAAAAAAAAATCTAGGATAATGTCACGTTGAAAAAGGTTAATCAATTAAAACGTGGGTTTGACCAGCTGTGCTTTATTTAAAAAAAAAAATATTCAACTCTGGTTATCTGACCCTGGCAACATAATTCTGTTGATGTACAAAATGGCCTGATCAATAGATTTCAGAAGAACTGTCAGAAAAAGAAAAAGACAGGAAAGAAATACTTAAAATTGGCTAAAGTTTTGATCTTCCATCCGTTCACAGTCAGGTAGCTAGTTTACACTCACTAATAAATAGTACAATAGGACTTCTACAGAGATCAGTGCAAGGGAATTGTGTTCAATCCTCAGACAAGTAACAAAAAACCCCAGGGCGACAGCTTAGAATCTTGAGACATCTATTGCCTGTATTAATGTCTGTAGTTATATGACTACCATACGAAAAACATAGGAAACACAAAGCAAACCACTGCGCTATAAAAAAATCTGCCTGCTTCTTGTTTCTAAAGACTAATTGTGTTTTACAGCATTACTTGAACAATGTTTTACGCATAGATGAGCCAAAAATAAGCTGTTTAATAAATATACATATGTTTCTAGCAAGCAACACAGTACATGCCAACACAAAAACCTTGTCCCCACTGTGAAACATAATGAAGTGACTATAATGGTCTGAGGGCTCTTTGCTGGATGCGTTGCAATTATTAGGGAATTAATGAGTTCCAAGTAGTATGAGATATTTATAGAACAGAATGTCTGGATGGCTCTAATTTAACAGGTAACTCCACTTTTGTAGAAAAAAAATAGAAAATAAAAAAATATATAACATATACAATTGCTACACAAGCCATATTGTTAATGAATGTTATTCATTTTTTTGCCTTTCCTATCTGCAGCTGCTGTAATTTACTGCAAAATGCAATGCAATATGGCTACCTCGAAGCCTTCTGTACACCAGCTGGTGTACAAAACTTCCCCAGAAATGTCATTTCCTGCTTGTGGAATTGGCTTACCGATTTTTAGTCAGATTTTAGGCATGCCTAACAAAAATGTTATTTTTGGTGAGATCCTCCCAAAAGATTAACTACTTCTAAACAGATGCAGACCATGTAACTTTCCTCATTAGAACTCTGAAAGTGCATCAGCTGATTAATAATGAAAAAGTCACTCCCATGCAGATTCGCTCTGCACAAAAAGCGTTATCTTCAGAGCAGAAACAGGTAGGAATCTGCAGCAAAGTTTGTTAAAATTCTTGCAATGTGCATTGATCACCCAGCAACGATTGTTTATTTTTTTTTCTTCTCAACAAAAGTGGACTTACGCTTTAAAACCTAAAACAATCTAGGTCATGTTTTAGGGCAATCATCTAAAATACAGAAGTTATAAAGGCAAAAGAGTGGCTTACATAAGAATTTCTGTATAATAGACAGACCAGGTCCTGACCTCAATCCTATTGAGATGCTGTGGTGTAAAGTTTTACAGCAAGACACTACTGAAAAATACATCAAGTGTTAAAGTTATGTATACAGAAGGCAGGAAGTCTTCTTTTACTGCTGTGCAGGTCTGAGCAACAGGAGAAGTTACACTAGTCACTAAAATATATTTCCATCAAGTATATAACTGTTTAGGCCAATAGTTCAGTAAGGTTAGGGCAATGCAAAATGTTAGTTTTTTTGTTTTTAAATAATACTGTTTATATACAGAGGCGGCTCTCTAATTAGGCAAATTAGTCGGTCGCCTAAGGCCTCGCACTCACAGGGGCCTCGCAACCTCCTAATTTGCCTGTTCTCAATCACTGAAGCTCTGCCTACCCCCACTGGGACTCTGTGGCTTAGGAGCTGATGGACAAATCAGATACTGCCTGCAGCCTGAGGAATAGCGGCCTCATCACGGAGCGTCCCAGTCCGTGGGGCCTCATGTGTAAGTTTTGCCTAAAGCCTCACAAAGCCTAGAGCCTCCTCTGTTTATATATATTATCCTCAATTGAGATGAAGAGCAGATCTAATTTTAAAAGCTTTTCATAGAGTAATCCAGTAAAGTTACAGTAAATCAACAATTAATCAACAAGTAATCACCCCATTGATTAAAAATTTCAGGATGGGAAAAAGGCCGGTTTGAAAACCGGAGGAAAGAAAACTAAAGGTGAAACCTATAGGAAAATGTTTTTGGGAAATACTAATATTTTGCTTATCCCAAGTATTATACATTGGCTATTAAAATACTTTGATACCTAATCAGGAAAAGTCCAGCTCTGGCTATCATTCTTTACTTTTTCCTGGCTATCATTCTTTACTTTTTCGGTCAGTCTTTTTTCTATGAATACAGAGGCACATTTAAGATCATATCCAGGTTTTCCTACAAAACTTTTATGTTTCGTACACACGGTCGGATTTTCCGATGCCATGTGAGCTTGTTGTCGGAAACTCTCACCGTGTGTATGCTCCATCAGACATTCGGAAATTTCAACAGCAAATGTTTGAGAGCAGGTTCTCAAATTTTCCGACAACAAACTTTGTTGTCGGAAATTCCGATCGTGTGTACACAATTCCGACGCACAAAGTTCCACGCATGCTCGGACTCAAGCAGAAGAGCCGCACTGGCTATTGAATTCCATTTTTCTCGGCTTGTCGTATGTGTTGTATGTCACCGCGTTCTTGAAGTTCGGAATTTCCGGCAACATTTGTGTGACCGTGTGTATGCAAGACAAGTTTGAGCCAACATCCTTCGGAAAAAAATCCGATGGATATTGATGTTGGAAAATCCTATTGTGTGTACAGGGCATAATTGTTCCAATTACAAAAAAAAAAAAAAAGTAATTTAAAGGTAAAGACATTTCATATTCACAACAAACCCCTTTGTGGTACATATTCTGAGGGATCGTTAGATTCTATGCAGTGATACAGAATACAAAGCACTTACTGTTTAGCATAAGGATGTCACCTGAGTGGTCTCATTGCCCAACCTTACAAATGCTCTTTTGGCTTAATAGCCCCACATTTCCACAGTCACATTGCAAAATCTTGTGGAAAGTCTTTGCAGGAAAATGGGCGCTGTCATAGCTATAAAGAGTGCGGGAACCCATATTATTGCCCATATTATTTACAGTCATCCACTCAGCTCATACTGCTGTGACAGCCAGGAATTCACAAACATTGGCCAATATAAAGTAGTTGTTACTGAATGATTTTACTTGTTGGCTGTAATTAAAAGTATGTGAGCAGCTCCTGCTGGCCTTTTTCGTAATTGGGAGGCTATGGCAATATTCAATCTTCTAAATCAGTGGTCTCCAAACTTTGTTTGCTTTTATTTGGCACTTGAGGCGTTATTCCCCCCACCGTCAGCAATGGGGCACTATTCCTCCCATTGATACCAATAATGGGGCATTATTCCTCCCACTGAAACCAATGATGGGAGACTATTCCCCCCACCGTCAGCAATGGGGCATTATTCTTCCCACTGATACCAACGATGGGGCACTATTACTCCCTCTAATACAAATGGTGAGGCACTATTACTCCCCCTGATACCAATGATGGGGCACTAATACTCCCTCTAGTACCAATGATCGGGCATTTTTACTCCCCCAAATACCAATGATGGGGCACTATTATTCTCTCTAATATCAATGATGGGGCACTATTCCTCCCACTGAAACCAATGATGGGGCACTATTCCTCCCACCATCAGCAATGGGGCATTATTCTTTCCACTGATACCGATGGGGCACTATTCTTCCCGCTGATATCAACGATGGGGCACTATTACTCCCCCTAATACAAATGGTGAGGCACTATTACTCCCCCTAATACCAATGATGGGGCACGATTACTCCCTCTAATACCAATGATGGGGCACTATTCCTCCCACTGACACCAACGATGGGGCACTATTCCTCCCACTGACACCAACGATGGGGCACTATTCCTCCCACTGAAGCCAATGATGGGGGACTATTTCTTCCACTGACACCAATGATGTGAGACAATTCCTCCCACTGACACCAATAATGGGGCACTATTCCTCCCACTGAAACCAATGATGGGGGACTATTTCTTCCACTGACACCAATGATGGGGCACTATTCCTCCCACTGACACCAATGATGGAGCACTATTACTCCCACTGAAACTAATGATGGGGGACTTCCTTCCACTGACACAAATGATGGGGCACTATTCCTCCCAATGACACCAATTATGGGGCACTATTCCTCCCACTAACACCAATGATGAGACACTATTTCTTCCACTGACTCCAATGATGGGGGACTATTTTTCCCACTGACACCAATGATGGAGCACTATTGATCTTTTATTAAAAGAATCAAGCAACCAATTTTATACAAAAGTAAAAAACAAAACCAAAGTACAAAACTTCAACAGAAATCCAAGGAATACACATTAATGTTCAGAATATATACAATATATACATAATCCGTTACCAAAACTATTTACATAAAGCAGCAGAGAGGGCCTAAGAGGCACAACCCATCACCTATGTACGCAGCCATTTATCAAAAATTAATCCAAAAAATAATAATCTAGGGTGATAAGAGACAGAGAGCCACACCCGGGAAAGAGACTCCTGGCAGTCAGGGAGGCTTGAAACCCCTCCACGCCTTCAACCAAGCCCCCTGACTCCGCTTGTCTCTCTCAAGTACCCGAATCTTCCCCACCTCATGCAGAATGTCATACACCACCACCTCAACAGGAAGGATTTTACGCCGAATGCTGACCTGACACCGTGCGTTCCAAGTGAAATAACGGACTACTAGGCTAACTAAAAACAGTGTATCTAAACAAAAAACCCCACCAGTATTGAATGCTCCATACACCCACTCAGCATAACCCAGCCTGGAGAGGAAAGGGACACCGAGGGCCCGCCCCACCTGTTTGTACACCTCTATGTTAAAAGGGCAATGAAGCAGAAAATGGTCCATAGTCTCCTCCTCACCTGCACACTCCTCCCGAGGACAGCTACGATCCACCCCACTGCGGAATTTCAAATTGCCCCTAACATAGAGCCTCCCATGGAAGCACATCCAGGCCAGATCCCTGAATTTAGGAGGTACTCTGTCCAAATTAATAAGTCTTAACCCTGCCCTCAAAACTGGGCCTGGGCAATCCCTTAAGGCCAGTGGGTCATGAAAGACTTCGCTCAAGACTCGACTCATAAGGACTTTCCTCGGAACCGATCTGAGATCTTCAGCCGACAATCGCCACTGCCGTAATAACTTCAGGCACGGAGCGACATAGGCTGGTAGCTGACCACGATGACCCCTGAGATTCTTCACTTGGCCACCTTCTTCCCAAAGTCGCAGAAAAGGCCTAAACCAAGATCTAAAAATGCCTGCCCATCCAGGAGGTTCCACTGCAAGCATATTATGATGGAGCACTATTCCTCCCACTGACACCAATGATGGGGCACTATTCCTCCCACTGACACCAATGATGGGGCATTATTCCTCCCACTGATACCAACGATGGGGCACTATTCTTCCCACTGATACCAACAATGGGACACTATTACTCCCCCTAATACAAATGGTGAGGCACTATTACTCCCCCTAATACCAATGATATGGGCACTATTACTCCCTCTAGTACCAATGATGGGGCATTATTACTCCCCCTAATACCAATGATGGGACACTATTATTCCCTCTAATACCAATGATGGGACAAATTGGAAAAATTCTGTGAGCCACAATAATCTTATGCCTTGCTTGTGCTATCTCCAGCTGCATGCGCTAATCACACTTCATATAACGTGCATAGGATAAATTTACAAGTTATGCGCTGCGCTTGGGTGACCCCAAATAACAGTAATCTAGGATTAAAATCAAAACTAAAATTATTATACCGCGAATCCCCCGTCCATGCGATTTTAAAATGCATCTCATCAGAGTGATCTAGATATGCATGTGGGATAAACAGATATTTTAATCCTAGATTACTGTTATTTGTTAATTTCATCATTATATTTATATGTAGATATGCATTTATCTGTAGTTTTGGAGGTATGCTGTGGTATGCGCTGTGCGGGGTACCAGAGCTCTGTCCTGGAATTATACTCACAAATGAGTCTCATTCAGCTGGTATTTATTGACAAAATAACACTAGGCAAATTTTCCCCACTCACTATTTTCAGCGGCAGTTAGGGTTAATATGATGAGATAGGCTCATTAGTCGTAACAGAAGTTGGAGCCTAGCATTAGAGTGTCTGCGATCTATGGCAAAATGGCCGCGATCGCCTTATATAATACTGTAGAGCATCCATCAATTCATATCCCCCTGATGATGACACGTGATCCCTGTGTCAAAGACGCGTAGGGGAGGGGCCAGGACGGAGAGACTGACACGGACTTTACACCAGCGCTGTCCCAGCACAGCATACCGCACCAAACATCCAGTGATTTTGCATGGAAAGCCGTTATAGTATGGTGCACTGACGCACCAGTGCCATGTGAGTACCCCGGTGTGGGGAGCATTTTCTTTTAATAAAAGTATTTTGACTATATTACACTATACAGTTTCCTTTTCCTTTATATGTATGGAGCCACATTGTTTCCAGCTGGAGGAGTGCAGCAGACACTGAGCCCAGGGGTGGCTCCAAAGCGTATTTGGACTCAGGGTAGCAGCTGAGTCACACGCTCTGAGGTGAGCACATTAGCTTAAGGGGGTCATGAAGGAGCACCGGAGCATGTTTTGCAGCACTCAGGATATCTTCGGAATGATGTTGGATTGTTGTCACAGCTGAACACCACCTGCACGCATTGTTTTATTATCACTGCTGGACATTATTTGCACGCACTATTTAGAGTGCTAAAGAGAACTTTTTTCATTATTTATTAATTTATTAATTTAAACAAGCAGGATACTTTATATTGAGCACTAAGCACTTTTTATGTTGATTAAGACACTATGTATGTTGTAACAAGCACTAATAAGCACTAATTTATGGTGTAAGAAGCACTTGTTTTCTCACACCTTGTTCATTTATTCAACATTCATATTATTTGTACCAATGATGGGGCACTATTCCTCCCACTGACACCAACGATGGGGAACTTTTCCTCCCACTGACACCAAGGATGGGCCACTGATCCTCCCACTGACACCCATGATGGGGCATTATTCTTCACGCTGATACCAGCAATGGGGCACTATTCTTCCCGCTGATACCAACAATGGGGCACAATTACCCCCTAATACCAATGATGAGGCACTATTACTCCCCCTAATAGCAATGATGGGGCACTATTCCTCCCACTGATGAAGTCACATGCCGTGACGTAACGTGTAGGGTGTGGTCAGATGTTGAAGCAAACCAGAAGCAACATAAATATCGTGTTTGCACTGCATAAGCCTGTTTTATTTGCTTTTATGTAAGGATCCACTTGGCGTTTTAAGAAATTGATACTGTTTATACATACTACACTATGGGAGGCCATTCTTTATTCTTTCTTTAATGGTTGGAACCAGAAGTTAACTGTGTCATTGCGAGGTCTGAAGGAGCAGTGGATTATCAGTGGAGGGGGACTAGAGCCCGGCGGAGCATCATTAGCACTCTGGAAACCCCCCTTATGGTCACCAACTGGCAGATCTGCTGCTGTGCATCTACCCCCACTACAGGATATCTTCAAGGCTAACTATACTCCATATGGAGGTAAGTGCTCTGTGAGCATTGAGCTTTTGTAAAGATCATTATTTAGAAGAACCTGCTATGATTTCTTACAAAGTCATTTCACTTTCACATGTTTGGACACTTTGTGCTATTTTATTGGACTTTAATACCGAGTTAATTATTTGAATAGCTTACACCATTTTATTTAATTATTATTACCTAGTAATTTGCGCAGATCACCTTTCCTCATTAATGATGGGGCACTATTTCTCCCAATGATGGGGCACTATTACTCCCCCTAATACCAATGATGGGGCACTATTACTCCCTCTAATACCAATGATGGGGCACTATTCCTCCCACTGACACCAATGATGGGACACTATTCTTCCCACTGACACCAATGATGGGGCACTATTATTCCCACTGACACCAATGATGGGGCACTTTTCCTCCCACTGACACCAATGATGGGGCATTATTCCTCCCACTAACACCAATGATGGGGCATTATTCTTCCCACTGACACCAATGATGGGGCACTACTCCTCCCACTGACGGGGCATTATTCCTCCCACTAACACCAATGATGGGGCATTATTCTTCCCGCTGATACCAACGATGGGGCACTATTCTTCCCGCGGATACCAACGATGGGGCAGTATTACTCCCCCTAATACCTATAAGGGACTATTACTCCCCCTAATACCAATAATGGGGCACTATTACTCCCTCTAGTACCAATAATGGGGCACTATTACTCCCCCTAATACCAATGATGGGGCACTATTTCTCTCTCTAATACCAATGATGGGGCACTATTCCTCCCACTGACACCAAAGATGGGGCACACTGACACCGGAAAATGTTCTACTCCCACTGACAACTCCAGTCCCTCTAAGGTTTGAAGGACAGTAAACTGGCCTTTTGTTTATAAAGTTTGGAGACCCCTGTTCTAACTCACAGACCCTGAACAAGCATGCAGCAAATGAATGCCAGATGATCTTAAGAACCAGTCTCTATACTTGATCTGGGTTAGCAATTCAGAATGTATTAAAAACTAAATATGAGCCAGACAGCTATCAGTTTAGCCAACAATGGCAGGCTACACATTTCTCTCATAATAAAGTTGCTTTAAGATCACAGCTTCCCTATGTCCAGGTACATCTGATAAAATGACTAAATACATATCACGAGTAACTCTGCAGATAGGCAAACATGTCCCTACTTCATCACACAATTGATACCGTCTAGTGCTTGCATTCCTTAGATTCCTTGTTAATGTGTAACTAACCAAATATGTTTATCAGCTGAATTCAATAAAAATGTTCAGTGTTATAGCAGTCCTATCTATGAACTGTGTGCTACATAAGAGTAGGGGGAGTTTCACCACCTTTTGTTCTTGTGGGTCACATGTTGCTCCAAGGTGAGCTGCTATTCTTTGTGGCTCTGCTAATGAAAGCAGTTACAGCAACAGTTTTCTTTTGGGAAAAAGGTTTTTACAAAAAATGAATAAAAACTGATAATTGTAAGCACCCCTGTCGGTGGTAAATAGTTTCAACACTCTAGCTGCCACATTTTCAGGAAAGCTTGTTCTGTTGAAAAAAAAACAGACTTACTGGCTGGATCACCAGGTGAAAATAGAAGAAAGTAAGCCTAAAAAAGAAAACTAATGCAGCCATCACATCTAAGAATTGGTAAGCTGAAATATAATAAATGTTTGCCTTTAGGTTTAATACCACTTTAAGCTCTGTTCCCTATGAGAAATCAGGGTGCGGTAATGACTCGTAAAACACTCAAAGCCATACAAAATGATCCAACTTGTTACCAGCATTCCAAAATGCAGAATTGTATTACTCCAGTCTGCAAGTTTGTACTGAATCCCACTGTATTTTTCTCATTAGTGTTTGTATGACAATCTCCAGCATTAAGTACTATTCCTAGACACAACTTTTATTATTTTGAGCATATGAAATGTCAAGGGATATTCAAAGAAAAGTAAGTAGTGATTTTTTCTGACACAGTGACCTTTTCTTTAAAGGGAACTTGACAGTCAAAAATAATATTGGAAATAAAGTTTCAGTTAAAGTGTTTGTTACACCAACATTTCATATTCCTAATATGTGTCTGCTGTACCATGAACTTGTGTTCAAAAGTATCTTGTTCTATTTGTATTGCTTCTTTTGCGTGAAATGTCTAATGATCCTGCTAGTTTGCCCGCTTTTCCTATTTCAAACTGACCATGCTATGCATAGAAGATCATCCATCTCAGTTTCCTGGCTGTGCTGTAAGCATAGCCTGTCCTCCAATGGCCAAGACTTGTGTGGACATGCCCTCTGCAAAGCTCTTCACTGGGAGGATCGGTGTGCTGTTCTCCCTTTGCTTCCTGCTAGAGATGGGCTCAGGGTGTTCAAAATCCCGCATGCCCGATCCCGCCAGGAAGCCGACACAGCACACAGCTTATCACAGGCAGTGATACATTTCCTGATCTGTACAGCTGCGGACCTGGGAAATGTCTCGCTGCCTGTGATTAGCGCTGTGCAATGTCGGCTACCTGGCAGGATTGGGCGTGTGGGATTTCAAACACGCCTGAGCCCATCTCTACTCCTGACACCCCCCCGCTGACAGTCTCCACCACCACCTCTCCAAGCCCCTTATGCAGCTGAGAACAGAGGACATGTGATCACTTATAGAAAAAGAAAATTATAATGTTTTTTGATATATATATATACACATATATACACACACTGAGCAAAATTATAAATGCACCACTTTTGTGTTTGCCCCTATTTATCATGAGTTGAACTCAAAGATCTACGACTTTTTCTACGTACACAAAAGGCCTATTTCTCTCAAATATTGTTCACAAATCTGTCTAAATCTGTGTTAGTGAGCACTTCTCCTTTGCCAAGATAATCCATCCACCTCACAAGTGTGGCATATCCAGATGCTGATTAGACAGCATGATTATTGCACAGGTGTGCCCTAGGCAGGCCACAATAAAAGGCCACTCTAAAATGTGCAGTTTTATCACACAGCACAATGCCACAGATGTTGCAAGTTTTGAGGGAGTGTCCAATTGGCATGCTGACTGCAGGAATGTCCATCAGAGCTGTTGCCCTTCAATTGAATGTTCATTTCCCTACCATAAGCTGTCTCCAAACCGGCCTCACAACCACATACCACGTGTAACCACACCGACCCAGGACCTCCACATACAGCATCTTCCCCTCCAAGATCGTCTGAGACCAGCCACCCGGACAGATGCTGCAACAATCGAAGAATTTGTACACAAAATGTCAGAAACATCTCAGAGAAGCTCATCTGCATGCTTGTCGTCCTCATTGGGATCTCGACCTGACTGCATTTCGTAGTTGTAACCAACTTGAGTGGGCAAATGCTCACATTCGATGGCGTCTGCTGCCTAAAGCGCAGTCCATTCATTAAGTAACCCCCCAACTCACTGGCTAAGCCAAAGGATTACCATGCCTCGGTCTTTGATAAGTGAATGGCTTACTCTGGTGCCGTAAGTGCCTGCAGCAGAAGTTCCAAGCAGGGCTACTGATAAGGAAGTACAGCCATTCCTCCTGTACCGGACCCCATCAGTTCAAAAGGGGGGCCCAGGCATCTGCCAAGTAGGAGGGTCAGCTGTGCTGCCTTATTGCTTGTGGATCCCCGCTGCTCAGTTCTACTCCTCTTTCTCTGCGCTGCAGGGGGGATTGGTTCTAGGATCTGTGCTCCTTTCCACCTGCTGTTGGGCCCCCTTTTGTGTGTATGTCATATTTACTGGCCCCTTTCTTTCCTGAATGAACACAGTGAGTGAATAATTCACACAGTGAGTGTGTCCATTCATCACCGAAACTGTGTTTACTATGCTTCAGTTTGTGAATGAACAACAGGAAGCCTCAGCAAGCTTCCCATTCATTCACTGTCCAGTGCAGCTAAGGCAGAGAAGGACTGATGAATATATGTCCTCGGACCCTATCTCTGTCCCAAATGTGAGACTGCTCACCGCCTGCTTTAACCCCGCACTAGCTCACTGCGGGGGGCTTGCAGAGCAGCACTATTTATTTGAATGGGTCTTGATCGATGAAGGTATAGTTTCTGCCATGGTTATGAAACATAGCACCTTGGCGGTGGCATTTTAGCAAAAATCTAACTTTATAATTTTGCGGGGGGTCCTGTCAGGTAGGCTGAAGCTCAGCTGACTTCCATCATCCAGCCATGCGTTAGCAAAATAATGTTTTTCTTCTTTTCTTTGCATGTGACTGGGGATCTTTTTACCACATTCACTAAGCTGAGGGAAAATTCCCTTGCAAAACGAACAGTCCGTTTGCCATTAGTAAATCAACTCCAATGCGTGCGTATGGTTGAGATGGTCAGTACTGACAAAGGACTTTCACCTCTATTTCCAGAGGCAAGATGGCACTCACAGACAAGATGGCACATTTAATAGCCATTTCATGCCATCATTAAAATCAAGGTTCATATATACTGGAAGCGATTGTCATTATCATGCATATGCATTTGAATAAGAGTGTGAAATTGTAATCGTAAGATAAAAGACTATTTTATATGTTTGCCTGTAAGCATAAGACAAATAAAAAAACTTTGTTCTTTTTATGCATTGGAGCGTATTTACTAAAGGAATATAGAAATCCCAATTCCAAGTTGGGAAGCTGTGTAAAATCAGAATGTAATGATTTGCAAATCTCATACATAGCAAATGTTTAAACTGAGAAAATGTAGCATTTTAAGAAACAATAAGGTCATTTTGAAATTGTTGGTAGCAACATGTCTCAAAGTTGGAACAGGGCAACAAAAAGCTGGCAAAGCACACCCCCAGTTCAAAAAAGTTAAGACGGGGCCATGTTTACCACGGTTTATCACCATGTAGCATCCCCTCTTCTTATAACAACACTTTGTAAATATCTGGGAACTGAGGAGACCAGTTACTGGAATTTGGGGAGAGAATTGTTGTCTCATTCTTGCCTGAACATATACTGCCTAAAATCTGGATATATCTTTTAACATTGATGGTGACCTTCCAGATGTAAAAGTATGCACTAATGCACCCCCAATCCATCAGAGATGCAGGCTTTTGAACTGAGCGCTTTAGTCTGAAGGATTTGGCGCCCATGGATGCCAAAAAGAATGTCAATTTTTGATTTGTCTGATCACAGAACAGTTTTCCACTTTGCAGCAGACCATTTGGCATGGAGAACTGTGTTCACAGACAGTGGTTTTTGAAAATATTTCTAAACCCATGCAGTGATGTCCAACACAGAATCATGCCTGTTAGTGCAGTCTGAGCGCTCAAAGATCACGGGCATCCAGTATTGCATTTTGGCCTTGTCCCTTAAACACAGAGATTTCTCCAGATTCTGATACTTTTGTTGATATTATGTAGTGTAGATGATGATATTTTTAAAGTCTTTGCAATTTGTCATTGAGGAACATTTTTCTGAATTTGTTCAACAATTTTTAGATGCAGCTTTTCACAGTTTGGTGAACCTCTGCCCATCTTTACTTCTGAGACACTCTGGGGGTATTTACTAAAGCTGGAGAGTGAAAAATCAGGTGCAACTCTGCATTGCAACCAATCAGCTTCCAGGTTTTATTGCCAAAGCTTGATTGAACAAGCTGAATTTAGAACCTGATTGGCTACCAAGCACAGCTACACCAGATTCTGAGTGCACCAGTTTTAGCAAATCTCCCCCACTGACTCTCTAAGATGCTATTTTAATACCCAATCATGTTTTTGACCTGTTGCCAGTTAACCTAATTAGTTGCAAAATATTGTTCCTTGTTAGTGCCACTTACTTTGCCAGCTTTTTGTTGCCTAGTCCCAACTTTTTTAAGACATGTTGCTGCTATTCATTTCAAAATTACCATATTTTTTCCTTAAAATGGTACATTATATCAGTTTAAACATTTAAAATGTTTTCTATTTTATTCTGTGAATGAAATAAGGGTTTAGGAGATTTGGAAATCATTGCATTCTGTTTTTATGTAGATTTTACACAGCGTCCCTACTTGTTTGGAATTGAGGTTGTAGGTTGATTTAGCAAAGTTAATGTTTACGAGCAAACAAGATGAAGTAGTATTCACTTCAATCAGCCAGTCATGTGCTACCAAAACTCCAGTTATTTTAACTTCCACTGCACATGATTGGGTATTTAAAGAAAACACAGGTTCACGTTATTTACTATCATATAGTTCAGTTCACTATCATGCAAAGTAACCATACACTATTCAGTTTGATCATTCACTTTACTAAGTGAACACACTATCTATTCCCTAAGTAAATCAACCCAATTATTTACGCAGATAACTACTTTGATAATGTATGCATTTGATACGTTTATACAATATGCTTTATGATGATATAAATGTTAGGTTCAATATTGTTAGGTATGCTCACATAATATATATATAGGTTGAGGACAGGGAACATAAATGGCTTATACAATGATATTTTGATATGAATATCCCACAAAATAGTTTGAGCACAATTTCCTTCCTCGAGTGCTCAAACACATAAGGCATCTGTTGGCTGATATCTGCAATTTGGATAAGAACTGGAAGAGCTTCAAACATCTGCCAAACCCCAAGGCAGCAGATTTAAAACTGCATGTTGAACATACACAGGGGTGAAAGGGACCTTATCAGGAGGGTTTCTCTGAATATTTTACCTGCTCCTTAAAATTTATAAACAGTATTTTAAATATTTGCTTGGCACTTTTAATTGAAACATGTAATTTTCCAGATACAGTATATTTTGATGCAAAGCAAACAAAAAATAAGTCTTGCTAGGGGGGTAAACACTTCCTTTTAATACAGAGAATTGCTTTTTAACAGTGTAACAATGTTGAATCTCATATGTACTTTTTATGTGCTCATAGTCTTACAGTGGATAGATACCTTAGCTGCATGAGTCCATGTTATGATTTGGGACATGGATATGAGGCCATGGGACAACTTTAATAACATTTCCACATTTTTCCTACTTAGATAAAATAAAATCGTTTGCCCGAAGTCCATCTGTACATATGTATATATATTTATATATATAGATTGCAGACAACTCATTGTTCATCTGTTTTGCTGCTATTCCTGAACTTTACTACCATAACTGTAATGTTGTCGGGACATCCTCTGTAGAAGGATTGTAACACAATGCTTTTGGCTCCAAAGTGAGGTTCATCCAGGCGCTCCTTAATGAACCGGACAGCTTCTTCATTGCTGAAAGCGTCCCACAGGCCATCAGATGCCAAGATCATGAATTCTGGCTGTAGCTTGTCAAGGTCGAAGCTTAAGATATCGGGGTCTGAGATAATAACATTTAGGTTCTTCAAAGGGTAATCCCCCAAAGAACGGGACATGGCCAAAATCCCTTGAACGCGCCATGATCCATTGAAGCTGATGAAGCCACCTGCACAACGAAAAAAATGGAAGGCAGGTTAGCAAAAAACATAAGCTACAAACGTTCATGCATACATAATATGTTCCCTATGGTATTGTTATTACTGTGCTTACTCTTCTTTACATAATTTTTATGATATCGAAAAAGAGCTCTTCTGCAACTTTGCATATGAATGGTTTCTTAAATTTTGAAATTTAAATTTTTAAATCTGCTTGTCTTTAAAAAGAAACACCTTCTTTCAACAAAAGAATAATAAAAGAATAAAAAAACATCCCTCAGCTACTATATACAATGCAATGATTTCACAAAACTAATGCTAACAATCTCAAATTGCAAGTTAAAAAGTGTGCGTGCATGTATTCTTGCAAACCTGTGTAACCTTTTGCATTACCCATATTCCATTTTAACTATAGGACATGTAGCCTAGTCTGTTCATCAGAATTAAGCTGGCCATATACTAGTAGAATTTGAATTTAAATGTTTAATTTGTTCGATTTTCTGACCGTCAGTGGGGGTTAAATTAACGTTCATTATAGAAACATAGAAAAGTGACAACAGAAAAAAGACCAAGTGGTCCATCAAATCTGTCCCATTTTTTTTAATTTGTACATGCTTTTGTATTTTTTCTTTTCTGTTAATTTTTTTGTCTCAGTATAGAGTTATGCTTGTCTCAAGCATGTTTGAATCCAGTCAGTGTTGACTGACTGACTACCTCTGCTGGACCATCAACTACTTTTGGTAAAACAAAACTCCCTAAAATTTCTAAGTTATGAACTTTCCTCCTGCTAGTTAGAGGTCATGTCCCTGTGTTCTTGATCTTGGCTTCATATTGAAAATACTGCTTCCTGAACCTTATTTACTGCCTTCACTGGATGTATTTAAAGGTTTCTATCATGTCTCCCCCTTTCTCTTCTTTCCTCCAGACTGAACATATTAAGTTTCTGAAGTATTTCCTGATATGTTTTATCCCTCAGACCATCATTTTTTTTGCCCATCTGTGGGACCCGTTCTATCTTATCAAGATATTTTTGTAAGTGAGGTCTTCAGAAGTGGACACAGTATTCTAAATGATGTCTAACTAAAGATCTACATAGGGGAATCAGAACCTCCTTCCTCCTGTTGGTGACCCCTTTAGTGATGCGTCCTAGAATTCTATTTGCTTTTCTCACTGCCTGGTCAAACTGTTTGCTTATTTTGCAATCATCTGAAATAAGCACCCCCAAATATTTTTCCTCTGTAGTGCTAGACCCCAATATTTTACTCTGTCAAGGGATTGTTTTTTCCTAGGTGCATTATTTTACACTTAGAAACATTGAACTTCAGTTTCCACTGCTTTGGCCAATCTCCCAGCAATGCCAAATCATGTTCCATGTTACAGACACCTCCAGGGTTATCAACCCTATTGCATACCCTTGTGTCACCTGCAAAAAAGACATACCTTACCCACCAACCCTTAAGTTATATTACTTATATATAGATTAAATAAAACAGGACCTAGTATAGAGCCTTGGGTACACATCTAGTGACGGGTCTCTGTCCCCAGTGAACCCCATTTACAACCACACTCTGGTATCTATCCTTTAGCCAACTGCATATCCACTACTCTATCAACTATTTCCTACTCTATCAAAAACAAAAAAAGAAGTTTGGCTGGATTTGGGCATTAAATACCTGCCATGTGAAGTACTTTTTCAGTGAAGAAAATGATCTAAAACATTTAAGGATCTTGGCAAACTTAATTGCAGATCCTCACCTACTTTTTTCCATAGGTAAAAAGGAAAGCAATTTATGTGCACTTTCAATAAAAAGTTTTGCTGAATGGGAGGCTATGCTAGTGCTGTAATAAGAATTAGTATCACTTTAGATATACAGTATATGCATGTATCTCACTATTGTGGAACTAGGCTGCCTGTAATTTGACCTCAAGATCTGTGAAGGGTAATCTGTGAGCTAATTACAAAAACAAGGGGATTAGGACTCCAGGAAATCCTGACTATAAATTAAAGATAATTACCATGGCTGCAGAAAGAAATTAATTTTTTTTTTTTACAGTTACAGAATATCTTGGCCATAAAATAGAAAAGATATATACAGAGGGAGAAAATAACAATTATACATATTAGTTATCAGTTTTATTAGAAGTGGTTACAAAAAATCATTTACTTTAGCTAGATTTACAGGAGGTATTTAATGTATATAGCATTCTGCAGCTAGTAGTAGTTAGTCACATTTAACTGGACTCGTTCTGTAATACTGAAGACATTTCATAGCTTATCCAAGCCACTTCTTCAATTCTTATGAGTGTCCGGAAACCTACCCAGCATTTACATCCATAAAGGTAGCATTTAAACCATATTGATGCCTTGCTGCATTGACATCTATGCTGCGTCTGTCCCTCGCTGGCTCCAGACCGAGAACTGAGCGATCAAACACCACTGATCACTCAGCTCTCAGTCTTCAGGCTGCAGAGAGCTGGTGAATGTCAGTCATTGGCTCTCTGCTCTGCCCATCCAGCACTCACTGGAGCACTAAGCTGTGGAGGGGGCAGGAGCAGCTGGCACAGGCTCTTAGTGGCTCACTGAGAGGCTGAGCCAGCTGCTGGTCCAGGCTTCTGGGCGGATCCCGACCATATGGTGGGGATCTTTTCAGAGCCTGGACCGGCTCTGTGATGTCAGCCCACAGCAGGCTTTAGCCCATTGTGGCTAAAAACAGGCCACAGGATTGCAGAACAAACTGCACTCCTGCGATCCATAGAAGAAGTACAGCCAAAAAGGCTTAGGCTATATATCTCCTTTAATTCAATCCCCATGGAATGTGTCTAGGCTTTTTTTTTCCCCAAGAACAAAATGGGAGGTTTCAAAGTTGTGGAACCACCCTGATTTAGTTACATAATCCCATTCTTGGCATCAGGAACTCTGCATAGTTGTAAAACTTTGATGTACAATGCTTAAATGTACAATGCTTAATGCCCAAAACCCTGGGCTAGAGATGTTAAAATGGCATTATATGTAGGAGACAGATGATGTCAAAGGCCCCCATCCCTATCGAAGATGGTTAACCTAGTTTGACTTTCACGCCTCTTGCGAATCAGTTGTAGTCTCTGTTCAAAATGTGTTTTTATTAAGTATTAACCCCAAAACCAAAAATTTAATATATTGCAGCTTGCCAATCATTAGCCCTAAATCTGATGCTCTGCAGGCTGTGGGTGCATGGGCATGGCAGCCCTTCCATTAGAATGGGCTGCTGTGCCTGCATTTTCTACAGGAAAAGGGTACTTGCACCTTTTTAAAATGCAGCAGTGTGGAAATCGCATTTTGTGTGTGGGAAATTGCACTGGGATTTTCGGTGTTTGGGGGTGCCATTAAGAGTTAATGGCACCCTGTGCGTTTCCTATGCAGCACAACGTTTTGTGTGTGGTTGCATGTGGGTGCAGGCATGCATGCGTTTTACATGCTCTCTGGCACCCGCATATATGTGAAAGTAGCCTTAAATGTATTAGTTTTCTTTTTTAGGCATTCTTCCCACTGTTTTTCCCTTGTTATCTAGCCAGTAACATACCTTCTGTATTATACAGACACCACTCTGTGCAGATTTGGACAGAAGCATTTGCTCTTGGTCTCTTAGTGTTGCTAACAGCGAGGGGCTATCTGAGGGTACCACATGGAAGAGAAATATATTTCCAATATATTTAGAAAAAAAAAAAATATTTATATATATATATATATATATATATATATATATATATATATATGACATATACAGTAAAACCTTGGATTGCAAGCATAATTAGTTCCAGAAACATGCTTGTAATCCAAAGCACTCGTATATCAAAGCAAATTTCCCCATAAGAAATAATGGAAACAAAGATGATTCGTTCCACAACCATTTATTCCTAAGTCTTTCAGATTATAGTCCATATAAAAAGACTATAGCAATGTGATGGGTTGTGTAACCATAAAATGTCCATCCACAAATGGCAGGCTCCACTGCAAAATCTAGCAGGAGCTACAGTGTATAACAGAGACGCCTCTAAGTGTAGCAATATGGTTACATTTTATGAAGGTACAACATTTAGCAACTCACATGGTTGATGATTAAAAAAGGGACAGCTAAGTATGCAGGTATATTATTATTATTATTATTATACGAGATTTATATAGCGCCAACAGTTTACTCAGCGCTTTACAATGTATAAGGGGGACAACACAATTACAGTACAGTTCAATACAAAAGGTACAGGAGGGACCTGCTCGTAGAGCTTACATTCTAAAGGGAGGGGGTGGTGTATATGGGGTAAAGCTGTCCACATAGACCAACCTCCACAACGCCGGCTCTCACTGTTGTCAGTCTGCAAACGTGACCGGGAAGACTACCCTGCAGTAGAGCAATCTGAAAGCGAGGCATGAGGAGCTCGTGGAGAGCAGTGTGGAAGGGACAACGTCAATGGCAGTGAGGAGGATGGTCTATGTGGACAGCTTTACCCCGGATGCCTACATACTTAGATATGCCTGTTTAAATCATCAACCATGTGAGTTGCTAAATTGTGTACCTTCATTAAATGTAACCGTATTGCTACACTTAGAGGCACCTTTCTTCTCTTTTATACTTGTGACATGACGCTACTTTTATATGAAGACATCACTGGTTTATCAATTCAAAAATTTCTAAAAAAAAATGTTGCTTCTCTTGCAAAACACTCACAGACCAAGTTACTCTCAATCCAAGGTTTTACTGTATTTACAATATATTGTCACATATATAATTTTTTTTCTAAATATATTGGAAATATATTTCTCTTACATGTTGGTATATTTGATGAAATAGCTGTGAGGTTTTATACCAATGTGTCAGTAACGTGTATCCTTTCTCCTGGTATGAGTTAGCCAATGACTCCTTATGAGCAAAGAGAAGTATCTGGTCTTTTTGGATTTAGGGTCTGCAGTTAGGTTTTTAATTTTGATAGAACTTAGTATCCTGGGGATGCTTGCCCATGATAAATGTAGAATATAGTAAAGGTGAATGTCATAAAGGGATTTGGTCTAGGCATATTCTTTTGAATGTAGTGCTAGGACAGACCCCTTGAGATGTGGCAGTTAGGCATCTGAGGTAAGAACCCAATTGCATGTCTCTTAGGAAGTCTAGGTCAGGCGCATAGGCAGTCAGGAGCTCAGCGTTAGTCACTGGACTACCTTCATAGGAAACATGTACTAATCTGAACTTGGCAGACCAGACAGACTGATATCTGCCCATGGTAAACCTGATACTGGAGACACGAAAATACACTTTTCTAGTCTGATCCATGGTTTTACCATGGTGTCACAACCCAGGCATTCCATCTATTGTCGGCGCTCTCCCCTTTAGCCTTATGTCAGCCGCTGGGGAGATCATGTACCCAGAGAGCTCTAAGAATTGGTTAGTATAAGCATCTTCTTTTTACAGGGTAGTTACTATAGGTATTAGAAGGGGAGGGAGCAATTTTATGCTTAGTTAGTACTAGTGTTGAATTCCACTTTATATCCTTGGAATAATCACCTTCTTAAGCAGAGAATTTTAAAGTCTAAAAATCATTATAGTGAAGCACCCTTTTTTTGCTGGAAAATTGGGCCGCAATGGTTTGCCATGCCTGTGTGAGCATACTTTTTGTATAGATGGATTATTTTGTTTACTATAAAATGCATGTTTATTATACACCTACATTTCACCAATTTTGATACACAATCTTGTCAATTACCTATACTTCCAGTTGACTGAGGGATGTAAAAAACTTGGGGCTTTCTTGTCCCTTGGTTATTTTGAGAGGCAATTCTTCTGTTTTTATAACATTATTCACTTGTGCATGTGTTTTTAACTTTTTTTGTAATAAGGATATTGATCTTTTTTATACATGTGGTGTCTCTGATGTTGAGCCAATAAAGTCCTTTCCTTTTGTTTGGGGTGGGTGTATTCCCATCCTATACTTTTTTTCTATAGTACTTAGGATTGTGGCTATTGGAAGTCTATTTTTTGACAATGTTACAGTCTGATCACTGGGGAAAAATGCTTCCCTCTGCCTGCAGCTGATGCCATCATCTTGGGCTCTCGGCCTAGGCAAAGCCACTGGCCCAGAACTCAAGGATGAATTTTTAATGATAAAAAGTTGAGTTTTTCTAAAAAAATGATACTGTTGCTGTATATTGTCACACATTTATTTATACAGTTACTGAATGGTCCACTTTAATGTGCATTTAAAGCCAGAGATTTTTAATCTATTGGAGGTATTTCAAAAGTGTATTTTAAAGTGTATGTACAGTATATTCAAACAAATCATTTATTGTTACTGCCTTTTAAGTTTGTTACATATATCAATGAAAGCATTTTGTTATGCCTGTTTGATACGTGCAAAAATACATGTTGATTGTGTCAGAAATTTAAAGCTGTCCTGTGTTAACTGAAGGAGTCTAATTAGCCCTCCTTGTTCTTATCTTGGATTACAGAATGATTAATGTCTATACTATACTAGAGATGAAGGGAATGAAAGGGTAATTTGACAAAAGGCAACTGGGGAGGGAAGATACCACTCTGTTCACAAAAATGCTGGGCGTTATCAGCCCACAACAGGTCTTAGGAGCTGAGCGCATTTCTGACAGCTCAACAGGTAATATGCAGTACCTGCAGAGTTTTAAATATTGGGGGAAAATGCATGTATTGCAGAGATGTACTGCAATTTATTTTATTTTGGCCTGACATGCACTTTAACTTCCCTTCCTGCACCAGAGTCAAAAGTGTAGAGAATTTCCTCCTTAGACAGCTGTCACTGGAACAGGTGTCTACATTAAAAAATGTACCATTACCTCTTATACCTTTTGGTCTGGTGACAACCCTGGAATGTACATGTGCTCTGACAAAGCGTACATTTACTCCTCTTTCCTATACAGTCCAAGCTATTGCTAGCCTTAGCAGTCTCTGCATGGTACTGAATGATCTCAGATTTTCAATACCAGATCTGAATAAGCAAAAGATTTGGAGAGCGCTGCGCTGGAGGGCTCATGTGCAGATAAATGTGTTATAATGTGCTAGTCATTTTTTTTTTAATGGCGGTTTACTACCACTTTAAGATGCTTCTTGTATATAGTGAACACACTACAGGGTACCATCAAGAGAAGTGAAGACACCAGTATGTACATATTCAAAACAGTACTACTATATGTTATTTTCTGCTGATCCTGCTTTTGGCTTGTGCTTTTTCCCTCCATACAGAAATCCAACAAACAAAAGATTCAGTATTAGCCTGAGCCACATCCAAATGTTATGCTGATCACAGCACATTGCAGCAGTGTACACAAATCTTCGGGATGCTTCCTAAACCTAAGGGGACTAATCACAGGGAATAAGTGGGAACATCACGTACACTAAACATCACTGTGTGAATGCTGGTTTTCAAAGAGTTTAGGTTTTTAGGTCATACCTAACTGCACATAATGTTTTCAGAATTTAATAGATTTCCAGTTTGTTTGCTCAGTTATTAGGTTTTGTGCAATGAGTACGTTTAATGTGTTTACTAACATTCCATGTGAGCTTTCAATTCAAGTGAATGCATAACTTGTCCGAAACGTTTTTTTTTTTTTTCATTTTATTTGCAGCATACACATGAGAATTTGGTTATAATTCTGCCGTTAGGGCAATATTACATTCTGTTGAAATACTCTTATTAATACAACACAACTTGCTTATTGATTTTATGATACTGCTATACAGTTTTAAGGGGATGTTGTCACCTTGCAGGACCTGCTGTAGAAGGGAGGCCAAAGCAGAAGAAAGTCTAGCAAATAAAATTTATTCATTCAGTTGGTCCTTATCTAAAAGGACAAAGTTGCTTATATTTATGAACTTTCTTTATTCCAGCAATGGCTGCAGGGTACTTCTCTGATGGTGACTATACATGCCTGCCTACTTGACTACTGTAGTCTCCATTGCAAGCCCACATGACATGGTGAAAATGCAAAGTCACTAATGGGAGACAAAGAATGTAGGTCCGTTCATACCACTTGCAGTGCGGAAGCATGCATTACTGTGCATTTCCCGTGACGCACTGCACAGCAACGCGCTGTCCTCTTTAGATGCACGCGGGTGCCATTAAAAATGAGCTTTTCTGGGTGCCATTTTTATTGGCACCCAAAACGGATCTAGCGAATGCGCATGCGTTTGCGCCCACCAAAATGCATGGTATCACAATACCATGCTTTACTTTTCGTGCCTGTCATACTTAGCATGCATTCCCAGATGTTTGGCAAAACCAATGGGCTCTCAAAAATGTGCATGCAAAAGCGTTCTTGTGTGAATCAGCCCTGAGTGTTGTCCCCCTATAACAGGAAATGCCCACACATATGTATCATGGCAGGATCACCAGTTATCATTTTACTGTAGATTTTTAAATATTGAAATTAACTTTTGAAATACATTAATAAGCATTAACTTGACAATAATCCTATGACTAATTTACACCCCTCACCCCAATGTGAGTATACCCCTCATATTTTTGTAAATATTTTATTATATCGTTTCATGTGACAACATTGAAGAAATGACACTTTGCTACAATGTAAAGTAGTGAGTGTACAGCTTGTATAACAGTGTAAATTTGTTGTATCCTCAAAATAGCTCAACACACAGCCATTAATGTCTAAACCGCTGGCAATAAAAGTGAGTACACCCCTAAGTGAAAATGTCCAAATTGGGCCAAATTAGCCATTTTCCCTCCCTGGTGTCATGTGACTCGGTAGTGTTACAAGGTCTCAGGTCTGAATAGGGAGAAGGTGTGTTAAATATGGTGTTATCGCTCTCAATCTCTCATACTGGTCACTGGAAGTTCAACATGGCACCTCATGACAAAGAACTCTCTGAAGATCTGAAAAAAAGAATTGTTGCTCTACATAAAGATGGCCTAGGCTATAAGAAGATTGCCAAGACCCTGAAACTGAGCTGCAGCACAATGGCCAAGACCATACAGCGGTTTAACAGAACAGGTTCCATTCAGAACAGACCTCGCCATGGTCAACCAAAGAGGTTGAGTGCACGTGCTCAGTGTCATATCCAGAAGTTGTCTTTGGGAAATAGACATATGCGTGCTGCCAGCATTGCTGCAGAAGTTGAAGGGGTGGGGGGTCAGCCTGTCAGTGCTCAGACCATACAGCGCGCACTGCATCAAATTGGTCTGCATGGCTATCGTCCCAGAAGGAAGCCTCTTCTAAATATGATGCACAAGAAAGTCCACAAACAGTTTGCTGAAGACAAGCAGACTAAGGACATGGATTACTGGAACCAAGTCCTGTGGTCTGATGAGACTACAATAAACTTATTTGGTTCAGATGGTGTCAAGTGTGTGTGGTATCAACCAGGTGAGAAGTACAAAGACAAGTGTGTCTTGCCTACAGTCAAGCTTGGTGGTGGGAGTGTCATGGTCAGGGGCTGCATGAGAGCTGCTGGCACTGGGAGCTACAGTTCATTGAGGGAACTATGAATGCCAACATGTACTGTGACATACTGAAGCAGAGCATGATCTGCTCCCTTCGGAGACTGGGCCGCAGGGCAGTATTCCAACATGATAATGACCTCAAACACACCTCCAAGACGACCACTGCCTTGCTAAAGAAGCTGAGGGTAAAAGTGATGGACTGGCCAAGCATGTCTCCAGAACAAAATCCTATTGAACATCTGTGGGGCATCCTCAAACGGAAGATGGAGGAGTGCAAGGCCTCTAATATCCACCAGCTCCGTGATGTTGTCATGGAGGAGTGGAAGAGGACTCCAGTGGCAACCTGTGAAGCTCTGGTGAACTCCATCCCCAAGGGGGTTAAGGCAGTGCTAGGAAATATTGGTGGCCACACAAAATATTGACACTTTGGGCCCAATTTGGACATTTTCACTTAGGGTTGAACTCACTTTTGTTGCCAGCGGTTTAGACATTAATGCCTGTGTGTTGAGTTATTTTGAGGGGACAGAAAATTTACACTGTTATACAAGCTGTACACTCACTACTTTACATTGTAGCAAAGTGTAATTTCTTCAGTGTTGTCACATGAAAAGATATAATAAAATATTTACAAAAATGTGAGGGGTGTACTCACTTTTGTGAGATACTGTCCATACAGTTAGGTCCATATATATTTGGGCACAGGCACAATTTTCATACTTTTGGCTCTGTATGCCACCAGAATAAAACAAACAAAACAATCCAAATGAATTTGAAGTGCAGACTTTTAGCTTTAATTCAAGGGGTTGAACATAAATATCAAGTACAAATTTTAGGAACTGCAACCATTTTTATACACAGTCCCCCTATTTTCAGGGGCTTAAATGTAATTGGACAAATGAATATATTCATAAATAAAATGTTCATTTTTAAAATGTTGTAGAGAATCCTTTACAGGCAATGACTGGAACCCATGGACATTACCGAAGTCTGGGTTTCCTCCTTCCTGATGCTTTGCCAGGCACTAACTGCAGCTATCTTCAGTTGTTCTTTGTTCGTGGGTCTTTCTGTCTTTAGTTTTGCCTTCAGCAAGTGAAATGCATGTTCAATTGGGTTGAGATCAGGTGATTGACTCAGCCATTACAGAATATTAAAATTATTTTTCTTCAGAAGCTCGTGGGTTGCTTTTGCAGTGTGTTTTGGATCATTGTCAATCTGTACTGTGAAGCGCCATCCAATCAACTTTGCTGTATTTGGCTGAATCTGGGCTGACAGTATATCTCTAAACACTGCAGAATTCATCTAGCTGCTTCTGTCACATCATCAATAAACACCATTAACCCAGCGCCACTGGAAGCCATGCATGCCCATGCCATCACACTGCAAGCGCCACCATATTTTACAGATGACATTGTGTGCTTTGGATCATGAGCTGTTCCAAAACTACTCCACACTTTTTCTTTCCATCATTCTTAGTTTCATCCGTCCAAAGAATGCTTTTCCAGAACTTGTCTGGCTTTTTTAGATGTTTTTTGGCAAAGTCAAATCTGGCTTTTCTATTCTTCAGGCTTATGAATGGTTTGCACCTTGTGGTGAACCCTCTGTATTTGTGCTTGTGAAGTCTTCTCTTGATTGTAGACTTTGACAATGATACACCCAACTCCTGGAGAGTGTCCTTAACTTGTCTGGATGTTGTGAATGGGTTTTTCTTTACCATAGAGAGGATCCTGCGATCATCCACCACTGTTGTCTTTCATGGACGTCCAGGCCTTTTTATGTTGCTGAGCTCACCAGTGCATTCTTCTTTTCTCAGAATGTACCAAACTGTTGATTTGGCCACTCCTAATGCTGCTGCTATCTCTCTGATGGATTGGTTTAGTGTTTTTAGGCCTTACAGTGGCCTGTTTCACTTGCATGGACAGCACCTTTGAACGCATGATGTCAGTACACAGCAATAGATTCCACAAAGGAGTAGCCCACACCTGGCCATGAAACAGCTTTTGATTCAATTGTCCAATTACTTTTGTCCCTTATAAAAGGGGGGGGGGTGGCTATTCTTAAGAGCTGTAATTCCTAAACCCTTCCTCCGATTTGGATGTACATACCCTTAATTAATAACTATAGCTTGAATATGTTCTTGAAAATACCTGAAAAAAACGAAAATTGTGCCTGTGTCCAAATATATATGGACCTAACTGTATATGTTTAGGGCATCCTGTATAAGGCACAGTTCCAAAACCCTAACTCTGCTCACAGTCCACCAAGTGATATGGAACAATCGCTGAGAACCATATTATTATTAACAATTTATATAGCGCCAACAGTTTACACAGCACTTTACAATGTAGAGGGGGGAGAGCACAATTACAGTACAACACAGAAGGGACAGGAGGGCCCTGCTCATTGAGCTTACATTCTAAAGGGAGGGGGTGGTGGTACAAAAGGTAATAGATGCGGAGAATGATTTGATGGGGTTGTTAGGTGGGTGTGGGATAGGCTTCCCTGAATAAGTGAGTTTTCAGGGATCTCCTAAAGGTGGACAGGTTACGGATATCGGATATACGGAGGCAGGGAATTCCAGAGGATGGAAGAGGCTCTGGAGAAGTCCTGAAGACGAACATGAGAGGAGGTAACAAAGGAGCTAGAGAGCAGTAGGTCCTGGGAGGAGTGGAGGGGACGATTTGGGCGATATCTGCAGATGAGGTTGGTGATGTAGCTGGGGGCGATGTTGTGGATGGCCTTGTATGTTGTGGTTAGCATTTTGAATTTTATACGGTGGGGTAGGGGAAGCCAGTGCAGGGATTGGCAGAGAGGCGCAGCAGTCACAGATAGATTAGTGAGGTGTATTAGTCTAGCAACAGCATTCATAATACACTGAAGGGGGGGATAGCCTGCGTAAGGGTAGGCCATTAAGAAGAGAGTTGCATTAGTCAAGGCGGGAAATAATCAAGGAGTGAATAAGTTGCTTTGTGGTGTCATCAGTCAGGAAGGGTCGAATTCTAGAGATTTGCAGAAGTTAAGGCGGCAGGATTTAGCAAGTGATTGGATGTGGGGGCTAAAGGAGAGGTCAGAGTCAAGGATGACACCCAGCACCCTGGCATGTGTGGAGGGACCAATGGTTGTACTGTTGATCTTAATGGTAAAGTCATGGGGGGGACCGGGAAGAAGGAAATATTACAAGCTCAGTTTCAGAAAGATTGAGTTTGAGAAAGTGGTGTGACATCCATACCGAGATGTCATTCAGTAAGTTTGAGATCCTTGAGGAGATCGAGGGGGTGAGTTGAGGAGTGGAGAGATAGATCTGGGTGTCATCCGCGTAGAGGTGGTATTGGAAGCCATGGGGGGTTATCAACTGGCCCAGGGAAGAGGTATAGAGTGAGAATAGGAGGGCCCAAGGACAGAGCCTTGGGGTACCCCAACAGAGAGAGGAAGAGGAGTAGAGGAGGTGGAGATGTAAGTGACACTGAAAGTGCACTGGGATAGGTAGGAGGAGAACCAGGATAAAGCAGAATCACAGAGGCCAAGGGAGTGTAGTTTGCTGAGGAGGAGCAGGTGGTCAACTGTGTCGAAGGCAGCAGAGAGGTCTAAGAGTGTGAGTATTGAGTAATGGCCATTCAGTTTGGAGTAATTTCAGTATGGAGTAATGGCCAAATTCAGTTTAAACATCTTTAGCTCATGCTTTTTAACTGCTCGATATCTTAAAGTGATTCTAAAGGCTGAAGGCCCTTCAGTATGCAGCTCCTCCCAGCCCTAATACTTATCTGAGCCCGAACTCGAATCAGCAATGTGCACGAGAGCAGCTGCTCTCCTGGCTCTCTGCCTCCTCATTGGCTCAGAGACATGATGCAAATCAATTTATTACTTTTTAAATGCATTTTCTGGATATTTTTGGTGTTATTCTGTCTCTCACTGTTAAAATAAACATACTATTAAATTATAGACTGATCATTTCTTTGTCAGTGGGCAAAGGTCCAAAATCAGCAGGGGATCAAATACTTTTTTCCCTTACTGTAATTATAATTTAAACTATTCTTTAAATTATTTTCTTTAAATACTGCTTGAAATTCCTCTAAATTTAGAAGAAATGTGTAATAAATAGTGTCTCTTTGGCAAAGGAACTTTATGCAGCCCAGGACAGGAAGGAGGATGGTTAGCTATTATGATCTGTCAGGTTGGTGGTAAGGGGTGATCATTAGTGTATATTTTAATATTTGACGTCTCTAATTCCAATTAGAGCAGTATACTGAATTTTGGCTTACAGCTCACATGGCTGTCTGCACAAGTACATGAAGCTACACTTTGCTATGTGTTAGCAGCTCTGTCATTGCTTTCATTAACTGAACTGCAGAATCAAGTAATTTACATAGCAATAATTGCTTTTGGTTAGATATACTGTAGATGAAAACACAATCAGATAATCAGATTGGAGAATAGATAATGGTTTTCTTTTTGATTTGTAATAATAAAAAAAGGCTTGTCCCTCTTCTCGGCTGCCAGCTGTATTTTTTATAAAGCAGGCATGAACAATAGTGGTGTCAGCTGTTCCTAGTTTTCAGAATCTTACTGTTGACTTTGCTGTTTATAACACAGAACTGAAACATTGTTCTAATATGAGGAGAGGAGAAAACAACCCTACACATGCCTTTTAAACTGGTCACCACTTTAAAGTTTTAAAATTTGCCCAGTCCCCAAACATGTTAATGGCTAATTTGTTTTAACCCCCCTAGCGGTATTCCCGAGTCTGGCTCGGGGTGGATTTTTCATACCAAAAGCGGTATCCCCGAGCCAGACTCGGGCTTGCATTGCAGGATCCAGGAAGAGTTTACTTACCTTATCTCCTGGATCCTGCGATGTCTCCCCGCTGTGATCGGCGAGCCGCTGTGTCTCGCTCGATTCACAGTGCCGAGCTCCGTTCCCTGCGAGCGTTGCGACGCATGGGGACGGAGTTCGGCGGCAAATTCAAAAAGTGAAACACACAGTACAGATACAGTATACTGTAATCTTACAGATTACAGTACTGTATCAAATAATGACACATCCCTTTTGCCCCTAGTGGTCTTCCCAGTGTCCTGCATGCAGTTTTATATATATAAAACTGTTCTTTCTGCCTGGAAACTGGAGATTGTCCATAGCAACCAAAAAGTGTCTCTTTACGTCAAAAGTGGCTTTAGACCAGCTAGAAAACAGCGATAGTAAATTAGAACACTTGCAGAATTGAGCGATAGTGAATTGTGGGGAAATTTATTTTATTACTATTTTTTTTTTTTTTTTTAATTATTTATTTTTATTTATTATATTATAATTTATGTTTTTGTGTTTCAAACTTTATCATACCCGGGATATCTACTAGACTCTGGTTTGGACAGATTTAAGTGTGTTATTGTTAAGATTTACAGACCTACAGTATAAAACGCCAAATTTCCATGCAAAATAATGGTACCGCTTTCAGCACCTAAAATCCGAAATAATCATACCGCCAGGGAGGTTAATCTAGTCCAGGGATCCTCAAACTATGGCCCTCCAGCTGTTGCGGAACTACACATCCCATGTGGCATTGTTAAACTCTGACATTCACAGACATGACTAGGCATGATGGGAATTGTAGTTCTTGAACAAAGAAAAAAGCCTTAGACTAGTAAAGGGACTAGACTAGTAAAGGGATGGAAACGCATGACCCCATTCGGTCATGGTTTCATTCAAAGTCCCACGGGATGAACAATCCCAAACCCTTCTCTAACATAATTGTAGTTCTTGAACAACTGGAGGGCCGTAGTTTGAAGACCCCTGATGTAGTCCCTCTGATAGGGCCTCTACTAATCATGCTTCTTTATGAGATCCCATACCACCATCGATGTGTGAGTATATTCATTTCCAAGGTTATATTATAGAGCATTCTGTAAAGGTATATATTTTCTTCTGTAAAAAGAAGTTGAACAGTTTAAAACAGCCACCAATCAGATTTTGTGTTAACTTGACCAATGCCAGTTTAGACTACTCCTTCATACTCCATTTATCCAACATTTTATGACATCCTAGAACACATATTTAGATTCTGTATGTGTAAAGGGTATTTTTTCTTGGATAGCTTGCAGCAGAGAGTGAAAGTTTAAGCATATATAATCTATCCAGACAGACGGCATCTTACCAGCTCTCTTAATCCGCTTTCTTTCTTTCAGTTGATATGGTTTGTGATCATGTGATAAGGGAATGGCATTTCCGTCCTTGTCACACAAGACTCCACGTGAATCTCCAACATTTGCAACTGTGAGCTCCTTGTCTGACAGCAAGGCAATTAGGCAAGTAGTACCTGTAACGAAAAAAAAAAAAAATCAAACGTTGTTAAGTTTTTTAAATCAGAGAAAATAGTCAGAAGTGTAGCAACTTTACACTGACATATTGTGGCTGTTTGACTACCACGTAAGGTCTTAAGACATTATATTGAAGTATGTATTCTTACAAAAGTAACTATTGCTTTCAACCTCTTTCAACACTTTAAATTCCTCTTTTTTTTTTTTTTTTGCTGTTGGGATCTGCCTTCTTTTTAAAGGATGGCTACATTCATTCTCCATGGTCTCACTGTATGTAGGAACGTAGCCACAGTCTCTTGCTTTCTCCCCAGATGGACTATGGACTATGCGCATAGGTGTGCGCAACCTAATGCATTAGGGTGTGCACCCTTAAGCTGAAACATACATGCATGTGTATGTATCTACATATATATGACCCCGGCACATTGATCTCCCTGCTGGCACAGTGAAAGAGAAAAGCATAAACACTTCTCTTATGGCAGAGCCGGTAAGAGGGAGATCTTTCCCATTTTCCTGTTGCTACACAGGACAATAACACTAATGCGCATGGGGGGATTAGGGTGTGCCTGGGCACACTCGGCACACCCTGTGCACACGCCTATGACTATGCGATATGCAGTGTGCATAGAGCAGTGCACTTGACTTCAGCTAACATGCACTGCTTGTTACAAAGAAACAAAGGGGAAAGTAGAAAAGGAGAGGTTTTGGGAACTCACATAGAAAGTTACGAGGTGGCAGAAAAACAGAGTAAAACAATTTAATGAAAAATAGATTACAGGGCTATTAAAGTGGAATTCCAGGCTATTCCTAACTATGCTTAAACCTTCTCCTATTCGTCTTCTAATCCTATTCTTACTATCCTGTGAAAGGAAGGTGCTTATACTTACCTATTCTGAGGGTGCTCCTGTCCGGTCACATGATCTCCTCAGCAGCTGGCTTCAGGGGAGAGTAGGGGTCACCAACAATGGCTGAACTGCCTGTGCAGTGACATCACCCATAGGCTTCTATATGGCATTTGTTACATAGTTATATAGTCGGTAAGGCTGAAAAAATAAAATAGCCCATCCAGTTCAACTTGTGTAGGTGGATGTATGCTATGCTGATTTCCCATATCCCTGTATGTTGTGTCCTTTAAGATGTATATCTAAGAGTCCTTTAAAGATATCCATTCTACCTGCATCCACCACCAATTCCACCTAGTGAATATTTTTTATTAATATTTTGTTGTTGTTGGCTTTCCCTCCTCTCCCCTGAAGCCACCACTGGGGGATGATCATGTGACTGCCTTCAGAATAGGTAAGTATAAGCATTTTCCCTTTATCGGCGTAGTTTGAATAGGATTTAGAAGGGAGGAGGTGGTAGCAGGTTTAAGCTTAGTTAGGATTAGCCTGGAATTCTGCTTTAAGTAGTGGATATGTATAGAGTATTTTTAAAGAATAAGAATGTGGTTTTAAGAGACTGTATGTTAATAGAATGATTCAATATAATCTATACAGTATGAACAGTAGCAGTATTTTACCTTCAAAATTATACAAACAGATCTGTTACTATAGTGAGCAGTGTAATTTAATTTATTTTTTATATCAATATGTATTTCAGATCGTTTATATGTTTGAGAATGTAAATGATTTATAAACCAATAAAGTTAGTCAATACAGGTCTACCTGTCTTTTTTATGGTGCGGATGTCTACCTCCCACCCGTAGTTCTAAACAAAGGCTTCAAATTGTCAAAATAAATAAAGGAAACAAACGAGCGATTCAGTACTTTTGTGTGATGAATAAACCACGACTACTTGGCATCTCTCCAGTGAGCCCTGTCGGGCAAATTATATCATTGTGTCTAACCTATAACACATATACTGTATATTGAATTACCTGCCATGGAACTAAAATACCATTATACAGCGTTAGCCTTTTTAGCTATAAAGTTTAAGAAAAACAAAAAACAAAAAATAAAAAACAAAAAATAAAAAAGCAAATGAAAATATTATTTGAACATATACACTATATTACCAAAAGTACGGGGACACCTGCATTTACACGCATTAGAAGTTTAATGGAATCCCAGTCTTAGTCTGTAGGGTTCAATATTGAGTCGGCCCACCCTTTGCAGCTAGAACAGCTTTAAAGTGGTTGTAAACTCTCAAATTACACTTTAGCTCATTGCAATCTACACTGATAAGACTACTGATCGGTGCCTGTGAAACCTCCCCTACTTTTACAATCTCCTCACAATCCGTCCTGCAATGTTTGATGATATCACCGGCGCATGCGCAGTCTGTCTTTTCATTCACGGCACGCTATGTGTGCTGTTTCTATATCCTCAGCATGCTGGCTTAGTTCTTTCCACTCTAAATGGCACAGCATGGAAGCCTCGCAATAGTGTGCCCTCCTCCTCAGTAGTAATGGGGATCGAGATAGAGGCTTGGATTACACGCGATCGTACATGCGCGAGATTTAGGCAGGGGAACAAAGGAAGAGCGGAAATGACGTCCACACAAGAGACAGAGATCAATAGTAAAGATAGAGTGGCCGATTCCTGGAAAAAGATATCTTTTATCAAAATAAAAAAAGGTATTTGCAAAGCGGTTTTTAATGATGTTTTATTGTGCAAGGCATGTAATTACATAGTTAAATGATAATATTTAAAAAAAAAGAAAAAAAATCCGCGGTTTACTTCCTCTTTAACTCTTCTGGGAAGGTTGTCCACAATATTTAGGAGTGTGTCTATGGGAATGTTTGATCATTCTTCTAGAAGCGCATTTGTGAGGTCAGGCACTGATGTGGGCGAGAAGGTCTGGCTCGCAGTCTCCGCTGTAATTTATCCCAAAGGTGCTCTATCGGGCTGAGGTCAGGACTCTGTGCAGACCAGTCAAGTCCCTTCACCACAAACTCGCTCATCCATGTCTTTATGGATCTTGCTTTGTGCACTGGTGCACAGTCATATTGGAGCAGGAAGGGGCCACCCCCAAACTGTTCCCATAAAGTTGGGAGGATAAAATTGTCCAAAATGTCTTGGTATGCTGATGCCTAAAGGGCCAGTTCACACCACATGCAGTCCAGTGCATTTTTTTTTTCCAGCATCAAAAACGCATGGAAAGTAGGTTATATGGTTTCCAATGGCATAGTTCACACTGGTGCAGTCAGTTCCAGGGCTTTCCAGTTCATAGAAAAAAAGTAGAACATGTTGCATTTTACCTGCACTGGACTGTACTGGAACGCAGTAAAACGCATCAAAAACAAAATGGAACGCATCAAAAACACAAAAAAAAACGCACTGAACCCTAGTATAGTGAAGAAAACTGGAAAAAAGACAAAAAAGCACCTGGAATGCATTTAGAAACGCATCAAAACGCACCACAATCGCAATGGAATGCATCAATAACGCCCAAAAACGGGCATGCAGAAACGTATTTGGAACGGATCCGAAGTGCGTTTTTATGGTGTGAACCAGCCCTAAGGCTGAATTCACACCTATGCATTTTTTGTGCTTTTTACATTTTGCAGATTTGCACTACAGTCTATTTAACGTGGTTTCCTATGGAACACGTTCTATAGTGCAAAGCTGCAGAATGCAAAAAGCACTAAAAATGCATAAGTGTGAATCCAGCCTTATGCCCCGTACACACAGTCGGATTTTCCGACAGAAAATGTGTGATAGGACCTTGTTGTCGGAAATTCCGACCGTGTGTAGGCTCCATCACACATTTTCCATCAGATTTTCCAACAGACAAAGTTTGAGAGCAGGCTATAAAATTTTCCGACAACAAAATCCGTTGTCGGAAATTCCGATCGTGTGTACACAAATCCGACGGACAAAGTGCCACGCATGCTCAGAATAAATAAAGAGATGAAAGCTATTGGCCACTGCCCCGTTTATAGTCCCGACGTACGTGTTTTACGTCACCGCGTTCAGAACGATCGGATTTTCCGACAACTTTGTGTGACCGTGTGTATGCAAGACAAGTTTGAGCCAACATCCATCGGAAAAAATCCTAGGATTTTGTTGTCGGAATGTCCGAACAAAGTCCGACCGTGTGTACGGGGCATTAGAGTTCCCTTCACTGGAACTAAGGGGCCAAGCCCAACCCCTGAAAGACAGCCCCACCCCATAATCCCCCCTCCACCAAATGATTTGGACCAGTGCACACAAAGTCCATAAAGACATGGATGAGTGAGTTTAGGGTGGAGGAACTTGACTGGCCTGCACAGAGTTCTGACCTCAACCTGATAGAACACCTTTGGGATGAATTAGAGTGGAGACTGTGAACCAGGCCTTCTCGTCCAACATCAGTGCCTGACCTCACAAATGCACTTCTGGAAGAATGGTCAAACATTCCCATAGACACACTCCTAAACCTTGTGGAGCCTTCCCAGAAGAGTTGAAGCTGTTATATCTGCAAAGAGTGGGCAACTCAATACTGAACCCTACGGACTAAGACTGGGATGCCATTAAAGTTCATGTGCATGGAAAGGCAGGCGTCCCAATACTTTTGGTGACTAATGTGTATGTATTTAGCTGTACCATCATTTTGACGTATTACAGACAGGAAAACAATCCAATACCACATACGCAGGTCCTCTGCAGAATTCGACACCCAAGTAAAGTTTCAGAAGTGAAGAGAAGTGTAACAGATTTCAGCTTGTTTAGTAGCCGACACTAATAAATGCCAACTCATAATGACCAGAGGCACCTACTCATTTACTCTGTCCTATGGGATATTACTGCTTATCTAATTCCTTACGGTTTAGTGGATCTTGGGTGAATATCAATAGCTGCTGGCCTAGATAAGAGAAGCGCTTAGTGACTCAGAAGAAGCCCGAGGCGGCAGCAAGACGCAGACAGAACAATGAACATTAGTAGAAATATGGGTCACTAAAATATACTAGTACACAAGCTATTATGTGCTGCTTGTGGGGCGTACATAGAGATATAAAACACAGTAAAATGCCTTAGGTAGCACGAAATACGATTCTAAGAGCTGCCACGTTGTTTATTTTGGACAGTAGGAGAATAGAGAATCTCCTATTAATAATTTACACCCTGTCCCTTTGTTGTGATGGTCCTGCCCCTTGCAGCTGTTGATCCAGATCATTTGGAAGCTGCACATTGTGTCTGCACCAGTAAATCATGCCCGCCGCACACGGCCTCCTGGCAGCCCTATCACAATAAGCTCTTACTGACTCTTTATTTAACAGATGATCATTTACCCAAGTGCCAAACAGACACACATTTTTATCCAGCGCAAAAGGCAACACTTTTCCTGGACTGTAAACTGTATGTGAGAGGAAACCTGCAGACACGGCTATTGGCATCTGCTTATATTCAGCAACAAAATATTTCTGTATGCCATGAACTATTCTCCAAGGAGATTATGCAGGAGCACATATGCTTGGCCCGACTTCTTTACTAAGTTCAGGTTTGGATATGACACCATAGGAACATCTGAGTCTGCTTCAGATAACTGAGCCCGTAGACAGACAAACCATTGTTTACATTGGCCAGTTTGCAAACAAATGCAAATTGTTGTAAATAAATGGGTTGTCCTTATTTGAGTTCTCTGACCTAATCCTCTTATATGGCTTTACCTTTACTAACGTGGTCACTTACTGCCATATGATTGCCATACACTGATTCTCAAGCCAATCAGCACATTACCTGATTATTGATAACTCAATCAACATAAATATTTATTTTATGGGTAGGGCTAAAAGAAATCGTCCAAAATATGTTTTCTTCTTTTTTTGTCACGAAAATAAATATTACACAACTTATAATAATATAGTGTATTTTGTGGTTAGCAAATGGAGCTCTTGGTTCCTTTTTTTCTATCTCTTCGCAGCCTGTTGAAAAAAACTGTGACCTCAAGTTGGGATTTCCACAGAACAACTTTATCCATGCCCATCAATGCAGCTTGCCTGTGCCTGCCAATGCAGCCTTTGCCCACCATGCAGCCTGTGCCCCATGCAGCCTGTGCCCCATGAGCAGCCTGTGTCCAATGTGCAGCCTGTGTCCACCATGTGCAGCCTGTGTCCACCATGTGCAGCCTGTGTCCACCATGTGAAGCCTGTTTCCACCATGTACAGCCTGTTTCCACCATGTACAGCCTGTTTCCACCATGTGCAGCCTGTGTCCACCATGTGCAGCCTGTGTCCACCATGTGCAGCCTGTTTCCACCATGTGCAGCCTGTTTCCACTATGTGCAGCCTGTGTCCACCATGTGAAGCCTGTTTCCACCATGTACAGCCTGTTTCCACCATGTGCAGCCTGTGTCCACCATGTGCAGCCTGTGTCCACCATGTGCAGCCTGTTTCCACCATGTGCAGCCTGTTTCCACTATGTACAGCCTGTGTCCACCATGTGCAGCCTGTTTCCACTATGTGCAGCCTGTGTCCACCATGTGCAGCCTGTTTCCACCATGTGCAGCCTGTTTCCACTATGTGCAGCCTGTGTCCACCATGTGCAGCCTGTTTCTACCATGTGCAGCCTGTGTCCACCATGTGCAGTCTGTGTCCACCATGTGCAGCCTGTTTCCACCATGTGCAGCCTGTGTCCATCATGTGCAGCCTGTGCCCCATGTGCAGCCTGTGTCCCATGTGCAGCCTTTGTCCACCATGTGCAGCCTGTGCCCACCATGTGCAGCCTGTGTGCCATGTGCAGCCTGTGTGCCATATGCAGCCTACCTGTGGAGGGGTAAATAAGAGAGCCACCACTGGATGATCAGAGCAGGGAACATCACAGCTTTTGTTTTAATAGCTGTGTGTTCCCCCACCGTCACATAAGCCCCTCCCCTTGTCCGGGGAAATTTGATACATGTCACCCTTCCTAGGATTGGACGGGTGATCTGTCTATCAAAGTCCCAGAAAAAAGAGGAGGGGCTTATGTGACGGTGCAAAGGCGGTGGGAACACAAAAGCTGTGATGTTCCCTGCTCTGATCATCCAGTGGCGGCTCTCCTCTCTTCCCCTCTGTGATAGGCAGTGCTCATACCCCCCCCTCTCGGCTCCCAACCCTCGGCCCTCAAAATCCACTTGCAAAATGCGAGCGTGGGCTGAACAGCAGCCCACTGAACTTCCCAGTAAAAGGCTGTGCAGGGGTGGGGGTGTCAGAAAAAGTCTGATCATTGGAGAGCAGGCTGAGTTCCCAGCACAGCTAGAGAACTGACCATGAAGTGTTCTCCTGCTTAGTGTGATCTGAAGGGAACACCATGTACTTTTTCATACAAGTACATGGTACAGCAGGCACATATCAGGAATATGAAATGTTTGGTTTACATACTCATTAAGTCTTCTTCAAACTGACCATCCTGCTGTAGCTCAGGGCCACTTGACAATGATAAGGCTTCATGTACACCCTGCCCACATTAACTGCGATTTTGCCACGGTTTTGCATTTTCCCACGGCTGGCGGTCAAAATGTTTCTATTCTGAATGCAATTCTACCGAGTTAAGATTCAGGAGGTTGAACCTCACCTAACCGCAGCAGCTCCTAAACTCTGCTAACAGTATATGTCTACATTGACACATTTTTTTATAGAGCTGAGTTTAACAGCTTTAGCAAAAAAACAGCAAAAGCTCTTAAACTCAAGTTTAGAAGCTGCTAGTGTACATGAAGCTTAATAAAGGTGGCTTGGCTGGTAAAGAAACCTTCACATTTGGGACTAGTATTATTTAATTACTGGCCTATTAACTGTTTCCTGATTGTTCTGACCCATCCTATGAGAGCAGGTGGGTTACTCCCCATAGCAACCAGAAGTAGGGGGATTTACAAAATTTACATTCTCAGGGGGAAAGGTTACAGTGTGAAGGTAAGTATAGGAACCAGAAGGCGATTGGCACAGGGATGCGTGTGTGTGTATGTGGGAAGGTTATTTTTGTGACATGTTAATCTATCTAATCTATCCTTAATCTATCATGTTAATGGAAGGAGCCAATTGAGTTTTATGGTGGACTGTAATTGCTACACCTCCTTTATGGGCACCCCAACATAACAAATGGGACATGCCCACCATTTTTTTTTTTAAAACAGGTGACGACCCTACTCACACTTCCTGTAACTATAACCCTCAAAAAAGCACTTCTGGTTTCCCTCACCCTAACCCTGTTGACAACCCTTGTTAGAAGTAGGGTTAATAACAATGACACTGCTAAAAATAATTATCAATATGGCATATAACACATGCATTATAGATGAATGAATTGAGCCCACGGTACTGTGGACTATACTTCTGGGAGGAAGAGAAGTGCTAGTCATGTGAGAGCTCCAGCATGCAGCATAGGTTGTATATGATGGGGTTATGCCGAAGAACTTTCTCCTGATTTGTAAAGGGGGGGAGGTTACTAAAGATGGCTGTGCACATCACGATTTTACTGTACAATCTCATTAAAATTCCTCCAGCTGTGCACTACAGGGGTCTGCCAAATTGGATAAAAAATAAATGCATTGTTTAGGTAGGAAATAACCTAGGAATAGTGTAATTTATCTAATTGGTGAGGTATTCATTGGCAGAATGTACTGTGTTCTTCTGCCTGCCAGTAGACCATCATGAGTCTGTGCTTGATAGTGTTCTCTTTAACTTTACCCCTGTGATGGAAGGGATTGTCTTTAGTTTTAGTCTGTGCTGAAAGGCTGTATCTGTTGCTTTACCCTTGTGATGGAGGGCATTATCTGTTGCTTTATCCCTGTGATGGAAGACGTTTTCATTGGTTTTAGCTTGTGATGAAAGGCAATGTTTTGCTTTACCCCAGTGATGGAAGGCATTATCTGTTGCCTTCCCCCCCGTGGTGCAAGGCATTATCTGTGGCTTCACCCCTGTGATGGTAGGTATTATCTTTGGCTTCATCTTTAGGATGGAAAATGTTTTCTGTGGCTTTATCCCTGTGATTGAAGTTGCTATCTGTCACTTTATTCCAGTGATGAAAGGCATTATCTGTGGCTTTATCTCACCCACTGTCAAAACTGTCCCACTGTCAGAATACACTTGTCAGCTCCATCGCCTATAGCCAGAGAGAAATTTTTCCAACAGGCTCATTTTACACAAGTCGACCAATAAATTGACTTGTGTACAACCAGCCTGCCCATACATGCATTTAAATTTAGCCGGTCCCTGCTGAACTGGTCAAATTTCCATCCATGTATCACCAGCTTAACTGATGACCTTCAATTTGGGTTTTCTCATGTGGTTGCTGATGTTTAGTTTGGCTTTAAGCTACAATTGCAGATAACCCTCGGATTTTGGTTAAACTTAAGCTTTGTACACACGATCGGACTTTCCGACAAAAAAACAGTGGAATTTTGTCAGAAGGGTGTTGGCTCAAACTTGTCTTGCATACACATGGTCACACAAATGTTGGCCAACAATTACGATCGTAGTGACGTACTACATGGTTTTTCAGCTCTTTAGCGCCACCCTTCGGGCTCCTTCTGCTAATTTCGTGTTAGTAGAAGTTTGGTGAGTGTTGATTCGTGCTTTTCTTTTCGCGTTTTTGATTTATCGCTTTGCATTTCGTGCTTTTCAGTTCGATTCTGAACGGCCGTTCCTCAACCAGACATGTTGTGGAATCGGAGGAGATAACGTGTTATTTATTATTGGCCTTGGAGTTATTGCTTTGACATAATTTTTTTGGTTGAATAATGATTTTATTTGGTAAATTTTCTAAATTTTTTGATGCATAGAATGCACTTTTTGGTTATTTTCTATTGGCAGATAGCATGTCTAATTTTTTTTTTTTTTTAATGCACAATAAAAAAATTGTGGAGAATAATACTTGGCCGTGCTTTACTTCAAATGACAGTTTGGGAGTAGGCAGTTACATTTTAAAAAACACAATGTAAAATTGACAAGGGACACCAATATAGTTGTATCTTTGCTCTTAAAAACTACAGGATAATGGTGTTGTGGTAACTTGCACAAATAAAAAAACAAAAACATAATAATATTATTCTTGATATCACTAGAAATAAAAAGCCTTTGAAAATTTGTTTGAAAAAAACTCCATCAGTATCACCAGCAAAGCAGCTTCATTATTATCCCATTAAAGAAAAAGAGAATTGTGCTCTGCATTTGGAGATTTCATAATTTGCCCCGTCTCCATTACAAACGCTAGTTTACAAAACTGACTGATTCTGCTTCCGAGCATGCGTGTTTGTACTTTGGACTTTTGTCCGACGGACTTGTGTACACACGATCGGAAAGTCCAACAAAACACATTTGTTGGCAGAAAATTTGAGAACATGCTAGCCAACATTTGTTGGCGGAAAGTCCGATAACAAATGTCCAATGAAGCATACACACGGTCGGACTTACCGCCAACAAGCTCACATCCAACATTTCCTGTCTGAAAATCCGAACGTGTGTACGCGGCATTAGAGCACATTACTGAAGTTAATTAAAGTTGTTGCATTAATGAATACAGACAAATTAACTCACCTGCATTTTTCATCAGTCTCTTTTCATACTTCTTTCCCTATAGGCCAGGGGTCTACAAACCTTCTAAAAAAAGGGCCAATTTACTGTCCATCGCACTTTGGGAGAGCCGGAGTGTAGAAAATGCCTCAACATTAGTGGGTGTAGACAATGTCTCAGACTTGGTGGTCAGTGGGAGTAAACAAAATTACACAGTGCCTGTGGTCAGTAGGAGGAGGAATAGTGTCACATCATTTGTATTAGTTGGAGGAATAGTGCCCCATTATTGGTGTCAGTGGGAGGAATAGTGCCTAAATGTTTATATCAGTGAGAGAAATTATGCCCCATTGTTGGTGTCAGTGGAAGGAATGGTGCCTCATTGTTGGTGGCAGTTGGAGGCATAGTCCCTCCCCATCAGAGTATTAGTGCCTCATATCAGTTGTAGGAACAGTGCTTCAAGGGCCGGATAAAGGCAAGCAAAGGGCCTCATTTGGCCCACAGACCACAGTTTGGAGATCACTGCTATAGGCCAAGGCACCCAATGCCTTGGGAGGGGAAGGGTGTGTCTCTGATGGCAAAAGGGATAGGTTAAAATTTTGAGTATTGTAGCCCTCCTTCAAAAGCTGCGTACAGAAGCATCATACATACGTCTTACATTTAAAGAGACATCACAGCACAGCTACAGGAAACACATGGACCCATGTTTACCACCAAACCTTCCTCTCCCTTTCCCTCTCTAGGGCATGCCCCAGCATTCTTTTATTTTAGCTTGTTCCTGTACTGGAAAAGGCAGACTGTGAGCTAAACATTTTTAGTAGTATGTCAGGAAGGCTGTCTATCATTTTGATGGCAATATATGTGTGTTCTAATTGTGCTATCACCTTCTTTTCTTTAATACTTCAGTTGATTGTATCCATGTATATTGCCCTTATTGCCATCTGTTTTAAGCATTCCATACTGTTATTTTTGAAACCTTCACAGAATTAATAAAATCTCGCCATGTTAGAGGCTTTTTCTGCTTAAGCGTAAAGTATATTCTGTAATGACCATCTATACTACAATAAAAGTAAGGGTTGCTGGTGCTATAACATCCTATTTCAGATAAAGTATGTAATTTCACCAAATAGTACATTGTGTTAGACAATCATATATTGTGTAATGGTACCTGCATGTATGTGATTGTCTACTGGAAATTACACTTTTCAGTGGCCATGATGGACAGTGATTTCTGAGATCCGTGTAGTAGTATTTATACCCAGCAATGTATGGCTGCCATCTGTTCCTGTCATGTTAGCTTCCTGCTTGTCATGTGAGCTATGATCTATCGAATATAATATATAACTATACAAAGACAAAGTCCAATGAGCCATGCCTTGTAGAAAATAATGGGAAACTCTCTGTCTAGACTGCGCTGCATGGGGAAACCACATTTATATGTTTTTAGTAACAAGTTATCCTTGTTAATTGAATTCAAATGCTTATAAAAGTTAATTTATCATAACATTTAATACAAAATATTCAAAATAATAAATTGTGATTTACATTTTAAATTAATACATGAAATATATCTAAAGCCAAGACATATTTTTTAGTTTTGGGTAGAGTATCCAAAGATTTTAAACCCTGTCAGGGGTTGATGCAGTTCTAGCAGAGGAATTCACACAAAGTTGGTAAAGGACTTTAAAGTCTGATAGAGAAGGAATCTTGAAATCTGTAAACTTGTTGAAAGCCTACAAGCAATAGACCTATTGATTAGGCACTTATTTTTATCCAATGTTGTCACAATTTTCCTTAGCTTAGTGAATGAGCCAACGCTCTGTTGACTTCCATCATCTGATCATGTGCAAGCAAAAATACAGCACTTTTAACATTTTTTCTTGCACCTGATTGGGGATTATTTCCAAAGTGAAATTTCACCACATTCAATAAATTCCCTTGCAAAGTGAAACTTCCCTTGCAAAGTGCACAGTCTATTTGCCTTTTGTAAATCAGCCCCATAGGGGTTGATTTTCGAAAAGGCAAATACTGTTCACTTTCTATAGGGGTTGATTTATTAAAGGCAATGGAATTTTCCCTTCTTTTAGTGAATGAAGAGAAGCTCTGATTCTGAGGGCGGTAGAAGATTGTATAGAAATGTGTAAATGTCTTTAAAAATAGCTTGTTACCTCCTTGAATTTGGAGATGAGGGTGCTGTTTCCCGAAGCAATACAGGAGATGTAGGATTCCAGTCATACAGTACCTCCCTAAGTGCTTCACCTAAAGATCTGTTGATCTTGTTGCCAAATGAAAAAAAAGCTTGTATGTGCATTTTCTGGGCTTTTATTTCTTTATTTTTTTAAGTGCATGTTACAGCTGATCCTGGAGAATTTTTATTTTAGTGCATGTGAATTGCACTAAAGCTTTTTTGTGTTAGGTCTCAAGAGTGTAAATCTGCTCCAGCCACTTGCTTACTGGGCTCTTAAATCCCCCCTCCTGTCCAGACCAATTTTCAGCTTTCAGCGCTGTCGCAATTTGAATGACAATTGCGCGGTCATACAACACTGTACCCAAATGAAATTTTTATCATTTTTTTCCCACAAATAGAGCTTTCTTTTGGTGGTATTTGATCACCTCTGCGTTTTTTATTTTTCGTTAAAAAAATTTAAAAAAACGAATTTAAAAAAAAATAAATTATTTTTTTATATTTTGTTATAAAATTTTTCAAACAGGTAATTTTTCTCCTTCATTGATGTACGCTGATGAGGCTGCACTGATGAGCAGCGATAGGCTGCACTGATGGGCTGCACTGATGGGCACTGATAGGGCGGCACTGGTGGGCACTGATAGGCGGCACTGATAGGCAGCACTGGTGTGCGCTGGATGGTGACACTGAGAGGTGGCACTGAAGGGCATTGATAGGTGGCATTGGTGGGCACTGAGAAGTGGCACTGATAGCTGTCAGTGATGGGCACTGATAGGTGGCAGTGATGGGCACTAATGGGTGGCAGTGATGGGCACTGATGGGTTACACTGTAAGGCAGCACTGCTAGGTGGCACTGATGAGGCACTGATTGGCCCCACTGGTGGGCATTGATAGGTGGCACTTGGGGGCATTGATAGTTGGCACTCATTGGCATTGATAGGAGGCACTGTTGGGCACTGGCAGGCACAAAGGAGGAGGCAGATGTGCCCCCTTCCTCTTCCGGACCGATGTCCCTTGAGCATAAGCCGGTGAACGGCTTTTTTTTCTCCTCACGCTGCCAGCGTGAGGAGAAACAAAAAAAAAACGATTACCGGGCTTTTGTTTACACACGTGATCAGCTGTCATTGGCTGACAGCTGATCACGTGGTAAGGGGCCGGGATCGGTCCCTTACTCGGATCGGTGATCACCCGAGTCTCAGTGACTCGGTGATCACAGCGTGTGCCATGCAGGGGACGCGCAGGGAGCACACAAAGGGGAGGATGTCCTATGACGGCCTCCCGGAAATTCAGGTCCGCGCTGTGGCCATCATTCGGCTATAGCACAGACCTCAAGTGGCTAGGAAGTCAAATTTATTCAGATCTTTTGAAATTTTCTTTTTTATGAGCCTGGAGGCCTAGGCAATCATACTCCTTCGTATATAACATTTTTTAGTCTTCCAAACGTTTGTGGGGTTTACATCTGAGTTTGAAGCATAAGTTGTTGTTCAAATATGAAACCCTAATGCTCCTTCCTGTACAAGCAGGAACTGATATAACTAGTTCTGCCTAATCACTGAATTGCCACAGCATATGGAAATGCTATAATTCATTCAATTAATAAAATCAACAGATCAACAGAATTGAAAGACACAAACAAGCCCATTTTTAAAGCAGTGGAATGGCATTAATATGGCTATACCAGTATTAAGAATTACAGCACAAAAAGCTCCAGTGGTCCATCTCGTCTGCCCCTTTTTTATTTATTTTTTTAAAGTTTTTTTCTATTTTCTAACCTTTTGGAGTATACATCTACAGTGCATCCGGAAAGTATTCACATCGCTTCACATTCTCCACATTTTGTTACAGCCTTATACCAAAATGGAATAAATTCATTATTTTCCTCAAAATTCTACAAACAATACCCCTTAATGACAACATGAAAGAAGTTTGTTTGAAATCTTTGCAAATGTAAAAAAAAATCACCTGCATAAGTATTCAAAGCCTTTGCTCAATACTTTGTTGAAGCCCCTTTGGCACCAATTACAGCCTCAAGTTTTTTTGAGTATGTTGCTACAAACTTGGCACACCTATTTTTAGGCCGTTTCTCCCATTCTTCTTTGCAGGACCTCTCAAGCTCCATCAGGTTGGATGAGGAGCATCGGTGCACAGACATTTTCAGATCTCTCCAGAGATGTTCAATCGGGTTTAAGTCTGGGCCCTGGCTGGGCCACTCAAGGACATTCACAGAGTTTTCCCATAGCCAGTCTTTTGTTATCTTGGCTGTGTGCTTAGGGTTGTTGTCCTGTTGGAAGATGAACCTTCACCCCAGTCTGAGGTCCACAGGGATCTAGAGCAGGCTTTCATCAAGGATCTGTCTGTACATTGCTGCATTCATCTTTCCCTGGATCCTGACTAGCCTCCCAGTTCCTGCCGTTGAAAAACATCGCCACAGCATGATGCTACCACCACCATGCTTCACTGTAGGAATGGTATTGGCCAGGTGATGAGCGGTGCCTGGTTTCCTTCAGACATGATGCTTGCCATTCAGGCCAAAGAAGTCAATCTTTGTTTCATCAGACCAGAGAATTTTGTTTCTCATGATCTGAGAGTCTTTCAGGTGCCTTTTGCCAAACTCCAGACGGGCTGTCATGTGTCTTTTACCTAGGAGTGGCTTCTGTCTGGCCACTCTACCATAAAGGCCTGATTGGTGGAGTGCTGCAGAGATGGTTATTGTTCTGGAAGGTTCTCCTCTCTCCACAGAGAAATGCTGGAGCTCTGTCAGAGTGACTTTCGGGTTCTTGGTCACCTACCTGACTAAGGCCCTTCTCCCCTGATCGCTCGGTTTGGCTGGGCGGCCCACTCTAGGAAGAGTCCTGGTGGTTCAAAATTTCTTCCATTTATGGATGATGGAGGCCACTGTGCTCACTGAGACCTTCAAAGCTGCAGAATGTTTTCTGTACCCTTCCCCAGATATGTGCCTCGATACAATCCTGTCTTGCAGGTCTACAGACAATTCCTTGGACTTCATGGCTTGGTTTGTGCTCTGACATGCACTGTTAACTCTGGGACCTTATATAGATAGGAGTGTACCCTTCCAAATCTTGTCCAATCAACTGAGTTTACCACGGGTGGACTCTGATCAAGCTTTAGAAACATCTTAAGGATAATCACTGGAAACAGGATGCACCTGAGCTCAATTTTGAGTGTCATGCCAAAGGATGTGAATACTTATGTACATGTGATTTTTTCGTTTTTTTAATAGGAAATTTGCAAAGATTTCAAACAAACCTCTTTCACGTTGTCATTATGGGGTATAGTTTGTAGAATTTTAAGGAAAATAATGAATTTAATCCATTTTGGAATAAGGCTAAAACATAACAAAATGTGAAAAAAGTGAAGTGCTGTGAATACTTTCTGGATGCACTGTATGTTTGTCCCAAGCATGTTTAAATTCCCTTACTGTTGACTGACCCATTGCCTCTGCTGGACGTCTGCTCCAGGTATTACAGTAACTATGCTTTTGGTAAAATAAAACACAGCACTATTATAAAGCACAGTGCTGTGCTTTACAAATGTTCTCAACGCTTTACTTTCTTTGGAACACTATTCATGAAGCAAAAATAACAACATTTGTCAGAGGGAAGATAGACCGTTGACTTTGACGGGTCTTTGACTGGCCTCTCCTCCTACTACACAGTGTTCTCTGCAGGTTTCACACCACGGCCCACATTTTATGAATCACTCGTAAAGTGTAGGCGCAGATTCAATTCAACGGAAAGTGATCTAAAACACACACAGTTTGCATGATATATTGATCTATAACTGCCATTTTATTGATACTGTATATCTATATCAGAGGTAATCCACCAAAAAATTATCATTGTGTCATCAATTTCTGCTTCCTAATAGTAGGTGAACACTAGGCTCCCATAACAGCTGAGGTAATAGTTCGATACACGTATACCATTCCTTCACCAAAACCACAAGCTGGAATAATGAATGCTCTGTTTAATACCACTTCGTGCTTTTAATTGCCATTCTCATTTATCTCAATTAAAGTTAAACACTGGTTCACCACAATGCTAAATAGAAGCAGTGAGCAATATTTATCTTTTCTAAGATCCAAATGTCGTATTGAGCACTTTGTCCCAGATTAGGCAGTGTATTGAGACAGCCATTTAAGGTTACTGCACTGCAATGTGCTGCAACAAAACAGTGTTACACAGCGTCTGGTGAGGGGCTTCAGGTTTATGCGGATTATTCCAAGTACAGTAATGACTACACATCAAAGCTACTGGGTAAATGTCTTCATAGGAGCAGCTGTGGCCTTTTAGACCAGTTTTCAGTCCTTTAATGTTCCTGCTGACCGCCAAGTGAACCTTTAACCCCCACTGTGCTGGTGAGTCAGTGATAACCGTGGACAGATTGGATACACAAAAAAATATATATACAGTCCCATTCTTGTTATTATTTTACAGATCAATGCATGTTAGGAGAAATTATTTTCTCAAAATACATGAGCCCCACCAGCTATTTTACACAGTTAAAAGTAAAAGTCACCGCAGGATGCCTCCTATTATTTTTCTTTGCTAGAAAACCTTTCTCTGTAGACTTTTTTCTGAAACTAGTTTTACTTTGTTGCTACAAGTCTGATGTCCTTGATTCTCGGGCTAAGCAATTCAACTGTCACCCCTGTGTCCAATGAGAGTGCCTCATCAGATAGGAGGATGGAATTTGTCAGAGCCTAGTCCTGAAATCAGAGGGGTGAGGTCTCTAGTGAAAAAAGTTAGAAAAGGAACACAAAAGATGCTATCAGTGCCTATGAGAGGTCATAGCAGGTGTCTTGTGTCTGCTCGTAGGCAGGGTTTTACCATGTAAATATTTAAAATGTCTGAGAGGTCTTTATACTTATTTCTGTCTTGTATTCTAAGTGAGGAGCTCCACTCCCAGAAGAGATGGTGATACAAATTAAATTGGCAGCAGTATGAAGGACATGGCAGGCAGTGGGAAACAAGTTATTCAGCAAACAAAGGATTGGCCCAAGCAGCAGGCAGAAATGTGGTCAATAAACAGACCAGGGTTAGTACAGCCAGCAGGCAGAGGCAACATTACACTGATGTAGCGGTGATCAGGGACACTGTAACAGGTGTGGCCATGATCAGTGACTGTTTAACTGGTGTGGTGGTGATCAGGGACACTATGACTGGTGTGGTGGTGATTAGGGACAATATAACTGGAGTGGCAGTAATTAGGGACAATATGGCTAGTGTGGCGATGGTCATGGACACTAACTGGTGTAGCTGTGATTAGGGTCACTGTAACTGGTGTGGTGGTGATCATGGACACTGTAACTGGTTTGGTGGTGATCAGGGACACTGTAACTGGTATAGCATAATCAGGGACACTGTAACTGGTGTGGCAGTGATCATGGACACTGTAACTGGTGTAGCATGATCATGGACACTGTAACTGGTGGGGTGGTAATCAGGGACACTGCAACTGGTGTGGCAGTGAGCAGGGACACTGTAACTGTTGTGGCAGTGATCGGTGACTGTGTAACTGGTTTGGCGGTGATCAGGGACACTGTAACTGGTGTAGCATGATCAGGGACACTGTAACTGGTGTGGCGGTGATCATGGACACTGTAACTGGTGTAGCATGATCAGGGACACTTTAACTGGTATGGTGGTGATCATGGACACTGTAACTGGTGTGCCAGTGATCAGGGACACAGTAACTGGTCTGGTGGCAATCAGGGATACTATAACTGGTGTGGTGGTGATTAGGGACAATATGACTGGGGTGGAGGTAATTAGAGACAATATGGCTAGTGTGGCGATGATCATAGACACTGTAGCTGGGGTGGCAGTGATCAGGGACACTAACTGTTGTGGCGGTGATCAGTGAGTCTGTAACTGGTGTGGTGGTGATCACTTTGACTGGTGTGGTGGTGATTATGGACAATATGACTGGAGTGGCAGTAATTAGGGACAATGTGGCTAGTGTGGAGATGATCATGGACACTGTAACTGGTGTGACGCTGATCAGGGACAAAATAACTGGCGTGGGGGTTATCAGGGACACTGTAACTGGTGTGGCAGTGATTAGGGAAAATATGACTGGTGTGGCGGTGATTGGGGACCAGTCAAATTTTGATTTAGTTTAGGTTATAGTCTTTTGACTAAAATGGCATTTTAGTTTTAGTCCTATTTTAGTCTTATTACTAAAATGCCATTTTAGTTTTTAGTCATATTTTAGTCATCCGAATTTTAGTTGTATTTTAGTCGACTAAAATCTCCAGTACATTTTAGTCGACTAAAATCTAATGGGTTTAGTTACATTTTAATGCATTATTTAAGCATTTCTTTAGAATTGCCAAACTCATTATAAACTACTGGAGTTAAAATCTAATAACATATTATTTATGGTATTAAGGTTTGAACATGCACTACAGACACATATTTAGTCGTTGCGATATATATAACGTCTTTATAAATAAAACCAAGCAAATATATTGCTTTTTGACAAGCAGAAGTACAACTTGAAAATATAAAAAAACCCAAAAAACTGTAAACTCCATTGGCTGTAATGCCATTGCACATATTACCTGAATATATTACCAACATTAAATATTAGGAAACAAAATAAGAAGAGCCTTTTTCTTAATATTTTTTCTTTTAGCAGCTTAGTAGATAGATGCCTCCTACATATTCATATGTGATATTGCAGTGTTAATTTTGACATCAAATTTCAATTTAGTTTTGGTCATAGTCTTTTGAATAAAATGTCATTTTATTTTTAGTTGTATTTTAGTCTTTTGACTAAAATTCCATTTTAGTTTTAGTCATATTTTAGTCATCTCAATTGTTTTAGTTTTAGTTGTATTTTTGTAGATCAAAATAGTATTATTTTATTTAATGAAAATATTTTAGTAGGCAAAATTAACACTGTCAGGGACACAGTAACTGGTGTGGCGGTGATCAAAGAAAATATGATTGGTGTGGTGGTGTTCAGAGACACAGTAAGGCCCCTTTCACACATGCAGACCATTTGTCCATTTTTCATCCATCCATTGATGGATGAAAAATGGACATTAATGTATCTCTATGGAAAAACAGATGTAAATGGATGATCATCCATTTACATCTGCAAAATACATTTTTTGGGTCACTCGAATCATCTGTCTTTATTTTTAATTCCAGCATATACCCCATTAGGGCTGTTACAGAATTACGGTTTACCCAAATAAAAAACCTTGGATGACTAAGAAAGTGTGATACCTTCTTAGGGAGCGTAATGGCGCCTTTAAGAGTGTATAATGCTGCAAGGGCTAACCTAAAGCGAGGCATAAAAGAAGCAAAATTGGCTTATAAGGCGAAAATTAAGGAATATTTTAATGTGAATATTTTTTATTTTTATTTATTTTTTCATTTTTATTTATCTGTATTTGGTTTTGTACTTTGTCACAGAGTATTTTGCACATATGAATTTTTGCTAATTTTATTGCACTAGATGGTTTTAGATCATATAAAGCGTTGTGACAAATTTAGTTATTGGTGTACACTTTTTTCACTCAGTAGTTCCCATAGATAGCGTGGTTTGACCCATAAACTTTAAACACCATTTTTTCTTAGCACTTTATTTAAAGGGATAGTGCACAGTATTAGCACAGATTTTTACGCATTGTTATTGGGCACCGACACCCATACATTTCTGTATCTACCCAAATTAGGAATGCTCTTCAGAGAATAATTCTTACTGCACAGAAAATATTGGGTCATAAGCTTTCATCTTTAGCAGAAATCTATGACTCCCACTGTCTTGTTAAAGCAGAGAAAATAATAGGTGATCCATTCCATCCTGGCTATCATTTATTTAAATTGTTACCATCAGGCTGACATTACAGGAATATTAAAGTTAGAACAAATAGGTACAGAGGGCTTTTTTCCATGGGTTATTAAGGCAATACATAGAAAAAAATAAATTAGGCTAGGTAGTTTTTTGGCCAGCATTATTGTTTTGCCATCTCAAGGGATTGTTTTTAAGTGATGTTTGTGTAAGTTTTTATGGCTGTGTAAGTAAAATTTGATTGTGTTTTTAAAAATTCTGGAGTTATTTTCTTTGTCAATTTTTATTTGCAATGACACTATCTATCTATCTATCTATCTATCTATCTATCTATCTATCTATCTATCTATCTATCTATCTATCTATCTATCTATCTATCTATCTATCTACATTGTACTACTCTGGAGGGGGGGGGGGGGGGGTGATCAGGGATTTTTTTTTCACACTCTGATTACATTGATGATCAGTCTATAAGAAATAAGTACCACTGTTAAAAGTTTTATTCATGAAACCTTTGTTGGTCACAGCTATCACATGGTACAGGGCTGCTTTTACTGGCTCTGGTACCATGTGATCGCTGTAACCAATCACAGAGATCACACAGTAGTAGTAAGCAAGTCACTCCTGTAACTGTGTAAAGAAAAAAAGGCGCCTCTAAGTGCAGAAGTAAAATGTTATATTCCCAAAAGGGTTAAAAACACTTACAAAAGGGTGGATGGGTAGGCACACATCATGTTAGTAATATGGCAGGTGGTCCGGCATTCTGGTAGTCCCAAGGAGTCTCAGGGATATCTGGAGGTGTAATTCTATGGTAGCATATTCTGAAGTGGCCAGCAGATGAAAGCCACAACTCTCCTGGATACTGGGAAGACAGCTAGGCTGTCTGAGACAGCATGGAACCCGAATCCGGGAAGTGACGTCAACAGGAAGGGACCAACAACCAGCATGGATAGCGAACCGGAAGTGATGTCATCAACATGCGACACGTTTCGGAACAGCTAATTGGTTCCTACTTCAAGCGATAACTAGTTCTCCGGATATCACTGAGACTCCTTGGGACTACCAGAATGCCGGACCACCTGCCATATTACTAATATGATGTGCTCCTACACATCCACCCTTTTATAAGAATTTTGAACCCTTTTGGGAATATAACGTTTTACTTCTGCACTTAGAGGCGCCTTTTCTTCTTTTAATTTTACTTCCAGAGTTTGCTTCTCTCTTCAAGTACTGCCGGAAGTGCATGAAGACCCTCTCCTATTTCTACATAGACTGATATCTGCTTGGTCTGTTACTCAGAGCACCCTTATACACGCTTTTATCTGGACTACTGTAACTTTGATTGCTTTGATTGGTCACCGTGATCACATGGTACCACCAGCCTGGTACTGTGATCGGTGATCTGCTGTGTCTGACAGGATGTGCTTCTGGGTGGACATACAATGATGTCCTCCTGAACTAGAGCGCATCCACCCACCCATTTATCTACATTGGCTGGGTGTAAAGTGGTTAAACACGGCTTTTAAAAAATGAGCTCACAACCACTGGAGTTTGGTGAAAACTTAAAACCCACACCACCACCTTTTTTTGTAAATTCTTTTTATTATTAAGTACAAATAGAAAGGAAAGTCAACAACAATCAGCACTGCAATGCATCAGCACCGGTAAGCAATGCAGCTCCTATTTAAATACATGGACATAACCGATCAGGGGAATAACAAGACAGTATAATATACGCACTTGTCAACTCTAATATGCGATCCCCATCAAGGGCAGAGAACAGATATACAGTATTACTACATGTTCACATAATGCTTATACATACCCACCCTAAGAACAATCACCACCACTTTTAAAGAACAAACCCCCCACCCTAAATCACAAGCTTTCCTCTGCTGCCTTTTTCCTCCTTCCCTTCATCCGTAGATTGGGCTGCAATCCTTCTTCCCTTCCTTCCTTCACTATGAGAGGAAGAGGAGGGCTCTCGAATGTAAAACTATCAGGATTCAACTGTGCGTCAGAACCTCCCCACAAAGGCACCTAATCTCGTATATGTATAACATACTAATAGAAGATACCTCTTGCACTCCAGATTCCGCGCAAAAAGCATGGGAAGCAGATCTCCAGATGACCTTCACAGAGGAGGAATGGTCACATATCAACGAGTATATACATAAGGGCTCCCTTAATGTAGCCATTCAGGAGAATGGCTATAAAATTCAAACACGTTGGTATAGGACTCCCTCACTCTTACATAAATTCTCGCCAACCATCCCAGATACCTGCTGGAGATGCGGGAAAGCAAAAGGCACAATGCTACACATTTGGTGGAACTGCGCATCCATACAGCCATTCTGGAAAGAGGTCCATGACCTCATCACACATATCACAACTTACACTCTGACCTACTCCCCAGCCCAATACCTTCTACATCACACTCACCTGACTAGAAACGAGTACTTTAAATCTTTAGCCATGCACTTGGTGAATGCAGCCAAACTCTGTATCCCAACGCATTGGAGATCCACCTCCACTCCCACGATTGGGGAGTGGTTTCGGAGGATTTCTAAGATGGAAGAGATGGAGGAGCTGGTGCACATTTCACAAGAGCGAATCCAGAAATTTACGACCACATGGGCCTGTTGGACACATTTCAAATTTTCCCAACGCTATGGCACGTATAGCCCCTGAACACTCTTCTGATTAGACTACCAAGAATCAAGGACAGTCCGGTTCGAGTCGGGGTGGCTATACCCAATAGAGGGGGTCAGCTGAACTCCTCTCACAACTCCACTATTTCCCCTCTCCCCAACCCGTCATTCTTCTTTTCCTTCTTCTTTACTCTCCCTCCATATCCTCCACACACTTCTTCTCTGTCCCCCCTTTTCTCACTTACTACCTAAAACCCTGAACTCGATAAAGGGGCCATAAGAATTCCTATGAACACCCCCTCAAAGGTTATGTATAGAGTCACTCGAATCCGTCGATAACTAACATAAACCCTGAATTGACATTTACTTATCTGTATTTATGTAATATACCTTATTTGAGATTATTGTGACAAAATTTTCTATATGATACCCTTGTTATTGTACAAGCTATTATCTTGCATACCTTTTTCTCAATAAAAACTATTATGGAAAAAAAAAAAAAAAAAACTGTCAGGATTCACATTTGTAATTGCTGTGATTGGCCATCAGCGATCACAAGGCGCAAAGCCCCTCTGATTGGCATTTTACCTGTGATCTCCATTGTCTAATGACAGCTCAATCATAAACATGCAAAGAGCACACTGCCTGCCCATGTGTGTTTTCTACAGCATCATTTATAAATGACACTCTAGAATATTGAGTGTACCTACCTACACCTATCTACATTAGGAAAGAGTAGATGGGTGACAGTCAGGAAGGGTAGAGGGGAAAGTGCCAGGGAGGCCGATCCAGGGCTGGAGCATCCCAATAAGTACGCTCCATTGAGTGACATTGGTGAAACCAGTCAGGTACCAGCACTGAACTGAACTGAAGAACTCCTCCAATGAGAGTGGGGGGGAAGCAAAGGGAGAGGAAAGAGAGATTCTGGTGTAGGGGACTCCATTCTTAGAAGGACAGAGAGGGCAATCTGAAACAAAGACCTGAAACGCCAAACCGTATGTTGTCTACCGGGCGCTCTGGTTCGGCACATCACGGATCTGGTGGACAGATTACTGGGAGGAGCTGGGGAAGACCCGGTTTTCATGGTGCACGTTGGCACCAATGACAAAGTCAGAGGCAGATAGAGTGTCCTAAAGAACGATTTTAAGGACTTGGGAGCTAAATTGAGGAAAAGGACCTCAAAGGTAGTATTCTCAGGAAAACTACTGGTACATTGAGCCACACCAAAAAGGCAGAGAGAGATTAGGGAAATAAACAAGTGGCTGAGGAGCTGGTGTAGTAAGGAGGGGTTTGGGTTCCTGGAGGACTGGGCCGACTTCTCAGTACTTCACCAATACTATAGAAGGGACAGACAGCACCTAAATGAGGGGGGTGCAGATCTGCTGGGAGTAAAGATGGCCAAAAAGTTAGAGAGCGCGGAACATATTCCAGAGGGTAGTATTGAGGACATTAGCGGTAGGTTGACTAAAGCACATAAACCCTAGGTAAGTATAGTAACAAGTCCTAGTTGCAATCTCAGAACACACAATAGGAGGATAGTATGCGACCGGTCTAAACTATGTGGCATGTTCACCAATGCAACAGCTCTCATGATTGGCTGGCAACCATTTAAGGGTATACCTTTTATCGCAGGGATAGAGAGGGTAAAAAAAGGGGGAGGGGTATGCCTATATATCAAAAATAATGTACAAGTGAATGTGAGAGATGACATCACTAAGGGAGCTAGGGAGGAGGTGGAATCCTTATGGGTAGAGCTCCAAAGGGATGAAGCTAAGGGGAAAATATTACTGGGAGTATGGTATAGGCCCCCTAACCTGAGGGAGGAGGGGAGAAGGATCTCCTATCACAAGTTGGATTAGCAACAAGGATGGGAAGTGTTATCATAATGGGGGATTTTAATTATCCAGACATAGACTGGGCGGAGAGAACCACGCAGACGCACCAACTAGAGATAAAGTGTTACTGGATCTACTGAGTACCAACAATACAGACCTGATCACGAATGTGGAAATTTAGGAAACATTGATCACAGGTCAATTGCCTTCAGTATAAATCACACAAATAGGAAACATAAGGGGAATACAAAGACACTGAATTTCAAAAGAGTCAACTTCCCTAAACTACGAACCTTGTTAGAAGGCATGAATTGGGATAAAATCTTAGGAACAAAGAACATGGAGGAGAGCTGGGTTTTGCTTTATAAGCATATTAAATAAGGGCATTAGCCAATGCATCCCATTGGGTAATAAATTTAAAAGAGCGAACAAAAGTCCTGGATGGCTTAACTCCAATGTAAAAATGCATATAAAAGCAAAGGAGAAGGCCTTCAAAAAATACAAGGTTGAGGGATCATCATCAGCATTCAGAATTTATAAAGAATGCAACAAGAAATGTAAGGGTGCAATTAGGGCGGCTAAGATAAAACACAAAAGATCCATAGCGAAGGAGAGCAAAAAAAAATTCCAAGAAATTCTTTAAGTATGTAAACAGTAAAAAAAGGGAGGACAGACCATATTGGCCCCATAAAGAATGAGGAAGGACATCTGGTTACAAAGGATGGGGAGATGGCGAGGTATTGAATTTATTCTTCTCCTCAGTCTTCACGAGGGAATCGTGGGGCTTCAGTAACCAAAACAGCAGTGTTTATCCTTATCACACATCACAGGAAGCACCTCCATGGTTAACAGAGGACAGAATTAAAATTAGACTTGGGAAACTTAACATTAATAAATCACTGGGACCAGATGGTTTGCATCTGAGGGTACTTAGGGAACTCAGTCAAATAATTGCCAGACCATTGTTCCTAATTTTTACTGACAGTCTACTGACTGGAATGGTACCAGGTGATTGGAGAAAATCCAATGTAGCACCAATATTTAAAAAGAGCCCAAAATACATCCCTGGGAATTACAGACCAGTTAGCCTAACATCAATAGTATGCAAGCTCTTGGAGGGGATAAGGGACTATATACAAGATTTTAGTAACAAGAACGGTATCATTAGCAGTAATCAGCATGGAATCATGTAGAATCGTTCTTGCCAAACCAATCTATTAACCTTCTATGAGGAGGTTAGTTGCCATCTAGATAAAGGAAGGCCTGTAGACGTGGTGTATCTGGATTTTGCAAAAGCATTTGACTCAGTTCCCCATAAACGTTTACTGTACAAAATAAGGTCCGTTGGAATGGAACATAGGGTGAGTACATGGATTGAAAATTGGCTACAAGGGCAAGTTCAGAGGGTGGTGATAAATGGGGAGTACTCGCAATGGTTAGGGGTGGGTAGTGGGGTCCCCCAGGGTTCTGTGCTGGGACCAATCCCATTTATTTTGTTCATAAACGACCTGGAGGATGGGGTAAACAGTTCAATCTCTGTATTTGCAGGCGATACTAAGCTAAGCAGGGCAATAACTTCTCCGCAGGATGTGGAAACCTTGCAAAAAGATCTGAACAAATTAATGGGGTGGGCAACTACAAGGCAAATGAGGTTTAATGTAGAAAAATGTAAACTAATGCATTTGGGTGGCAAAAATATGAATGAAATCTATACACTAGGGGGAGAACCTCTGGGGGAATCTAGGATGGAAAAGGACCTGGGGGTCCTAGTAAATGATAGGCTCAGCAATGGCATGCAATGCCAAGCTGCTACTAACAAAGCAAACAGAATATTGGTATGCATTAAAAAGGGGTCAACTCCAGAGATAAAACGATAATTCTTACGCTCTACAAGACTCTGGTCCGGCCTCACCTAGAGTATGCTGTCCAGTTCTGGGCACCAGTCCTCAGGAAGGATGTACTGGAAATGAAGCGAGTACAAAGAAGGGTAACTAAGCTAATAAAGTGGAAAGGTTGCGAACACTGAACTTATTCTCTCTAGAGAAGAGACGCTTGAGAGGGGATATGATTTCAATTTACAAATACCGTACTGGTGACCCCACAATAGGGATAAAACGTTTTCGCAGAAGGGAGTTTAACAAGACACGTGGCCACTCATTAAAATTAGAAGAAAAGAGGTTTAACCTTAAACTACGTAGAGGGTTCTTTACTGTAAGAGCGTCAAGGATGTGAAATTCCCTTCCACAGGCAGTGGTCTCAGCAGGGAGCATCAATAGTTTAAAAAAACTATTAGATAAACACCTGAACGACCGCAACATACAGGGATATACAATGTAATACTAACATATAATCACACACATAGGTTGTAATTGACGGCTTGTGTCTTTTTTCAACCTCACCTACTATGTCACCTACTATGTAACCTACCTGCATTTAAAAAAAAAAAAATATGGCAGTAGTAGGGTAATTAATAAATGAAATAAATGAAAACACAACCATATTTTGCTCTGTGAGCACTTCTTTATCGCCCTAAAAACTGTTATACCAGGCTAAAATCTCTGCCAAAGCCAAAACTTTAATTTTGTGAATAGATTGTGAAAGTGTGAAAACCTCCAGGATGGTATACTGCCACTGGGAGAGAAAGTGGTTTGATATCCAAATGTTCTCAATTGTCACTGAAACAAGAATAGAGGGGAAATCTTCCATTGATGACAGATTTTTTTCACTGATGACTGTCTAATATGGGGATTTCCTCAGCTTCATCCCTGGTATAGGATTTGAATGGATATTTTACATTGGAATAGATAGCAAAATAAATGTTGGTTTTAAATATACTTTAAGACAGATATAGTGCAAAATGTACCTGTCTGACATGCAGTAAATGATTCACCTGTGATCCTGTGAAAAGAATTGGCCTGATAATTGAAACTCTGCTCCAGCATATTTACAAAACTCAGTAAAACCAGCATCTTTTAAAAACTCTACAGAACCCATTTCAGATTCCGAGGTTAACTGAAGGAATAAAAGATTAAGTTAAAAAAAAAGTATGCTTGCAGAATTTCCAGACAATTATTTATGAAGGAGATGGGCTTTAAAAAAAATCTCTTATAATTTGTGCCACAGATCACGAAGAGCAGTGCTGTAAGTGTCTGCTAATTGCAAAGAGGGCAGGAATTTGTTTCATCTAATAGGCAATGATGAACAGTTAGATTTTCAGCCTATTTTAAGAAACCTCTGAAGACAAGTGGCTAACAATATCACTCTAATCAGGAGCAAGAAGACAAAAAACATGCTTCATTTAAAGCCTCGGTTCTTTTTCAGCAGAAGGTTAAAAACATGTTTTAAATGGGTTACCGTAAGAAAACACAAAAGTGGAATGTACGGTATTGTGTATGTGGAGTGTGCAATCCATCTGCTACCATTTAAAGTATAACTAAACTCTAGACAAAAACTCTTTACCTAGGGTTTAATACTAATGGAATAAAAACCTTATTATTTATTATCCCTTTTAGACAATTGGTATACTTACTTCTTTGAAATCTGCCTGGCTCTTTTCCAGGAGGCGCAAAGAGGAAGAATAGGTCTCCCAAAGTAGTCACACAGTGGCACACTCATGTTGAATAAAACATTACAGCTTTAATTTGAAAAAATATATATCAATACAAAAATAGCAACCATTGATAGCTTTACCAACCAAAATTTAAAATAAAGACAACATTGTCTAACAGCAAGAGACGCAGCTGCGCAATCACCCATACACTCAACCATTCACTCATGTAGAACTTCATGTAAACACAAATAAAGCAGATAGAAGTAGCACAGAACCTCGGCCGAGGTATCTGTGTGTAGCCAGATAGTCTAATATAGACGACACTTCACAAACTGCCAAACTCAGTTCTTCACGAGCAGCACGGTGCACATACTATGGCTGTGTGTCGGGAAGGGTCAGCCGGTGAGTTGTCTATAATCCTCCCTGGATTGTATAAGGGCATACGGACAGTCCAAAGACAACGTTAATTCCTCTTTCAAAAGGGAGGGTGTAGGCATACTATTGCTCCTCAGGTGAGGTGGATGGGCTGGTGTCTAGTGGACCCTAAGGCTAAGGATTGATTCCCAGTGAAGAATGAGTGTAAAGGGGAGAATCTATGGACAGTTCAAAAAAGTCTCACCACCTATGACATACGTCAAGTTCTCAATCAACATTGATGCATCCCATCCTGTAGTTCAGCTCCGATCCACCAACTGCAGACAAACGCTTATCACCTAGTCCAGCCTGTATATCACCACCACCTCACTGTCCCTGCTGGCCCGGTAGCTGCGAACCCGTTAGTGCGTGATGACGCCAACTGACGCGTTTCATTTGCCAATCAATGCTAACTTCCTCAGAGCGAGGAGGGGCCTACTGACTCCGGCTTAAATATCATTGAACAATGTAATTTTAACTTCTCACCACTAGATGTCATTAGTTCTTTAATTCCCTCATATTTATTCATCATGCTGGCAGTATTCTAATTTAATTTAAAATACCACCGAGTACCATATAGTCACAATCCAAAGAAGATAATGGCTATGACCTGGTAAATACAAAACACAAAAAAAGGACAAGAACACAAAAAGTTAATTTAACCTGACTTTACCCAGTAAGAGGAAAGTGTTATCTCCATATTGACTAGATGGGGACATTCATATATCACATGTGCCATGAGAGGAGATCACGGATCAATAAACAAATATAGACACATATAGGCTCATTCTGTCCATGCACCCTTGTTCTAATGATGGGATAGTGGCACATCTTTGGGTTTAGTCTATAGATGTTAGTCTGCAGTCCATAATGTGAACGTGATAATGCTGCTCCTGCACAGATGGCCATTGTGTGAGGGTTGTCACCCAAGAATCACCAGGTGAAAATAAAGGGAAGAAGTATGTAAAAAAAAAAAGAAAAGAAAAGCAGCCACCATTTCTAAGGACTTGTAAGCTGCAAATTATTAACCTTCCTTTTTGAGATTTAGATACTCTTTAATGGCAGATTTAATGTATTTACATCAGCTGTCATTACACAGTGAGCTAGCTAGCCTCGTTGTGCGTTGGAGAGGAAATGGACCAGAAGGCATGGTACCATAGTGACTGGCACTGTGGCCTTTCAGTGCTGAGGTATTTAGTACCATTCCAGCCAAGGAGTGCCTGACCTCACAAATGTGCTTCTGGATGAATGGACAAACATTCTCATAGACACATTCCTAAACCTTGTGGACAGCCTTCCCAGAAGAGTTGAAGCTGTTATAGCTGCAAAGGGTGGGCCAACTCAATATTGAACCCTACAGACTTCAAAGTCGCGCGATTTTACCGCTATTTCGCGGCCGCGATTTGCCACGATTTTACTTTTTTTTGGGGTCTCCTTCCAACTTCGGGGGTCTTCTTCCGACTTTGGGGGTCCTCTTCCGACTTCGGGGGTCTTTCCGGCGTCCTCTCCTGGTGTCCGCATCTTCTGCCGGCTCCACCGCTATCTGCTGCCGCTTTTTTGCCAGCGGTGGCCCGGACTTCTGGATCGTCTTCTTCCCTCTTCTCTTCCAGAGATGTTGACACGACACTCTCTCCAGCTGCAATGGTCTCTGAGCTCTCCGCAATGGACTTATATAGGCGGTGACCCCGCCCCCTTATGCCGTCACAGTTTCTGGGCATGCTGGGACTGTGACGTTTTAGGGGGCGTGGTCACCGGGTGATGACCATGCCCCCTTATGACGGCACAGTCCCAGCATGCCCCGGAACAGTGACCTCATAAGGGGGCGGGGTCACCGCCTATATAAGTCCATTGCGGAGCCCTCAGAAACCATTCCAACTGGAGAGAGCGTCGTGTCAACATTGGAAGAAAAGAAGAAGGCAAAAAGCAGAAGGCGGAAGGCAGAAGTCCGGGCCACCGCTAGCAATTGAGCTGCAGAAGATAGCGGAGGAGCCGGCAGAAGATCAGGACACCGGGAGGAGATGCCGGAGAGACCTCCGAAGTCGGAAGAAGACCCCAGAGCTGCCTAATAAATTACTTTAAAAACCTGTGTAGTGTGTTTTTTTATTGACACTTTTTTCCCTAGGTGAATGGGTAGGGGTACGATGTACCTCATACTCATTCACAAAGGGTAGGGGGCCGGGATCTGGGGGCCCCCTTATTAAAGGGGGCTCCCGGATTCCGATAAGCCCCCCGCCCGCAGACCCCGACAAGCAACGGCCAGGGTTGTTGGGAAGAGGCCCTTGTCCTCATCAACATGAGGACAAGGTGCTTTGGGGTGGGGGGGCCCCGCAGGGTGCCCCCCATGCCCCAAAGCACCCACCCCCCCATGTTGAGGGCATGCGGCCTGGTACGGTCCAGGGAGGGGGGGGTTCGCTCGTCCCCACCCCCATTCCTGACCGGCCGGGCTGCGTGCTCGAATAAGGGTATGGTATGGATTTTGGGGGGACCCCACGCCGATTTTTCGGTGTAGGGGGTTCCCCTTAAGACCTAAGGGCCTGGTATGCCCCTGGGGGAACCCACGCCGTTTTTTAATTTTAAAACTTGGCGCGGCGTTCCCCCTCACGATTCATACCAGACAGCTGTCAACACTGCCTGTCGCTCATCGCGAAAGGAAAAAAAAGTTTTCCTTTCCCGATCAGCGAGCCAGGCTTGTGCTTACAAAGTCGTACTGAAATCGTGTCTATATTATTCAGGCACGACTTGCATGCTACTTGAGGGTTTAACATTGAGGTCTATGGAGTACAACTCGCTTAGACGTTGGACCAAAGTAGTGCAGGGACTACTTTCAAGTCGGCACGACTTAAAGTCGTGCCAATATGAATGGTAGTCATTGAAAGTCATGGAGAATGACTTGTCATACGATTTTGCAGTACAAAATCGTGGGACAAGTCGTATAAGTGTGAAAGGGGCCTAAGACTGGAATGCCACTAAAGTTCGTGTGCGTGTAAAGGCAGGCGTCCCAATACTTTTGACAATATAGGATAAGTTACGACTGAGTATTCTCCACTGAATCCCCAAACATCAGCCATTGACAAAAATGCATACTTTCCAGCTTTTTTTTTTACCAAGTCTATTTTAAATTGGATTTGGGATAAATGGAGTTTGACATCTCAGTATTTCTAGGGCGTGGAAATCAACACACTGGATGAGTTCCAACAATGATTTTTCATGTCATGGTTTAGCAAACAGATTTGAAACCTTACCTACATTGTTAGTATCCGGGCAGTGTTTCGGCAATAGAGAATAAATTCTGTATGTCACCACATTTGCAAGCTAGGGGATGAAGCTATACTAGCATCTGGGGAATTGAAGGTTCACATAATACAAGGTACAGAAGATGCCACATCTCAGCCAGGAAGAGCATTACCATATTTATTGTGGTTGAACTCTTGGCATTTTCTCTTCTTTGTTTTAGCTAGCTATGAAAATTATATTTATATGAACTATATTTCAGTGGCATCAAGCTTGAGTGACAGACAATTTCTAGCATGACAGCTGGTGTCTAAAAACCCATACTACTCATTTCTTGTGTAAGAAGCAATTGTTTTTTAAAATCTTTCCCAAGTTTTTCTAAACTTGCTAACTGTTCGTGGGTGTTGTTTTTCTTGTCTTAATGCCCCAATATTATGTTTTCTTTCTTTTCCTCACCCACCATCAGTTTCTGTAAAGTTGGAGAAGAAAATGAAGGGAAATCATTTAAAGGGAAATCTATTTTTAATGTGTTTTTTGAAGAATAGTTATCCATGTCCCATGAATATGGTTGGGAAAGTTAAAATACATATCTATCAACTTAGTCACCCACTGGATTAAATTGTCATTTCAATCAGATAACCCACTTGACCTGGTCTGTGTAACTCTGGAAATTGTGTGTGCATGTGGCAAGATGTATCACAAGTCTGTGAACATTTTGCTTATATAAATTAAATCAAATATTGGTACCACTGTTAAAGTTCAACTCCAGTCAACTTGTAAAATGCCCGTTTGGTAGCTTCCCATTCTATAGTAAATTTACTGCTTTAATAATCTTATGTCCAGGAGACTATAACAGATAACAGAAAAAATACCGTATATACTCAAGTATAAGCCGAGTTTTTCAGCACTTTTTTGTGCTGAAAATGCCCCCCTCGGCTTATACTTGAGTCAAGCACTTTTCTGCAGCAGAGAATTTTCCGAAGCGACTTTGGGGCCCCGTATCTCGGGACCAGTTGGTGCTAGGAACCCCAAATTGGGTGTGCAAACCCAGTGGAACTATCACTGGGGTTCCTAGCACCAAGTGGCCCTGAGATACGGGGCCCCAAAGTCGGTTTGGAAAAGGTCATTCTCTGCTGCAGAAAAGTGCTTGACATTTTCTGAACTAACTCGGAAAATGTCAAGCACTTTTCTGCAGCAAAGAATGACATTTTCCGAACCAAATTTGGGGCCCCGTATCTCAGGGCCACTTGGTGCTAGGAACCCCAGCTTTGGATATGTTGTAGTTCTTGTTCCACTAGGTTTTCACACCAAATTTGGGGTTCCTAGAACCAAGTGGCCCCGAGATACGGGGCCAAAAATCTGTCAACTGTGTTCACCCTTTGGGTCCAGAGACCCAAAAGACCACATTTTGGCTGCAGCTAGGGGGCATCTAAGAACCCTTAACTACCGAGTTTGAAGTTTGGGGGACCTATGGCTGCAAATGGGCACAGTGAGGCATGCAAATGGGCACAGTGAGGCATGCAAATGGGCACAGTGAGGCTGCAAATGGGAATTGTTGACCCTCTTTTCCACTTACAGTAGCTGCGCATTTCTCACCCTAGGCTTATACTCGAGTCAATACGTTTTCCCAGTTTTTTGTGGTAAAATTAGGTGCCTCGGCTTATATTCGGGTCGGCTTATACTCGAGTATCTACGGTACTTGCTGTATTCCTTGCTCCTGCTAGGTTCCACCCCATCAGAAGACTGGTCCTATGAAGCCTCTTTTATCTGCCAATCTTGTGGTGGCTCGCTTGCCAATATCATCATGTACAAAGCATGTGAGGACCTCAAAGGCCTACCCACATTGAGGGAGTGCAGGAGAGTGCCAGATTCTGGGGGAGTAAGGAATAAGGTAAGTATGTTTCTCTGTTATGGCCCCCTAGATTTAACAAGCATTAGAACCACACTATGAAAGGGGGAAGATACCCGAAGGGCTTTTTAACATGCTGACCGGAGTTCACAGCTATCAGTACCATAAAGCAAATTTTGTGCTGGTTTATGCTACTTTATGAATATATATATATATATATATATATATATATATATATATATATATACATACACATATACACATAGACACACACGCAGTGTATTCCCATTAAATTACCTAAAATAGGTATTAGTAAAAATGTATTATTTGCCCATATGATCATAGCAATTATCCACTATTTCTTTGATCAAATTATGCTTTATGCAGGTTTCAATTTGCTCTATGTGCAATGAAAAAAACCTGAGGGAGACTTAAATTATAGATAGGTGAATGTTACCTGTACTAATGGCCCTGCATTATGGAAAAGCTAAATTTCTTAGTTTAACATTAATTTGCATGACTGTGGTAATACAACTTTTACAGCTAGAAAGATCATTTGCTAGAAAGATCATTGTAAGAGGTACTGTGAATTTAAGCCATTACATCCTTTTTGTGTAGTTCGATAAAACACGGCACAAGGAGTTCTGTAGTGAAAACTGCTGAGCAATTGCTCTTATTAAATAGCTCTTTCTCTATGGAATAACAGAGACCACTCAGAGATCTCTAATCAATGGGTGGGAAGTGCTGTTGTTGGCGAAAGAGAAATTTTCCTGCTGAAACTTCTGTTTCTGCACCACCAAAAGTCTGAATCATTTATCTTCAAGAAGAAAGGAATCAGATTCCTTATGTCTTAAAACATAGCTACAATGCTCACAGAAGGGAGGTGGGTAAATAAAGATGGCCTTTGATGTCTTACATAAGCAGAAATGTATAATATATATTATATTATTAAGTTCTGGTATTTTTACAGAATTTAAAATGACTTACATTTTTGTTGGGTGTAACCATGCAGTGAGCAACTGAATGTACAATACAGGTGTGTACAATCCAGGTGCCAGTTCAGTCTAGCATCTCCAAAGGGCTTTGGGGGCATGTATTTTAAGTGACAAAAACGTAAACGCTTAAACGTTCACAAACGTTAGGTGGCTGTTGCAAATTTTTTTGGGGTGCACTTATTATCCAAAATGTGGCCAGCCCTGGTGTAATATATTGTTCATTGTAATATGTTCATTGTAATATATTGTAATATATTGTTCTAACCATCTATCTAATATTACCATCTATCTAAGGCTGGTGAGAAGCTGAAAAAAAGCTTAGACCTGAAGTGTCCTCAGCTGAAATGATCAAACAGGGCATCAACAAAGTTTAAATACCCCGGAAATGTGGTACACGTTAAAGTTAATGTGGAAAACAAAGCAAATCTATACAAAATCTGCAGCCCCATTCAGTAAAAACACATTTTCTTTACTTAATACTGCTACTAGGAGGTCAGTCCATGTAAGTCAATACATCTTGAGTGGTGTTGCACAATGCTGCCAGTCTAATATGTTTTCATGCACTGGGAGCTGAAAGAAGTGTTCAGATAGACGGCATAGCGAAGTGATAATATATCAATCAATAGAAAGACAGTGACACCGTCCTGTGGCAGGTTTGTGTGAATCACAGGATTGGCCAAACAGAAGTGGAAATAATTTTGCAGGTAAACAGTTCACATTTGTACTTTAATCTTTTATTCCACTTTTTGGGTGGTATTCCAGCTTAAAGTGTATTTATAGCCAAAACCTAGTTTTAGACAGAGTGAGAAAGGGTTATAACCCCTGTCAGGTTTTACTACTATTTGCTGCTTTGTTAGAGAAATTGTTACTTACTTTCTGTCCTGGTGACAACTTTTTACTAGACAGGAAGTGAAGTAAAATCTGCAACAGGACAACCGACAACAATAAATGCAGACAGGAGTTTTAGCATTCCCCTTTGCATTCCCATGAAGTGAAGAGTTTCCTTCACTTCATGTCTCCAGGACATCATTAAAACCTGACAAGCCTTCTAATCTAAAGCTAAAAAAAAAGTTTTTAGATACACTTTTACTTAGCATTCTACAAAATAAACAGTACCTGGTCTCCCCTTCCCTGGTCCAGCTCCTTTAATATCTAGATGGCAAAAAAGTCTGTAGATTTTACCAATGCATTTAAACTAATATAGCAATGTTTCTGAAAGAAGGAATAGTGTGTGCCAGTCACACTGAAACTTGAACTAAACATTAAAGATGGAACCTGAACATTTGCAACTAATGGACTGTTACACAGGTAGTTATTTTAGAAGTTTCAATAAATTAGGTCCATTAGCCTTTCTTTAGGAGGTGCTGTGTGCGGTAACTTAATAACCATATATAGATGTTCCAGATATATTTCATTTTTCTTTACTGTTAAAGATTTTTTACACCTGAAAGAAGACAGCTGAAAGAAGGGCCACTTAAAGTGATATTGGTTTTGCACAGAGCAGCCCCCATCCTCGTCTGGGGTCCTTTGCCGGAGCTCCCAGCTCCTCCCCCCTTTCCGAGTACTCCCCTTAGCAAGCCACTCCAATGCCCAGCTGTCTGTGTCCATTGACACAGGATTTTATTGACAGTAGCAGGTGCCAATGGCTCTTGCTGCTATCTGCCCTCTTGAAAAGAAGAGAGCAGAAAGAGCCAATGCTCTCGTGCACATCGCTGGACCGAGACCAGGCTCTGGTAAGTATAGGGATGATGAAAGGGGGATGAAATCCTGCAGCACAAAGTTTTTTTTAAATCTTTATGCAGAAAATGCATTAAAGCAGTAGTAAACCGCTGAAACACCCCCCCCCAAACATAAAACCCTGCAAGACAATGGCATAATGTGCTAGTATGCATTGCATACTAGCACATTTTGAAATCTTACCTTAGAACGAAGCCCTCCCAGCGGCGCCTGGTCACTGCTGAGAGGGCTGACATGTTCTCCTGACCTTTCTTTTCAGGTTCACGGGCTCCCGCGCTGTGAGTGGCCAGAACCACGATGACCTCATCTCATCACGATGACCGCATGCGCACAGGGACCCTCGGTTCCGGCAAGAAGCTTTGGCACGGTATGCCGGACCTTCAGAGCGCATGCGCTGCTGACATCGGCAGCTGCATGCAGGATGAATATCTCCTAAATGGTGCACGTTTAGGAGATATTCATTTTACCTACAGGTAAGCCTTATTATAGGCTTACCTGTAGGTAAAAATAACAGAGAGAGAGGGGTTTACAACCGCTTTAACCTCCCTGGTGGTTTTCCCGAGTGTGGCTCGGGGTTAAAATTCAGCACCATTAGCGGTAACCCTGAGCCACACTCCGGATTACATCGCAGGATCCTGGAGCGGTACACTTACCTTGCCCCCGGGTTCCTGCGATGTCCCCCGCAGTGTCCGTGGGCTCCGTCCTCCTCCCGAAGCCTCTCTGTGCCAGGCTCCGTTCCCTGCGAGCGTCGCAACGCACGGGGGCGGAGCCTGGCGGCAAATTCAAAGAAATGTAAAAATCATAACACATACAGTACTGTAATCTTACAGATTACAGTACTGTATGAAATTATTTCACATCCCTTTTGTCCCCAGTGCTTTGTCCAGTGCCCTGCATGCAGTTTTTTATTACATATACTGTTCTTTCTGCCTGCAAACTGGAGATTGTCCATAGCAACCAAAAAGTGTCCCTTTACGTCAAAAGTGGCTTTAGACCAGCTAGAAAACAGCGATAGTAAATTAGAACACTTGCAGAATTGAGCGATAGTGAATCGTGGGGAAATTTATTTTATTATTATTATTTTTTTTTTTTTTTAATTATTTATTTTTATTTACCGTATATACTCGAGTATAAGTCGAATTTTTCAGCACATTTTTTAGTGCCGAAAGTGCCCCCCTCGACTTATACTCGAGTCAAGCACTTTGCTGCAGCAAAAAATTTCATTTTTCCGAACCGACTTTGGGGCCCCGTATCTCAGGGCCACTTAGTGCTAGGAACTCCAAATTTGGTGTGCAAACCCAGTGGACCTGGTACCACAACATATCCAAAGCTGAAGTTCCTAGCACTAAGTGGCTCCAAGATACGGGGCCCCAAAATCGGTTCGGAAAATGTCATTCTCTGCTGCAGAAAAGTGCTTGACATTTTCTGAACCAACTTTGGGGCCTCATATCTCAGGGTCACTTGATGCTAGGAACCCCAAATTTGGTGTGCAAACCCAGTGGACCTGGTACCACAACATATCCAAAGCTGAAGTTCCTAGTACTAAGTGGCCCCGAGATACTGGGCCCCAAAATCGGTTCGGAAAATGTCATTCTCTGCTGCAGAAAAGTGCTTGACATTTTCTGAACTAATTTTTGGGGCCCTGTATCTTGGGACCACTTGGTGCTAGAAATCCCAGCTTTAGAAATTTTATGGTGCTAGTTCCACTGGGTTTGCACACCAAATTTGGGGTTCTTAGCACTAAGTGTCCCTGAGATACAGGGCCCCAAATTCGGTCAACTGTGTCCATCTGCAGCAATGTCATTTCGGGACCCTTTGGGTTCAGAGACCCCAAATTTTGGCTGCAGCTAGGGGGCATCTAGGAACCCTTAACTACCGAGTTTGAAGTTCAGGGGACCTATGGCTGCAAATGGGCACAGTGATGCTGCAAATGGGCATTGTTGACCCTCTTTTCCACTTACAGTAGCTGTGCTTTTCTCACCCTCATCTTATACTCGGGTCAATAAGTTTTTCCCATTTTTTTGTGGTAAATTAGGGCCTCGACTTATACTCGGAACGACTTATACTCGAGTATATACGGTATTATATTAAAATTTATGTTTTTGTGTTTCAAACTTTATCATACCCAGGATATCTACTAGACTCTTGTTTGGACAGATTTAAGTGTGTTATTGTTAAGAATTACAGACCTACAATATAAAACGCCAAATTTCCATGCAAAATAATTGTACCGCTTTTAGCACCTAAAATCCGAAATAATCATACCGCCAGGGAGGTTAAGGTACAAAAACCTTAAGGTTTTAGAACCACTTTAACAGCTGCACAAATGACTGCCATTTTAAATACAGCATGCTAAAGTCAGTCACTTTTTGTTGTTATCCCCAATCCCTATCGTTTTTTGTAATTTCAACACTTAACCCATCCCCTCTCCCTCAACTTTAGCAGGAATCATTACTAAACCTACCCCTAATAAATGAACAGTCCAACACTAATTAGCTCTTAACCATACACCTATTTCTAACACAACACTTCTTCTCCTAATTTTAACTGGTAATGTATCCCCACAACACCTGATCCCAAGACTATTGAAAACCTAATTTACTATGGCTCAATGAACACTTAAAATTAAATGATCACCAAAACGATACTTCCTTTTCACAAAATGTTACAATCCCCTAGTGAAAAGCACCTTTCAACAAGGAGTAGTGCTGACAACCAAAACCTGCCATGCATGGTTCAAATTTAGAATATTCCCTGCTGAATTGGCTGCAATTTGAGCCATAGGTGCAATTCTATGCAATAAAGTAAAAAAAAACACCCTACTGCATGTTCACTTTTCTGACTCCTCCACCATTACAGCGCAGTTCTGTCTGCAGCCCATTCTCTTCTTTTCCTGGTTTTACATGAGAAACAGACAGCAAGGGGAGCTGTAGACTCGATGTATGACTCGTTGAGGGGACACTCAGAGGAGGAAAAGCCAGTAGGGGACACCAGAAGAGGAGGTAAGGGGTCGTTCTGTGCAATATCATGCACAGAGCAGGTCAGTATAACACCTTTTTTTAATCACTTTAATTACAGACACTCTTTCTTGATTACTTTGAGTTGTGTGTCCTGTGAGTCACTGCACAACAGCCTTTGTACACGTTATTTTTTGAGTTTCCGGAGTTTCTGGAGTTTAAGTCAAATCAAAACATGACATAACCAATACAGTATTTACATTGTAACACTGCACTTTTAAAAAGATAGACCTGATAATTAAAAGTGTTTAGTTTCTGTATATTTTCAGCTGCCATCGTTTTAATTGGCTTAAAAAGAGGTGTCTGTGCAGGGCTAAGGACAGTTCAAAAAATGTTTTTCGTTTTGTGGTTAGTTTAGGGCACAGTGGTGGGTATGAAGGGGGGTATGTTGCTGGGGAGTATGTGAAAATGGGTGGAGGAACATAGAGGGAATAAAGTTTGGGTTATGGTTGGGTCCTTATAATCTCTGCTGTAATTTGGTAAACCTCAGCAATGCCATTTGGCCGATTACCTTTATTTTATTATATACATACAAATTTTTGAGGTCATCTTTTCGGTGCCAGGTTTTAAGCCATGACTTCACCATGACAGATTAGGTGACATTATAATTATTGTGACT